>VDFB02000015.1:348117611-348157208 GCA_007258455.2 Sequoia sempervirens | reverse complement strand
TAATCAAAGGAATAAATAACACGAGCGCGTTATTTGTTCCTAGAAATGTTCCATGGAGAAGGAAAAAGTGAAAACTAATCAATAACATGAGCACATTATATTTTTCTTTGGGAATCCCCGAGCCTTAGCTTTGGTATTTTCCTTGGAATACCAACCCAAAGGTTTGGAGGGCATTCCCAACGACCAGAGACATGTTTTTTGCAAATTCTACAATTTTTCACATAATCGGGTTCGTGCTCACCGTTAGGATTGCATTTGGTTCAATATCGACAAAATCAAACACATGGGTAATGTTAAGTTCTCTCTTAACTTTCCAACGATATAATTTTTTTCACTTTCTAACAAAGTTAGGCCTTTCATCCATAATTTCTTTTATTTGTATGTCTATTTTTTATCAAAAACCAGTGTTTGGTTTTTTTTTTTGTTATAAATTAAGCGTTCATCAAACTTTCAAATAAATTACATTTTTTAGAAACTAGACTCCATTCTACAAATTTTCAAAAAATAAAAATTTAAAAAAATCCATTACTTTCCAAAATTTGTAGTGGGAGCACGGCCAAAATTCTTCTTTTTACGAAGTTCCCACTTAAAAAATTAGTAAAAAATCAAATATTCATTAAAAAATTATCAGAAAAATTGTGCATCAACTAGATGTTGTTAGCTAACTTCTAACTATAGTGATTTAAAAATACTTAAAAAAAGTTCACCGTGCTCAGGTTGTACAAGAGTTGCTATGTTATGTTTTTCTGACAAAAACAACACCAATTTGTGTACATCCCTCTATTGAACCCCTTAATATCAACCATTTTAAAAATAGATGAGTATTTTAGAAAGTAGACTCAGAGCACTTCGATCCTTGTTTTTGTTCCATCTCTAAATTTTGAGTGTAACTATCCTCAATTTCATGTCCAAGGTCAGCATTTCCTTATTTCAGAAAAAAAGTGGCCAATTAAGCCCCCTTTTTGGGAACCATCTTGGTGCACTTACCCTTAATTGTGCCTTAATTTAGTGTTGTAAACTTTATTTATTTACAAATTCACACTTATTTAGGGCTCCTTTAATTAATTGAACTTATTTATGCCTTAATTGGCCCTTTAATTCATTTACCTAGCCTATTTAAATAAATTTTCCAAAGAGGAAACCCGATATTCATTAATGCCTTAACATAACATTTCTCATTTAGCCTTGTAGTGATGAGGGGGTGGTGAATATTATTTCTAAGGGGGTAAGGAAAAAAATGAACTTTATGGGGAAGCTTCCTCTCCTCCTCCAGTGACTAGATATATGCAGGAGCCTATGGAGGGGAGCCAGAAAGGTAAGGTGATGTCTGTTAGCCTTCCCCTGGAGAAGAGTCTCCCTCTCTCCTTTGCTAGTGATATCTATGGTGTGGCTTCGTCGAGTATTGAATTGGGGTTACAAAAGCAGGTTAAGGAAAGAGTTGTGTATGGTGGTCATGTTGTGGGATCTAGTAAAGATGATGCAGATATGATTTTGAAAAGGAAGGCTATTGCGGAGGAAATTTCCTGCTCCATTCATAAGATGAAGACTCATGTTCTAGTTGGTAAAGGTAAGGAATTTTTTGCTAAAAAGGTTCATGCTAGCTCTTCTGATGAAGATGTGGGTTGAGAACCTTGATAGGGAGGAATTGTCTGATGTTTTGGGCTTGGCCCATGATAGTGCCAATATGCTTTTTAAACTTTTTAAATGGTTTTTCTGTGAGACTAATAGGATCGATGTTAGAATTAGAGGTGTTGCTATTAAGGCTAAGGACCCTTCTATCCAAAGCCAAATTGCTAATCTCATGGATTCTCTTAATACTGTGGTTGAGGAAACCATTAATTTGAAATAAAATTTGGAAGGTAGAATGTTATCCCTTGAGGATAAAGTTGATAAGTTGTGGAATGTTGTGTTGAAGGGTGGAGATGCCTCTAAGGTCTTGGTTATCTCAAACTCTGCTAAGGTGACCTCCCTTGTGACTGTCGCTGATAAGAGAAAGGAGAATGTGTCTACAGATGTTAATGTTGCTGGGGGTAAGCTAATGGATGTGGAGTGTGCTACTGAGAAAGGTGTTGTGAAAGCTAGTGTTTTGAGTACTGAGATGAAAACGGGTGGGTCGGGAGCCAGAACCAGAAATAGAATAAAAGCTCTGGTTGGGGCCTCAAGTATTGAGGTGTTTGATTCGGTGGATAATGTGTAGAGGTTGGTTGCTCGTGAAATCGAAGTTGTGGAGACTCTAAACAATCTGTAGTGTTGCTGGCTGGTTTCCTTCTTTTTGGCTATTTTTTGGTAGATGTTTGGCTGTCGTTGGGCTGATTGTTGCTATATGTTGTTATGTTTTTTTATCAGCTATTTTTTGATGTAAAGGGTTTTGGGCCCCTTAAAAACCTATTTTTTACCTCAAATCAAAACATTTCTCATTTAGCAATGTGTGTCCTAGGTTTAGGGACCTAGGACCCATTTTCCCAAGGGTGAATGGGTCCTACCTTAGACCTAGGACCTAAATTTAAATTATTTTTTTGTGGTATTTTAATGTTTTCAAATCTATATTTAGATTTTGGCTTGTGATATTTGAATTTCTAGAAATTAAGGTAATATATCTATAAATATAAGGTTATTTCATTATATTTTCAAGAGAATTTCAGATAACTTCAAAGGAATTCAAGAGAAGAATTATCAGAGTTTTATTGTAGCATTCAAGATCCAATTTTCATGTCAAAGTCTTCTTGCATCATGCATGCTATTGGAGCTAATATCATGGTGTAGGTTTCATGATCCATTCAAGCATTCAAAGCACTATTTCAAAGCAAGATTCAAGGTTCAAGATCCACATCCATTGAGGCCATTTCATGCAAATTGCAGATTTACATTCCAAGGTTTATGCAAGGGTTTTTTGAGTGGTAACATAGCTTTGTTCATTCTTCATTCCCTCTTTTATGTTTCATTTCATTTCAAAGTTTGATTACCAAAATAGGGTTTGACCAAGGAAAACCCCTATTCACCAAAAAAAAAACATTTTCCCCTCTTGATTTGTGATTGCAGATTTAGGTGGGAGAATCTTGAAGATCTTTTGAAGAGAAAAATTGAAGAAGTTTTCAAAGTTGCCAAAAGTTGTTAAAGTTGTCATCTTCTCACGGAAATACATCTACAAAATTTATTTATGACTTTCCAAACCTAAAACTTGGAGAATTTGGAAGTGTGGAGATAGGACCAAAGGCTTTTGAAAGCTACAGAAAAACCCTAACTCAGGACATATTCGCCCCTAGGCGAATGAGTCCCAAATCAGCTTTGGAAACTAACTTTTGGTGAAAGGTACATTTAGATTTTTCCTTCTCTGATTTGTAATATAATTATAGGTTCTATAAATATTAAGTTCAATCTTGCTATTTCAGGTGTTAGATTGCATTTTGGTGTTGATTTACTATTTTTAGTTCTTCTCCCCAATTTTTTTTTTGACTAGGACCCCCGTTCTGACACAGAAAGGAAATTTGTAGATTCACACTTTGACTTGATTCACCTAAGGTTTTATAATCATTTTATTCTATCAATCATTTCTTAATGAAATAGAGGAAGATATGTCCATCTCCCTTTCATTTTCATTTTGATACCTAACCTATTTTTCTTCATTTGATTTTGGTGAACTCGACATTTGAGCATTGTTTCTTTCTGATTTTGGAGTCCATTTTCAACCTAGATCTAGTATTTGCATTCATTTACATTACATTGCATTGAATTGAATCTCATTTAGGGTTTCTTAACTTGCATTACTTTGCATCTCATTTGGGGTTTTAGGATTACATTTTTGCATTCTTTAAATCTAAAAAATACAAAAAAATCAATCATTTTGCAAAGCATTTACATATCATTTCATAATAATTCACTTACATTTGAAGATTCAATCAAAATTGTACATCAAATCAGCTCTCGTAAGTTTTTGTTTTGTCATATTTTTTCATTTTCATTCAAGATTAATTTCACAAAAATATGAAACTATAACTCACTGTCTGAAACTAGAATATGAAAACCATAGGAATCAACTCAAAAATCTATAAATTCATTTTTCAAAACCCTCAGCTAGGACCCATTCACCCAGGGGTGAATGAGTCCCTGATTAGGGTTGTTTCCTAAATTTTTGGGTATTAAAATCTCTATTTTTGTGTTTTGTTTTGTTGTTTTTTAGTTTTTTTTTCTATTTGTAGAATTTTTGTTACTTGGAATTGATCATATTAAGCTTCATTTGATAAAATTAGTGCATTATGTGAATTCAAAATTTTATTTCCAAGACATTAATTTTCAAG
Source organism: Sequoia sempervirens (assembly GCA_007258455.2). Classification (NCBI taxonomy): domain Eukaryota; kingdom Viridiplantae; phylum Streptophyta; class Pinopsida; order Cupressales; family Cupressaceae; genus Sequoia; species Sequoia sempervirens. The sequence continues at coordinate 348,152,913 of VDFB02000015.1, read as the reverse complement.
TTTTTAATAGCATAATCAAAGAATTATTTTGTTTGAAATTTGAAAATTGCATTTACATATTTACATTACACTTTACATCCTAGGTTATTTCATTGAATTTCACCTTCTATCCATTTTGGGTGCACATTGAGTTTGTGAAACTTGTATGAGCTTCACAACTTGGTGTCTTATTAGCAATACTATTGTGAGATGTAGTTTGAGACACCATGATACACCATTCACTGTGGATCTTGGGTTTTCTAACTCTTTCACTCATAGTGTTTATAGTAATCAACTGTCTATGGACCATACCCCTAACACTTCATTTCTAATACTTCCCTACCCACAAATAATGTTCACGATGTTGAAACAATGGTTTCTAATGCCTCTCAAGAGAACATAAGGAAGATAATTGAAGAATTGAAATGTTTGCAAGACTTTGTGAGAAGAAAATATATTGCTAGTAATGCCAATCTTATCATAGGTAACATGAGAAAGCTACTTAAGCATGAATGGGGAATATAGTTTATGTGTAGCCTAGTCCATATCATTAAAATCAATTTGTCCTCTCCCCAACCAACTTACAATATCTTTCCTATGCATGAAAGAGATTCAGTAAAAGAACACACAATCCCTAATACATCCCTTCTTGAAAAAGGAAATTTCTTGAGGATAGAAGATGAAATTGATGACCAAACAATGATCAAACTAAAGAAGAAGAAAGTGAAAGTACATGAGGATTACAAGTTTTAGAAAAAAATAAAGTATTATCCTCTTGAATCCTTTGATGAACTATTAAAGATATCCAAGATTGAGAATGACTTTTACACTCTTTTACATTGGGGATTAATCAAATTACCACGTAAACCTGAAAGATTAATAGAAAAGAAAAGTGATCAAAATGAACCATATTGTGCCTATCATAGATTTTTTCGGACATCACACTAATAAGTGTTATAGTTTATCGGAATTACTGAAGAATTTTGAACCTCTTAAGAATCAAACTTGACTAAAAAGCATGAAATTTTCTCCTTGCCATCTAATAGTTGTAGGATCATAGAATGCTCACTACTACATGATTTACATTCATTTCAAATAATTTTTGTGAGGAGCTCATTCTCATCACTTATCTCGGCTCATCCTTGTCCTATACTTAATGGGGGAAAGGGGTTAGATAGAATTTTCCTATATTGGCACTTGATGTGGTCTCTTTGGCTCTAGAGTTATCCACCTTCTACATATAATGAACAAGATTGGGATGCAAATGGAATTATATAGGTTGACTCACATGTGCCTTATTAGTATTTTGGTTTGTTTTATTTTTCATGTTCTTTATGTGATTGCATGTGTGTAATTTGATCCCCTATATTGTTTTGTTTGATGTCTCTCTTCATGTGCATTCCTCTATTTGTACCTACATTCTTATATATGTCATAAAAATTTATCTTTTCTTTGTCTTGTATTTTCCTTTTGGGGATGATGCAAGGTGTCGAGACATTTAGGTCTCTTCCAGGTTGATCAAAATGATTTTTCTTTGTTTTCACTCTCCATTTGTCATTCTTCCTGTTCTATGAGTATTTGGGGAATGATGATGTTTTTGAGCTCTATATTCACATTGTAGCAAAGACATATTGACCCCAAATCCATAGATCAATTATTTGTTTGGGGTTTCATTTTGGGGGAAATCCCTCTTCATGACATAGCTTCATTTAGAAACATATGACTTGGCATAGGGCTTTCAAAATAAGCTCTCATGTCCTCTTTATTATTAGCATTGAATATTTTATAATTTAAAGAAATTTCTCACAACAATGGTGTTAGCAATTACTTTAAAATGGAGGCATACATTGGCATTATTATTTTTGAAATTTTTGAAATTTCTTATGTTTCATTGTGCGATTTTCTTTCTTCTTGCGATGCATCTTTTTCTCAGTGGTGTCATTGGGTTTGATGTCCTATGAGAGCATGATATTTCTTTACATATGAATATCCTCTTAGTGGTGATTCTACATCTTGCATTACCTAAGTTTCAAAACTTTTATCCTTGACTTATCCCCTCTTGGAGACATTAGGCACGATGTTCCCTAAGAGGAGACTTTACAGGAACTAAGCAAAATCCCTTTGAACATGTTTATTTGCATTTTTTTTAATAATTTTTTAGCATAACACAACTTTCTAACCTTGTTAATCTCGAACCCTTATCAAGGCCACCAAGCATAACACAACTTTCTTGCTAGTGGAGCATTTCCTTGTTTGTTCATATGTGGGTGATCCCACAAAGCTAGTTTAATATTTCTGGGAGATTTTGATTTTTTGCTAAAATCACATATTTTTAGAAAATATAATGATTTAAACCTTTAAAAGGTTCCATTTAAAGCATTCCAATTGAATATGGTTTGATCAAACTACCTTAGATCAAACCCCCTTGGATAGAGCCCTGCTAGTTTTAAACCATACCTATAATAGTCTCCTTTACACCTATCAAAATGCTGATAAAAAATCACTTTTGATTTACCTTTTGGGGGATCAAATAAATTCATTTAAAATTTAATTTTTGTAAGTATGTAGTCCTTATTATAAGCTTCCCAAAAAGTATAATTTTAATTTAATTAAATTTTATTATTATATATATTTTTTGTTTCGTATTTCTTGTGAATGTAGGTGTTTCGTCGAAAATCAAGCTCTCTGTTCCACACGTGAAAAAATAGAAGATTATAAAAAAAAAATTGAAAAAAATGAGTGCACTGGATATGGAAGTCCTTGATCCAACAAAAAAAAAAATTGAATTTCGATACATACAAAAAAATTTATGTTATACAGTCCACCTATGTCTGAATTGTCATTAGTTTGACTTTGAAACTTGATTAAGGAAAAACATTCAATAATACACTATGAAACCAATTGGAAGCACTAGATATTGTAGTTACAAATCTAAATTTGAAAAAAAAAGAATTTTATCCTTCATGGAAAAAAACTTGTGTTATACGCTGAGCGTCACTCCTTAAAAATGATGTTTACTAAAAAAAACTAGTTTTTGAAGATGGAAAAAGAAGTGCAATCTGATTCCAAAAATTTTGAAAAAAAAAATATTTAGAATCTACAAACAAAATATCATAAATCACTAGTTTTCACCATAACCAAATTCCTCATGGTTTAGCCACTATAGGTGCCCGAATGTGAAGATTTAGTTAGAAAAAATCAGCTCAGTGTCCAATTTGGCCAAAAATTGTAAACCAGTGTTGTGGGATCACCCGTGTGCTTAGCATAATGCAACTTGTTAGGTCTTATAAAGCTCAAATTTTTTGTTCTATTGTGTGGTTCCTTATTGAAGTTGTTAGACGGATAGCTTTGATATGGTATGGGAGCCTAATAAGATTCTCTCATTTTCCACCCTTAGCGGCTCACCTAGTGGACATCTTGAGGTTCCATTAGCCTGAAGTGAGTGTGCATGTTGTGTGCATAGTGGAAATTGAGTTCCACTTGTGAATATTTTTGGACAAATAGTCGAGGCGTGTTCCATATTGCATTGGATAGTTGAGGCTTGATCCACCATTTTGTTTTTACCTTTTCATAAGTATTTGATATTGTACGACTGAGTAATCTTGTTGTTTCATACATATGTGTTGAATGTCTACTTTAGTGTGAGTTTGTGTTTGTGCTCATCCTCTCACTAAAGTGGGGACTAAATGTAGTGTATAAAAATGTATCTCTTTTACATTTTCACACATGTGTGGGCCTTCCTAGTTAAAATTGACTTAAAATTGTGCCTTAATTTAATGTTGTAAAATGTATTTATTTACAGTTTCACACTTATTAAGGGATCCTTTAATTAATTGAGCTTAATTATTCCCTAATTGGCCCTTTAATTCATTTACCAAGCCTATCTAATTACATTTTCCAAAGAGGAAACCTAACATTAATTAATGCTTTAACATAACATTTCTAATTGAGCAATGTGTGTCTTAGGTTTAGGGACCTTGGACCAATTTTCCCAAGGGTGAATGGGTTCTACCTTAGACCTAGGACCTAAATTTAAATTATGTTTTTGGTGGTATTTTAATGCTTTCAAATCTATATTCAGATGTTGGCTTGTGATATTTGAATTTTGAGAAATTAAAAATACATATCTATAAATATAAGGCTATTTCACTATGTTTTTACCTAGAATATTTTGAGAAGAACCTAGCAAGTTTATATTAGATTTCAAGAGAAATTCAAGAGAATTTTGGACAACTTCAAAGGAATTCTAGAGAAGAATTATCATAGTTTTATTACAACATTCAAGATCCAATTTTCATGTCAAAGTATTCTTACATCATGCATGTTATTTTAGCTTATATGATGATGTAGGTTTCATGATCCATTCAAGCATTCAAAGCACGATTTCAAAGCAAGACTCAAGGTTTAAGATCCACATCCATTGAGGCCATTTAATTCAAGTTGCAGATTTACATTCTAAGGTTTATGTAAGGGTTTGTTGAGTGTTAAGATAGCTTTGATCATTCTTCATCCCCTCTTTCATATTTCATTTCATTTCAAGGTTTGATTACCAAAATGAGGTTTGACCAAGGAAAAAATCCATTCACCAAAAAAAACATTTCTCCCTCTTGATTTGTGATTGCAGATTTAGGTGGGAGAATCTTGAAGATCATTTGAAGAGAAAATTTGAAGAAGTTGTCAAATTTTTCATCTCACAGAAAATCATCTACAAAATTTATTTCCATATTTTATGAACTTGAAACCTAGAGTATTTGGAAGTTTAGAGATAGGACCAGAGGCTCCCAAAAGTTGTAGAAAAACCCTTACTCAGGATCCATTCACCCCTGGGTGAATGAGTCTTAGATTAGCTTCAAAAATTGAATTTTGGTGAAAGGTACATTAAGATATTCCCTTCTTTTATTTGTAATTTGATTACAAGTTTTGCCAGTATTGAGTTTAATCTTGCTATTCCAAATGTTAGATTTCATTTTGGTGTTGATTTACTATTTTTTGGTTTTTCTCCCTAGTGTTGTTTGACTAGGTTCCCTATCTTGACACAAAAAGGAAATATATAGATTCATACTTTGAATTGATTCACCTAAAGTTGATAATCATTTTATTGTGTGGGTATCATTTCATAATGAAATAGAGGAAGATAGGTACATCTCCCTTCATTTCCATTTGTCCTTTTTCTTCCATTTCCTCTCTCTCTCTTCCACTTCCACCATTCTCCATCCACCTCTCTTCTGTCCATCTTGTATTTCCATCTCTCCGTTCTGTCCTAGGTCTCATCCCACTCTCCTTTGCATATCTTCCTCCACCTCCTATATCTTCTTCTCCTCTTCTTACTTATTTTTTATTCTCCCTCCTCTCTCTCTTCCTCCTGTTTCCTTTGTGTTCTCTCATTTTCTTCCTCCACCTCACCTCTCACTCTAGGTCTCTGGTCACTCCTTGTCTACCTCTCCATGCCATCTCTTTGTTCTTCTCTCTCTCCCTCCATCCCTCTCTATCTCCTCCTTCCTTATGAATCTCACTCCCTCCATTTCTACCTCTCCTTCCATCCCTTGTTACTCCTCTACCATTACTTCCCCTTCTCTATGTCTCCTCTCTCCCACCTCTCTCCCCTGCTCACCTCTCTACCAACCCCCTCTCTAGGTCTCTCAATCACTTCTTGTCTTCTTCTCCATCCCTCCTTAGCCATTTCTTTCTCTTAGTTCTTCTCTCTCTCCCATTCTCTCTCCCTTCCCTCTCTACATCATCACCTCTCTATCTCCTCCTTCCCTATGTCTGTCACTCCCTCCATGTGTACCTCTCCCTCCATCCCTTGTCACTCCTCTAGGTCAATACTTCCATTTCTATCCCCCTCTCTTTTCTCTCTCACCCTATCTCTCCCCTATGTCTCTCACCATTCTCTCCCTAGGTTGTGGGTTGCACACCTCTATATCTCTTTCTCTTTGTTCTTCTCTCTCTCTCTCTCTCTCTCTCTCTCTCTCTCTCTCTCTCTCTCTCTCTCTCTCTCTTCTCTTTTCTATCCCTCCACTCTCTATGCCATCACTTCTCTATCTCCTCCTTCCAGGCTATGACACTCACTCCCTCCATCCCTTGTTACTCCTCTAGGTTGATACTTCCTTTTATCTCTCCCTCTCTTCTCTCTTCACCCTATCTCTCCCCTATGTCTCTCGCCCCTCTCTCCCTAGGTTGTAGGTCTCACACCTCTATATCTCTCCCCTCTCTAGTTATTTCCCACCCTCTCCACCTCTCTCCCTCCCTCCCTACCCATCTTTCCCTCTTTATGAACTTCTCTCTCATTTTCTTTACTCTTCCCCTCACCTCTCTATCTCTCACCTCTATAGGTCTCTTAGTCACTCCTATTCTACCTTTGCATACCTCCTTATCCATCTCTATAATAGCATCATGAATCAAACTACATTCAAGTTCATACATTCAATCCATAATCACACCCATCACATAATTCAATAAAACATCATATTCACATTTGATAATATTTCAATTCAATATAAAAAAAAATCTTAGGACATGTATTTACAAAAAAAAATCAATTTAATATTTAATAATCAATAAATGCAATGTAACCTAATTCATCTTAGGAGTTCAATTCATTAATTAAGCATTCATTTCAATCACATAAGAAATGAAATAACCTAATTAATCATAAAATCATATAAATATCATCATAAACAAGATCAAAGTTATTCTATGCATGTAAATATTACCAAACTATAGTCAAATACAAAAAAGAATATCCAACACCATATAAGTAAACAATAACATAAAATTTCCAAGATGATAATAAGTTAAATAGCATAAAATTCTAGTTCATCAAAGTGTGGGTCTCACACTCCAAGGACATCATCAACTTTAGCACCATTCAAACGAATGTTCACAAAGTTTATATGTAGGTGATGGACTAGCACAGTGTCCTAAAGAAGCATGATGCCAAGGTTGTGACACAAATCAAGCAAATTCAATATCATTATTTGATGCTACCAATGTTAAGATGGCCATAATTTGGGTTCAACTTCAAGTCCTTACAAAAGACCTTGAATGCCACAAGTAAAAAAAATAGTGTAAGTGAAAAATATCCTAACATATGTGAGGCAACATATTGTACCACTTCCTTAACAATCTTGTTGAAATTTGTCACTAGCACCATTTTACCTTGTTCCAATAATTTAGGATGCCATGTGTGTTGTTTTTGTGACTTGGATGTGTGAATTTGATTGAATGGGCTAAAATTTCTTCTTAATTATCATTAAATCTCATTAAAACTCCCCCCCATCCCTTGTTACTCATCTAGGTGTATCCCACTCTTGTCTCTCCCCTCTCTAGGTCTTTGTATAGGGTTGAGGGATGGACACTTTTAAAATCTCTATAAAGCTCATTTGGCAAGAACCAATTGCCTTTGCTAAAAATGGTAAAAAAATTATCATACTTGTGATACAAGCCCACAATTCCCTAATTTTGTTTGGTTACTACACTTTGTCTAACAAGGAAATGCTTTTTCATTTTTTGACTTCTTGTACCACCATATTTTTCTTACTCTATCACCTTTTCAACACCATTTTGCTAGTTAATGAGGGTTTTTCTTTTCATTTGTAATTTTTTGAGGGTTTAGGTAAAAATTAATGGGATGATGAGATCTATGATGATATAAACTACTATTTTAGGACCATACTTTTTTTTTACATACTTACATGTTTAGTAAAAACTTGTGCCGATGATCTCTAAAGGGTCCTAAGTGCAAAAAAGTGGAAAATTTTGATGAGTTATTTCTCAGAAATTGTGGGACTTACAACTATTCTATCTAAATGTACAAGGTCATGTAGGGTAGATCTCTACAATAACCTCTTTTATTTTTTCATATATCTAATCCATTTGGATGGTGACAAGATTTTGCATGTTGGAAAAAGCGTCAAATTCCTACAGTGTAAAGTTGCAAGGTGGTGTATTTTTTGTTTTGTTCATCATATAACCAAACCAAAAATTCCAACACATCCAAGTGGGTGGATTTATGCTATACAAGCTCCTATTTCACACCCTAGCATGTTGGATCATTCTAAGCTACATTGTACTGATGATTTCTCCGAAGAGACCTAAGTGCAAAAAAGTGGAAAACTTTGACCAGCTATATTTCAAAAACCATGGCACTTACAACCATTTTTTATAAATTTACAGGGTCACATAGGGTCCCTCTACAATAACATTTCTCATTTTTTCATATCTCCAATCCATTTGACTGTGGTGACAAGTTTTCACACATTATAAAAAGTGTTAGATGAATGCAATGTAAAGTTGCAAGGTGGTATAATTTTTGTTCTATTCATCATGTGACCAAACCAAAAATTCAAACATATCTAAGTGGGTGGGTTTATGCTAGGAAAGGTCATGTTTCACATCCATCATGTTAGGTCATTCCAAGCTACATTGTACTAGTGATTTCTCTTAAGAGGCCTAAGTGCCAAAAAGTGGAAAACTTTGAGAACATTATTGGAAACCATGGCACTTAAAACCATTTCATCTAAAGTTACAAGGTCACCTAAGGTCCCTCTACAATAACCTCTCTTAGTTTTTCATATCTCCAATCCATTTTCCCGTGGTGATAAGTTTTTGCACGTTGGAAAAAGCATCAAATGCATTGAAGAGTAAGTTGCAAGGTGGCATAATTTTTGGTTTTTTTTTTGTGCGACCAAATTGATAGTTCCAACACATTTGAGTGGGTGATTTTTTACTAGGAAAGGTCCTATTTTTCACCCCAGTATGTTAGATTGTTCTAGGATACACTATACCAACAATTTTTGTTTAGAGACCTAAGTGAAAAAAAGTAGAAAAATTTGATGAGATCCTTCTCAGAAAAAGTGGCACTTACAACCATTTTTTCTGAAGGTACAAGGTCATGTAGGGTCCCTTCCATATCTCCAATCTATTTTTCCATGGTGATAATTTTTTGCATGTTGCAAAAACTGCAAAATGCATTGAAGAGACAGTTGCAAGGTTGTGTAATTATTGTTATGTTCATCGTGCAACCAAACCAATAGTTCCAACATGTCTATGTGGGTGGGTTTATGCTAGGAACAATCCTATTTCTCAACCCAAAATGTCAAATCATTCCTAGCTACATTGTATTAGTGATCTCTTAAGAGCTCTAAGTGCAAAAAAGTGTCAAAATTTCACCAGATTTTTAGTAGAAACCATGGCACTTAAAATAATTATATCTAAAGGTATGGGGTCACATATGGTTCCTCTAAAATAACCTCTCTCATTTTTTCATATCCTCAATCCATTTTCCCATGGTGACAAGTTTTCACACGTTGGAAAAAGTATCAAATGCATTGAAGAGAAAGTTGCAAGGTGTCATATTTTTTGTTATGTTTGTCTTGCAACCAAATTGACAGTTCCAACATGTCTAGGTGGGTGGGTTTATGCTAGGAAAGGTCATATTTTGCACCAAACATACTAGATCGTTCTAGGCTATATTGTACTGGTGATTTCTCTTAAGAGACCAAAGTGTGAAAAGCGATAAACTTTGATGAGCTCTTTGTCAAAAACCATGGCACTTAGAAATGTTCCATCTAAAGGTATATTGTAATGTAGGGTCCCTCTACAATAACATCTCTTTCTTTTTCATATCTCCAAACTGTTTGGCTATGGTGAATTTTTTTTGTTGCCCCAAAACTGCTAGATGCATGCAGTGTAAAGTTGCAAGGTAGGCTATTTTTTGTTTTATTATGCATGGGGCCAAAGTGTCAATGCCAACACATCTAGGTGGTAATGTCTATGCTAGGAATGGTCTTGTTTTACACCCCAAATCTCTTAAATGTTACAGAAAACATTGTGTCAATGCTTTCTCTTAAGATCCCTAATTGTAAAAAATGTTGAACTTTGATGCATTGTTTCTCAGAGTTGGTGGCACATATGAACATTTTTTCTAAACCTATAGGTGCATGTGAAGCCCATATACAATATATTCTCTCAAATTTTGAATACTTGTGTTATGGTACTTGAAAATACCCTATGATACGACTTAAGTAATTCAATGTGGTTTCATATTCACCCTAATTCCACCTCCATCAAGCAAGTGGAATCATGGGAGCATACATCTACCCTCGAATTAAATTCTCCCTAGAAGTTTGATAAGAGTATTTTTGAATGACTAATGAGCTTGTGTTGTAGGATGTGGTCCTTAACATTGTGGTTTTACAGGTAATTGCAGTGGGAGCTTCATTCTCCCTAATGAATCCATATGAGAATATTTTTTTATAAATTTTATTAGAATTCATTTAGCTTGCATATGCATGTAGTGTCATATGACCGCTAAAGTGGGGGCTAAATGTAGTGTAGGAAAAGTACCCCTTTTTCACACTTAATTTAGAATAATTAATAATAAATTGAACCTAATTATGCCTTAATTTAGTGTTGTAATATGATTTTCATATTCACATTAAGTTTAGGGCCCTTTTAAACTAAATGGACTGAATTATGCCTTCTTTTTAATGTTGTAAGGTGTAACTTTACACTTTCACATTAATCTAGGGCTTTATTAATTAGGTGAGGTCAGTTTTCCTTATTTTTCCCCTTTAATTCAAACTTAAGCCTAATTACTTACAAATTATGATGGATAAAACCCGACATTCATAAATTACATTACACAACACTCAAATTTGAAAGGTTTCCATCCTAGTTAAGTGAATTAGGACCCATTCACCATAGGGAAAATGGGTCCTCACTTAGTTTTAGGATCCTATTTTTGCATAATATTTAACCTTGATTAATGTGTGTCCTAGGTTAGTGGCCTAGGACCCATTCGCCCTATGGCGAATAGGTACTCACTTAAACCAAGAACCCCCTCTTTAGAATATGTTTTTGGTGGTATTTTAAGGTTTGAAATTCAAATCTCAAATGTCATATTTTTGGATCTTATAATTGGAAATTAGAGAAGGAAGCCTATAAATCTAAGTTTCACATTCATTTTACACAAGAAAAGAGAGATAATTTCACATGAGATTAAGTATTCGTATTCAAAAGAAAGGAGAAAGCAAAAGTGAAGTCTTGGAGTAGAATTCTATTGTTTTTGTAGGTCTTCAAGATCATTTTTTCATCAAAGATCAAGCATTGTTGAAGAATTGATGATAGATGTCTAGGGAGAATTGCAATGGATTATAGGTTTTGGGAGAAGCACCATGAGATTAAACCAAGCCTAATGACGTGTTTCCTAAATGATTCCATCTTCTATGATCATTCTATTTTCAGCCTAAAGATAGGTATATTCAGATTTGTGACTTATTAAGGGGATTTGAGGTCTTCTAAAGTAGGTGTTATGCATTGTTCTTGTTTCATTTTAGGATCCTACTTTAACACACTTGAATAGGGTTTCTTTGCATTATTAAAAATATTAATCTTAGAAACACTTAATATTGTGATTTCACACACATTTCATGTTTCATATTTCTATTCATCATCAAGGTTTAATTACCAAATTTGGGGTTTGACTGGGGAAAACCCCTATCCACAAATAAAAGACCAAATTTATTTTGCATATTTTTGACAGATATGGATCTGAGAGCAGGGATTTAAAGTTACAAGAAGGAAGTGTAGGTCTAGAGCTTCAAATTCAAATTCAAAGTTTTCTAGAAAAGCTTCCCAAGACCCGTTTTCCATAGAGCGAATGAGTCCCTGTTAAGGTTACTAGTACAACAAGTTTTCACAATTTTGAGGATGTAGTTTCAGATTCAGAGTTCCCCAAAAAAGTATACTAGGACCCATTCTCCATGGGACAAATGATTCCCTATTAGGGTTATAGAAACAACAAGTTTTGATAGGTACACAACATTTATTATCCTTGTTTTTTTCCAAAAAGTTTATTGTTTCCTTCTGTTTTATGTTAAATTTATTGAATGCACTTTGTAGACCTAGATTTGGAGTTGTTTTTCTAGTTCAAATCTTTCTCCCCAAATTTCTATTTGATCTAGAGCCCCATCCTAGCAAAAAGGGAAATTAGAAGATTCACGCCTTGATTGTCATTTCATGGTGTGGATCTCATTTCCTAATGAATTGAGAGTAGGACCCCTTTTCGCTCTTTGGATTCACTCTTCCATTTTGGGAAAACCTTATACCATCCTATTTCCCCTCATTTCAATCATGATATGAAAATACCTCTTGATGCAATAGAAAGCTACCACCTATATAGCAAAGCACATGTCCACCTTATCGCTCCATCGCTCTTTTGAAGAGGGCGCCCACCAAAGTCTTCATCACTACCCTTTAGTGTATCGTTGAAAGCTTCATGTCTCGAAGGCGTATAAATATGATGTGAAAACTCCTCACTATGTAATGTCATTTCGATATCTATCCTTGCTTATGTCATCCTCCACTATCCTTCACCCCATCGCTTATCACAAATATGAGTTGAGTGGTTAAACAAAAAAATGTGATGAACTGAAGTCCTATGATGTAATTTCATTTGTTGATCTTCAAGGACCTTAGTGCAAACCATTGATCTTTCAGTATCACACATTGCAAATTGCATAACTCTCATTTGATTCACAATAATGATGTGAAGCACTTAAGAGATGGCAATTATATCTCACATCCTTCATCCGTTATTGTTGAAATTCTTCATCGCACATCATAAATTAGACATGGTCGTGGTGAACTCAAACAATGATGTGAAGGAGTGTTGTGATGAACACTCCATTGGACCAACTAGTAGCACAAGGTAAAGGGTTCAATAATTTTGATGAAACCAATCGCTTAAGATATGATAGACAACCCGCAATTGCTTGTACATAACAAACATCAAAATATGAAAACTGTTCATCACCATGACTGGAACAACTTATGGTTTTCTATAAAACCCTTATTTGACCAAAAGACACAAATAAATCAATTTTTAACACACCACACATCCTTTAGATCCTTAATTCACACCTATAAGAATCTCTCAAAAAACCCATATTTAATATGCAACCTATTTTCTCCTGTGACTTCTAGAAGTAACCTATGAATTAACATGACAACTTTACAAATTTTTTGAGCAACATTACTATTTTACAAAACATGCTCTTCTTTCCATAATTCTTCACCATTACTTCTAGACATTAATTCACTGAGCACAATGACACTCATTCTTCCAATGAACCCCCCTTTAACATAAATGACAACATTATGCCAACAATATCCCTCTTTGTCATTGATGAAAAAACCAAATTCTCAAAAATATCTATACTAATTCTAGATGTTTTGATTTATGCTCGGTACCAACTGAAACAACATTGTACCACTCAATTGAACTACTACATGCCAATTAATCAAAGCCATACGATTGCATATGCATAACGAATCCCCCTTAGACAATGTGCATTTTCTTGATTTTCTTCCCCTTTCTCAATTGCATGAGAATTTGAAAAAAATATCCCCCTTTGACATCGATAAAAAAGGGACACTCTTGAACATCTTTGCTACACCTGATGTTTCTCCCCCTTGGATATTCTCCCCCTTTGACAAGAAACTCAGAAAGAAAGAATATACCCATAAATATGCAACCATCAAGTCACTAGAAATTTGTAAAACCAATTTTACCTAACTTGGTATCTCCTTCTCTTATTCCAAGGATGAATGGAATATCTATGAAGATCCCCCTAGACCCATACCCTATCACTAGAAGTTAGTGATATGATGTGGGAGAAATTACTCCCATATTTTGCCTCAAATTTTCAAATTGTTCCTTAGGCAGAGGCTTAGTGAATATGTCTGCAATCTAATCTTTAGTTGGCACACACTCCATAGTGACTTCTTGATCTACTACCTTCTCTCTTATGAAGTGATACTTGATTGACATGTTCTTTTTCCTAGAATGCATCACTAGATTCTTTGAAATGTTTATTACACTAAATTATCATAAAGAATAGAGATAGGTTCTTTGTACTTAACCTTGATTTCTTTGAGTTTCTGCTTCATCCATAGTACCTGAGTACAACATGCTACAACTGCTACATATTATGCTTCTACTGTAGAAAGAGTGATAGATTCTTTCTTTTTGATCATCCATGAAACAAGTTTGTCTCTCAAGAAAAATGCACCACCACCAGTGCTTCTCCTATCTTCTGCACTTCCTGCCCAATCAACATCTATATATACATTTAGAGTGAAATATTTACTCTTGGGATACCACAATCCATAGTCAACAATACTTTTGATGTATCTAAAGATTCTTTTTATAGCATTGACACAAGACTCCTTAGGAGCAGCTTGAAACCTTACAACTATACACACAACTTGCATAATATATGGTCTTGATGCAATTAAGTACAACAAGCTTCCAATCATTGACCTGTAATGGAATAAATTTTCACCCCTTGTAAATTCCCCATGTATACCCCTTACGTTAGAAAAATCAAACCCAAAGATACTATTCCACCTCATCCATCCATTTGGTAGTTTTTTGTAGTGTCGATTGGGAAATTTTTGTTGGGGATGTTAGCATGGCACATAGATGTCTGCACAGAACACTATCATCCTAACAAGATTTCGGCCTCTAGAATTTGCAGAGGTGTTACACTTCTCCATTGGTAATGAAGTGTAATGCCCCTATGCCCTTGACTTACCTTGAATGACTCTTTTGTGATCTTATTCATATTCAAAACACTATCTCTCACATTCGATTCATCTTCTACACACTCATTCGAGCTTCTTCAATCTCACTTGATCATCTTTCAATTCTACACACTTCATTTCATAGGACTTCTACCATTTTTGAAGCTCTAATTTGACACTCTATTGGTTTCACTCTCTTTGTTGCAGCTATGTTGGCATCCTCAAGCTTGTGAGCTCACATCTCCCTTCATGTGCCTTAAGTGCATCTTGTTGGGGAGGTGATATCCATTTTAATTAGCATCTTTGTTTGATTTAGTAGCATATTGTTGTTAGCATTGCTTGTTATTTCTTCTATTTCAATACTTTTTTTATCATATTTTCTCTATTATGGCTATTTTGGTTGTTCATGGAGGTGGGAACACCAAACTGGGGGTTTGACTACGGCAAGCCCCAAAACAGACCCAATAATTTTCCTTGTTCTACTATGTGTAGGTGTTTGTTTATGTGGAGCTTGCAGGAAACTGGACCAACCATAAGTTTGACTTTCACCACCTTTGCTCTTGTCAAATTCTATCCTTTAAGTTAAAGTACTCTTCTTGTTTTAGTCTTTTAGTTGTATTATTCTTTTCATTATTGTATAAAACTATATTTATCAAGTAGTTAGCAAATTCTCTATTAGTTTTGATTGTTCTATGTACTATCTATCTATATGAATGCCAATGCCTGATCAGGATGCTAGCACGTCACGTTGTCATCTATCTTTTGTGTTGGATTAATTTGGTAGAGAGCTACCTAGGTTACAATCCAAACTCAAAAAAATTATCACCTAGTTTCCTAAACTCTCAAGTTGACAAAAGGATAGTGGAAGATTAGTTGATCTTCCTTTTTCACCCTATTAAAACACCAAACTTATATTAGATAATCCTTTAGCACGAGGTAGATTAGGGAAGGTGATTTTTCTAGAGCCTTGCATGACCTGGAGTCCTGAGCAGTCAGTCCCCCTCTACATTTTGGTGAACCCAACATAAACTATTTTGGTTCTATTTAGTAGTGCTGAAAGACTCTTCTCTTGTGTTCTAGGTGTGTTGTGTATGTGTGTATTGCAAGGCGCCTAGCCTTGCAACTCAACCCATGAACCCTAGTGACATACCTAGAAGAATCCATAAGCATTGTGAAATGAATCCAAGGATAGGTCACTATCTAATTATGAAACCCTTGGGGGATTCTATGAAAGTCCTTTCTTGTTTACGTAGAGATGGCTTCCTTCATACATCTTCCCATCCCATCTATGCAGTCTGTGAGTGGGTCTCCTAGTATAACATTTACCTTGCAAGATTTGTTGATGAACGCTAATAGAGAACCCTCTCCTTTATACATTCTTGCATGTATAGGGAACATTATAACTGGCGAGTAAAAGCACAAAGCTGTGTCACAGTTTTATAAAGGAATCGGCCAATGCTGATCCAATTTTTAAAGTTGAATCACTAAAAAGTGGCATATATGTTTTGAATTTTGAAATGATGTAAACTAGTAAAATATGTATTTTTTAGTATATTTTATGTTTGTATTTTTTATTTTTTTAAAAAAATTATTTTAAACTAGATTTTAATAAATTAAAACTATAATTTAGTTGCTAATAAAACGCTAAAAAAAGAAGTTGCATGGGACGTCAAACTTTTTATAGTAATTTTTTTTTTTCATTCAATTTTTTTGTGTCTATTTATAACTTGAAATTTTAGTGCATGGATATATTTTTTTCCAATTTTGATAAATATATATTTTTAAATAAATATTAAAATGTGTGTGAATAAAAAAAAAATTGTTTTCATCGGACGTCAACTTTTATGTTAAATATTTATCTAAAATGGAAAAAAAATTATGCCATCTTAAAATAGATTCTTTTATCTAGTGCATCATATTTTTTTCAATTTTTTTTATTAAGTTTTAGTATTTTTCCTTGGCATAGTAATCAACCTAATATTTTGTGCTGATAACCTACTTTTAGTAAAAATAAAAAATAAAATATAAAAAAAAATTAAACTATTAAAATAAATATATTTTTGAAAACTACACTTATGGATCTCCAAAAGGGTATTTTTATATTTTTTTAAAAATGTTATTTGCATTAGTAGGACTTATTGAAACTTCAAGTTTTTCAAATAATTTTTTTTTTTTTGGTAAATTGGACTCAAAGTGGTGCTCCATATATTTTTAGCCAATAATTTTCAATGAAAAATTTGTGGAAACATCTAACTTAGCTATAATGAATCTTACTAGATCATATGTTTGACGAAAATTGATTTTTAGTTAAAAATACTTAAATTCAGTTGTGCTGATAAGTTGGCTGAAAGTGTGACACAACTTTGTGCTTTTACCCTGGCATGCTCATTGATCCTACATGCTAGGTTAATGTTATCACAGAGGATATCATGTTAATAAATTTTTTACATAAAGAATGGTACGATGAGTCTAAAAGATCTATATGTACACATGATGGTCTTTCTAGTCCTCCCATCAGTTCTATCACCTTGTTAATCTTGGTTGGGCCTAGGACTGTGAATGCCCTCTTTGATACTATCCTAGAGTTTGATTTGTTCATATTGAAACTAGGCATTCCTTGGCTAGTTTCCATGAACACAATCACATTGATGATTGAAAAATTCTTAAAGTTCTCTCATGAGGATTTTGTGCATGTATTCCATGACACTAGTTGCAAATTGATGGTTGTGAGTGGAGGCTACTCACTTGATCACTTATGGCTTGCCCCTATTGGTCCACTCCATCCAAGAATGAACCTATTATATCAAACTTATGTGAAATATAAGAATGGGGGAATAGCACCAAAAGTGACCCACCCTCCTTCTCCCTATGCCATTTCAAATACAACTTCCATGGTAGTGTAGCATAAGGGTGCCTCTACCACTTGAAAAAAGGAGAAGTATGCTCAGAATTCTTCTTCTTCCTCTATAGTTCCACTTACCTCTGTTTCTCGCCCCACTGCAACACCGTTGACTTTCACCCATATTTTTCTTTTAGGGAGTCTGATGGTGCCTGCTTAGTGGAAGGCCAAGCATCAAGTGTTCACCCTTCCTATCTTTCCCATGGTGCCTCAGCTTGTCTTGTATGGTAAGTTGAAGGGTCCTTGTGGAGTCTCCTCTATATCTTAACTTTTGTGGCATTCTACTACTCCTACCCCTAAGGAAGAAAATGGGAAGAGGCCTCCCGTTAAGATGCTTGAGTCTACTTCTCCATCTGTTCTTGTCTCTACTCCTACATCTCTTCCTCCTCTTCCTATCTAGGAATCACTCCCTCCACTAAAAATTTCTATGATGGATACTTTGATGACTAAACATGAGCCTTCTATTCCTCCTCAAGTTACAGCCTCTAGCTCTCAGATCCAAAGAAACCACCTTACACATGAGTGTAAGCATCAAAGGAAGGCTCTGGCTACTGAGTAGGATACCTTGTAGAAGGAGGAAGGGGAGCCAACAACTCCTATTTTAGTTTCTTCTTTTTTTGTACTCCTCTTCCTCCCCTTCTACTTTAGTTCCCTCCACCTCAATCTTGCTTCCATCTCCCCCTATGAGCATGAATGATCCTCACCCTAAAAGTGTGAGAGTGTTCATTCTCATTGTGTTGAGCCTCCTCTTTTGATGTCCCTTTCAGACATCCAAAATTTTCCAAAACTCATGGATATGTTGAATACCTTAGTGGTGTTTTCTACGGTTCTCTCCTCTTCCTCCTCACCTTCTGCTTCATCTGTGGGGATCTCATGTCCACTGATGAAGTGTAAGCTAGAGGATGAACCTGCTACTAATAGGGGTCAGAATAGGGGATAACCTTCTTTGAAAGCTAGTTCTACATTGGCTTGCACTGCCCTTGTGATGGAGGTAGCCTAGGCATCCCCAGAGTTTGTCACTACTCCCTGAGTTTTTTAATGAGGTTGGTAGTGGATCTTGGGTACCTCCTTCATCACTTATTTAGTTGACACATGGCACTCCTATCAAGTGCATGTTCAACTTGGTAGATGATGTCCTGGCTTTGTCAATGATTTTTGCAATATTGTTGATGTTTACCTCATAGGAGTTGAGTGAAGAAGACCTTGAGGGTCCCTCTTCCTTGGCTCTTGTCACAAGAGATTCAAAGGGTGCTCCCATTGCTATCCTTCCCTTTTAGGCTCGTCCACCTTCCCCTTATAATGATCTAGACTAGGATAATGGTGAAATATTGGTTGATGAGGACTAGGAGGGCACCTATTCTTCATCTATAGATTAGATTTGTGTGTAGTGTTTCCCCCATTCTTGTTTTTATATGTTTTTGGAGGACCCATATCACCCTCATAGGTGCTTGGATATAGGAGTGTTTTCATTTTGTAAACTTCTATTTGTCACATCATTCTTCTCTTTGTTGTGCCTTGATTTTTGACAATTGGGGATGATGCAAAGTGTTAGGGACATTTAGGCCTCCCTTCCATGTTGAGCCAATTTTATTTTTTTAATTTTGTTTTCACATGTGTTTCCTCACATGTTCTGATATAGTATGGGATTGATGATAGTTCATATATATGTTATATTATATTTATCTAATATATGAGCAGCTCTAACCCCAAAATATCATATCCCCCTGTCTTTGATTGTCTGTCTTTGCATGTTTCTTTTATCTTTCTCTCTTCTTTACTTATTTCGTGATGTTTTGGTGCTTATGTGTTGTCCCTCGTGTGCATGACAATATTACCATGGTTACATGTCATCATGTTCCATGAGCCACAACATTGATTTCATTATTTCTTTTCTCTCCTTAGGATGTCATGTGCCTTTGAGTTTAGCACACACCATTCTAAGGGGGATATTATACTATTTCAATTTTTAGAAGGTGTATTCGGTGGCCAAGGAATCCCTCACTGAAAGTCCTTATTTTTCAAAAATTTCACTCTTCAACATGGATCCCTAGCCGAATATTTATTTCATCATAGATTCATAAGATAGAATCTAAAAACTTTCCTTCGAGAAGGGAGTACATCTTTTAATGAAGAAGTCTTAAAACTTTCCCTTGCGAGGGAGGCTTCTTTCTTTTGAATTCCTTGATGAAAGGAATATTTTAGAAGGATTCCTTGATGCTAGAATCATGGGTGAAAAATTATATCTCTTTTCAAAAATGTTATCACTTTTCAAACTGAGCGTCCCTCGAGTGGACCCCTTTTCTTTTGAAGGGTTCCTGAGGGACCCCTTTGAAATCTTCTCCTTCAATTATTGATTATCTATGTGACTATATGCCTATTTTCTTATGTGGATCTTTGTTATCTAACATGTTTTGTCTATAGATTAACATGTTTCTTTTTAGGGGCACCTGTGAAGCTACTTTTCAATCAACCTTGCAGGAAAGAGTACCTATAAGTCCCAATTAAAATTTGCAGAGCCTCTCACATCTCGCTTCCCTCAAGATCATGCACCTGGGGGTGCCTCCTTTGCATGTCAAAGGACTTGTAAAGTGCTTTCATCCTACAATATCTCTTTGTTCAACCTCATAGGACCGAGCACTTGCAAAGCCTTTTTTCACCCTTCCATAAGTCTATAGACCTGTAGTGCATTTTTTCCAACTCTCCTTGGGACCGAATACTTGTGGAACCATCTCCTCTTCCTATGCTTTTGAGTGTGTTAGATTGCAGTCTTCATCCTCAATGGTTTACGTATGCTTTCTTTAAATTATTTCAATCTACTTTACCTTACATTTGGTAGTACAAATGCTCGCTAAAGTGAGGGAAAAATGTAATGGATTGAATTTGTACCCCTTAGAAAAATCAAACCCAAAGAGGCTATTCCACCTCATCCATCCACTTTCTATCCACTTAGCAGCTGTCTATAGTGTCAATAGGGGAATTTTTTTTGGGGATGCTAGTGCGACACATGGACATCTACACACCGTGTTTCCATCCTAATAGGATTCCCTCCTTTGGAATCTATAGAGTTGTTACACTTCTCCATTAGTAATGAAGTGTAACACCCCTGTGCCCTTGACCAACCTCAAATGACTCTTTTGGGCTCCTATTCATCTTCAAAACACTATCTCTTACATTCTATTCATCTTCTACACACTCGTTTGAGCTTCTACAATCTCACTTGATCATCTTTCACTTCTACACACTTCATTTCATATCACTTCCACCAGGTTTGAAGCTCCAAGTTGACACTTTGGTGTTGTTTTCACTCCTCTTATTGCTGCAGCAATGTTGGCATCCTCAAGCTTGCAAGCTCACATCTCCCTTCACATGCATTGAGTGCATCTTGTTGGGGAGGTGATATCCATTTTACTTAGTATCGTTGTTTGATTTAGTAGCATATTGTTGTTAGAATTGCTTGGTATTTCTTCCATTTTAATACTTTCTTTATCACATTTTCTCTATTCTAGCTATTCTAGCTATCCATGGAGGTGGGAACACCAAAATGGGGGTTTGACTGTGGCAAGCACCAAAACAAGCCTAACATTTTTCCTCATTCTATTGTGTGTAGGTGTTCATTCGTGTGGAGCTTGCGAGAGGTTGGACTGATTGTAAGTTTAATTTTTACCACCTTTTCTCTTGTCAAATTTTATCCTTTAAGTTAAAGTATTCTTCTTGAAGTTTTAGTCTTTTAGTTGTATTATGCTCTCCATCATCGCACATAGAATCACATTTATTAGGTAGTTAGTAAATTCTTTGTTAGTTTTGATTGTACTTTGTACTCTATCTTCATGAATGTTAGTGCCCGTGCAGGATGCCAACGTTTTGTGTTGTCATCTATGTTTGAAATTGGAGTCCTTTGGCAAAGAGCTACCTAGGTTATAGTCTAGTCTCAAGAATTTTCTCACTTCATTTCCTAAACTCCCAGGTTGAAAAAAGGACAGTGACAAATCAGTTGTCCTTCCTTTTTCAACCTAATTATTAAACATCAAACTTATCTTAGAAAATGCTTTAGCATTAGGTAGATTAGAGTAGTTGATTGTTCTAGACCATCCTATGACTTGGGGTCCTGAGCAGTTGGTCCCCCTCCTCTACATGACCTATATATTATTTTATTTTCATCTAGGGACTCATCTGACTTACTCAATTTACATCCAATTATCATGGGGCTACTAACTGGTTTGATATCCTCCATTCCAATTTTTTTAAGAATTTCCTTATCATATTTGGTTTGAGATATAAATATCCCATCATTAGTTTGTGCAATCTGTAAACCAAGGAAAAATGATAGATCTGCTAGCATTGACATATCAAATTCATCCTATATTTAGAGTGTAAATTTGTTACACATCTTATGATTGCTACCACCAAATATGATGTCATCCACATATACAACAATAATAATCATATGCTCACCTTCATATTTGAAGTAAAAATTGTTGTCTGCACATCCTTTCCTGAATCCTTGTTGTAGGTATTGATCTAGTCTTGAATACCATTCCCTCAGTTCTTGTTTTAGTCCATACTGAGCCTTCTTCTTTTGACAGTTGAAAACCTTTTGGTTGTTCTATGTAGACTACTTCTTCAAGGTTTCCATTGAGAAAAATAGATTTTACATCCATTTGATAGACCTTGAATCCTTTATAAACTGAAAATGAAAGAAAAATTCTTATGGCTTCTAATCTTGCAATAGGTGAAAATGTTCCTTCAAACTCCATGCCTTCAACTTGTGCATATCATTTCCACACTTTCCTTTCTTTATTCCTTATTATAGCTCCATCTTCATTTATCTTGTTTCTAAACACCCATTTAGTGCCAGTCACATTTTTCTTGGACATCTAGGAACTAATTCCAATGTTTTTTTCTTTCAATTTAATTTATCTCTTCTTCCATGACCTTTATACATCTCACATCCTTGCTGGACTTAGCATAGCTTTTAGGTTCTATCTAAGACACGAGAGAAAACATTACTTGTTCCTTGTTCTTTTTAAGTCTTTTCATTTTTTGGAAACCTTCATTTTTGTTTCCAATTATCTGAGCCACAAGATGATCCTTTTGTGTATATTTTTTAGGATCTTATTCATTATCTTCTTCTAGCTCTCCATCAACAATCTCTTCTTCACATTTACATTCCTCTTCAAAAGTATGTGTTAGATTTAACATGTTTCAATTCTTTATCAATCTTGACATTGATGCTTTCTACTATCTTGTGTAGCCTTTTGTTATAACACTTGTAAGCTTTTCTTTGGGTTGAATATCCAAGAAATATTCCTTCATTACATCTAGAATCAAATCTTCCCAAATTATCTTCTTCTCTTTTTATGTAGCACTTGCTACCAAACACTTTGAAATAATTGACAGATGCTAGTTTATCACACCAGAGTTCATAGGGAGTCTTATCACTATTTACACTTATTTGAACTCTATTCAAAATATACACTACAATATGAACTAATTATCTCCAATATATGTATGGTAACTTGACCTCATTCAACACTATTCTAGCCATCTCCTTGACTATCCTATTCTTTCTCTCAACTACTCCATTCTATTGTGGAGTTCTTGATGCAAAATATTATATTTTTATTCCATGCTTCTCACAATATTCAATGAATCCATTTGATGTGAATTCTCCACCTCTATTTTATCTTAAGCACTTGATTCTTCTACCAATATCCTTTCCAACAATGGCTCTAAAAATATTGAATCTTTCAAATGATTGTGACTTGTCTTTTAGAAAGGCCACCCATGTCATTCTTGAATAGTCATCGATCAACAACATGAACTATCTTTCACCTTTCAATCCTCTTGTCTTTATAGGACCACACAAAACTGTATGAACTAGTTGTGAGGATTTTGTAGTTGAGTATTCTTTTATCTGGAACATAACCCTTGTTTGCTTTCCTTTTTGACATTCTTTGTAGATAGTGTGAGTAGGCTTAGTTATCGTAGGCATGTGTCTTACCAACTCTTTCGAGCTCACTTTCACCAAGTTATCAAAATTTACATGCCCCATTCTCATGTGCCACAACCAACTCTCATCAACTTTTCCTATCATAAAATTCTAACCTTTTACTTCACTTAGATTATAGAGGTTGCTATCAGTTCTTACTCCATGTGTAATTGTTTTTCCATTTTTCTTTATCATGTACATCCTTCTGAATTAAATCTAACTTTATAACCATTTTCACACATCTAAATCACACTCAATAGGTTGCTCTTCAAAACTTCAACATAAAGAACATCTTTCGTAGGTAATTTAGCATCTATGCTCAATGTTCCTTTTCCACAGATTTTAATTGTTGTGTTGTCACCCAAACTGACTGATCCTTCCTTACATTTCTTTAGTTGGATGAATTTGATCTTGTCACCAGTCATATGCTTAGAGCAGCCACTATCTATTACCCATATATTTTTCTTTTGACATGAAGTGTTATTTATACAATCATTGATTGAGTAGGCATCTTCTCTTTTACTTTCCACACCGTCTTAGGTTTCTTCTCTACCTTCTCTTCCTCATTTTAAGATACTTTTGAATCTTTTTTTACTTTAAGAGGTTTTCTTTTTCTTTTTCTCACTTTGTACCTTGAGAGGTGTGTTTTTATTTTTCTCACTTTGTACCTTTGGTCTTGTGAATTTTGTTCTACAATTATTATCTATATAACCAAAATTATTACAATTGTAACATATTACATTCATATTATCTAAAGGAGAAAATGGATTATTTTTTACAAAATTTGTACTCCTTTTAGGAACAACTCTACACTCCCTACCCCTATGACCAAATTGATTACATTTATAATAGTACCATAGAAGTATGAGGAATACCTGGTCATAGAATTTCCTTGAGTGGGTTGAGGGGGTCTTCTTTGTTTTGGCTTTTTAAATTTCTCACCCTTGTGAATCCATCAACATCAGTTCTTCTTATGTCCCACATCTTCTTTTGATGATAAGGAATTGATTGGTTGTTCTTTTTATTTGTAACATGATTCTTTTCTTCCTCAATATTCTTCACTCAGTTGGTTTCTTCTCATATCCAAATGTATTCTCATTTTAGCTCTCTAACCATCTATACCAGACTTTTCTCTTGCTCTAAATCTCTCATATAGTTTTTTAGAAGCACTCAAAAAAGTATTCTTCCCTTTCTCTAAACCCAAACCAGAATTCTCTTTATTAGAAAGCTTTTGTGTGTTTAGTAATCCATCAATAATATTCAAGCCTCTTTTCACCTTCAAGCCTTTTTATATATGTTCTCTATCCTTTTCTAGGTATTTTCTTAAGGAAACTATTTTTGCTTCTAACTTCATGCATTTTTCAACTTCGGACTATAGTTTAGAATTAACTACATCTCCAATTCTCTTGGCTTCCTCCACTTGTATCTTCAAGCTCACCACCATCTGATCAGATTCTTCAATATTTTTGGTTATATTATTAGTCTCTTTTTGTGCAAACTTCTTCATATTCTTATTCTCCTTATTTAGGCTATCAACCTCCTCTCTCAGGTTATCAATTTCTTCTAAAGCACATATTAGTTCTCCTTCAAGGTCAACTTATCCTTCTTCCTCACCTTCTTCACCAAGATCCTCAATCTTTCCATCCTTTTGTTCTTCAGATTATTTTTCCATGAAAAGAAATTCATTTTCTTCCATGACAAAGGCATAATATTTTTCATCATCTAAGCTATCACTAGCATCAGATGAATAACTCTCCTCTTGAACATAAAAACCCTTTTTTTCTTCATAAATTTTTTGTTCTTATAAAATTAGGGTTTATTATTTTTACTATCTACTTCTTGTTCAACATTATCCTTCTTATTGTAAGGGAATTTAGCAGCAAAATGTCCTACTTTACCACAATTAAAAAATTTGAAGGGTAACATACCTCTATACTTTTTGGAGCCTCTCTTTAATATTCAAATGAAGTTTTCTTCTTCCTCATTAGACTCTTTATGTTTAGATGTGGAAGCTTATTCATTTTCCTTGGATAATTCAAACTTTTCCTTCTTGGTTTCCTTGAATGTAGCTTCTTTTTTGGATGACTCTGCATTTCCCATCCTCATCTCATATGCGGTGAATATGCAATGCAATTCATCAAAAGTGATCTTATATATTTCTCTTACTTCCTATATTGCAGATATCTTGGATTCATACTTGGATCCAGCATAGACATTAAAATTTTTGAACAATAACTGAATCATTTACTTCTTCTCCAAACCCTCTGACTAAGTTCACTATTTCATCAACTCTGAGAAGATAATTTTCTATCTCTTATTCTTCACTCATCTTCAGACCTTCAAACGTAGCTTTGAGAATTCATATCTTTTCTAGATTTAATTTATAATCTCCTTCATAGATGCTTTTTAGTTTACTCCAAACATAATTTGTAGTTTAGCAATGCATTACTTGGAAAAACACTGAGCTAGACAATCCACAAAGAACAACATGCTTTTCCTTTACATTGTTCTCATAGTTTGTCTTTTGTGTAGCATCAGCAAGAGTAGTAGTCAGAGGTGTATATCCATTTTTCAAAAACATCCATACATCAAACCCTGATGAAGGAAAATATGTTTCCATATCGATGCTCCAAAAGGCATAGTTTGATCCATCAAACAAAGGTGCTTTTTTTATAGATGAACCCTCTTGACTGGACATTGTGTTCACATGTCCAAGATCTACCCAAGCTAATTAAGCTTCTCCAAGGGGAAAGGGCTCTAATACCTGAACCATATATTTTTAGACCCAGTGGACTCTCTAACTCTTATAGGGTTTTTCACCCAAAAGGAGAGAGATTAGATCCAAAAATGCTTACTAGTTCATTCAAATTAGATTGTGTATGATGTTATTTGAACTAAATGAGATGATCTAAATGAATTTATATCAACTAATTGATTGATTAAACATGCAAAACTAATGAGGTATGATTTTTTTGAAAACACAATGTGTATTGCTAAAATGAACTAAATGGATAAAATATGCAAAACAAAAAGAGATGGATAAAATCATAGTGCACCTAGGAAAAATGTGATGAATTTGGAATGTCTAGAATTTTTATTGATGGTCTTTCTCAAGCCAAATAGGACTCATTCACCATCTATGGTGATTCAATCCCTGTTTTGATGAATTCTTCCAGAAACAAGATTCTAATGACTAAGAACTAATTTTTGAGAAAGACACTTTGTCGGGCCCACATATGGGACTAATTAACCATGCTTGGAAAATAATTCCTCCTTCAAGGGTCTGAAAAGTTAGAGGATGATGCTTCAGATATGCAATTCCACCTTCTATAGGTGTCTGCTTTAGATTCTATCAGAAACGGGTTTGAAAATGACTTTTTGTTGATGTCTTGACTTGAATGAATAGGAGAAGACTTGAATTAATTTTCAACTTGATATACAATGATTCTCAAGCTTCCAAAGGACCTAAATTTTCATACAAACAAGACAAGAAAGAGAAATTGTTGATTGTTAAGGCATGGGGGTTTGCCTTGGTCAAACCCCATTTAGGTAATTAAACCAAATTGATGAAATAAAGGAATGAAACATGAAAAAATGAAATATATTACCTTGAAATGATGATTGATCTTGTAAGTATGCAACAATACATGAATATTTATCCCTTGAATGCTTTAGAATGCTAACTTGAAGACTTCTAATGGAGAAACCCTAAGTTGCTTGACTTGAGATAGGAAATAAAAGATGGGAGATGTAATAATGAGATAGAATCTATAAAATGAGGATAAAAATAATTATTTATAGACAAGTGTGCCTTAGTATTCGATAATACCTCATCATAGGCCGACATGTAGTGAAAATAAAGTTTAAATTTCTCTTTTTCCCACTCAAGGGTCAAAATAGGGGCCATATAGGACTCATTCACCACACATGGTGAATGGGTCCCACCTGGGTGGGACTGATTTTCCATGCATGGCGAATGGGTCCCACAGGGGCCATTCTGACACCTAAGAAGTTGAGGAATCAGGAAATAAGGTTTAAATTGCCATCTTGTCGGGTATTTGATTAATTAAAGCCTCAGGATACACAATATGGGTTAATTAAGACCTATTACTGATGATATAATTTTTTTATAGGGATTGGGACACATAAATCAATGTGAAAGTGTGATTAAATACACTTTACAACACTAAAATTAGGTCCACATAGCCTAGAACGGCACAAAAACCAATGTGAATGTGAAAGAAAAATTACAACACTAGTTTATCATTAAGTTTACATTAAGAACCTTCTAGATTGATGTAATAATGCATTTGAATACATTTAATAATGTTGAATTAGGAAGAAATAGGTTAATTAAGTCTAGAAAAGTGTGAAAGTCCTTTACAAGGATTTACAACACCTTTACAAGATGTCATTAAAAGCATGTTGTTTGATTTGAAAGGGTCCAAGACCTAGTGTGGACACATAAAATGCTTCACAACACTAGATTAGGGCCTCATTAAGTCCATTTAATCCCATGTCAAGCAAAGGGTCCATTTTTCTATGGCACAATACCAATTGTTGCAACATAACAATCTACAAAGAGGGGGGTGAATCAATAGATCAACTAAAATTTACCCCTTAACACTTTATGCAATAATTTAAACAAGTAAAGAAATAAAAAATTCACACAAAATTGCACATAACACAATATATACATGGAAAACCAAAGAAGAGAAAAACTACGATGAGAATAGTTGCTAGGATCTACTATCCTAATCCAACATCATAATTAAATCTTCTAATTACAATGTTTAAGGGTACCGACCCTAAGGAGACAACAATCCCCTAGTTTTAGAACCCACTCTAAGGAAGCAACAATTACCTATATTGAGCACCTACTCAGTTATTTGATGGCACCCACCAATTAGATTTATAATGTTGCAACTCTATTTGCAATTGCTCAATTCTCTTTTGGCTATCTCTAAAACTCAATTCTCTACTCTGCACCTCTCTTTCTTCTCTATACCTTGAATGCAAACCCTTGATGGTCTTCTCCCTTTTTTTAGGTTCTACTCATTCACAACTTGTGCATTCTTTGTCTACTACTTAGCTCTCACATTCACTTTGTTGCATCAATACACACATAGTCAATTTTCTGATTATCAATATCCTCGTGACTTAGTCAGAAAGGAATTAATTCCTTGAGCCATAAACCATCATCATAAAATTCTAATTCATTTAATTTTATAAATAAAGAAACCTACAAAACCCTACTCTAGATATGTAATTAATGCATTCCCTTGTATGATCAATTTGATTCTAGTCTCAATCACCTTTGTAGTCTATGTCATCACTCTACATATCCTATCACCAATCAAATATGTCATTGGAGTAGTTGGTCAACCAAATTCACTCACTATGTTGGATACCAATCAAAATCCTTTTTCACACTATCATAGCCATTTGAGATCTTCATATTTAAATTTAGGTAATTGATTAGACTCTTCACACCACCTTTTTGAAAGATTTCCTTCATCTGTTCTAACTTTAAAACACAACCAACTGATTGATTTTCTTTCAACTTCCACCATTGATCTCTATCTATTTTTATACATAACCATCACACAATTAACCCATCACATTTTCACTTAGGGAATCAAACTCAATTTTTGTGATGTGAAGTCGAGGAGTGATCATCATTTGATTTCCATCCCTTGATCTTCATCATTGGATAGCCATCACATTCTCTTTTCCTAGTGCAACTTCATTTGCACGCAAAGAATTCAAATAAAGATATGAAGAGACTTCATGATATAGTACAAAACTATCATCTATATAGCAGAGCATGTGTCTACCTCATCACTCCATCACCCTTTTGAAGAGGGGACCCACCAAAGTCTTGATCGCTACCCTTTAGTGTATCACTGAAAGCTTCATGTCTTGAAGGGGTATAAATGTGATGTGAACACTCCTCATGATGCAATATAATTTCTTGATTTATTCTTTCTTATATCATCTTCCAGTATCCTTCTTCCCATTGTGTATTGCAGATATGAGTTGAGTGGTTAAACAAAAAAAATGATGAACTGAAATATTATGATGTAGTGTCAGTTGATGATCTTCAAGGACCTCAGTGTAGACCATTGATCCTCAAGTATAACACATAAAAAATTTAATAACTCCCATTCAATTCACAACAATGATTCGAAACACTTAAGTGATGGTCATTAGATCTCACATCCTTCATCCTTTACCATTGAAATTCTTCATCACACATCACAAATTAGACATGGTCGTGGTGAACTCAAACAATAATGTGAAGGAGTGTTGTGATGGACACTCTACTGAACCAATCAGTAGGACAAGGTAAATGGGCCGATAATATTGATGACACCAATGGCTTAATATATGACTTAAATAGCCTACAACCACCTATAACTGCCTATACACAGTCAACATAAAAATATGAAAATTATTCGTCATGACGACTGCAACACCTTAGGGTTTTGGTAAAACCCTAATTTTACCAAAAGACACAAATAAATAAATTATGAGCACACCACATATCCTCTAGATCTACAATTTACACCTCTAATAATCCCTCAAAAAACTCATATTGAAAATTCGGTATGTTTTCTCCTATGACTTCTAGAAGTATCCTCTATAACAACATGACAACATTTCATGATAACTTTATAACTTTTTGAGAAACATTGAAATTTTTCTAAAAATTCTTTTCTCTCCATCATTCTTCACCAATAATTCTAGACATTGATTCACTGAGCACAATGACACTCAGTCTTCCACTGAACTTCCCTTTAACATCAATGACACCTTTTGACATCAATGAAAACATTATGCCAACATCTACCTTAATATTATTGGATACTAAATGAAAGTAGCAAGAAAATCCTATGTGTGGAAATATTTTTAAGCACTTCCAATTTAGGAGGATTTAAAAATTCTCACATCAGCTCCATTCTCCATATTATCATTATTTATTTCCTTGGTCATCTAGAAATGATAATTTAGATAGTAAATTTAAGTTAGGTATTCATAATATTTTTTAATTTATCTAATAATTAAGAAAATTAATATTTTAGGCATGGTCAATTTTCCTAGCACACTTATATGGTGTTTAACAACCCCTCACAAATCCAATTCCCTTTTTATCTAGCTTTTAGGTACATATAAATTCCTAATGTATTCAATAATCTAAGGAAAAGAGGTTTCCCTAGCCTCTTGAGATTTTTTATGAGTTGATAGAGGAATAAATGAACCATATGCTTCTACACTATTCTTATTTATTTAAAATATTCTATTGATATCACTAAAATATGGGCCTTCCATAGGTATTGCAAGGCTCTATTAGAAAAAAACTTGAGGTGTTGAACTAAAGGAATACAAAATTTGTAAGAATTATGAAATACATACTTTCTTCATACCCTATGTAGATTATGGTTAGATCACAAAAAAAAAAAATTAAGATAGACTAGTTAGTCCCTTAGATGTGTTGGAGTATTCAAGATGGTAACTTATGAAAATACACAAGGAAATTGGAATCTCAGTGGGAGATTTCTCTTAGGCTATGAGAAGACAATGTTAATAGCTTGGTAAATCTAAGAGAGTGTGCATGTTCAAGAGATAAAACTCTCAAGTTTAGTTGTAATAAAATTAGTAATTTACATAATGGGAATAATCTAATCCATGGTCTTCTCCTAAAGACATATGTATGATGTTGAATTTTGATTGGGTTTCTTAGGGTAATCCAATTCTAAGAGGCAAAGGTTTTGTGCTTCATGACTTGAAAAGAGATTGCATTTGGGGATCCTTTATGTTTTGGACTATGCATAATCCAAATAAAAGAGGTAAAGGCTTTGTGTTTCATGACTTCAAAAGATAAAAGATAAATTCATTCTTTCTACCTATGGGGATTGTGGTTATAACATAACACAAATATTTCAAGATAAAATAGTCAGTCTCTTAGAGGTGTTGGAATACCTGATTAAGATGGAAAATTAGGAAAGTACAGAAGAAAATTGGAATCTCAATGGGAGAATTCTCTTACATTATGAGAAGAAGGTGCTAATATCTTGGGAAATTTAAGAGAGTGTTTATCTTCAAGAGATAAGAAGTCTTAAATTCAATTTTAATAAAATGAGCAAGTTGTGCAATGATAACAATCTAATTCATGGTATTCTCCTATAGAGATACATATGAACTTTAATTTTGATGGTGTGTCTCAAGGTAATCTAATTCTAAGAGGCATGGTTTTTTTCTTCATGATTTTAAAATATCAATGACATTTTTTGGTTCTTTATTTTTGGACCATGCATAAATATAGGGATCATATGGGAAGATTTGATCATTGATCTAAGAGATTCTAAATCACAAAAATAAGGAATTTAATATTTGAGGGATATTCTATTATTGTGATCAATGTAATGATTAAGGGAGAGTGTCCAAGTTGAAAGTTAAACAAGCATGTAATGAGGCCTTATTATTGAAACAATTCTTTATTTCAATATTTTTTATTCATTGTCAAAGGTAGCTTAATATTATGGAAAATTATTTAGGAAATCAAGGAGTTTACAAATTGATGAAAACAATTTATACTCACTAATAGTAGACTTGGCTTAACATTAATTCTAAACTATTATTCAATCCCACTTGGTGTATGAGGGGTAGGGAATAAATTATTATGGATACATATTTATCATTATTAAAGGAGTTGGTATAGTAATCCTAGAGTTGCAATGTACTATAGATATTCATGTACATGATAGTGTATTTCATGTAGGTGGAAGTAGTGTATTTCATGTAGGTGGAAGTAAGGTCAATTTTGTGCCTTGCATTCACACCCCATCTTATTTTTCTTTAATAAAATCAGGACCCCCCTTTTTCTTTTTTTCCTTGTCTTTTCCTCTTTTTCCTTTATTTTCTTTGTTGTTTTTCCCTTCCTCCCTTTTTCCTTATTTCTTGTCTTCTTGTCATGGTTTTAGGGTTTCTTGTGATGGTATGCCACCATTTTCAAGCTAAATCTCCAATTCCCATTCACTCCTTTCTTTCTTGGATCGAATTTTTTGTCATCAAGGTTTGCTTCATTAGCATGTTCTTTGTGAAATCCCTAGCTCCTAATGCCTAGTAGTATAAATATTTTGTTGTCTTATTTTTCCCACCTAATAGAATATTTAATTTCCTTGCTCATTAAATGTGCTTTAATGCACTAATTAACTTGATTTTTATGACTGAGTTTCATAGTTTTAGCTATCATTTGAACATTGCAAAGTTGGAGATCTTTGTGCACTCTGCAAATCCATTCAAAGATTTCCTACTAGAATACTCACTTCATGTGGTTGTTGATGTAATATCTAGTTTGAGTGTGTTCATTCATCTTTCATTCATGTCTAGTTTGTTGTGGGAGTGTTGGCATGCTTCTTCCTTGATGGTTTGCATCTATGTTTTCATCTCCCTTTCAAGTAATTCTCAGGTAAGCCTTGAGATACCATTAAAATTATGGAATTTTTCATGTTTCTTAATTGATTATTGCTTTGTTTTGCTCCTTTGTTAGGATTTCATTGGGTTTTGGTTTTTCCTTTTTTCATGCTTTCATTTTTTTCTTGTCTTCTTATTTTTCATAATTATTTTCATTTTTTTTAACTTTTCCTCACTAAATCTTATTTCACCTTGGCACATTGATTGAGTTTATTTGTGGTGGCACCATCACACCTCATTGAGTTCCAATATGCCCTTTTTTCCCTATTTTGAGAAGATATTTAACCACCTCTCTAACACTTGACACCAAATGCATCATAAAAGTGTTTCAAAATTATGACTAAGTTTTACAATAATCAGAGATTGGGTATCCCATTTAATGATTTCCTAAATGATTTGTAGGAATCAAGCCTCCTCCTCGACTCCCAAAGCCTGACATCCTGTACTTCACTTATGGTTCAAATTTGGTTATTTTTCAGACATCGGGTATTAGGAATGTCCCTTAGCATTTATTTAGAATATTTAGAAAAATTCAAGCCTCATTATTGACCCCCAAAACCTTATGACTTCACATTTTTATTAAAACCTTTTTTGGTCATCAAACCATGAGAGTAAGCCTTATCTATTGTTGACAATGCACTCAATGAATAGTATACCTACCTAATCTCTAACCTCCAAAAAGGGGTTCCATGAATATCACTCATACATTTTAGGAATCAAATGTCAAACATACACTTTACCAATTATTGAAATGATCTTTAAAGGATAAGAAACATATTTGATTCCCAAAATTTACTAAAGTAAAAAGATAGAATACCAAATACTTAAAAAATTTACTTATCATGAATACCCATTGCCAAGTTTTGACTATTTATCCTGAGGGATAGACATCTTTGATCCCCGATAATTGAAACTTTCCTCTAAGAAAGAAAAGAGTTCTCAAAATTCTAAAAATGATGTTCTTCGGCTTTTGGAGGTTTGAAATACCTTTTTAAGCCTTACTAATACTTAATGAAAATGATATAGGAGTCTCCCAACTTCCAAATCTTGATAATACCCCTTTTTTCTCTTTTATCAACTTTTGAGTATAATTCATTGAGTGTTCACCTTAACTTTTATTGTTTAAAAGAGTGAGAGGTAGATGATATTACCAAACCCATACACTCGATAAATCAAGATAATTTTAACATATCTCTCAAATATCAATGTTTGGGATAAGTTTAATTAGAATGGTTAAGATATTTAGAAATAAATTAACATCTCGAAGGCTTGATCCTCGAAAAGGTAAAATTTCGGTTAAGTATAAGACATGAAATAGCTACTTTTCAGGACCCAATTGAGATATTCTTTCAATTTATAATATATAATTGATCTCCCCTATCTTCTAATGGATGATATTTTGAATGTGCAAGAAGTATGCAATGATAAGGTGCCAAGATGAAATATCAGTACAAGGGATACCATCCTGCCTCCAATATATTCTCCCCATACTTCTAGACATTGGAGATATAAACCTAGGACATGTGGACATGAATGAGTTCCTCAAGAGAGTCCATAATGAAGTACTAACATTGGACATGAAATTGAGGATAGTTACACTCAAAAATTTGAGATGCAACAAAAATAAGGATCGTATTGCTCTGAGTATACTTTCTAAACTACTATTTTTTTTTAATGGTAGAGATTAAGGGGTTCAAAAGAGGGGGCCACAGAAAAACATAAACTTTTGTGGCTCCCTCAAAAGGTTGACTTTTTTTTAGTATTTTTTAAAATCTCTTCAGTGGGAAATTAACTAATAGTATGTAGTTTATGCCTGATTTTTCTAATAATTTTTTAATGAATATTTGATTTTTTTACTAATTTTCAAATTGGAAACTTCCTAAAAAATAGAATTTTGGCCATGCTAACTCTATAAATTTTGAAAACTAATTAAAAATCATTTTTTAATGTGTAGAATGGATTCTAGTTTCCAAAAAAATAATTTATTTGAAATTTTGAGGAATTGTTAATTTATAACAAAAAAACACCAAACACTAGTTTTCGCCAAAAATAAACACACAAACAAAAGAAATTATAGATCAAAGGCTTAACATTGTCAAAATGTGAAAAAATTACATTGTTAGATAGCTAAGAGAGAGCCTAAAATTACCTAGTTGTTCAATTTTTTTGAACTTGAAACACATTTAAACCTGATGCTTAGCATGAATGCGATTATCTCAAATATTATAGAATTTGCAAAAACATTTCTTTGGATGTTGGGAAGGAACTCTAATCATTTGGGTTGGTATTCCAAAGAAAATACCAAGCCTAAGGCTTGGGGATTCCCAAAGAAATAAATAATGTGAGTGTGTTATAATGTGCTTGCATTA
>VDFB02000015.1:347943870-348117511 GCA_007258455.2 Sequoia sempervirens | reverse complement strand
AGGAGATCATGTTAATAAAAAATTTACATAAAGATGGGTATGATGAGTCTAAAAGATCTATATGTACACATGATCATCTTTCTAGTCCTCCCATTAGTTCTATCACCTTGTCAGTCTTGGTTGGGCCCAGGACTATGAATTCCCTCTTTGATACTATCCTAGAGTTTGATTTGTTCAGAGTGAAACTAGGCATTCCTTGGCTAGTTTCCATGAACACAATCACCTCGATGATTGACAAATTCTTAAATTTCTCTCATGAGGGTTTTGTGAATCTAGTCCATGACACTAGTTACAAATTGATGGTGGTGAGTGGAGGCTACTCACTCGATCACTTATGGCCTTCCCCTATTGGTCCGCTCCATCCCAGAATGGACCTATTATATCGAACTTATGTGAAATACAAGAATGGGGGAATAGCACCAAAAGTGACCCACCCTCCTTCTCCCTATGCCATTTCAATTACAGCTTCCATGATAGTGTAGGATAAGGGTGCCTCTACCACTTGAAAAAAGGAGAAGCAGTTTGCTTAGGATTCTTCTTCTTCCTCTATAGTTCCACCTACCTTTGTCTCTTGCCCTACTGCAACACCATTGAATTTCACCCATATTTTTCTCTTAGGGAGTTTGATGGTGCCTGCTTGGTGGAAGGCCAAGCATCAAGTGTTCACCCTTCCTATCTTTCCCATGGTGCCTTAGCCTGTCTTGTATGGTAAGTTGAAGGGTCCTTGTGGAGTCTCCTCTATGTCTCAGCTTCTGTGGCATTCTACTACTCCTACCCCTAAGGAAGAAAATGGAAAGAGGCCTCCCATTAAGATGCTTGAGTCTACTTCTCCATATTTTCTTGTCTCTACTCCTACATCTCTTCCACCTATTCCTATCTAGGAATCACTTCCTCCACTAAAAATTGCTATGATGGATACTTTGATGACTAAACATGAGCCTTCTATTACTCCTCAAGCTGCAACCTCTAGCTCTTAGATCCAAAGAAACCACCTTGCACATGAGTGTAAGCATCGGAGGAAGGCTCTGGCTACTGATTAGGATACCTTGCAGAAGGAGGAATGGGAGCCAACAAATCCTGTTTCAGTTTCTTCATTTTTTGTCCTCCTCTTCCTCCCCTTCTACTTCAGTTCCCTCCACCTCAATCTTGCTTCCAGCTCCCCCTACGAGTGTGAATGATCCTCACCCTAAAAGGGTGAGAGTGTTCATTTCTCATTCCGTTGAGCCTCCTCTTTTGATGTCCCTTTCAGACATCCCACCTTTTCCAAAACTCATGGATATGTTGAATACCTTAGTGGTGTTTGATACGGTTTTCTCCTCTTCCTCCTCACCTTCTGCTTCATCTGTGGGGATCTCATGTTCACCGATGAAGTGTAAGTTGTAGGACAACCCTGTTTCTAATAGGGGTCAGAATAAGGGATCACCTTCTTTGAAAGCTAGTTCTACATTGGATTGCACCGCCCTTGTGATGGAGGTATCCTAGGCATCCCCAAAGTTTGTCACTACTCCCTGAGTCTTTCAATGAGGTTGGTAGTGGATCTTGGGTACCTCCTTCATCACTTGTTCAGTTGACACATGGCACTCCTATCAAGTGCATGTTCAACTTGGTAGATGATTCCCTAGCTTTTTCAATGATTTTGGAAAAATAAATAATGTTTGCCTCATAGGATTTGAACGAAGAAGACCTTGAGGGTCCTCTTCCTCGGGCTCTTAATAGAGAGTCAAAGGGTGCTCCCATTACTATCCTACCCTTGCAAGCTCATCCACCTTCCCTTTATAATGATCTGGATTGGGAGAACAACGACCTCTTGGTTGATAAGGACTAGGAGGGAACCTCTTCTTTATCTATAGATTAGATTTATGTGTATGTTGTGTTTCCAGTTTGTTTCTTTTTATATGTTTTTGGAGGACCCATATCACCCTCATAGGTGCTTGGATATAGGAGTGTTTTCATTTTGTAAACTTCTATTTGTCACATCATTCTTCTCTTTGTTGTGCCTTGATTTTTGACAATTGGGGATGATGCAAAGTGTTAGGGATATTTAGGCCTCCCTTCCATGTTGAGCCAATTTTATTTTTTTAATTTTGTTTTCACATGTATTTCCTCACATGTTCTGATATAGTATGGGATTGATGATAGTTCATATATATGTTATATTATATTTATCTAATCTATGAGCAGCTCTAACCCCAAAATATCATATCCCCCTGTCTTTGATTGTCTTTGTCTTTGCATGTTTCTTTTATCTTTCTCTCTTCTTTGCTTATTTCGTGATGTTTTGGTGCTTATGTGTTGTCCCTCGTGTGCATAACGATATTACCATGGTTACATGTCATCATGTTCCATGAGCAACAACATTGATTTCATTATTTCTTTTCTCTCCTTAGGATGTCATGTGCCTTTGAGTTTAGCACACACCATTCTAAGGGGGATATTATACTATTTCAATTTTTAGAAGGTGTATTCGGTGGCCAAGGAATCCCTCACTGAAAGTCCTTATTTTTCAAAAATTTCACTCTTCAACATGGATCCATAGCTGAATATTTATTTCATCACGGATTCATAAGATAGAATCTAAAAACTTTCCTTCGAGAAGGGAGTACATCTTTTATTGAAGAAGTCTTAAAACTTTCCCTTGCGAGGGAGGCTTCTTTCTTTTGAATTCCTTGATGAAAGGAATATTTTAGAAGGATTCCTTGATGCTAGAATCATGGGTGAAAAATTATATCTCTTTTCAAAAATTTTATCACTTTTCAAACTGAGCGTCCCTCGAGTGGACCCCTTTTCTTTTGAAGGATTCCTGAGGGACCCCTTTGAAATCTTCTCCTTCAATTATTGATTATCTGTGTGATTATATGCCTATTTTCTTATGTGGACCTTTGTTATCTAACATGTTTTGTCTATAGATTAACATGTTTCTTTTTAGGGGCACCTGTGAAGCTACTTTTCAATCAACCTTGCAGGAAAGAGTACCTATAAGTCCCAATTAAAATTTGCAGAGCCTCTCACATCTCGCTTCCCTCAAGATCATGCACCTGGGGGTGCCTCCTTTGCATGTCAAAGGACTTGTAAAGTGCTTTCATCCTACAATATCTCTTTGTTCAACCTCATAGGACCGAGCACTTGCAAAGCCTTTTTTCACCCTTCCATAAGTCTATAGACCTGTAGTGCATTTTTTCCAACTCTCCTTGGGACCGAATACTTGTGGAACCATCTCCTCTTCCTATGCTTTTGAGTGTGTTAGATTGCAGTCTTCATCCTCGATGGTTTACGTATGCTTTCTTTAAATTATTTCAATCTACTTTACCTTACATTTGGTAGTACAAATGCTCGCTAAAGTGAGGGAAAAATGTAATGGATTGAATTTGTACCCCTTAGAAAAATCAAACCCAAAGAGGCTATTCCACCTCATCCATCCACTTTCTATCCACTTAGCAGCTGTCTATAGTGTCAATAGGGGAATTTTTTTTGGGGATGCTAGTGCGACACATGGACATCTACACACCGTGTTTCCATCCTAATAGGATTCCCTCCTTTGGAATCTATAGAGTTGTTACACTTCTCCATTAGTAATGAAGTGTAACACCCCTGTGCCCTTGACCAACCTCAAATGACTCTTTTGGGCTCCTATTCATCTTCAAAACACTATCTCTTACATTCTATTCATCTTCTACACACTCGTTTGAGCTTCTACAATCTCACTTGATCATCTTTCACTTCTACACACTTCATTTCATATCACTTCCACCAGGTTTGAAGCTCCAAGTTGACACTTTGGTGTTGTTTTCACTCCTCTTGTTGTTGCAACAATGTTGGCATCGTCAAGCTTGCGAGCTCACATCTCCCTTCACATGCATTGAGTGCATCTTGTTGGGGAGGTGATATACATTTTACTTAGCATCGTTGTTTGATTTAGTAGCATATTGTTGTTAGAATTGCTTGGTCTTTCTTCCATTTTAATACTTTCTTTATCGCATTTTCTCTATTCTAGCTATTCTAGCTATCCATGGAGGTGGGAACACCAAAATGGGGGTTTGACTGTGGCAAGCACCAAAACAAGCCTAACATTTTTCCTCATTCTATTGTGTGTAGGTGTTCGTTCGTGTGGAGCTTGCGGGAGGCTGGACTGACTGTAAGTTTAATTTTCACCACCTTTTCTCTTGTCAAATTTTATCCTTTGCTAAAGTATCTTCTTGAAGTTTTATTCTTTTAGTTGTATTGCTTTCCATCATCAGACATAAAATGCATTTATTAGGTGTTAGTAAATTCTTTGTTAGTTTTGATTGTACTTTGTACTCTATCTTCATGAATGTTAGTGCCCGTGCAGGATGCCAACGTTTTGTGTTGTCATCTATGTTTGACATTGGAGTCCTTTGGCAAAGAGCTACCTAGGTTATAGTCTAGTCTCAAGAATTTTCTCACTTCATTTCCTAAACTCCCAGGTTGAAAAAAGGACAGTGACAAATCAGTTGTCCTTCCTTTTTCAACCTAATTATTAAACATCAAACTTATCTTAGAAAATGCTTTAGCATTAGGTAGATTAGAGTAGTTGATTGTTCTAGACCATCCTATGACTTGGGGTCCTGAGCAGTTGGTCCCCCTCCTCTACATGACCTATATATTATTTTATTTTCATCTAGGGACTCATCTGACTTACTCAATTTACATCCAATTATCATGGGGCTACTAACTGGTTTGATATCCTCCATTCCAATTTTTTTAAGAATTTCCTTATCATATTTGGTTTGAGATATAAATATCCCATCATTAGTTTGTGCAATCTGTAAACCAAGGAAAAATGATAGATCTGCTAGCATTGACATATCAAATTCATCCTATATTTAGAGTGTAAATTTGTTACACATCTTATGATTGCTACCACCAAATATGATGTCATCCACATATACAACAATAATAATCATATGCTCACCTTCATATTTGAAGTAAAAATTGTTGTCTGCACATCCTTTCCTGAATCCTTGTTGTAGGTATTGATCTAGTCTTGAATACCATTCCCTCAGTTCTTGTTTTAGTCCATACTGAGCCTTCTTCTTTTGACAGTTGAAAACCTTTTGGTTGTTCTATGTAGACTACTTCTTCAAGGTTTCCATTGAGAAAAATAGATTTTACATCCATTTGATAGACCTTGAATCCTTTATAAACTGAAAATGAAAGAAAAATTCTTATGGCTTCTAATCTTGCAATAGGTGAAAATGTTCCTTCAAACTCCATGCCTTCAACTTGTGCATATCATTTCCACACTTTCCTTTCTTTATTCCTTATTATAGCTCCATCTTCATTTATCTTGTTTCTAAACACCCATTTAGTGCCAGTCACATTTTTCTTGGACATCTAGGAACTAATTCCAATGTTTTTTTCTTTCAATTTAATTTATCTCTTCTTCCATGACCTTTATACATCTCACATCCTTGCTGGACTTAGCATAGCTTTTAGGTTCTATCTAAGACACGAGAGAAAACATTACTTGTTCCTTGTTCTTTTTAAGTCTTTTCATTTTTTGGAAACCTTCATTTTTGTTTCC
Organism: Sequoia sempervirens; assembly: GCA_007258455.2. Classification (NCBI taxonomy): domain Eukaryota; kingdom Viridiplantae; phylum Streptophyta; class Pinopsida; order Cupressales; family Cupressaceae; genus Sequoia; species Sequoia sempervirens. The sequence goes on along the minus strand of VDFB02000015.1, from coordinate 348,111,969 downwards.
AATTATCTGAGCCACAAGATGATCCTTTTGTGTATATTTTTTAGGATCTTATTCATTATCTTCTTCTAGCTCTCCATCAACAATCTCTTCTTCACATTTACATTCCTCTTCAAAAGTATGTGTTAGATTTAACATGTTTCAATTCTTTATCAATCTTGACATTGATGCTTTCTACTATCTTGTGTAGCCTTTTGTTATAACACTTGTAAGCTTTTCTTTGGGTTGAATATCCAAGAAATATTCCTTCATTACATCTAGAATCAAATCTTCCCAAATTATCTTCTTCTCTTTTTATGTAGCACTTGCTACCAAACACTTTGAAATAATTGACAGATGCTAGTTTATCACACCAGAGTTCATAGGGAGTCTTATCACTATTTACACTTATTTGAACTCTATTCAAAATATACACTACAATATGAACTAATTATCTCCAATATATGTATGGTAACTTGACCTCATTCAACACTATTCTAGCCATCTCCTTGACTATCCTATTCTTTCTCTCAACTACTCCATTCTATTGTGGAGTTCTTGATGCAAAATATTATATTTTTATTCCATGCTTCTCACAATATTCAATGAATCCATTTGATGTGAATTCTCCACCTCTATTTTATCTTAAGCACTTGATTCTTCTACCAATATCCTTTCCAACAATGGCTCTAAAAATATTGAATCTTTCAAATGATTGTGACTTGTCTTTTAGAAAGGCCACCCATGTCATTCTTGAATAGTCATCGATCAACAACATGAACTATCTTTCACCTTTCAATCCTCTTGTCTTTATAGGACCACACAAAACTGTATGAACTAGTTGTGAGGATTTTGTAGTTGAGTATTCTTTTATCTGGAACATAACCCTTGTTTGCTTTCCTTTTTGACATTCTTTGTAGATAGTGTGAGTAGGCTTAGTTATCGTAGGCATGTGTCTTACCAACTCTTTCGAGCTCACTTTCACCAAGTTATCAAAATTTACATGCCCCATTCTCATGTGCCACAACCAACTCTCATCAACTTTTCCTATCATAAAATTCTAACCTTTTACTTCACTTAGATTATAGAGGTTGCTATCAGTTCTTACTCCATGTGTAATTGTTTTTCCATTTTTCTTTATCATGTACATCCTTCTGAATTAAATCTAACTTTATAACCATTTTCACACATCTAAATCACACTCAATAGGTTGCTCTTCAAAACTTCAACATAAAGAACATCTTTCGTAGGTAATTTAGCATCTATGCTCAATGTTCCTTTTCCACAGATTTTAATTGTTGTGTTGTCACCCAAACTGACTGATCCTTCCTTACATTTCTTTAGTTGGATGAATTTGATCTTGTCACCAGTCATATGCTTAGAGCAGCCACTATCTATTACCCATATATTTTTCTTTTGACATGAAGTGTTATTTATACAATCATTGATTGAGTAGGCATCTTCTCTTTTACTTTCCACACCGTCTTAGGTTTCTTCTCTACCTTCTCTTCCTCATTTTAAGATACTTTTGAATCTTTTTTTACTTTAAGAGGTTTTCTTTTTCTTTTTCTCACTTTGTACCTTGAGAGGTGTGTTTTTATTTTTCTCACTTTGTACCTTTGGTCTTGTGAATTTTGTTCTACAATTATTATCTATATAACCAAAATTATTACAATTGTAACATATTACATTCATATTATCTAAAGGAGAAAATGGATTATTTTTTACAAAATTTGTACTCCTTTTAGGAACAACTCTACACTCCCTACCCCTATGACCAAATTGATTACATTTATAATAGTACCATAGAAGTATGAGGAATACCTGGTCATAGAATTTCCTTGAGTGGGTTGAGGGGGTCTTCTTTGTTTTGGCTTTTTAAATTTCTCACCCTTGTGAATCCATCAACATCAGTTCTTCTTATGTCCCACATCTTCTTTTGATGATAAGGAATTGATTGGTTGTTCTTTTTATTTGTAACATGATTCTTTTCTTCCTCAATATTCTTCACTCAGTTGGTTTCTTCTCATATCCAAATGTATTCTCATTTTAGCTCTCTAACCATCTATACCAGACTTTTCTCTTGCTCTAAATCTCTCATATAGTTTTTTAGAAGCACTCAAAAAAGTATTCTTCCCTTTCTCTAAACCCAAACCAGAATTCTCTTTATTAGAAAGCTTTTGTGTGTTTAGTAATCCATCAATAATATTCAAGCCTCTTTTCACCTTCAAGCCTTTTTATATATGTTCTCTATCCTTTTCTAGGTATTTTCTTAAGGAAACTATTTTTGCTTCTAACTTCATGCATTTTTCAACTTCGGACTATAGTTTAGAATTAACTACATCTCCAATTCTCTTGGCTTCCTCCACTTGTATCTTCAAGCTCACCACCATCTGATCAGATTCTTCAATATTTTTGGTTATATTATTAGTCTCTTTTTGTGCAAACTTCTTCATATTCTTATTCTCCTTATTTAGGCTATCAACCTCCTCTCTCAGGTTATCAATTTCTTCTAAAGCACATATTAGTTCTCCTTCAAGGTCAACTTATCCTTCTTCCTCACCTTCTTCACCAAGATCCTCAATCTTTCCATCCTTTTGTTCTTCAGATTATTTTTCCATGAAAAGAAATTCATTTTCTTCCATGACAAAGGCATAATATTTTTCATCATCTAAGCTATCACTAGCATCAGATGAATAACTCTCCTCTTGAACATAAAAACCCTTTTTTTCTTCATAAATTTTTTGTTCTTATAAAATTAGGGTTTATTATTTTTACTATCTACTTCTTGTTCAACATTATCCTTCTTATTGTAAGGGAATTTAGCAGCAAAATGTCCTACTTTACCACAATTAAAAAATTTGAAGGGTAACATACCTCTATACTTTTTGGAGCCTCTCTTTAATATTCAAATGAAGTTTTCTTCTTCCTCATTAGACTCTTTATGTTTAGATGTGGAAGCTTATTCATTTTCCTTGGATAATTCAAACTTTTCCTTCTTGGTTTCCTTGAATGTAGCTTCTTTTTTGGATGACTCTGCATTTCCCATCCTCATCTCATATGCGGTGAATATGCAATGCAATTCATCAAAAGTGATCTTATATATTTCTCTTACTTCCTATATTGCAGATATCTTGGATTCATACTTGGATCCAGCATAGACATTAAAATTTTTGAACAATAACTGAATCATTTACTTCTTCTCCAAACCCTCTGACTAAGTTCACTATTTCATCAACTCTGAGAAGATAATTTTCTATCTCTTATTCTTCACTCATCTTCAGACCTTCAAACGTAGCTTTGAGAATTCATATCTTTTCTAGATTTAATTTATAATCTCCTTCATAGATGCTTTTTAGTTTACTCCAAACATAATTTGTAGTTTAGCAATGCATTACTTGGAAAAACACTGAGCTAGACAATCCACAAAGAACAACATGCTTTTCCTTTACATTGTTCTCATAGTTTGTCTTTTGTGTAGCATCAGCAAGAGTAGTAGTCAGAGGTGTATATCCATTTTTCAAAAACATCCATACATCAAACCCTGATGAAGGAAAATATGTTTCCATATCGATGCTCCAAAAGGCATAGTTTGATCCATCAAACAAAGGTGCTTTTTTTATAGATGAACCCTCTTGACTGGACATTGTGTTCACATGTCCAAGATCTACCCAAGCTAATTAAGCTTCTCCAAGGGGAAAGGGCTCTAATACCTGAACCATATATTTTTAGACCCAGTGGACTCTCTAACTCTTATAGGGTTTTTCACCCAAAAGGAGAGAGATTAGATCCAAAAATGCTTACTAGTTCATTCAAATTAGATTGTGTATGATGTTATTTGAACTAAATGAGATGATCTAAATGAATTTATATCAACTAATTGATTGATTAAACATGCAAAACTAATGAGGTATGATTTTTTTGAAAACACAATGTGTATTGCTAAAATGAACTAAATGGATAAAATATGCAAAACAAAAAGAGATGGATAAAATCATAGTGCACCTAGGAAAAATGTGATGAATTTGGAATGTCTAGAATTTTTATTGATGGTCTTTCTCAAGCCAAATAGGACTCATTCACCATCTATGGTGATTCAATCCCTGTTTTGATGAATTCTTCCAGAAACAAGATTCTAATGACTAAGAACTAATTTTTGAGAAAGACACTTTGTCGGGCCCACATATGGGACTAATTAACCATGCTTGGAAAATAATTCCTCCTTCAAGGGTCTGAAAAGTTAGAGGATGATGCTTCAGATATGCAATTCCACCTTCTATAGGTGTCTGCTTTAGATTCTATCAGAAACGGGTTTGAAAATGACTTTTTGTTGATGTCTTGACTTGAATGAATAGGAGAAGACTTGAATTAATTTTCAACTTGATATACAATGATTCTCAAGCTTCCAAAGGACCTAAATTTTCATACAAACAAGACAAGAAAGAGAAATTGTTGATTGTTAAGGCATGGGGGTTTGCCTTGGTCAAACCCCATTTAGGTAATTAAACCAAATTGATGAAATAAAGGAATGAAACATGAAAAAATGAAATATATTACCTTGAAATGATGATTGATCTTGTAAGTATGCAACAATACATGAATATTTATCCCTTGAATGCTTTAGAATGCTAACTTGAAGACTTCTAATGGAGAAACCCTAAGTTGCTTGACTTGAGATAGGAAATAAAAGATGGGAGATGTAATAATGAGATAGAATCTATAAAATGAGGATAAAAATAATTATTTATAGACAAGTGTGCCTTAGTATTCGATAATACCTCATCATAGGCCGACATGTAGTGAAAATAAAGTTTAAATTTCTCTTTTTCCCACTCAAGGGTCAAAATAGGGGCCATATAGGACTCATTCACCACACATGGTGAATGGGTCCCACCTGGGTGGGACTGATTTTCCATGCATGGCGAATGGGTCCCACAGGGGCCATTCTGACACCTAAGAAGTTGAGGAATCAGGAAATAAGGTTTAAATTGCCATCTTGTCGGGTATTTGATTAATTAAAGCCTCAGGATACACAATATGGGTTAATTAAGACCTATTACTGATGATATAATTTTTTTATAGGGATTGGGACACATAAATCAATGTGAAAGTGTGATTAAATACACTTTACAACACTAAAATTAGGTCCACATAGCCTAGAACGGCACAAAAACCAATGTGAATGTGAAAGAAAAATTACAACACTAGTTTATCATTAAGTTTACATTAAGAACCTTCTAGATTGATGTAATAATGCATTTGAATACATTTAATAATGTTGAATTAGGAAGAAATAGGTTAATTAAGTCTAGAAAAGTGTGAAAGTCCTTTACAAGGATTTACAACACCTTTACAAGATGTCATTAAAAGCATGTTGTTTGATTTGAAAGGGTCCAAGACCTAGTGTGGACACATAAAATGCTTCACAACACTAGATTAGGGCCTCATTAAGTCCATTTAATCCCATGTCAAGCAAAGGGTCCATTTTTCTATGGCACAATACCAATTGTTGCAACATAACAATCTACAAAGAGGGGGGTGAATCAATAGATCAACTAAAATTTACCCCTTAACACTTTATGCAATAATTTAAACAAGTAAAGAAATAAAAAATTCACACAAAATTGCACATAACACAATATATACATGGAAAACCAAAGAAGAGAAAAACTACGATGAGAATAGTTGCTAGGATCTACTATCCTAATCCAACATCATAATTAAATCTTCTAATTACAATGTTTAAGGGTACCGACCCTAAGGAGACAACAATCCCCTAGTTTTAGAACCCACTCTAAGGAAGCAACAATTACCTATATTGAGCACCTACTCAGTTATTTGATGGCACCCACCAATTAGATTTATAATGTTGCAACTCTATTTGCAATTGCTCAATTCTCTTTTGGCTATCTCTAAAACTCAATTCTCTACTCTGCACCTCTCTTTCTTCTCTATACCTTGAATGCAAACCCTTGATGGTCTTCTCCCTTTTTTTAGGTTCTACTCATTCACAACTTGTGCATTCTTTGTCTACTACTTAGCTCTCACATTCACTTTGTTGCATCAATACACACATAGTCAATTTTCTGATTATCAATATCCTCGTGACTTAGTCAGAAAGGAATTAATTCCTTGAGCCATAAACCATCATCATAAAATTCTAATTCATTTAATTTTATAAATAAAGAAACCTACAAAACCCTACTCTAGATATGTAATTAATGCATTCCCTTGTATGATCAATTTGATTCTAGTCTCAATCACCTTTGTAGTCTATGTCATCACTCTACATATCCTATCACCAATCAAATATGTCATTGGAGTAGTTGGTCAACCAAATTCACTCACTATGTTGGATACCAATCAAAATCCTTTTTCACACTATCATAGCCATTTGAGATCTTCATATTTAAATTTAGGTAATTGATTAGACTCTTCACACCACCTTTTTGAAAGATTTCCTTCATCTGTTCTAACTTTAAAACACAACCAACTGATTGATTTTCTTTCAACTTCCACCATTGATCTCTATCTATTTTTATACATAACCATCACACAATTAACCCATCACATTTTCACTTAGGGAATCAAACTCAATTTTTGTGATGTGAAGTCGAGGAGTGATCATCATTTGATTTCCATCCCTTGATCTTCATCATTGGATAGCCATCACATTCTCTTTTCCTAGTGCAACTTCATTTGCACGCAAAGAATTCAAATAAAGATATGAAGAGACTTCATGATATAGTACAAAACTATCATCTATATAGCAGAGCATGTGTCTACCTCATCACTCCATCACCCTTTTGAAGAGGGGACCCACCAAAGTCTTGATCGCTACCCTTTAGTGTATCACTGAAAGCTTCATGTCTTGAAGGGGTATAAATGTGATGTGAACACTCCTCATGATGCAATATAATTTCTTGATTTATTCTTTCTTATATCATCTTCCAGTATCCTTCTTCCCATTGTGTATTGCAGATATGAGTTGAGTGGTTAAACAAAAAAAATGATGAACTGAAATATTATGATGTAGTGTCAGTTGATGATCTTCAAGGACCTCAGTGTAGACCATTGATCCTCAAGTATAACACATAAAAAATTTAATAACTCCCATTCAATTCACAACAATGATTCGAAACACTTAAGTGATGGTCATTAGATCTCACATCCTTCATCCTTTACCATTGAAATTCTTCATCACACATCACAAATTAGACATGGTCGTGGTGAACTCAAACAATAATGTGAAGGAGTGTTGTGATGGACACTCTACTGAACCAATCAGTAGGACAAGGTAAATGGGCCGATAATATTGATGACACCAATGGCTTAATATATGACTTAAATAGCCTACAACCACCTATAACTGCCTATACACAGTCAACATAAAAATATGAAAATTATTCGTCATGACGACTGCAACACCTTAGGGTTTTGGTAAAACCCTAATTTTACCAAAAGACACAAATAAATAAATTATGAGCACACCACATATCCTCTAGATCTACAATTTACACCTCTAATAATCCCTCAAAAAACTCATATTGAAAATTCGGTATGTTTTCTCCTATGACTTCTAGAAGTATCCTCTATAACAACATGACAACATTTCATGATAACTTTATAACTTTTTGAGAAACATTGAAATTTTTCTAAAAATTCTTTTCTCTCCATCATTCTTCACCAATAATTCTAGACATTGATTCACTGAGCACAATGACACTCAGTCTTCCACTGAACTTCCCTTTAACATCAATGACACCTTTTGACATCAATGAAAACATTATGCCAACATCTACCTTAATATTATTGGATACTAAATGAAAGTAGCAAGAAAATCCTATGTGTGGAAATATTTTTAAGCACTTCCAATTTAGGAGGATTTAAAAATTCTCACATCAGCTCCATTCTCCATATTATCATTATTTATTTCCTTGGTCATCTAGAAATGATAATTTAGATAGTAAATTTAAGTTAGGTATTCATAATATTTTTTAATTTATCTAATAATTAAGAAAATTAATATTTTAGGCATGGTCAATTTTCCTAGCACACTTATATGGTGTTTAACAACCCCTCACAAATCCAATTCCCTTTTTATCTAGCTTTTAGGTACATATAAATTCCTAATGTATTCAATAATCTAAGGAAAAGAGGTTTCCCTAGCCTCTTGAGATTTTTTATGAGTTGATAGAGGAATAAATGAACCATATGCTTCTACACTATTCTTATTTATTTAAAATATTCTATTGATATCACTAAAATATGGGCCTTCCATAGGTATTGCAAGGCTCTATTAGAAAAAAACTTGAGGTGTTGAACTAAAGGAATACAAAATTTGTAAGAATTATGAAATACATACTTTCTTCATACCCTATGTAGATTATGGTTAGATCACAAAAAAAAAAAATTAAGATAGACTAGTTAGTCCCTTAGATGTGTTGGAGTATTCAAGATGGTAACTTATGAAAATACACAAGGAAATTGGAATCTCAGTGGGAGATTTCTCTTAGGCTATGAGAAGACAATGTTAATAGCTTGGTAAATCTAAGAGAGTGTGCATGTTCAAGAGATAAAACTCTCAAGTTTAGTTGTAATAAAATTAGTAATTTACATAATGGGAATAATCTAATCCATGGTCTTCTCCTAAAGACATATGTATGATGTTGAATTTTGATTGGGTTTCTTAGGGTAATCCAATTCTAAGAGGCAAAGGTTTTGTGCTTCATGACTTGAAAAGAGATTGCATTTGGGGATCCTTTATGTTTTGGACTATGCATAATCCAAATAAAAGAGGTAAAGGCTTTGTGTTTCATGACTTCAAAAGATAAAAGATAAATTCATTCTTTCTACCTATGGGGATTGTGGTTATAACATAACACAAATATTTCAAGATAAAATAGTCAGTCTCTTAGAGGTGTTGGAATACCTGATTAAGATGGAAAATTAGGAAAGTACAGAAGAAAATTGGAATCTCAATGGGAGAATTCTCTTACATTATGAGAAGAAGGTGCTAATATCTTGGGAAATTTAAGAGAGTGTTTATCTTCAAGAGATAAGAAGTCTTAAATTCAATTTTAATAAAATGAGCAAGTTGTGCAATGATAACAATCTAATTCATGGTATTCTCCTATAGAGATACATATGAACTTTAATTTTGATGGTGTGTCTCAAGGTAATCTAATTCTAAGAGGCATGGTTTTTTTCTTCATGATTTTAAAATATCAATGACATTTTTTGGTTCTTTATTTTTGGACCATGCATAAATATAGGGATCATATGGGAAGATTTGATCATTGATCTAAGAGATTCTAAATCACAAAAATAAGGAATTTAATATTTGAGGGATATTCTATTATTGTGATCAATGTAATGATTAAGGGAGAGTGTCCAAGTTGAAAGTTAAACAAGCATGTAATGAGGCCTTATTATTGAAACAATTCTTTATTTCAATATTTTTTATTCATTGTCAAAGGTAGCTTAATATTATGGAAAATTATTTAGGAAATCAAGGAGTTTACAAATTGATGAAAACAATTTATACTCACTAATAGTAGACTTGGCTTAACATTAATTCTAAACTATTATTCAATCCCACTTGGTGTATGAGGGGTAGGGAATAAATTATTATGGATACATATTTATCATTATTAAAGGAGTTGGTATAGTAATCCTAGAGTTGCAATGTACTATAGATATTCATGTACATGATAGTGTATTTCATGTAGGTGGAAGTAGTGTATTTCATGTAGGTGGAAGTAAGGTCAATTTTGTGCCTTGCATTCACACCCCATCTTATTTTTCTTTAATAAAATCAGGACCCCCCTTTTTCTTTTTTTCCTTGTCTTTTCCTCTTTTTCCTTTATTTTCTTTGTTGTTTTTCCCTTCCTCCCTTTTTCCTTATTTCTTGTCTTCTTGTCATGGTTTTAGGGTTTCTTGTGATGGTATGCCACCATTTTCAAGCTAAATCTCCAATTCCCATTCACTCCTTTCTTTCTTGGATCGAATTTTTTGTCATCAAGGTTTGCTTCATTAGCATGTTCTTTGTGAAATCCCTAGCTCCTAATGCCTAGTAGTATAAATATTTTGTTGTCTTATTTTTCCCACCTAATAGAATATTTAATTTCCTTGCTCATTAAATGTGCTTTAATGCACTAATTAACTTGATTTTTATGACTGAGTTTCATAGTTTTAGCTATCATTTGAACATTGCAAAGTTGGAGATCTTTGTGCACTCTGCAAATCCATTCAAAGATTTCCTACTAGAATACTCACTTCATGTGGTTGTTGATGTAATATCTAGTTTGAGTGTGTTCATTCATCTTTCATTCATGTCTAGTTTGTTGTGGGAGTGTTGGCATGCTTCTTCCTTGATGGTTTGCATCTATGTTTTCATCTCCCTTTCAAGTAATTCTCAGGTAAGCCTTGAGATACCATTAAAATTATGGAATTTTTCATGTTTCTTAATTGATTATTGCTTTGTTTTGCTCCTTTGTTAGGATTTCATTGGGTTTTGGTTTTTCCTTTTTTCATGCTTTCATTTTTTTCTTGTCTTCTTATTTTTCATAATTATTTTCATTTTTTTTAACTTTTCCTCACTAAATCTTATTTCACCTTGGCACATTGATTGAGTTTATTTGTGGTGGCACCATCACACCTCATTGAGTTCCAATATGCCCTTTTTTCCCTATTTTGAGAAGATATTTAACCACCTCTCTAACACTTGACACCAAATGCATCATAAAAGTGTTTCAAAATTATGACTAAGTTTTACAATAATCAGAGATTGGGTATCCCATTTAATGATTTCCTAAATGATTTGTAGGAATCAAGCCTCCTCCTCGACTCCCAAAGCCTGACATCCTGTACTTCACTTATGGTTCAAATTTGGTTATTTTTCAGACATCGGGTATTAGGAATGTCCCTTAGCATTTATTTAGAATATTTAGAAAAATTCAAGCCTCATTATTGACCCCCAAAACCTTATGACTTCACATTTTTATTAAAACCTTTTTTGGTCATCAAACCATGAGAGTAAGCCTTATCTATTGTTGACAATGCACTCAATGAATAGTATACCTACCTAATCTCTAACCTCCAAAAAGGGGTTCCATGAATATCACTCATACATTTTAGGAATCAAATGTCAAACATACACTTTACCAATTATTGAAATGATCTTTAAAGGATAAGAAACATATTTGATTCCCAAAATTTACTAAAGTAAAAAGATAGAATACCAAATACTTAAAAAATTTACTTATCATGAATACCCATTGCCAAGTTTTGACTATTTATCCTGAGGGATAGACATCTTTGATCCCCGATAATTGAAACTTTCCTCTAAGAAAGAAAAGAGTTCTCAAAATTCTAAAAATGATGTTCTTCGGCTTTTGGAGGTTTGAAATACCTTTTTAAGCCTTACTAATACTTAATGAAAATGATATAGGAGTCTCCCAACTTCCAAATCTTGATAATACCCCTTTTTTCTCTTTTATCAACTTTTGAGTATAATTCATTGAGTGTTCACCTTAACTTTTATTGTTTAAAAGAGTGAGAGGTAGATGATATTACCAAACCCATACACTCGATAAATCAAGATAATTTTAACATATCTCTCAAATATCAATGTTTGGGATAAGTTTAATTAGAATGGTTAAGATATTTAGAAATAAATTAACATCTCGAAGGCTTGATCCTCGAAAAGGTAAAATTTCGGTTAAGTATAAGACATGAAATAGCTACTTTTCAGGACCCAATTGAGATATTCTTTCAATTTATAATATATAATTGATCTCCCCTATCTTCTAATGGATGATATTTTGAATGTGCAAGAAGTATGCAATGATAAGGTGCCAAGATGAAATATCAGTACAAGGGATACCATCCTGCCTCCAATATATTCTCCCCATACTTCTAGACATTGGAGATATAAACCTAGGACATGTGGACATGAATGAGTTCCTCAAGAGAGTCCATAATGAAGTACTAACATTGGACATGAAATTGAGGATAGTTACACTCAAAAATTTGAGATGCAACAAAAATAAGGATCGTATTGCTCTGAGTATACTTTCTAAACTACTATTTTTTTTTAATGGTAGAGATTAAGGGGTTCAAAAGAGGGGGCCACAGAAAAACATAAACTTTTGTGGCTCCCTCAAAAGGTTGACTTTTTTTTAGTATTTTTTAAAATCTCTTCAGTGGGAAATTAACTAATAGTATGTAGTTTATGCCTGATTTTTCTAATAATTTTTTAATGAATATTTGATTTTTTTACTAATTTTCAAATTGGAAACTTCCTAAAAAATAGAATTTTGGCCATGCTAACTCTATAAATTTTGAAAACTAATTAAAAATCATTTTTTAATGTGTAGAATGGATTCTAGTTTCCAAAAAAATAATTTATTTGAAATTTTGAGGAATTGTTAATTTATAACAAAAAAACACCAAACACTAGTTTTCGCCAAAAATAAACACACAAACAAAAGAAATTATAGATCAAAGGCTTAACATTGTCAAAATGTGAAAAAATTACATTGTTAGATAGCTAAGAGAGAGCCTAAAATTACCTAGTTGTTCAATTTTTTTGAACTTGAAACACATTTAAACCTGATGCTTAGCATGAATGCGATTATCTCAAATATTATAGAATTTGCAAAAACATTTCTTTGGATGTTGGGAAGGAACTCTAATCATTTGGGTTGGTATTCCAAAGAAAATACCAAGCCTAAGGCTTGGGGATTCCCAAAGAAATAAATAATGTGAGTGTGTTATAATGTGCTTGCATTATTTCATATTTTTGACATGTTTTATGTGTTTGTGACCAAGACTTTCCTAGCAAGACATAACGTTAGCATGTTATAATGTGCTCACGCTATGTCTTTATTTTTTTAAATGATAGCCTATTAAATGTATGCATATATATATTTGTATGTTTGTATGTATGTATCCTTGTATGACATGTATGTATGTATCAGTGTAAGTATGTATTAGCGTATGTATGTAAGATTGTATGTACATATGTATGTATGCTTGTATGTATGTAAGTAAGTATGTATGTCTGTATTTATGTATTTATGTATGTCTACTTATATGTATGTATATATTTATAGGAGGGAGAATTTTAAGAGAGAGAGTTTTCTAGGTAGGGTGGGAGGGAGTGAGAGAGGGAGAGACCTGAGAGAGAGAGACCTAAGAGATGGAGTGGGAGAGAAGGGGATGGAGTGAGGGATAGAGGGAAAGAGAGAGATAGAGAGAGGGAGTGTTAGAGAGAGACCTGAGAGAGTTGGAGAGAGAGAGGGAGAGAAATAGATAGTTACGCAGGTAGCATGCTAGAGGGAGACACTTGAGAGTATGAGAGGGGTGAGAGGGAGTGTGAGAGAGAGGGAGTGAGAGAGAGAGACATGAGAGAGGGAGAGGGTGTGGGAGTGAGTGACCGAGAGAGAGAGGGAGTGTGAGAGGGGGTTGGAGTGAGAGGGACTTATCTAGGTAGGGTGGGAGGGATAGAGAGAGAGGGGGGAGAGAAAGAGAGAGTTACCTAGGTAGGGTTTCAAAGGGAGAGACTTGAGAGAGAGAGGGTGGTGGGAGAGAGAGAGAGTGATGGAGAGGGAGTAGGAGGTAGACAGAGACAGAGGGGGAGTGAGAGAGAGAGAGGGTGGTAGGTATTGATTGAGTGAGAGGTACATAGAAAGAGGGAGAGGGTAGGAGAGAGGGAGGGAGAGAGAGGTGAGATGATAGATGGAGAGAGGGATATGGGTTGAGGGTATATGATTGAGGGATTAGGGTCAATGTTCCAATTCTTGGAAGATTGTTGGATGTTGTGGATGTGTTTTTGATATGTGGTTGTCATTGATGTCAACACTATTAGCATTTGCTGTATCTATTGTTGTATATGTCAAGGATATTGAGAAAATTATATGAAGAAGTGTTCCAAGTTCCTAGTGGAACTATGCAGGTCATGAAGGTGTTTTGTTATGTATGTAAAAGATTAGATGATGTGGATCAAATGGTTTATCTTTGAGTATGTCTAAATCATCTACCAAAAGTTTCAAAGGTTCGCATGAAGTTCTGTGTGAGTTATGGTCTGACAGTGTTTTGTTGGTCTTCATCAGTGTTCCTAAATGAAGATTGTGCGATTCTGGTTATCTCAATTGTTGTGGATGCTTCTTTGTTGTTTCTTGGTGTTCTCAAATGTCTCTAGTTCATTCTCTATCTTTGTGGTACATCCACATTGATCGCAGTGCTTGTGGTCAAAGATTTTTCTTTGTATGTTTGATTTTTCTTGTTCTTGGTCGACATGTTGGTGGTAGCATGTTTTGGATCTTCGAGGTGAAATTAATTAAAGTATTTTTTTGTTGGAGATGTTAATGTGGGTCTCCACTATGTTGTGGCTGACCTTGGTGGATACACATTGAAATTTATTTATAAATCTAGGCCAACATTACAAATATATTTTATTTTTCTTGGCCAAGTTGTGAAATATCCTATAGTGGATATATAAGAGAAATTGTGTGATTGGTGGAAAGTATCCTTCATGTTCTCCTATGTGTGTATGTGTGAATATCATTACTGAGTAGAGTGTGAATAATATTGTGCGAAGTGTGAAGAAGTGTTGAGCTTAATTGGAATTGTAATTAGGCTTGAGCAAAAGCTATTTTCTCAGTTCAAATCTTGGATGGTTTTAATCCAAACCCTATTGTTGGATAGTGAGTCATTTTTTGTAATTGAGCAGTGAGATCTAGGAAGTGTTCTTGAATGCATGTGCATTCCCCTTATTGTTTTTCATTATACTTTTAGCAGGGTATAATCTTGTGGACTAACATCCACTGTGGTTTTTCCCCTAACAGGGTTTCCATGTAAAAAATCTAGGTGTTCTTTGTCTCTCTGATGTGTTAATTCCCCATGGTTAATTGTTCATTCATCGGATTTGAGATTAAGGATAAGTTAAGTTAGAAAAAGTTTAAATTTCTATGACAACTGATTCACCCTCCTCTCAGTTGGTTGTCCTTATTTTTCCAACAATTGGTATCAGAGTTAGTTCATATAAAGAAGTCTAACATCTTGAGGTGATCTGAGATGGTAACATTCAAGAAGGACAATCCTAGATTTGATGGCACCAACTACTCACTATGGAAAGTCAGGATGCAATTTCATGTTTAGTGCATTGGTGATAATTATTGGAAGATTACAAGAGTTCAATATATTATTCCTCAGAATGGTCCCTCCTCTGCTGATGAGATCAAAGATGATAAAAGTAATACCAAAGCTATGGAAGCATTAGTGAGAACTCTAACAAATTCAAAGATGGCTAATGTGATAGGTCTGCAGATAGCTCATAAGATCTAGATGAAGCTAGAAAATTTGTATGAAGGAGATACACAGGTGAAGATGGCTAAGATATAGAGATTAAAAGTAAAGTATGAGAATTTGAAGATGGGTGAAGATGAAAATATTATTAATTTATGTAGAGATTAAATGAAATAGTGCTAGGTATTAAATGTGCAAGTGGTTTAGTAAGTGAGGATGAAATTGTGGCTAAGATACTCAGATCCTTGCCTCCTTCTTACAAAATGAAGGTTCATGCTATTGAGGAATTTATGTCTGTAAACAAGATGACAAGAGATACATTGATAGGGAAGCTTGATGCTTTTTAAATAAGTGAATTTGGTGAATCTACACCAAAAAATGAGTCTACATTCAAAGCTACTGTATCTAGAAGTTACAAGAAAAGATATAGTCCAGGAGAGAGCTCCAGAAAGATATCTATATATGATGAAGAACTGAAACAACTTGAAGACAGATAAAGAGAAGTACAAGAACTAAAAGCATTGATTTCAAAGCAAGAAGGAAGAGGAAAAGGTAAGTATGGAGATGTATTTCCTATTAATTCTTTTTCATGTAGTAAGATAGGTCATTTTGCATCAAGATGTCCTGAAAGAATTCCTAGATCTAAGCCTAGAAAACCTAGATTTCAAAAGAAATGCTACTTCACTAAAGAAGCAGTAATTGATGATGAATCTAATAAAGATGATGGAAATCAAGATGATTGGTCTTTCATTGCTACCATTGAAAATAAACATGTGCCTATTGAATCTACTGAAGATAAGAAAGCTCTTGTAGCCTGAGTTGAGGAGAAAGATGAGTGTATCATTGATAGTGGATGCTCACATCATATGACTGGTGATAAAAGCAAGTTTGTGAGTCTAGAGAAGTATGATAGTGGGGTTGTAATATTTGGAGATAAAAATTCTTGTGTGATTCATGGAAAAGGTTCTATTATCCTTGGTGGTAAGGAAAACACTGATGATGTTCTCTATGTTGAAGGCCTAAAGCATAACTTGTTAAGTGTTGGACAAATGGTACACAAGGGATATGATCTATAGTTCAAGAATGGAAAATGAAAGATTCGTGGGAGTTCCAGAAACATGATTGCTACAGGTGTGCAAACTAAAGGTAACATTTTTCACTTGAATACTACTAGTGGAAGTTGTTTAATTGCTCAAGTAGATGAAAGTTGGTTGTGGCATAGGAGATTGTGTCATGTAAAGTTTGAAAACAATATCAAGATAAGTTCTACTCAAGCAGTAAGAGATCTTCATAGGTTAGTGAAGCCTACTAACATAATCTACCAAGAATGTCAGATGGGTAAAAAAACTAGAGTCTCCTTCCAGAGCAAACGACTTCATTCAAATAATGTGTTGGAACTGCTACATATTGATCTTTGTGGTCCCTCTAGAGTTAGAAGTATTCATGGAGAAAGGTATTTTATGTTGGTCATTGATGATTACTCTAGAATGATTTGGGTTTCCCTTTTAAGAGAAAAGTGTGAAGCATTGGACAAGTTCAAAAATTTCAAGGCCATGGTAGAAAATGTAAAAGGTTTGAAAATAAAATACCTGAGATCTAACAGAGATGGTGAATTAATTTCAATAGAGTTCAATTCTTATTGTGAAGAACATGGAATTAAAAGACAGTTATCTACTCCTCGAACCCCTCAACAAAATGGAGTTGCAGAAAGAAAGAACATAACAATTTTGGATGCTACCAGAACAATGATGATGAAAGGAAATGTGTCTCATATGTATTGGAGTGAAGCGATAAGCACTGTTGTATATACTTTGAATTGGGTAAGTGTGAATGGTAATTCTGGTAAGACCCCTTATGAATTATGGTTTGGTTACAAGCCTACTATTAAGTATTTCAAGATCTTTGGAAGAAAATGTTATATTAGGAGAGATGATGATATAGGAAATTTTGATGCTAGAAGCGATGAAGGGATCTTCCTAGGTTACTCCACAAAGAGCAAGGCATACCAATGTTATAACAAAATACTGAGAAAGATTCTTGAGAGTGCAAATGTCAGAGTTGATGAGGACTCTGTCAAATCATCTAGACGATGTAGCTACGATTCAGATGAAGATAACATAAATCAAGGGAAGAACACTCAAACATTGAATCTACTTTAGATTATTCCATATGTACTAGTGAAGCAACCACAAATTTTCTTGGAAAATCAAGTCAGTCAAGAAGCACAAACAAGTGCAATTGTAGAAGAAAGTTTAGAAGACACAGACGTCCAAGAAAGTTCCAAGACTCCAAGGTATGTAAAGTTGAATCACTCTGAAAGTCAAATCATAAGAGATAAGAGTAAAGGAGTGCAAAATAGAAGAAATATTGCAGAAGAATATTGTCTAATTTCTAAGATTGAACCTAAGAGTGTCGCTGAAGCCTGTCAAGATGAACACTCGTTGGAAGCCATGAAAGAAGAACTAACATAGATTGAAAAGAATGACACATGGACACTGGTTCCTAGGCCCAAAGACAAGAATGTGATTGGTACCAAGTGGGTATTCAAAAACAAGATGAATGAGGAAGGTAAAGTAGTCTGGAATAAGGAAAGATTGGTATGTAAAGGGTAATCTCAAATGGAAGGTATTGATTTCGAAGAAACCTTTGCCCCTGTTGCTAGAATTGAGGTAGTAAGATTATTTCTTGCTTATGCTACTTATAAGAACTATAAAGTCTATCAAATGGATGTAAAGTCCACATTTCTTAATGGGGAACTAGAAGAAGAAGTGTACATTGAACAGCTAGATGGATTTCAACTTACAGATAAGGAAGTTATGGTTTGCAGATACAAAAAAACTCTATATGGACTCAAAAAAGCCCCTAGATCTTGCTATGCTAGATTGGAAAATAATGTATTGAAGCTTGGATTCACTAAAGGTACTAGTGATAGTAACTTATACTTCAAATTAGATCATGATAAGGAGTTAATCATAGAAGTATTTGTTGATGACATCATTTTTGGTGGAGATGATAATCTATGCATGAAGTTTGTTGATGAGATGAAGAGTGAATTTGAGATGAGCATGATTGGTGAAATGAAGTTCTTTCTGGGATTGAAAATTACACAGTTGGACCAGGGGATTTTCATATCTCAGTCCAAATATGTGAGAGAACTGTTGAAGAAGTTTGGAATGGAAGACTCCAAACCTGTTGGTACTCCCATGGTAACTAGATGTAAGTTGACTCAGAATGATGACTCTCCTAAGGCAAATCAAACCAGATATAGGTCAATCATTGGTGGATTTCTCTACTTGACTCAAACTAGACTGGATATTATGAATGTTGTATGTATGGTCACTAGATTTCAAGCAGATCCAAAAGAATCACATGTGATTGTTGTTAAAATAATCTTTAGATATTTGAAAGGAACAATTGACTTTGGATTTTCGTATCCAAAGGATGATGATCTCACTTTTTGTGCATACACTGATGATGATTGGGCTGGTGATGTGGATGACAAAAAAAGTACTAGTGGTGGTGCTTTCTTCTTAGGGAAGAAGTTGGTATCCTAGTTAAGTAAAAAGAAAAACTCAATTTCTCTATCAACCGTTGAAGTAGAATATATTGTTGCTACCAATAATTGTACTCAAGTGATGTGGATGAAACAAATGTTGAGAGATATTAGAGTAATATATGAAGAGCCTATTGCCATAGACTATGACAACTCAAGTGCAATAAATATTTCAAGGAATCCAGTGCTACACTCTAAGACTAAACATATATCAATCAAGTTTCATTTCTTGAGGGAGAAAGTGAATGAAAAAAGAAGTCAGATTGGAGTATGTGGCTACCAAAAAATAGATTGCAAATATATTTACTAAGTCATTGCCAAAAGATGCTTTTGAGTATCTCATAGGAATGCTATGGGTAATTACCCATCCTAATAAGAACTAAATGATGCATTTACTTGTATCAATCCATGAGCCTCATTGCTATATTATGATCCAGATTGATGTTTCTATGGTTGCTACTCAAGGGGAGTAGTCAGATGTGTAGAAAAGTGGTTTAGAGTATGTGTATGGAAATTTCATGGTTATCTTTTTCATTGATGTCAAATTTGGAGAAGAGTAATGTGAAAAATATTTTAGGGGGAGAAGAGAAACATGTCAAATCTTTTTAGAAATGAAGTGCAAAAGAGGTCAGTGTGTTGGGTTGATGGTATTTTCCACATCATATGTTGCCATCAATACAAAAGGGGAAGATTTTTGGAAGATTGTTGGATGTTATGGATGTGTTTCTGATATATCATTTCCATTGATGTCAACACTATTAGCATTTAGTGTATCTATTGTTGTATATGTCGAGGATATTGAGAAAATTATAAGAAAAAGTGTTCCAGGTTCCTAGTGGAACTATGCAGGTCATGAAGGAATTTTGTTATGTACATAAAATATTAGCTGATGTGGATCAAATGGTTTATTGTTGAGTATGTCTAGAACATCTACTGGAAGTTTTAGAGGTCCGTGTGAAGTTTTGTGTGAGTTATGGTATGACAGTGTTTTGTTGGTCTTTTTAGTGTTCCTGAATGAAGATTGTCTGATTCTGGTTATCTCAATTGTTGTAGATACTTCTCTATTGTTTTTTGGTGTTCTTAGATGTCTCTAGTTCATTCTCTATCTTTGTGGTATGTCCACATTGATCGATGTACTCATGGTCGAAGATTTTTCTTCGTATGTTCGATTTTTCTTGTTCTTAGCCAACATGTTGGTGGTAGCGTGTTGTGGATCTTTGATGTGAAATTAATTGAATTATTTTTGTGTTGGAGATGTTAATTTGGGTCTCCACTATGTTGTGGCTGACCTTGGTGGATACACATTGAAATTTATTTGTAAATCTGGGCCGACATTGCAAATATATTTTATTTTTCTTAGACGACTAAGTTGTGGTGAAATCTCCTGTAGTAGATATATAAGAGTGATTGTGTGATTGGTGGAAAGTATGCTTCGTGTGCTCCTATGTGCATATGTGTGAATATCATTACTGAGTAGAGTGTGAAGAAGATTGTGTGAAGTGTGAAGAAGTTTTGAGCTTAATTGGAACTATAATCAGGCTTGAGTAGAAGCTATTTTCTCAGTTCAAATCTTGGATGGTTTTAATCCAAACCCTATTATTGGACAGTGAGTCCTCTTTTGTAATTGAGAAGTGAGCTCTAGGCAGTGTTCCTAAATGCATGTGCATTCCCCCTTTTTTTTTCATTATACTTTTAGCAGGGTATAATCTTGTGGACTAACATCCACCATAGTTTTTCCCCTAATAGGGTTTCCATGTAAAAAAATTTGGTGTTCTTTGTCTCCCTAATGTGTTAATTGCTTATGGTTAATTGTTCATTCATTAGATCTAAGATTAAGGATAAGTTAAATTAGAAGAAGTTTAAATTTCTGTGACAACCGATTCACCCCCTCTTAGTTGTTTGTCCTTGTTTTTCCAACACCAATGTATAGGGTAGAGGTTTTAATGTATAGGGTAGATGTTTGAGGGTTTAAGCATATAAGAATTAATGGGGTTAAGGGTTGAGGGTTTAAGGTCTTAAGAGTTGAAGGATGAGGTTTAGGGTTTAAAGGTTGAGGGTTGAGGGATTAGGGTTGAGGGTTGAGGGTATAGGGTTGAGTATATAGGTTTTATGGTATATGGTTGAAGGATTATGGTTGAGGAACTAATGTATAGGGTAGACAGTTGAGAATTCAGGATTCATGGTTTAATGTATCTTGTAGAGGGTAGAGGGTAGAGGGTTTAAGGGTTTATGGATTAGGGTTTAAGGGTTGAGTGTTAATGGATTAGGGGTTAAGTGTTGAGGGTTAAAGGATGTTGAGAAATTAAGGATTGACAATTGAGGGTTTAGGGATTGAGGGTTGAGGGATTAATGGTTGAGGGTTAAGGGTTTAAGGGTTAAGGTATTAGGGTTTAGGGATTAAGGGTTGAGGTTTTAGGGTTTAGGGTAGAGAGTTTAAGTGTTGAAGGTATAGGGTTGAGGGCTTAGGGTATTTGGTAGAGGGTAGAGGGTAGAGGGTTTAAGGGTTGAAGGTTGAGGGTTTAGGGTTGAGTGTTTAAAGGTTTAAGGGTTGAGGGATTAGGGTAGAGAGGGAGGGAGGGAGGGAGAGGTGGATGGAGATGTGAGATAGATAGAAGGAGAGAAGAGGAGGAAAGGATAGATAGAGATGAGGGTTGAGAATCCAATGTATAGGGTAGAGGGTTGAGAATTAAGGGTATAGGGTATAGGGTTTAGGGTATTGGGTTGAGGGTATATGGTTGAGGGATTAGGGTTGAGGGTAGAGGGTTGAGGGTTGAGGGTAGAGGGTAGAGGGTAGAGGGTTTAAGGGTTGAGGGTTGAGGGTTTAGGGTTGATAGTAGAGAGTTGTGGGTATAGGTTTGAAGGTATATGGTTGATTGATTAGGGTTGAGGGTCTAATGTATAGCGTAGATGGTATAGGGATTGAGGGTTTAGGGTTTAAGGGTTGAGGGTTGAGGAATTAAGGGTTGAGGGTTGAGAATTCATCATTGAAGGTTTAATGTATAGGTTTGAGAGTAGATGATTAAGGGTTTAAAGGTTGAGGGATTAGGGTTGAGGGTTGAGGGATTAGGGTAGGGATATTAAGGGTTTAAGGGTTTAAGGGTTGAGGTTATAGGGTTGATGGATTAGCATTGAGGGTAGAGGGTATTGGGTAGAGAGTAGAGGGTAGACGGTTTAAGGTTTTAGGGTTTAAGGGTTGAAGGTTGAGGGTAGAGGTTTGATGGTATAGCATTGAGGGAATGGGTTGACGGTCCAATTTATAGGGTAGAGGGTATAAGGGTTGAGGGTTGAGGAATTAGGGTTGAGGGATTACGAGTTCAGGGTTTAGGGTTTAAGGATTGAGGGTTTAGAGATTAGGGTTGAGGGGTTATGGACTTAGGGATTATAGATTGAGGTTTTAGGGTAGAGGGTTTACGGGTTTAAGGGTTGAGGGCTTAGGTTTGATGGATTAGTGTTTAGGGTTTAGGGTATTAGGTAGAGGGTAGAGGGTTGAGAGTTTAAAGGTTTAAGGGTTGATGGTTTAGGGTATTGGTAGAGGGTTAAGGGTTAAGGATTGAGGGTTTAAGGGTTTAAGAGTTAAGGGTATAAGGTTGAGCGATTATGGTAGATAGTTTAAAGGTTTAGGAAGGGAGAGAGAGGTGAGATAGATAGATAGATAGATAGATAGATAGAGAGGGAAAGGGTTGAGGGTATAGGGTTGAGGTTCTAATGTATAGGGTAGAGGGTTTAATATATAGGGTAGATGGTTGAGGGTTTAAGGGTTAAACAGTTGAGGGATAAGGTTTAGGGTTTAAGGGTTTAGGGTTGAGGGATTAGGGTTGAGGGTTGAGGGTATAAGTTTGAGTATACAAGTTTTAGGATATATGGTTGAGGATCCAATGTATAGGGTAGATGGTTGATAATTATGGGTTCAGGGTTTAATGTATAGTGTAGAGGGTAGAGGGTAGAGGGTTTAATGGTTTAAGGGTTTAGGTATAAGGGTTTAAGGTTTGAGGGTTAAGGGATTAGGGTTTAGGGGTTGAGAGTTGAGGGATTAGGGTTGAGGGATTAATGGATGATAGTTGACAGTTTAGGAATTTAGGGTTGAGGGATTAAGGTTTGAGGGTTTAGGGTGGAGAGGGGGGGATGGAGGGATGGAGAGACGGAGGGAGAAGTGAGATAGAGAGAATGGGAGAAGAGGAGAGAAGGATAGAGAGAGATGAGGATTGAGGATCCAATGTATAGGGTGTTGAAAGGTGCAAGACAACTAAGATGGGGGTGAATCAGTTGTCACCAAACACAAACTCAAATCTCAAACACTTATCAACTTCACAACTACTTTAATTATGTTATTATGTATGAACATGAAATGTACATAAAAAAGAGAAATATCAACACAAGAAACACTAGACTTACGTGGAAAACCCAATAAGGGAAAAACCACGGTGAGGATTAACTTACAATATATTGTAGTTCCAAAACCAAATACAAAAGGCTTACTGCTAGATATAAAAGCTCACTGCTTACAAAGAGGACTCACTGTCCAAGAAAGGAGGCACACTTCCTATAGAAATATTACAAAATGGAAGTGGCTTCACAACCAGAATGAACTGATAAGAGTACACCTAACAAGTGCAGATTTAGGTATGATAATGCTTAGTAAACAGACTTGGCACACTTCATCTTTGCATCTTGTGCACAATACTACTTTCACTTCATCCTATCCACACACATCTCAATCTCAACATTATCCAATATATATATATATATATATATATATATATATATATATATATATATATATCTGATTCATCTGCAAGCATCAAGTAGGTCGGCCTAATTAGATGCAATCTTTATTTACCAAAAAGACTAACTGTTGGCTCCAAGTTAGTACAAAACTTCTCCAGAAATAATCCAATAATGTAGCACACTATGATATTTCAACATGGATCAAAGATAGGCCACACATACATCTGCAACACAAAAATTAATTCACCATAACACTAATTATCCATTAGGTCGGCTAGAGATAGACCTAATAGCAAAAAGCAACATCATAATGCCAACTTGTCGTACGAGCACTTGTGTACATGAGATTTTGAACATGCACACTTCCAACATCGACAAACCATTTCCCAAAACTGCAAGTGGAAAAAATCAACTATGGAGGATTGCAGACCAAAATACCAAAGGATGATAACTGCATACTAATTTAGTTACCAGTTCAGTATACGAGATCAAACTTGAACTTAACTAACATGGTGACATCATTGACAACACAAAGCTACAAAAATCAGATGTTCTTCTTCATTCTTCCAACAACCTCCTCCTTTGTCATTGATGGAAACATGTGCCAAAATAATGTATAATCCTCCACATAGCTTCACATAGCTCTTCATTCTTTTCACTTCATACTCCCCTTTCTACATGACAATCTCTCCCCCTTTGACATCAAGGACAAAGGGTGACCAACATAGGATTTAAATGTATGTACATGGTGAAAATGTATATATAAAGGAATTCTAACTCCCCATTTCAAAAATTCAAGTGAAAATAATGCTTTTTACATGAAAAAATTCTTGTATTTTTCTCTTAAGATCAAAAGAATCCTCTTCCAAGCAAACACTGCTGAACCCATTCTGGCACTCATACTATCCAATAAAGACAACATCGTAAATGAGGATGTCTGGTCCAAAGATAGACAAGGTTTTTCACAATATTCTACATCAGAAACTATTCTAGAGAGATGATCCAACCAGACCTCAACAATTTCTTTAACTAACTAGAAAGTTTTAACCAAGCCTTCCCTTTGTCTCTGAGAAATAAACAACTCTACTTGCAATTCACCAACTCTAATTCTCTGTTTTCCATTTTTTTCTTTGAAGAAATCAAAACTCTTTCCAATATTATTTATCTCATATTCAATGGCTTCAATTCTACTTCTAAAATTATCAACAATTGCAGGCCACCGAAGACAATACCTATAGATGTCAAACATTTCCTTAACGCATTCTCTTGTCTCATCAATATGTTTGGATAGCTTTTTTTTGGCTTTGGAACATATTCTCTCAATAATAGCTTCAAACTTATGTCCTTCAAGTCCTTCTAGCAATATTCTTTCTTCAATAATGGTGATCCCACAATAGTGGTTCACAATTTTTGGCTAAACTAGACACTGAAATAATTTTTTTTAACTAAATCTTCACTTTCGAGGACCTATAGCAGCTAAACCATGAGGAATTTGAAGATGATGCAAACTAGAGTTTTGTGACATTTTTTCTGTCGATTCTATATTTATTTTTTTCAAAAATTTTGGAATTAGATTGCACTTTTTTTTCCATCTCCCTCTAAAACTAGTTTTTTTTAGAAAACAACATTTTTAAAAATTAACACTCACCGCATAATGCATAACTTTTTTTCCATGAAGGATAAAATTATAATTCTTTTGAATTTATATTTGTAACTCCAAATCTAGTGCTTCCACTTGGTTAAATAGTTTTTTATTGAATATTTTTTCTTTAATCAAGTTTCAAAGTCAAACCAATTATAATTCAGACATAGCGCGACTGTATAACACATAACTTTTTTTGTATGTATCAAAATTCATTTTTTTTGTTGGATAGAGGACTTCAATATCTGGTGCACTCATATTTTTCATTTTTTTTTATAATATGCATTTTTTCTGCATGTGCAAAATAAAGAGCTTGATTTTTCAGTGGAAAACCTACATTCACAAGAAATGAAAAATAAATATAATAAAATCTTATAATAAGGACTACATACAAAAAATAAATTTTAAATGCATTCATTTGATCCCCCAAAAGGTAAATCAAAAGTGGTTTTTTATCAACATTTTGATAGGCGTAAAGGAGACTCTGTTATAGGTATGGTTTAAAACTAGTGGGGTTCTATGCAAGGGGGTTTGATCTAAGGTAGTTTGGTCAAACCCGCTTCAATTGGAATGCTTTAAATGGAACTTTTTAAGGCTTAAATCATTATATTTTCTAAAAAATTATGATTTTAGCAAAAATTAGAATCTCCCAGAAATTGTAAACCAGCTTTGTGGGATCACCCATAACTTCTACTAGATCATCTAGTAATGAGTCAGACACATATGAAACTCTAATACCCTTTTTGAGAAAATAATCAATCAACACATCAATTTTAAGTCTTTTGATCGGAGAGCGTACATGCCACATTTCACCAACCCTCTTCATATCACCTTTATCTAACATCATCCAAATGTCCTCTGGATCAAATTCAAGTTCTTCTTCATTCTTCTCTTCTTTCAAGATAGTGATGACATCTTTTGTGACAATTTTTATCCTTTTAGATTCCATAGGGGAACCACCAATAACAACTTCCAAATCTTTCTTACCAGAAGAGGAACCCTCTTCAAACTAACTAGACACTAACACACTAGAGAATAGATTCATCGTCAGGGATGAGAAATATTATTTTCATGCACTTGCTTTATCCTCTGTGCATTCCAAATACTTGTAGACTTTCTTTTCAATAGGGATGTCTGATTCCCACTTAACATTCTCTCTTTCTTGTAGCAAAATCAGAAAGTAAAATACCAAACATATGAGCAAAGACCCAAACTAGAAAGGATAACCCTTGACCAAAGAAATTTTGACATTCTCAATTAGGTTTTCCATAATTAGGCTACACAAATCAAACTACTTTTTTTCCTTCACCATTTTATGTGCAAGATACACAGCAATAACTGAAGTATAACCTTCACGATTTCTAAAATAGACTTTATAAGTGATGTTGTAGGTGACATACCTTACTGCAAGATTGAAAATGGTATTTATCAATAGAGCTCATGGGTCTTTTTTGATGCCAGTAAGTTCCTCCATGTCTCTGTATTTCACTATTTTCTTCCCAGGGAGGTCACCAACACTGCATAAACTAGTAATAGCTTCAATTGCCTCCTTCGTGATTAGATAGGGTTTGTCCAAACTAATGCTACCATCCTTGAATTGTCTTAACAAGAACAAGATAGATTCTTTTTCTACAAACCAAGGAAATTCTCCCTATAATTCCATACCCAAAGTTTTTACATTCTGCAATTCATTCGACTTCAACCCTAGTTCCATTTCCTTCATTTTTTGATGATCAAACTCTTCCAACTCAACTCCCTTTAGCCTTAGTAGAATATCACCACTTGATCCTCTATCAACAGATTCCATCATCATGCTTATCTTCTTCAAAATCTTTCTTTCTCAATGAAACTTCTTCTTTTTCCCCTTTTTGATTTTGAAAACTTTCAAATTTTATTCTTAATTACTCAATTTTTTCTCCATATTACCTCATTGTCACTCCAAGTTGCTTCAAGATTGCTTCAATATTTCTCCAAAAATTTCTCCAAACTATTCAATTGCACAAGTGATTAAAAAATTTCTTATGAATTTTGATTTATACACCATTGTGTTTCCCTAATTCACATTAAATGTGGTAGGTTTCAAAAAGCTGATAAAATCCCTTCTTCACTGCACTGAGAAACCCTAATCTACTCTACAATTGAACATGCTTGCACATTTTCTTTCGATTTCTTTTTCATAACCTCTTCCTACTCATTCCTTATAGCATATCCTCATACCAACATCTGACATGCCATATATCCAGGGGGTTCAAACAATTTTCTATTAATTCTCCCACTAAGACCATGCTAGGTCTAATTCCTAGAGGAATTGTCTATGTCGGATGAGGGCACAAACACATATGTCATCTCTGACTCTTCTTTATTCCTCCATATCTTTTTCATTTCTTGCTTAACCTCATTCTTGTCATTTTTTTTCAATGGATCATTCTTCTTTACCAGAGCAGACTGCTTTCCCTTTTTACCTTTGCAAGCTCTAGAAATATTTCCAGGTTTGTTGCAATTGTAGTAGACAACATTTCTCTGATTTGTTTGACCTCTATTAACTCTTGATCTACATTGATTAGCTTTGTGTTCTAACTTGTTACATGTATAGAAGTATCTAACAAAATATTGATACATTCTACCTCCATTAAACCTATTCATCATCACCTAACTAATCATCCCCACCCGAGATCTACATTCACTAGCTCTATGTCCAATTTTCTTGCATGCAAAATATTGATCGGAGAAGGAACTACCATACTGGTTTATTTTATTTTTGCACTCTATTTTTGAGAATTTGGTTGTCTGATAGGCAGTCTTCTAGCAAAGTTCCTTGGATTTCTTTTCTACTTCCCTTTATCTTGCATCTTCTAATTTTCCACTAGATTATGCACATCCTTAGAGCTTTCACCCATTTCATTTCCCAAACCACCTTTTTCTTTAGAATGTCTCTTCCCTACAATCAATTCATCAAGCTTGGTGGAGCTTGTCTTGAAATTTTCTTCACAGAGTTTTTCTTTCTTCAGTTCTACTTTTAGGTTCAACACTTCTTGTTCAAGTCTTGTGCATTCATTAGTCTTGCTTTGCACCATTTTATTTAGACATTCTTCAATTCTTTTCTTTTCCTCCACTTGCACCTTCAATCTAGTAATCTCTTCATTTTCTTGTTTCAATTTCTCACTCACTTCCCTATGTATTTCCTTGAATTTCTTCAATTGCTCTTTCAATTTCCAGACACATTCATTTGCCTCACCAAGATTTTCTTTCAAATCTCTATTTTCACTTTCAGCCATGTCCAGATCTTCATGTGTATCCCAAAGCTCATCTTTATCATCTAGTTGTTCAATCTTTAGGATCTTCCTCAAGATTTTAGGCTTCTCCGGAGGAACCAAGTTCTAATACCAATTGTTGAAAGGCACAAGACAATTAAGAGGGGGTGAATTAGTTGTCACCAAACAAAAACTCAAATCTCAAACACTTATCAACTTCACAACTACTTTAATTTTGTTATTATGTATGAACATGAAATGCATATAACAGAGAGGAATATCAACATAAGAAACACCATATTTACATGGAAAACCCAATATGCAAAAAACCACGGTGAGGATTAACTCACAATATATTGTAGTACCAAAACTGAATACAAAAGGATCACTATTAGATACAAAAGCTCACTCCTTACAAAGAGGACTCACTGTCCAAGAAAGGAGACTCACTTCCTACAAAAAGATTACAAAACAGAAGTGGCTTCACAACTAGAATGAATTGATAAGAGTACACCTAACAAGTGAAAATTCAGCTCTGGTAATGCTTAGTAAACAGACTTGACACACTTCATCTTCGTATCTCATGCACAATACTACTTTCACTTCATCCTATCCACACACATCTCAATCTAAAAATTGTACAATATATATATATATCTAATTCATTTGCAAGGATCAAGTAGGTCATCCTAATTAGATGCAATATTTATTTACCAAAACAACTAATTGTCAACTCCAAGTTACTACAAAACTTCTCCAAAAATAATCCAAGCATGTAGCATGCTATAATATGTTAGCATGGACCAAATATAGGTCACACATACATCTGAAACACAAAAATTAATTCACCATACACCAATTATCAATTAGGTCAACTAGAGATAGACCTACTAGCAAAAAGCAACAACATCATAATGCCAACTTGTCATACGAGCACTTGTGTACATGAGATTATGAACATACACACTTCCAACATCCATAAACCATTTCCTAAAACCGCAAGAAACAAAAATCAACCACGGAGGATTGTAGACCAAAATATTGAAGGATGATAATTGCATATTGATTCAGTTACTGGTTCGTAATACCAAATCAAACTTGAACTTAGCCAACATGGTGACATCAATGACAACACAAAGCTACAAAAATAGGATGTTCTTCTACATTCTTCCAACATAGGGTAGAGGAACTATAGGGTTGAGGGTTTAGGGTATAGGGTTGAGGGTTGAGGGTTGAGAGATTAGGGTTGAGGGTAGAGGGTATTAGGTTGAGGGTAGAGGGTAGAGGTTTTAAGGGTTGAGGGTTTAGGGTTGAGGGTAGATGGTTGAGGGTACAGGGTTAAGGGATTAGTGTTGAGGGTCCAATGGAGAGGGTAGAGGGTATAGGGGTTGAGGGTTTAAGTTTTAAGGGTTCAGGGTTGAGGGATTAAGGGTTGAGGGTTGAGAATTGAGGGTTGAGGGTTTAATGTATAGGGTAGAGGGTAGAGGGTTGATGGTTGAGAGTTTAAGGGTTGATGGATTAAGGTTGAGGGATTAAGGGTTGATGGTTGAGGGATTAGGGTAGAGATTTTAAGGGTTTAATGGTTTAATGGTTGAGGGTATAGGGTTGAGGGATTAGGGTTGAGAGTAGATGGTATTGGATTGAGGGTAGAGGGTAGATGTTTTAAGCATTTAGGGTTTAAGGTTGAGGGTAGAGGTTTGAGGTTATATGGTTGATGGATTAGGGTTGAGGGTCCAATGTATAGGGTAGAGGGTATAGGTGTTGAGGGTTTAGGTTTTAAGGGTTGAGGGTTGAGGGATTATGTAATGTCCCTCCAGTTTCAACACTCTATTTTAGTTGATTTTGCTTGATAGATGCTTTAGTTGTTTATGAGACTATGTTGTTCCTTTTCAGATATGAATTTTATTATGTTGTTTTGTACTTTGTGGATGATACATTGACATCCTGATTATCTGGTTGTGTTTGTGTGATGATACTGAGATAGACACGTACATGATATGGTTTATTTGCTTAAAAATTTTCATGTGGTTATCATGTTGAAATGATTGTTTATGATTTATTATGCTCGTCAGTATCGGTGAAGAAGATAGTGTAGCATTCTCATTCGTGAGTACCCTGCTACGCTGCAATTCTTCTTCACGGTGTGTTTTCTGATATAAGTATATATGTCTTAACAGTGATGTTTCCTCCAGATACAGGTACCAGGTATCGGCTCCACTTGCTTGACAAGTCTGAGCGTACCCTAATTCAATAAAATTATTTTGATCTAGAGGTATTCACAAGTCCTTTTTGAACCATCATTCTTTATTGAACGAGTACCTATTTGTTACCCCTCCTTGTTGCCCAGTTTGTTCTATAGTGTCATGTAAATTTGTCTGTATTGTTTTGTGTTTGGAAATTTAATATTCAAGTTCAATGAATATCTATTAATGTATTTATAAATATTTATGGTTATGTTTGTGATTTAATTTATTAATTTAAATTAAATAAGTTATTGATTTTAAAAGTGAAAGTTATTTTCTTTGCAAATGTATTTAATTAAATATATATTGTTGATTTACGTGTGCAAATGAGATTTATTTGGAAAATAGATATTTAAAGAGAAGATATTTTCAATATGTTATGAATCTTTGATTTGCAGTTGAAACTATGATTTGATATTAAAAGGGTAAGATGGACTGATTGAACTATTTTTTTTATTACATAATGATCTATCAGTTAAGTTTTATGATTGAAAGTAAATTGAATGCATTAATATCTTTTGGGGGTTGCAATTTTTGATTCACGGGAAGAATTTGGAAGAACTTTCACAGTAGCAGTTTTGAGATTACTTTGCATGGCAGTTACTCTAAAAAATTTATATTTTAGAATTAGTTTGCAAGCATAATATAGAAGTTGGATTGATTTGAATTTCTTCGTCAAAGCCTGGTGAATTTATAGCGGAATTGACAGAAGTTTCAGAGATTCATTTCCAGCCAGTCATCAAATTTTAAACAGGTTTTCTTCTTGATTTTTAAATTCTTGTGCTTGATTCTGAAAACATAATGTTGAATTTTATTGTTTTATAAAGAACTCATTTTGTTAAACCTGTAAAAACAACAAGAAACAAGTTAGAAGTGTATTTGAAATTCAAAGAAAGAAAGAAATAAAAACGAAATCTGTTAATGCTTAAATTCAAATCTGATTTTTTTTTTTTAATGGTTGTATAGAGGGTTGCTAATATTTAATTGGAAATGCGAATCCAATTTGATACTTTGTAATATGAAAGATTTATTTTTCTATTAAAAAAAATCTTTCTCTTTTATTTGATTCTTTAATTGGAATCATCTTATTTTTACTTGGAAATATTCAATCAGTTATAAATTTGATGTTTCTTTCTAAGATTTTGTTATAATTCTTAAATTTTTATTTCATGGTACCTGTACATGATACATATTTCTTATTAGTAATTTGGATGACTGGTAAATAAAACTAAAAATTTCATTATTTTTGTATAAGAATATGATGTAATTGACTTATTAGTTTTTGATTGAGTATTTTCCTCATACCATGGTTGAAAATTCATGGTGAAATAAATGCTAAACTTGTGACAAATAATCATCACTTAAAACAACGACCAATTTAATAGTGATTGTCTTCTTTGTATTTTATTTTCCATTAAGGAAAAAACGTTGAAATCAGTTTAAGGATTTTCTTTAGAAGAAATACTTTAATGCCAAAGGGAATTTCCAATTTCTGAGATTCCTTGAGTGAGCTTTGGTGTCGCCTTGAAGAACTCTTGTTTTGTAATTTAATAATTGTTATCATTTAGGAATTTTTGTCAATTAATTTGTTGATCTTAGCGTCGGCCTTCACCCTCTTTTCCTAATTTTATGTATGTCTTACGCGATCATCTTTCCTATTAATCATTCCATACAATATGCATGGTGCTCGACAAATTTTATACCTGTTATCTTCCCGGTTGTCAAACGCAAGTCTTAGCCTGATATAAGTTTTTCTTGAGCTGTTTGAAAACCTTTGTGCACATGGAATGGTCAATGGTAACTGTTTCTTGTTGTGGTTGCACGGTGTTATATTTACTTCTTATGTTTTTGATATTTATTTGAAACTGTCACTCTTATCTTCAGTATGAACTCATCTTTGCATGAAATACTAGTGGAAATTATTTTGTTATAAAATTATATTTACACAACTATCTATTGAAATATATATATGGTGCATGAATTAGTTAAATGTGAATTTATGATTAAGAAAATATGAGAAAGATATAATTTTAAGTTTATTATTTGTAATGTGATTCTTTCTAGTATAAAAATTGAATAAAGCAAAAGTCTCTCGCTCGCTATTATATATATATATTTAGTGAATTGTATTGCCTTTAAGTGTTTGATTTATAAATGTATAGGATTTATATTATTCTTACTTAATAAATATTGATGCATTTCCTTTGAAATTATAAAACATATAATAATACCAATAAATTGTTTATTATGAACTTTTAATTCGTGAAGATTGGGAAATTGTAATTATTGAGTGCATATATATAATGTTATTGAGTTTTATTTCTTTTTTTCAAAGGTTAGAGAAGTGAAAATGGTATCGTTAAGTATATTACACTTTAATTATATTGCTCGATTACAAATATTTTTACTTGGGGGTATAGCTTTGCACATTTTGTTGTTGCCTAAAGAGACATCTTAGAGATTATGGTCTGTCTCTAGTGAAAGATGTAAACATTTTTGGTTTTGATCTTTGTACTTGGTAGCTACTCCTTGTCTTTTGATTTTGAGTCATGTTATAGAAAGAGTGGCTTTTGGTAGGGGTCGAAATCCTAAGAGGTTGTCTGGGTAACCTATCGTAGGTATGTAAATTCAGTGGAAACCTAACTAATGTACTAGGGGTTGGGTAGAACTAAACATTAACTTAGATAAAAAATTTCCTTGCCTACTTTCTTAATGCTCGTTTAGATTGAGAAAAGGCTGAGAAGGTTTGGAATGGCTAGTCACTTATCTTGTCTTCTTGAAAGATAGAACGACTCCACACTAGTTTGCTTAGGGGTCAGGAATCAGTACAGACTGCCAGGGTAACTCATGGAGAGGGCCAGTAGTCTAGGAAGATTCACCAGGGTAACCTATCCTGACAGTGTGATGAGACTCTTCATCTATTACATGATTGTGACCCTTATGTTGAGTTATCTTTAGTTGTTTTTGTCTCTGGGAGTTTGTTCATTATGTTTTGATATCGTTATGTCATGATGTGAATTTATACCACGTAAATGTAATGTTATGTCTTCTTGTGTGTGGACCTGTCATTATCTCCTAGCACGAAGGGAGTGGACCTTCGGGTTCCACATGGTTGGGAGGAAACCGTGCTATACCTTCTTTGGATATTCATGTAGTTGATGTTGCACTTACAGCTAGTTCTAATTACATCATTGTTCGTGATAGTGGCTGCGGAACGTGTTCGTGGATATGGAAGTTAGATATGATGTGATCATTATCCTCTTTGTATATTTACCACTTGTATATGAGTGCACTCATTGTATCATCATTATGATGTATTGAGATTTATTAGAATCTCACATGATGTAATCTGAACTTATGATTATCTAATTGTATAAAATTTTGAAAACTAGATCATTCATGACTTTAAATTTTTACTTATGTTTTATGATATAATGTGTTGAATTTATTTGTTATGCTTATGTAACATTGTCTTGGAATCCTTATTGCAGTTGTGTAATTAAATATTTTTTTAAAAAAAATTGTTCAGATAATTTGTTCTTTACACTTTGTTTTAATGGAAACCAAGGCGGGACATTATAGATTAAGGGTTGAGGGTTTAGGGTTTAAGGGTTGAGGGTTTAGGGATTAGGGTTGAGGAATTAAGGGTTTAGGGATTACAGGTTGAGGGATGAGGGTTTAGCGTAGATATTTTAAGGGTTTAAGGGTTGAGGGATTAGGTTTGAGGGATTAGGGTTGAGGTTTTTGGGTATTGGGTAGAGGATAAAGGGTATAGGTTGAGGTTTTAAGGTTTAAGCTATTAGGGATTAGTTTGAGGGATTAGGGTTGAGGGTTTAGGGTGTTGGATAGAGGGTTAAGGGTTAAGTATTGAGGGTTAAGGGTTTAGGCTTTAAGAGTTTAAGAGTTGAGGGATTAGGGTAGAGATTTTAAAGGTTTAGGGAGGGAGAGAGAGGTGAGATAGATATATAGATAGATAGAGAATGATAGGGGTTGAGAGTATAGGGTTGAGGATTAGGGTTGAGATTCCAATGTATAGGGTAGAGGGTTTAATTTATAGGGTAGAGGGTTGAGGGTTTAATTGTTTAAGGGTTGAGGGGTTAAGGGATGAGGGTTTAAGGGTTTAAGGGTTTAAGAGTTGAGGGATGAGGTTGAGGGTTGAGGGATTAGGTTTGAGGGTTGAGGGTATATGGTTGAGTATATAGGTTTTAGGGTTTATGGTTGAGGATGCAATTCATAAGGTAGATGGTTGATAATTGAGGGTTCAAGGTTTAATGTATAGTATAGAGGGTAGAGGGTTTAGGGTTTAAGGGTTTAAGGGTTGAGGGATTAGGGTTTAAGGGTTGAGGGTTGAGGGATTAAGGTTTAAGGGTTAAGGGTTGAGAGATTAAGGTTTGACATTTGAGGGTTTAGGGATTGAGGTTTGATGGATTAAGGGCTGATGGTTTAGGATAGAGAGGGAGGGAGGGAGGGAGAGAAGGAGGGAGAAGTGAGATAGAGAGGAGAGAAGAGGAGGGAATGACATTGAGAGACAAGGGTTTAGGATCCAATGTGTAGGGTAGAGGGTTTAGAATTGAGGGTATATATAGGGTTGAGGACCTATAGGGTTGAGGGTTTAGGGTATTGGGTTGAGAGTATAGGGTTGATGGATTAGGATTTAGGGTAGAGGGTATTGGGTTGAGGGTTGGGAGTATATGGTTTAAGGGTTGAGAGTTGAGGTTTGAGGGTTGAGGGTCCAATGGAGAGCGTAGAGGGTATAGGGGTTGAAGGTTTAGGGTTTAAGGGTTGAGGGTTGAGGGATTAAGGTTTAAGGGTTGAGAATTGAGGGTTGAGGTTTTAATGTGTAGGGTTGAGGTATTAGGGTTGATTGATTAAGGTTTGATGGTTGAGGGTTGATGGATTAAGGTTGATATTTTATGGGTTTAATGGTTGAGGGTATAGGGTTGAGGGTAGGGGGTATTGGGTTGAGGGTAGAGGGTGGAATGTTTAAGCGTTGAGGGTTTAAGGTTGAGGGTATAGGGTTGAGGGATTAGGGTTGAGAGTCCAATGTATAGGGTAGAGGGTATATGGGTTGAGGGTTTAGGTTTTAAGGGTTGAGGGATGAGGGATTAGGGTAGAGAGGGAGGGAGAGATGGGGGGAGAAGTGATATAGAGAGGAGAGAAGAGGAGGGAAGGATAGAGAGAGATGAGGGTTGAGGATCCAATGTATAGGGTAGAGGGTTGAGAATTGAGGGTATAGTGTTGAGGACCTATAGGGTTGAGGGTTTAGGGTATTCGGTTAAGAGGGTAGAGGGTTGAGGGATTAGGTTTAGGGTTTAAGGGTTTAGGGTTTAATGGTTTAACAGTTGAGGGTATAGGGTTGAGGGATTAGGGTAGAGAGGGAGGGGTGGAGGGAGGGAGAGATGGAGGGAGAAGAGGAGAGAAGAGGAGGGAAGGAAAGAGAGGGGGGAGGGAGTGGGAGAGAGAGGGAGTGGGATAGAGAGGGAGTGGGAGAGAGAGAGAGAGTTATCTAGTTATGTAGTTAGGGTTCTTAAGGGAGATACCTGATAGAGATAGAGGTGTTGGGAGGGAGATAGTTGAGAGAGAGGGGAGAGAAGAGGTGGAAAGGACAAAGAAATAGAGAGAAGGAGTGGGAGAGAGAGGGACTGGGAGGGATAGAGGGATGGAGGGAGACAGAGAGACAGAGAGAGAGAGAGAGAGAGAGAGAGAGAGAGAGAGAGAGAGAGATCTAGTTATGTAGGTAGGGTGCTTGAGGGAGAGACCTAATAGAGAGAGAGGGGGTTTGAAGGGAGATAGTTGAGAGAGAGGGGATAGATGGAGTGGGAGAGAGATAGTGGGAGATAGAGGGATGAGAGAGAGAGAGAGAGGGAGAAGTGAGATAGAGAGGAGATAAGAGGAGGGAAGGATAGAGAGAGATGAGGGTTGAGGATCCAATGTATAGAGTTCAAGACTTATAGATTTGAGGTTTTAGGGTATTGGGTCAAGAGGGTAGAGGGTTGAGGGATTAGGGTATATGGTATAAGGATTGAGGGTTGAGGGTTTAAGGGTATACGACTTAATGGTTTAAGGTTTGAGGGTATAGGGTTGAGGGATTAGGGTAGAGAGGAGGGATGGAGGGATGCAGAGATGGAGGGAGAAGTGAGATAGAGGGAGAGAGATGGAGTGGGAGAGATGGAGTGGGAGGGATAGATGGAGAGAGAGAGAGAGGGACTTTAACAACATATCATATTTAGTTCAAATAGGTAACACATCTACTTGCATAGTTTTTGAATTCCTATTGTTATCTTACTTTGTAGTGTATTTGTAATGTTGAATAACTTCATCTAATTTTTTGCACATATCAATGTAGGGTATGTTTATGTAGTTATTGCAGATGAAGAAAATGAAGAGGGAAAAAATTAGTACTTGTGTCATTTTGTTGAGGAAAAAGAGAAATTAGAGGCCCTAGTTAGAGATGGATAAAACATTGAATACCCTACAGGCTCAATGGTTGCTACTGGAATGTGGCTTAGAAGGTACCTAGATAAGTGTGTTAATGTTTGGTTGTTTCAATACTTTGACACACATTAGAAGATTCTTCATTAATCAAACCTTGTCATGGAATCCAATGTTCATTTGATAAAATATGGGGGTAGACCTTTGAATAAGACCTTGTGGAAGGTGTGTGAGTTTGACCATGAGACAATACTTGACAAAATAAAGAGTAGAGCAGACTCAGATGGTTTGTTGAATTTATTTGTAAGCATGCACATTGTTTCTTATTAATTTGTAAGTATGCACATCAAGATTATTTGATAGTTAGAGCTTTGGTTTCTATATTTCAAGTTTACATATGTTTTGGTTTCAACTTTCTACATGTAGTGCCAAAAAATTTCTTCAATGACATTTTCACACTTGTTTGGGCCCTCCTTGTAAAATTGAGCCTAATGATGCCTTGACTTAGTGTTGTAACATGTTTAACATGCTCACATTAGGTCTTGGGCCATTATGGACTAATAAATTTAAAATTGTACCTTGCTAAGATATTGAAGAGTGTTGTAGCACACTTTCACACTTTTCTAAGGTTTTATTAATTAACTAAACCTAAGAAACCTCTTTTTAACCTTAATCCTACCTTATTTGGAGTGTTGTAAAACACTTTCACAATTTTCTAGGGTTGTCATTAATAATTGGGCTTTCTTATGCTTTAAATAGACTTATTTTGCATCCACAAGCCCCATTTAATGCATATTTTTGAGGATAATTCTGACACTAATCATCATCCAATCATAATTTAGGTGTTTTTGGCTTGTGTGACCTAGATTTAGTGATCTGGGACTCATTCACCACCTTGGGCGAATGAGCCCCACCTAGGTTTTTGGGTCTCGAAATTGATTTAACACCTTTCTAAGCATTTTTAAAAATGGTCCCAAAAATTAAGCCTAATGGGACTCATTCGACACCTTGGGTGAATGAGTCCCATGTGGACCAAAATCAAAATTAATTCAAATTCTTGGCAGGATTTTATACTTCTATTTCTGATGTCAGCTTGTAGTGTTGTAATTTTGAGAATTCTTGCATAATTAAGTATAAATACAACTGTCTTTCATTCATTTTACACCTAGAAATTTGACTAAGCATTCAAAATAGCAAATTGGAGTTCACAAGAGTATTCAAGAATTCATAAGAGCATTCAAGAGTCTTCAAGGGAAGATTATCAAAAAATTTAGAGCATTATTCAAGCATCAAGCATCATGTGAAAGTCTTCATGCATCATGTTTTTTTTTGTGCTAACAATTGTGATGTAGGGTTTCCTAATTCAAGCTAGCATTTCATTCATGATCTATCCTATTCAAGCAAGAGTCAAGATCCACATCCATTAGAGCTATCTCATACATGTTTGCAGCACTTCATTGCTAGGGTTTGGTGGGTTGCAACATCATATTTTGTTCATTCATCATTCTCCATTCTTATTCTATTCCATTTCAAGTTTTGATTAACAAAATGTGGTTTGACTAAGGAAAACAAAATTCCACTAACAAAACAAAAAATTTCCCTCTTTAGTGTGCGATTTGTAGGTTTAGATTGAAGACATATTGAAGAGCAAGATTGGAGAAAGTTGTCAAAGTTGTCATCAAGCATTGGAGAACATTGGAGAGCACCTACAGGTTGATTTATAGAGATTTGGATCTGAAAACTTGTAGAAGTAGATTGAGCAGACTGAGAAGAGTAGATTTAGACCTTAAAGTTCCAAAAAATACTAACTAGACTATTTTGCAACTTCTAGTGAATGAGTCCCAGTTTTGGCTAATTCAGATACCCATTTAGTAGATTCTTGTTCTCAAATAGAAACCCAAATTCTGGATTGATTCACCCAGCTTGGTGAATGAGTCACACTCAGCATTAAAGTTATAATTTTTAGTGTCTTAGACCTCCTTCCAGTCATCATCAGATTCCCAAGTGCATACATTTCATTTTATAGCTTTCTATTTAGTCTTATTTGCATTTCTAGGTCATTTAGTGAAAGATTGCATTGGATTATGGTTAAGCATTTTGATTTGCATTTCATTTATCTTTCCAAGTTCTTGCTTGGTGGTGAACCCCTTATTAGCTTACATTCAGCCCTTATAATATCCCTCTTGCAATATTTCTTTCTCCTTTGCATTGAGATCTCAAGGGTTTGTTCTTGAATGAGATAGAGTGAAGATTGTTATTCTAGGTCCTAAACCCTAGAAAAGGCAAACAATTTTCCACCTTTCATTTTGGTGAACCTACATTTATAACATCATAATTCTGATTTGGAGTGCATCATCATCCTAGATCTTGTTTGTATTAACTTTGCATTAGTTAATTGGCATTCTAGGGTTTTAAAATTTTGCATTAGTGAAAGTTCAAATAGCTTGTATTTTTGCATCTCAAATCATTGAAATAAATAAAAAAAAATCGTTTTCATTTAGGATTCACATCATACAACATAAAAAATCAATTGAAAAGTTCTGAAAATTTTGAAAAAATCCCCTATTGGGACTCATTCACCACCTTGGGTGAATCAGTCCCTATGCACATCTTGCGTTGCATTTTCTGGAATTTAAAGCACTGTTTCTAAGCTTTTGTTTGTTGCTGTTACTTTTCCGTTCCATTTTACAGGCTTTCTATTTCAGCCAATTGATTGCATCTAGATTAACTTAGTACATTGCTTGAATTCAAAGTTGCATCTAGATCATTTCATTTCACATTGTTGCATAGTTTAGAATCTGAAATTTGTATCATGGTTATGTGCTTTGGAAAACTATGGATTTCCTTGAAGTCCTTAGTGGATGTGTCAAGTTGTGCTTTTGTAA
Organism: Sequoia sempervirens; assembly: GCA_007258455.2. Classification (NCBI taxonomy): domain Eukaryota; kingdom Viridiplantae; phylum Streptophyta; class Pinopsida; order Cupressales; family Cupressaceae; genus Sequoia; species Sequoia sempervirens. The sequence continues at coordinate 348,071,950 of VDFB02000015.1, read as the reverse complement.
ATTATCCTAATGAAATTGAATTGACTCATGCTCCTTCAACTCCTAATGCATGTCCTCCTCATGATGTTCACATCATTGGAGAAGATGATGACAACATGAATAAGTTCCTAAATGATTTTCTTAACAACCTTGAATTTAATGCATCCTTTTATCCATCCATGAAACAACCAAAACCCCCTACAATACCACCTCTAGAGATGTTTGGTTACTTACATCGTGAGACTAGAGTTGAACCTAAGTTCCCTACAATAGGTGAACCTAGTTCCTCTAAGAAAAAAAACACTCAACCACTCTATGTTAATAAGGTCATAGACACTCCTATCAACCTAGAACAAACATAGAGAAAAAGGACTCACAATCTTGAGCACACAAGGATGTGATACAACAAGTGAACATGAAATTCATCAACTCTTAGAGAAAATACCAACTGAAAAATCCAAAGGGTTAGGATATCAAGATCATCCTCTCAACGTAGGTACTCTTAAAGAATACCTAATGCTTCATAGTGATGGTATGGTTGTCTTAGATCCTTCTCCCAATATGAATTTCCTTCTTCCTAAAGAAAAAACAATGATTCATAATGATGACAAGGATGATAGGATCACCTTAAGTCCCCATCCTCAGCCTTCAACATGAGAAACTAGAGAATCTAGAAAGCGCAAGAGACCTTAGAAACTAAAGAAATTAAAATTTCCTTGTCCACCACTTGAAGTTAAAATAAAATTACAAATACTTTTAAACCAAGGACTTATACTATTTCCAACTATGAAAGAAAAGATAAGACTATATCCTAAAGGTGAAAATGTTCCACATTGTCGATACCATAGAACTCTTGGACATAGTACTGATGAGTGTCATGCATTCAAAATAATCTTGAGTAAATATCACTTTGATAACGATAATCATTATCCTATGATTGCATAACATACCCTTCCACTCCTTATCATGTAATAGTTGTGGAATCTTGTATTCTCACCATTACATGATCCTTCCCATCACATACCTCAACTCATTCTTTCCTTGCACTTAGTGGGGGAAAGAAGTAGATAGCCTTGTCCTAGTAATGCATTTTTCATTGTCCCTTTGGCTAGTTGTCTTCCTTCAATATACAATGAACATGACTAGGATGGGAACACACTTCTAATAGGTTGAATTGCATGTGCCTTACTAGTCTTTTGCATTATTTATTTTTCATTTTCTTTCGTGTGACTACATGTGCATGATGTGATCCCCCATGATGTTCTATTTGATGTATCTCTCTTTGTGGAATTTATTTATTTGTACCTTCATTCTTCTCTATGTCGTACATCTTTTTTCTTTTTATCTTTTTCATTTGTCTTGTATTTTCCTTTTGGGGATGACACAAGGCATTGAGACATTCATGTCTCTTCCATGTTGACCCAAAATATTTTTCTTTATTCTTTTCATTTTGTCTTGTGTTTTCCTTTTGGGGATGATGCAAGGCACCGAGACATTCATGTCTTTTCCATGTTGACCCAAAATATTTTTCTTTATCTTTTTCATTTTTTCTTGTGTTTTCCTTTTGGGATGACGCAAGGTGTTGAGACATTCATGTCTCTTCCAGGTTGATCTGAAAGGTTTTTTTTTTTTCACTCTTTGTGTCATTCTTCTAGTTCTATATGTATTTGGGGAATGATGACAGTTTCGAGATCTCTAATAATATTATAGAAAGTACATATTGACCCCAAATCCATAGACCCCCTATGTGTTTTAGATTTTCATTTTTGGGGGCAACCCCTCCCTTGTTCTTTTACATGATGTAGCTTCACTTGGAAACATATGACTTGGCATAGGGCTTTCCAAGTTAGCTCTCATGTTCTTTTTATTGTTAGCAGCTATCACTTGCTACTTTAGAGTAATTACTCATAGCATGGTGTTCAACAATTTCTTTAAAGTGGGGGAATACATTGGCATTATTCTTTTTCACAGTTTATCTTGTAGCCTTTTTACTTTATGTGATGTGTTTTTCTCTTTGTAGTTGACATTGGGTATGATGTCCCTCAAGAGAATGATCTCTTTTATCATATTACATTCCTCTTAGTGGCTTGATGTGACACACAACATCCCCTATGTTGTGAATATTTTATTCTTTGATTGGTCTTCTCTTGGAGACATTAGGCATAATTTTCCCTAAGTTAAAGACCTTGCATGAATTAAACAAGACTCCCTTGAATGTTCTTTATTGTTGCATTTGAATTTTAAGTTATATGGCCACCTTGCATAATATAGCTTGCATGCTTGTGGAGCCATCTTGTTTGTTCATGAGTTCCAAGCGTACAAATTTTTGCTTTCCTCATGAAGCTTGAAGTTCATTGTTAATGAGCTCCAAGCATACGAAGTTTTGATTGTCTTGTGAAGCTTGAAAATCATTTTTGTGTGGTGCCTTATAAAAGTTATCAATAGGTATAAATTTGGTATGGTTTTTGACAGGAAGCCAAACAAGGGCATGAATTTCCCTTAACTACTCACGTGTGAGTGTGAATGCATACCATCCATGCGTGTATTTGTCTCACCTCTTTTGGATCCTCACCCAGTGGACAGCCTAAAGTTTTTTTGCCTCAAAGTGAGCTTGCATTATTTTCAAACAAATAGATTAGATTTGATCCACATCATGATGGACAAATGGTTGAAGCTTGATTTGACTCTTTCATTCTACCTTTTATTTTATTTCATCTTTAGTAGTGTAGGCTTGTGCCTTTATGATGCTCTTTATATCATTTTCATGTGTGTTCTTTTGTGCCTATGTTGGTTTGTCATGGGATCTTGATCATGGGGGCTTGATCAACCCTATTGATCATTGTCATCCCATCCTACTAGAATTGGTGCACTTGGACCCCTCTTGAAGTGAGTTTGACTACTATAGTGTGATTTTGAAGCAAGTTCATCCTCTCACTAAAGTGGGGGCTAAATGTAGTGTCAAAAAATGTCATCAGTGAAATTTTCACACTTTTTTGGGCCCTCCTTGTAAATCTAAGCCTAATGATTCCTTGAATTAGTGTTGTAATATGTTTAACATGCTCACATTAGGCCTTGGGCCCTTTTGGACTAATGAATTTAAAATTGTACCTTGCTAAGGTGTTGTAAAGTGTTGTAACACACTTTCACACTTTTCTAATGTTTTATTAATTAACTAAACCTAATAAAACTAGTTTAACCTTAATCCTACCTTATTTGGAGTTTTGTAAAGTGTTGCAACACACTTTCACACTTTTCTATGGTTTCCATTAATAATTGGGATTTCTTATGCTTTAATTGGACCTATTTTGAATCCACAAGCCCCATTTAATGCATCTTTTCAAGGATAATCCCGACAAAAATCATCATCCAATAATAATTCAAGTGTTTCCAGCTTGTGTGACCCAGATTTAGTGATCTAGGACTTATTCACCACCTTTGGGTGAATGAGTCACACCTATGGTTTTGGGTCCCAAACATGATTTTACACCTTTCTAAGCATTTTTAAAAATGGTCCCAAAAATTATGCCTAATGGGACTCATTCACATTGGGTGAATGAGTCTCATATGGCCCAAAATCAAAATTAATTAAAATTCTTGGTGGGATTTTATCCTCCTAGATTTGATGTCAGCTTGTAGTGTTGTAATTTCACAAATTCTTGCATAATTAATTCTAAATACGAGTTTCTTTCATTCATTTTACACCTGTCAAGTGAAGAGCATTCATAATAGAAAATTTGAGCTCACAAAAGTATTCAAGAATTCACAAGAGCATTCAAGAGTCTTCAAGGGTAGATTATAAAGAATTTTATTGCATTATTCAAGCATAAAGCATCATGTCAAAGTCTTCATGCATCATGTTTGTTTTTGTGCTAACAATTGTGATGTAGGGTTTCATGATTTAAGCTAGCATTTCATTCAAGATCTATCCTATTCAAGAAAGATTCAAGATCCACATCCATTGGAGCTATCACATACATGTTTGTAGCACTTCATTGCTATGGTTTGGTGAGTTGCAACATCATATTTTTTTCATTCATCATTCTCCATTCTTATTCTATTTCATTTCAAGGTTTGATTACCAAAATAGGGTTTAACCAAGGAAAAACCCTTTCCACTAGAAAATGACCTTTTTCCCTCTCTTTAGTGTGTGATTTGTAGGTTTAGATCGAAGAAATATTGAAGATAAATATTGTAGAAAGTTTTCAAAGTGCCTAAAGTTGTCAAAGTTGTCATCAAGCATTGGAGAACATTGGAGAACACTTACAGGTTGATTTATAGCTTGATTCGGATTTAGAAACTTGTAGAAGAAGATTGAGTAGATTGTGAAGAGAAGATTCAGAACTTTAAGTTCTAGAAAACCCTAATTGGATTGATTCACCACTTCTGGTGAATGAGTCCCATTTTTTTCTCAAAAATTAGGTTTTTGTAGATTCAGATACCCATTTGGCAAATTCTTGTTCTCACACAAAAACCTTGATTCTAGACCGATTCTCCCAGTTTGGAAAATGAGTCCCAATCAACATTAAAGGTATAATTTTCAATGTTTTAGACCTCCTTCTAGTCATCATCAGATTCCTAGGTGCATACATTTCATTTTTCAACTTTTTGTTTAGTCTTATTTGCATTTCTAGGTCATTTAGTGAAAGATTGCATTGGATTAGGGTTAAGCATTTTGAGTGGCATTTCATTTATCTTTCCAAGTTATTTCTTGGTGTTGAACCCCTTATTAGCTTACATTAATCCCTTAGGACATCCCTCTTGCAATATTTCTTTCTCCGTTGCATTGAAATCTCAAGGGTTTGTTCTTGAATGAGAGAGAGTGAAGATTGTCATTTTAGGTTCTAAACCCTGGAAAAACCAAAAGAATTTCCACCTTTTAGTACATATTTTTTGGTTCAAATTTTACATATGAATATTAGGAAGATTATACGTTTTGGTTCGAATTTTACCCACTAGCTTGCCAATTGGTCCCACTAGCTTGTCAATTAGGTGAAATTGGCAAGGTAGTGGGTTGTTTGGAAAAATGGTTCCAAGAAATGGGGTCTCACAGTGATGTACATCACTACGAGACCAAATTTCTTGGACCCTTGTGAGACCCCATTATTTGGACCCATTTTTCCAAACAACCCACTACCTTGCCAATTTCACCAACTAGCTTGTCAATTCAATGAAATTGGCAACCTAGTGGGTGGTTTGAAAAAATGGGTCCAAGAAATGGGGTCTCACATTGATGTACCTCATGGTGATGTACATCACCATGGGATCCCATTTCTTTGACCCATTTTTGTAAACAACCCACTACCTTTCCAATTTCACCAAAATGGCAACCTAGTGGGCCCACTAGCTTGCCAATTCGGTGAAATTGGCAACCTAGTGGGCTGTTTGGAAAAATGGGTCCAAGAAATGGGGTCTCATGATGATTTATATCACCATGCGACCCCATTTCTTGGACCCATTTTTTCAAATAGTCCACTACCTTGCCAATTTTATGGTGATGTATCAAATTAATTCTAGTGTTGACCAAGATATGTGCCTTTCACATGTACATTTTACTTATTTCAATTCTCTACATCTTATTTTCTTTAAATTTAACTCTTTATTCTAATATTTACTTATTCTTCCATTGTTGAAGAAGTGGAGTGCTGCAAATATTATAGATAGGAAATATTGTATGAATTTTTGTCATGCTTTGTTAGCTTAAAAAATGTGATTTCTTATGTATTCATTCTTATTTGTTTTTGTCTAATCATATCATGATCTCATTGGTGATTCATGCTTCATTTTGTATGATTTCATGTTGCTATATTAAATAAAAGGTGCAATAGGTACATTAGATTATGTTGGTTGAGGTGTAGGGGTTCATATTTCATTCAATCATGATAGTTGAGGTTGTGGTTTGGTAAGTATTTTTTGAGTGTTTTCATTGATAGTACATTGGTAATAGTATTAGGTGTGTCATTGTATTATTTCATGAACTTATTAATGTTTCTTGTGGTCATATTGAGCTTAGTTTCAAATCCTTTTTAATGAATTTTGTATGTGATTCGATTGTTTGAAAAAATATTTATTAGTGAATTATATATGTGATTCTTGTTTGAAAACTTCTTTGTTTGAATTATGTGTGTGATTCTTGCTTGAAAACATGCAATATATAATTTTTGTATGCTTGAGCTTGTGATACAAGGTACCCAACCTTGGATTATATACATGACTACACATATGATAGATTCATACTTTTATTGTTTCCTATTGATATATCCTATTGAGAGCCAACCTTGGGAATAGTGACATATGGATATGTTAAGTAGATATGAGGAAAGCTTGTGAAGCTATGGTGACATGTTCACTTCCTAGGAGAAATCCTACTAACCATACATTTCTACATAAGATTACCTCTGACTTCTCCTTACTAAATGGACCCTTTAGTGATCCGTAGTGCTAACCTATATTGTATTTTTCATCCTCATAAGTATTATTAGAACCTTTGACTTCAATTATTTTTAATGATTTATGCAAGATCACAGTCATAAAAGGGGTAGCAATCTCATGACAGACATGAGATTTTAAGAACAAGAGTTATAAGGGCATACTTAAAGGTGTTTGAAGATGGTCATTAATGGAAAATTTTACAAAAAGGTTGCATGCCTTAGTTAAAGGGAGTGAAATTACAAGAGGAAATATAGTCCATAAGGATTCAAGAGGGTAGTCCTTAGGTGTTAAAGACAATGTGTTGCATATAAATATTAGAGGATGGTCATACAAATGATAGTCAATAGAAGAAAGAAAGGACACTTCATAGTATAATAATATAAGGTCTAATATACTCACAAAGAGGTAGTCCTTTATCAAGTGAATATGGAAAATAATTAATTTAAAGACCTCAAGAGTCATGTCTTTGAGGCATTTTCTCAACCATGCAAATGCATGCAAGGAAATGGTTGTTTATGAGGAGTTGTAAAATATTTACAAATGGTGAATAGTAACAAGAAAGGGAAATTTCTATAATGGATAGAAAGTCTTTGTATTGGTTTAGCATTGTTAAGCATTCATTTAATTTTTTTTCATTATTATGCTTGTGCAAAGTGGTATCCCATCTATAAAGAGAATTTCATTTCCTAAATCACAAAGCAATGCAAATATTAGTGTTTGTATAATTCTTACCATTGTACAAATTCAAGAAGTGTCATTTTTTATAATTTGGAGGAAATACATACAATGCTTATATTAGAACTAAAATCCAAGGATATTCAAGTTCAAAGGCATGTTAGTGGTTATTTTTTACTTTGAAAAAGATGTTGCTCTCTGATATTCAAGTTCAAAGGAATTTTTTCAAGGTTGATGTAGGTTCACATGTGATATCAAGCATCCTTAGGCACCCTGTAGGTTATGATTTTGTAACCCTTCACGTTGAATCACTTCAAGCTACGTTCAACTAGTTCGATCCTTTAAGAGTCCAAAGTGAAAAATGGATGCAATCTTTGATGGGATATTACTCAAAAACCGTGATGTTTAAAAACTATCCATATGAGGCTATGGGATTGTGTTGGGACCCTCTACAATAACCTCTCTTAGTTTTTGCTATCTTGGAGACATTTTTCTATGGTGATGAATTTTCAGTTGAGGAAAAAGTTGTCAAATGCAAGCAATGTAAAGTTGCAAAGTGGTGCAACTTTCGTTCTATAACTTGTACGACCAAACAGACCATTCCAACACATCTGTATGGGTAATTTTATGCTAAGAATGGTCATATTTTACACCCAAACATGCCAAATCACTCATAGCTACATTCAACTAAATCGATCCCTTAAGAGTCCAAAGTGCAAAATGGTTGCAATCTTTGATGAGCTATTACTCAAAAACCATGACGCTTAAAATCTCTCCATCTAAGGCTACAGGATCATGTTGGGACCCTCTACAATAACCTCTTTTAATTTTTTCTATCTCAGATGCATTATCCTATGGTGATGACTTTTGATTTGAGGAAAAAGTTGTCAAATACAAGTAGTGCAAAGTTGCAAAGTGGTGCAACTTTCATTCTACAATTCGTACAACCAAACGAACTGTTCCAACATGTCTGGATGGGTATGTTTACACTAGGAATAGTCCTCTTTTTCACCCAAACATTCTGAATCACTCTGATCTATGTTCAACTGACTCGATCCCTTAAAAGTCCAAAGTGCAAAATGGTTACAATCTTTGACAAGATATTGTTCAAAAACTGTGAAACTTATAAACTCTCTATCTAAGGCTATGGGATCATATTGGGACCCTCTACAATAACCTCTTTTTGTTTTTTCTATCTCAGAGGTTTTTCCTGTGGTGATTACTTTTCACTTGAGGAAAAAGTTGTCAAATGCGAGCAGTGTAAAGTTGCAAAGTTGTACAACTTTTATTCTACAACTTGTATGACCAAACAAACTATTCTGAAACATCTGAATGGATATGTTTATGTTAGGAATGGTCCTCTTTCTCACCCAAACACAATGAATCAATCTAAGATACGTTCAACCAACTCAATCCCTTAAGAATCCAAAGTGCAAAATGGTTGCAATCTTTGATGGGCTATTACTCAAAAATCGTGGTGCTTAAAAACTCTTCATATGAGGCTATGGGATTGCATTGGGACATTCGACAATAAATTCTATCATTTTTTTCTATCTCAGAGGTGTTTTCCCATGGTGAAAAATTTTTAGTTGAGGAAAAAGTTGTCAAATGTAGTGTAAAGTTCCAAAGTGGTGCAACTTTCATTCTGCAACTTGTACAAGCAAAAAAACTATTCCAACACATCCAAATGGGTACATTTATGCTAGGAATGGTCCTATTTCACACCCAAACATGTTGAATCACTCTGAACTATGTTCAACCAACTCAATCCCTTAAGAGTCCAAAGTGCAAAATGACTGCAATCTTTGACGGGCTATTACTCGAAAACTGTAATGCTTAAAAACTCTTTGTTTGAGGCTATGGGATTGCATTGGGACCCTCTATAATAACCTCTTTTATTTTTTTTTATCTTGGAGGTTTTTTCTCGTGGTGATGACTTTTCTGTTGAGGAAAAAGTTATCAAATGCAAGTAGTGTAAATTTGCAAAGTGGTGCAACTTTCATTCTACAACTTATACAACCAAATAAACTAATCCTACACATTTGGATGAGTTTTTTTATGCTATGAATGGTCCTCTTTCACACCGAATCACTCTGAGCTATGTTCAATCAGCTCAATCCCTTAAGAGTCCAAAGTGTAAAATGCTTGCAATCTTTGACGGGCTATTACTCAAAAACCATGACGCTTAAAAACTCTCTTTCTAAGGCTATGGGATTTCATTGGGCCCGTCTACAATAACCTCTCTCAGTTTTTTCTATCTTGGAAACGTTATTCTGTGGTGATGAATTTTTAGTTGAGGAAAAAGTTGTCAAATGCAATCATTGTAAAGTTGCAAAGTAGTGAAACTTTTATTTTACAACTCGTACAACTAGACCGACTGTTCAAACATGTCTGGATGGGTACGTTTATGCTAGGCATGGTCCTCTTTCACACCCAAACAGACAAAATCACTTTGAGCTACATTCAACTGGCTTGATCCCTTATGATGGCATGCAAAACGAAGGAAAAGAGAAAGATTCACATGACAGTTGACAAGTCTGAGTTCTCCACTCCAAAAGCATATGATTGAATGAAAGAGGTAAACCATCTAGGTGTCAAAATAGTTGAGGAAAGCCTAAAAAATTTCATTCTCAAAGGGGTTATGATCCAATTACTATGTGGATCTCATACTTACATTGAATTGATTATTATTAATATTAGTATTTGGGTAAATTTCTTATTCCTATTATGGCTCTAATCACAAATGAGAAGGCTACATGACTCTTAAAATGTTATATGATCATCCTCAAGTTAGCAAGGGTAAGTCATTTTTTAATTATCCTTCTTGCCCTTACAATAATATGGTTGTTGTAAAGAGGAAATTTTTCAAGATTCTAGAAAATAATTGAAATATTTATAGCTAAACCTAATCATAGGTCAATTGAAATATGAACCCACATGGTGGCTTATGACCTAGCTAAAGAGAATCAAGAACAATGACATTAATAATTTAACACTGGAGCCTCGACCATAAGTAGAAGCTCAAAATATCCCAAAGAAGAGGTATAAATATATGTTGATACATGAGATATTACAACCCTTATTCCTACTTCTTCACAATCATATCCAACATTCTAGAAGAAATTTGTTGCATATCACCTATAATTAAAAAATGCATTCTTTAAAGAAGCTAGGTTGAAATGAATATAGAATAAGTAATTGGTGAAAATATGGGGAAGAAGTTGGACACATGGTGGACAAACTAGGTCACTTTTCCTTGGGTAATAAATGGGATGACATATATGAGAATGATTATTTCAATCCTACCTCTTCCTTCACTCCAAAAAAGCCTCAAATCTAAGTAGGTGATATAATAATAATATTTCAAAACCTCCAATTTCCAAACCAAGTAGCTAATTACATAGGTAGATTTGGTGCTAGAACAACTCACAACCTATGCATCTAATCAACCATATGATGAAGAGGAAAATGGATACCTTTTTGGGATATCACACTTTTCTCACTCAACCATTCACTAATGTCCTAGGGGTCCTAACTAGATTGACTAACAACCTCACAAGGTGAGCCAATTCTTAATTAGGAGGGTCCTAGGAAGGGTTTCTTTAAGTTCTAAGGGGTTCACCACCAAGCAAATGCTTGGAAAAGAAAATGTTTGAAAGCATGTTGTGATATGAAAAATGACCTATAACTAAAAATGTAAGCTAAATGAAAGATGAAAATGATAAAATTATGTGACAAGGGGATAGTATGTGTGTACATGGGAAATTTGGAGATGCTGTGAGGATTATGGAAATGCAAAGAACCTACCAAAATATGTTGTGGAGGACTAAGATGCCCAAGATGGTGTATTAGTCTCATTATTATTTTTTAGGGAAAATACAAAGTCTTCGTATCTTGGAACCGAATCTTTGAAAATCTCTGAAAAATGAGCCTGGGAGGACTAAGACACCCAAGATGGTGTATTAGTCTCGTTTTGAATTTCTAAAAAACTTTGAATAGGATCTTAAGCTCCAAGGTCTGCACTGGATTTCCTTCAGGTCTCAGGTTTTGAAACTTCTGAATATAGCTTGTACGGGTTTCCGTGAAGATGGAAACTTTGTAATGCCACTTTGCAACTTTTCACTCCAAGTGATCTTCAAGTCTTCAACCTAGATATGCAATAAAAAATATATGAAAAATGGAAAACTTGTGATTTGTTAGTGAATGGGGGTTTTCCATGGTTAAACCCCTTTCTGGTAATTAAACATTGAAATGAAATAAAGTAATGTAGGGAAATATTGAATGAACATGCAATGCTACAACTCACTAAACCCTTATAAAGTCTACAAAATTGTATGTAATGGCTACAATGGATATGTATCTTGATTTCTTAAAAGATAGGACTTGAATTACTTGCTTGAATTAAAACCCTATAGCATAATATTATCACAACACACATGATGCAAGAAAACTCTTTGATATGATGCTTGAATATGAAAATGGCTCCAAATGCTTGATGAATCTGCTCTTGAATGCTCTTGTGAACTCAATTATTCTATGATAAAAGATCTCACAAAAGACTTAGGTTGAAATGAATCAAGGAACCTTGTATTTATACTTATCTATGCTTAATATCCTGAAATTATATCACACCAAGCCGACATATGAATTTATTAAATAAAGAGGCTAAATCCTACCAAAATTTGAAACTAAGTCTTGAAAATGACTCAAGGAGGACTAAGACGCCATAGGTGGTGTCTTAGTCCCAAGTACTAAAAACTTGGGGCACAAACACCAAAAAGGGTCCCAATCCAGAGATGCCAAAATCAGGGTCCTAAGAGCCTTGGGGGAGTAAGATGCCCTAGGTGGCATTTTAGTCTCGACCCAAAAATTAGGGACACACCAATGGAGTCATTAAATTATCATTTATGCATTGGAGAATGTTTGGATTAACCAAAAAAATATTTCATTCATAAGGCTTGTGGACATAAAATAGGATCAATTAAGCCATACAGAAGCATAAATAAAGCAAGGTGGGTCCAAACAAGTGTGAAAATACAAGGATATGGATTTTACTACACTATATTTAGCCCCCACTTTAGTGAGAGGATGAACTTGCTTCAAACTCACACTAAATTATCCAACCACACAATCAAGAGGGGTTCAAATGTACAAATGTTAGCGAGATAGGATGACAATAATCAAGAGGGTGGCCAAGACCCCAAGATGAAGATCTTATGGAAAAACTAACATAAGAACAAAGGAACATGCTTGGAGATGATATATGAAGTCATAACCAAATCACAAACATACACCATCAAAGAAAAGAAAAAGTCAAATGAAAAAAGGAACGGGAAAAACTGCAATGGATCAAACTTTGACTAGTCATCCAATGCAGTGGACCGGGTCTAGGCTATTTGTCCAAAAGAGGTTTACAAGTGGAATGTGTTGTTCCCTATGCAAAAAAAAAACATTCTCACAAGGGCTAGTGGGAGCTAGTTGTCCACTAGGTGATCTCCAAGGAACCATATTAAATTCATACCTCCATGACTTTAATAAGGTACAAAAATGCATGCTCACATGAGCTAGTGAAGCTAGGTGTTCACTAGCTGAGCCCCAGGGGACCATATTAAATCCATACCTCCATGAATTTAATAAGGTACAAAAATGCATGCTCACATGGGCTAGTGAAGCGAGGTGTTCAATAGGTGAGCCCCAGGGAACCACATTAAAGCCATACCTCCATGAATTTAATAAGGTACACAAATGCATGCTCACACGGGCTAGTGAAGCTAGGTGTTCACTAGGTGAGCCCCAAGGGACCATATTAAAGCCATACCTCCATGACTTTAATAAGGCACAAAAATGAAACAAGAAAGAGAGATGCTCAATGGGATTTTTCTTAATTCATGTGAGGTCTTACTCTTAGGGGACATCGAGCCTAATGTCTCCAAGAGAGGACTGATCAAAGAATAAAAGATTCACCACCTAAGGGATGCAGTGTGTCACATCACCACTAAGGGGAATATAATATACCAAGATAATCACACTCTTGAAGTAAATTATTCCCAACGTCACCACAAAGAGGAAAATACATCACATGAAATAAGAAAATCACATCAAAGAACATGAAAAGGAAAAAAATGCAAGCAAAATCATGCCAAAATAATGCCAATGTATGGCCCCACCTTAAAGAAATTGCTAACACCATGCTGGAGCAATTACTTTAAAGTAGCAAAATGAGAATGCAAATAAGAAGGAAGACATGTGATCCAACTTGGAAAGCCCTATACCAAGTCATATGTTTCCAAGTAAAGCTACGTCATGCAAGAGGAAAGGAAAAGAAAGGGGTTTCCCCCAAAATGAAAACACCAAACACATAAGAGATCTATGGATTTAGGGTCAGTATGTTCTTTGCTACAATGATATTAGAGAGCCTTGAACTATCATCATTCCCCAAATACACATAATTAGAAGAATGACACAAAGAGAGGGAAAAAAAAGAAAAGAAAGAGCCTTTTGGGTCAACATGGAAGAGACATAGGGTGTCTTGATGCCTTGCGTCATCCCCAAAAGGAAAATACAAGACAAATGAAAAGGAAAATGAAAGGAAAAGAAAAGATAATGAAAAATCTTTTGGGTCAACATGAAGGAGACATGAATGTCTCGATGCCTTGCATCATCCCCAAAAGGAAAACACAAGACAAATGAAAAAGGAAAATGAAAGAAAAAAGAAAGATAATGAAAAAGATTTTGGGTCAACATGAAGGAGACATGAATGTCTCAATGCCTTGCATCATCCCCAAAAGGAAAATACAAGACAAATGAAAAGGAAAAATGAAAGGCAAAGAAAAGATAATGAAAAATATTTTGGGTCAACATAAAGGAGACATGAATGTCTTGATGCCTTGCGTCATCCCCAAAAGGAAAACAAAAGAAAGAAAGAAAAAAAGGAAAAGATAAAAGATTAATCAAAAGGAAAAAGTATACGACATATAGAAGAATGGAGGTACAAATAGAGGAATCAACATAGAGAGAGGAACTTCAAACAAAACATCACATGGGATCACTTTACGCACATTCAAGCAAACAAAAAGAAAATGAAAGCAAAAGAAAAAGAAAATATAAAAGACTAGTAAAGCACATGCGAGTATGTAGACACGTAAAATATACTAATTGACATCATACATTTGATCTTGACTTACTAACATCGTTTCTTCCTAAATCATCCCTCAGTCTAACCATTTAATCAAATTCCCCTATCTAATTAAATTCATCAATATGCATCCCTTAATTGAATAAATCATTTTATCTGATTAAGTCAATTCCTTTTGTTAATTAAATCAATCCATCTGATCTAATTATCCCTATTTAATTAAATAATCAATTTATTTGATTAAATCTCTAAAGTTTGTCCATTAAATTAAATAAATTAAAACATTATTTGATTTAATCTAACACCATCCCTTTTAATTAAATAAATCAAAATCTTTATTTAATTAGCCTCTTATCATATTCCCCTCTCATTTGATTTAAATAAACCCATAAATCTAAGTCAAATAAGTCACATCATCTAATCTCCTGTTAAATTAATTAATCCTTGATTAATTTAACCTCATCTCATGTCACATCCTCTAGATAATGCAAGTTGCACATGAAAATAGATTTAATTCATTTATTAAATCTCTATTTTCCTCACAAGGCATCTTTTGGAATATTCCCTCAATTTGAATTCAAAAATTCCAAGTCAACATGTGCATCCAACAAGGCAATAACTTCATCTTACATGTCCTTTTCCTTGAGCCAAGTGGCATTTATTGCATTTTCCCTTCCCTCTTGCATGTCATTTCAATAAAATTTGAATTTCAAATATTAGCATTTATTGGCACAAACCCCAAATCTTGCACATCCATCATCCATTCATAGCTTGACAAGTGGCACCATATCATTGGATGAATGTTAGTCCCACATTGCTCAAATTTGGACATTCATCCATCTTGAAATCCTATAAATAAAGAGATGATATCCTCATTTCATCATCCACAATCCAAGCAAAGTTACCATGCTCAAATATCTCTTGAAATTCATCCATTATCATTGAGTCATAGCTAGGTTTTGCAGATTTTTGCCTTGGAGTCTCCATTCTTCACCAACAAAGTGGATCAATCTCTTCAACATTCAAAGCTTGCATCATAGGAATTGGGAAAGGGCCAATTTTCACATCAAATTGGCACCAATTCCCCCATGGGATCACGAGTTTGCACATTTAAATTAGGATTCAATATTTATTTCATCATTTTCATTATGTTCTTCACTATTTTTATTCCTAGTTTGAGGTTGTAAATGGATTTCATGGGGAATCCTTGTTTTGGCTTGCAATATCTAACTTGAGGTGTTTATTCTCCTTGTTTTGCAGGTACCAAGGTTGGGGTTCACACAGAGTCAACCATCCAACAGGTCATCCGCATCCCAGTTTTGTTTAGTATATGTAGAATGCAGATCACTAGCAAGAGGGACAACATCAAGTGTTGTACTAGGAGAATCACTAGGTTCAACACATGGTGAATCACTTGATTTAGGAGGATCACCATGGTTTTTTTCATTCAAGCTCATAGAAGATGAAAATAACAAATTTAACTCATTATGCACTTCCTCATTTATTTTAGCTATTTCCTCATCGTTATCCAAGTTAACCACAACAAGAGGATGAATGATAATATCCATAGAAGTTGTTATTCCTTTTTTTGGTGAAGATATATCTTATGTTTGTTTTGGTAAGAGAGGAGGGTCATCGTTTATTGCTTATGTCAAGTTTGTATTTTTATTTTCAATGTTGTTATCATTATTCATCTTTCAAACAATATCACGACGTCTACACCTAGGCTCTCTAGCATTGCATTTTATTTTATTATGATTTTCAAGTTGCATATGTGTAGGAGCGGGTTTGGAAACCATAGGTTCCTTTTTCTTCTTGTGAAGGAAGAATGGAAGAAACCATAGAAGGTTGTTCAACCACTTTCTCTTTGGCTTTCTAAATTTTCTTAGGAGGCGGATTAGGAATTGTTTGGTTTTATCTAGGTCTCTTGTAGGAAATAGGCAATGGGGTTGTTTATGGATGGGTTGTAGCTTATTGGAAGGGTTTTAGACTCAACATTGTTTTCTCTAGGTAGTAGAGGTTCAAGAATGGGTGGAGGTTCAATCATGGGTGGAGGAATTTTTTCAAGAGATAGTTTGGCTATGAATTTTGCTTTGAATTTTTAGTAGGATAGGAAAAGGAAGTCTTCACGAGGTCTTATAGGTTCCATAGGTTCAGAACAAAAATAATCTAAGGATAAATTTCCACAGGAAGATCGGGATCTAAAGCCACTATGGTTCACTATGAATATTTCATTGTCAATTGGAAACTTTAAGCACTTATGGACAACGGGTGGGACCACATTCATGGAGTGAAACCATTTGTAGCCTAACTTCACAAGAAATTGGTCTAAATTAGAGATGATAGAGAATGATACATTTGATTTCTTCAGTCCTACTTGTAAAGGGAATGTGATCAAGCCCATTGTGGCATGAGAAAAACCATCATGCATTTTAATCCATGCTTTTGGTTTATCATATCTATCTTGAGTAAGTTCATGCACATGTAAAAGTTCTTCTATGATCATAGTCTCTCCACAAACAGGATCAATTAAAATTCCAGGAGTGGACTTGTTATTGATTCTTCCAGCTATGTAAAGAGGATCATCAGGTGCATGTTTGATTGTTTCTTCTGATGTTTGATTGTTTCTTCTGAACATAAAGTAATGTCAATGGTTTGTTGTTTACATGGCTCAATTTCAACTACTCCTATCATTGTATTAATAGGACTTTGTTCATTAGTATCCATAGGACTCTATTTATCATCATCCATAGGAATTTGTTCATGATTGCTTAGATTCTCATCATCCGTGTCAACATTAATCGCATTGGGCTTAGTTTCACTAGCCTTAACAAATGAAATATTATGGTTGGGCATGGGATTGGTAAATATTTGCAAGTTTTGGTTGGGAGGAGCCATAGACTTATTACCTTTGTCATTTACACATCCAATTTGGATATGATTAGAATCAATGAGGCCTTGTACAAGATGTTTAAGATGCTTGCAATGTTCTGTATCATGTCCTTTTGGTTGGTGATAAGCACAATAGGCATCGTGTCTAGAAAGTTTGGAGGTAATGGCTTGCTAGGGTCAAGGGGTCGAACGTGAGGTAAGGTAAGCATGTTTTTGTTTGAGAGTTGGGTCATAATGTTGTGAAGTGTGTTAGGTAAGGGATTAAATCATCTTTACAGATCCCCAAAGATATAAGGATTACTCTTCTTTATAGCAACTACTTTGGTATCAACTAGTTGGGTAGGTTGAGAGGTGAAATTTAGTTGAAGGAAACTTTTATTTTGTCTTCTGAAATGTTCGTAAGTGTTTTGGTTTGAGGCTTCGGTCTTTTCGAGATGGGTAGGGGTGGTTTTTGGTTCAATACTGGTTAGTGAATTTTGATAGTCTTGAAGGGCAGTGCATAAATGCATGAAGGAAGGAAATTTCATCATGGTAAGCTTATCCCTTATCTTGCTTTGTAAGTTTTCTACAAACATCTTTTGAAGGTGGGAATCAAGAATTTTCACACTGATTTGGGAATAAAGCGATTGGTAGCGTGAAATAAAGTCAGTGAATGTTTCACCCTCATTTTGCTTGCATCTCATCAAATCAGCCAATTTCATTTCAGGGACCATGTGCACTTGGAAATGGTTAATAAAGGCCTCAACAAGTTCATTGAATGAACTAATTGAGTTATTCGGTAATACAGAAAACCAATCCAAAGCAATGTCTTTCAAGGATTGGGGAAAGAGTTTAGCCAATAGTTTTTCTTCAAGGATAAAGGGACTACATAAAGCAATAAAGGCATTAACATGATTAGCAGGATCTACCTTTCCTCCATATTTCTCAAATCTAGGGATCTTTATACCTTGTGGCATCAGAGTTCTCAATATCTCCAAGGACAATGAATTTCTCTTGACATAGTATGAGTGTGGACCATTTTGATTTTGATTTATAGTGGAAACTTGACGTTGGATGGATAAAAGGCTTTGTAAGAGGTGGTTAATGATAGGGTCATTGCTTGTAGTATGTGATGGAGATGAATATGGTGGTGGTATGTATGTGTTGGAAAGACTAATGAATGAGTTGCTTATGGGATGAGATATAAGATTAGGTGCCACATAGGTATAAGGAACACTAGTGGAAATGTTTGAGGTAGGAAGCATGCTACTAGTTGGTTGCATTGTTGTGGTCACTTGAGGAATGGTATAGGTGGGAATTGAGGTTATGATTGAAGAGGGAGGAGTTTGATTTCCTCCTTGGCTTTGCATATTGTTTGAGGCTTGAGCACCATTAGTGGTGAGAGGAAGATGTTTTCTGAAGATTTGAGCTATGTTACACACAATTTCTAGTCCCTCATCACTTTCCATCATGCGGTGAAGGTTCTCTATGGTAGGTATAACAATGTTTGAAATGTTTTCAGTACTTACACTATCTTGTAAATGAGCTCAATCTTCATGCATTTTCATTATGTTTTCTTGAGGAATATGATCAATCAATGTTTGGAAACTCAGTAGAGTACTTGTAGGTAAGGTAGGTATAGCAAAAGAGGTGTCAAAGGTATGTTCCATACCTAGTGAACTAGTTCCAATACTAGAAGTAAGAGAGCTTGATAATCCAAGATCCACAATGAGTGTCTTATTGCGGTATGCCATGAGTCTCGCACTTCATCTAACCATAGTATTAGTAGTAGGAAACCAAGTACTACAACTCATACAAGGGATAAACCACAAAAATGCAATGAACGCAATATCCTATGCTTGCAATTACACTTGAAATGAAAGAAATTAGAATAACTACAAATCTGGAAACTAAAATAGAAAATAGAAAGCAACCCACAAAAACAAATAAAAGCAATTTCAGATCCTAAAAATAGGAGAATTAAAATCAACAAGGACTAAGACACAAGGAAGGGCATCTTGGTCCTCCTGGTGAGATTCTGAAGTTCCAGAGGTTGAAACAAACAACAAACAATAGAGAGAGATTTTTGAAGCAAAAATCCTGAGAGGGACTAAGACACCAGGAAGGGCGTTTTAGTCCTAGTAGAGGTTTTTTGTAGAAAAATAGGGAATTTTGGAATGTCAACAGTGTTTACATATTTCCTATACAGTATATTAATGCTCATAAATAGAAAAATGTGCAAATAAGTGCAAGAAAAAGTAGCTAGAAACAAGTGATTGAATGCAATTTGGAATGCAATGAAGATGAAGAACAATTCACTTTTCAATTTTTCAATGAAATGAAATGATGCAATATAGTGAATATGCAACCTATATGCATTTTCACTAATAAATACCCTAAATGCAATTTCACTAATGGGTATGTGCAAGATCATGATGGGCCAAAAAGTGGCGATATCATGGGTATGTGTAGGGTATGTGGCTGACAATTTTATTTTATCCAAAATTGTTGAAACAAAAAGGGGTTTTAAAGCAAATTCTTAGCTTTCCACCAATATAAATTATGCTTTACTTTGAATTTAATAAATAATTATTATTCATTTTCTATTTGAATTACGACTAAAGTCCTAATTGATAGGTTAATAATTGAAAAACATCTATAGCTTTCAAATGGTATCACATTTTTTGAATCTGAAACATGTGTCACTTTATATGCTTCACATGCTATAGGATTAAAAAAAATGAATTTCATGAAGTTTTGACCAAGTTAAGCTGGTCAGACATACAAGTTTTTATATGTTTTTAAAGTTGTAATAAAAAATTTATAATTAATTATTTACTTGAAAAAAAATTACAAAAAAATATGCATCACATCGAGACATGAGTCCTCTACTTATATCTAAAATTTTATAAAAAGAATTATCATTTTATTGTGGTTAGGGTGGTCAGACAAACATCTACTTATTTTTTCCCTAAAATTTAAGTACTACTGCATTGAAATTTCAAATTTTCACCAAATAGATTTAAAAAAAAAAAAACCTAGTAGTTTAGAAACTACATTCAATTTGCTACAGATTATATTCTTACATATTTTTGAAATAATATAGATAACTTATTCAAATTTGTAATCAAGTTGCCTAACTTTGATTTTTCTGAATTTTTTGCCACTTAAGAGCCTATTTTTTCCATGATGATCCTACAAAAGGGATTCACTGTCAATAGAAAGGACTCATTGTCCAACATGGAGGCTCACTGCCTACAAATACAAAACAGAACAAAAATATCCACCACAACAATTAACGCACATCTGTAGGATTGCAAAAACCTTCAGCTCACTATGTTCAACACAATGAAGAACTACTATCACAACTCACATACACACTTCTACTCTTATGATTTGTGGATTACTTTCATCACTTTGCATCAAAATGTCGTACAACTCTTCACAATTCATCTTGCTTTTATACCATCCTCAACCTTAGAAGCTTTCTCCAAGGTTGGCCACAAAAACCTCATTTCATAAATTCAAATTAGGTCAACAACTCAAAATTTCCATGGTGGAGAGGAATAAGAGTGGACCAATAAATTTAATATTTTTCAAGATAAAAAATAATATCTCGAAACAACCACACACTTCCTTAAATAAATTTTATTCTTTGAATGAAGTGTAAACAGCAGGTTGTCCAAACCTAATGAAAACACAAATAATCATCGATGTACACACTTCCCAACAAGAATATGACATGCGAACACCATGATACGCTTCCTTAAGCATGAGAATACATTTTAGAATATTCCAGATACATCTACAACAAAACAACAAACTTCAATCACTAAACATCTTTCACTAGTCCAACCGAACTATATAAACTCACACTAAAATACTGAAACATGACTTCCGGATCACCAATCTTCAAGCCACTTTGCTAGAGCATAGAAAACACACTCACAAGAAATATTCCAGATCCACAAGATCTGAAACAAAATAGAGGAAAACTATAGAGCAATAATATTTCTGCCAGTCCATAGAAGACCAACTTTACCAAAACAGTTCACATACCAGTGAACATAACTTTCATGTACCATCAAACTAGAAGCTAAAACTTAGAATATATCACCACGAGATCACCATTATCAAACCTTCAGATCCGCAAAATCATAGGATCAACATAGGAGAAATGTAGAGCACATACCGAAGCACATTCTGAATACTTTCAACACACTGACTTCTCTTCTTTATTTAATTTTCTCAAAAGAACTTGGAAAATCATCAAACCAAAACATCTGCTACACCATAGAGATAGCTCCATGTACTCACAACATCTCAACAACATCTCAACTATACATGTACAATCTACAACATATTGAACTGTGTTGACATCAATGACAACATTAATGAAAACACCACCAAACTTGCTCATACTTACAACAATATCCCCCTTTGTCATTGATGGCAACACATGATGTGAAAAAACCATCAAAGACAAAAAATTTACACACTATCTCAGTAGAACACCTTCTCTTCTTCTGCAACTATTTTTCACATGAATTTCTCTCCCCCTTTGACATCAATGGAAAAGATCAACAACACTAATTACTCCCCCTTAGGATTACACCCATAATGCAACAATGAAAACCTTTTCTACTCCCCATACGGAGTAGACCCATTAATCAGTCTAGATAAATAAAGAATTTGTGAATTCACTGGACTACTGCACCTTCATTTGCACCTAGTTCAGAGGGCCACTGACCCCCAACATCTCCCTGAGATGCTCAAAAGTATCATTCGGGAGAGCCTTAGTGAATATGTCTGCAATTTGTTCCTTTGTGGTCACATACTCCAATCTGACTTCATTCTCCAACACTTTTTCTCTCAAAAAATGATACTTGATAGATATATGTTTTGTTCTTGAATGAATAACCGAGTTCTTTGAAATGTTTATTGCACTTGTGTTATCACAAAAAATAGAAATAGGCTCATCATATACCACACCAATGTCCGTTAGTGTCTGCTTCATCCATAAAACCTGTGTGTAGTAGGATGTTGTAGAAATATATTCTGCCTCTGTTGTAGATAAAGAAACTGATTCTTGCTTTTTGCTCAACCATGAAACTAATCTTCTACCAAGAAAGAAAGCACCACCATTGGTACTCTTTCGTTCATCTACACATCCGACCCAATCAACATATGTATAAGCACTTAGGGTGAAATCATCACTCTTAGGATACCATAGTCCATAATCTAGTGTACCTTGAACATATATCTAAATATCCTCTTTACAACTATGACATGTGCTTCTCTGGGATCTACTTGGAATCTGGCAACTAAACATACTGCATGCATAATGTCCAGTCTGGTAGTAGTAAGGTACAACAGTTTGCCAATCATAGATCTATATTTTCTTTGATCAGTCTTAGCAGGTTCATCATCTTTGCTTAGTTTACATCTGATTACCATAGGAGTACAAACTAGTTTGGAATCATCCATCCCAAACTTCTTCAATAGTTATTTTACATACTTATATTGTGAAATGAATATCCCTTTATTAGTTTGATTCACTTGTAAACCAAGGAAGAAATTCAATTCACCAATCATAGACATCTCAAATTCTTTTTGCATTTCTTCAGCAAACTTTTTACACATGCCTTCATTTCCACCAAAAATGATATCATCAACATAAACAACTACTATCAATAGTTTGTTACCTTCTAATTTGAAGTAAAGATTGTTGTCAGTAGAACCTTTGTTGAATCCTTGCTTTGACAAATATTTGTCCAGTATTGCATACCAAGCTCTAGGAGCTTGCTTCAATCCATACAATGCTTTCTTCAACTTACAAACCATGTCTGATTGGTTAGACAACTGAAACCATTCAGTTTGCTCCATGTACACCTCTTCCTCCAACTCACCATTTAGAAATGTTGACTTAACATCCATCTAATATACTTTCAAGTCCTTGTGAGAAAAAAAATCCAAAAACATCCTGATAGCTTCCATTTTGGCCATAGGGGCAAATGTCTCTTCAAAATCTATACCTTCAACTTGTGAATATCCTTTGCATACCAATCTTTCCTTATTCGTTACAACTTCTCCACTCTCATTCAACTTATTCCGGAACACCCATTTCGAGCCAATCACATTTTTATTCACAAGCCTAGGGACTAGTTCCCATGTCTGATTCTTTTCTATCTGATGCAATTATTCTTTCATAACTCTCATCCAACTCTCATCTTCACATGCTTCACTTACAGATTTGGGTTCAATTTTAGATAATAGACACATATTTACCTCTGCTGCAACTCTGCTTCTTGTCTTCACACCTTCACTTTTATCTCCAATTATCTGATCCTCTAGATGATTCTTCTATACATACTTAGGAGTTCTGACAACAGGTTTTGACTCATTCTCTTCTTCTTCTTCTTCTTCTTCTTCCACTTGCTCTTCTTTCTCTTCCTCTTCATCCTTTTTGTTTTCTTCAAGTACATGTCCACAGATAGGATCATCAGGTTCAACTTCACTTATCTCAAAAGGTTTTTGTATGTCTTCATCAACATTCACATTAGCACTTTCAACAATATTTCTCAATCTTTTGTTAAAGCATCTATATGATTTTTAGTAGTGGAGTATCCAAGAAAAATTCCTTCATCACATCTAGCATCAATCTTTCCAAGTTTTTCATCATCTCTTTTAAAATAGCATCTACTTCCAAATACCTTAAAATACTTCATAGTAGGTGTCTTACTGGTCCATAACTCAAAAGGCGTCTAGTGTTGTTGTATCTGATTTAGACTCTATTAAGAATATAAACACCAGTATGTATTGCTTCTCTCTAGTACACATCCAATACATTTGATTCTTTCATCATGGTTAGATAGTAGCTTCCTATATAGTCCAATTTTTCCTTTCAGCTACTCCATTCTGCTGATGGGATCTTGGAACAAAACATTGTCTTCTTATGCCATGATGTTCATAGAATGCATTAAATTCACCTGAAGTGAATTCTTCACCTCTATCAAATCTCAAACACTTGAATTTTAAATTTACTTCATTTTCCACTCTTTCTTTGAATACCTTAAACCTATCCAGAGCCTAAGTCTTTTCTTTGAGAAAATCAACCCATGTCATTCAAGTATAATCATCAATAAGCAACATGAAATATTTGTCACCATTAAGGCTTCCAGTCCTAGTCAAACCACAGAGATCAGTATGAACTAACTCTAGCATTCTGGTAGTAGAGTGCTCTTTTCCCTTAAATTTG
This sequence comes from Sequoia sempervirens, assembly GCA_007258455.2. Classification (NCBI taxonomy): domain Eukaryota; kingdom Viridiplantae; phylum Streptophyta; class Pinopsida; order Cupressales; family Cupressaceae; genus Sequoia; species Sequoia sempervirens. The sequence continues at coordinate 348,047,603 of VDFB02000015.1, read as the reverse complement.
CATCTTGCTTGTTTCCCCAATTGACAACTTCTGCAATTAGCATTACCAAGTCTTGTGATTCTAGGTAGTCCTTGAACAATCTCTTTTGCACTAATCTTGACTAGGTTATCAAAATTCACATGTCCCATTCTTCGGTTTCATAACTAACTTTCATTGATTTTAGATACAAGACAATGACCATCAACTCCTTTCAACTGATAGATGTTTACATGAGTTCTTCCAACAACAATCATATCTCCACTTCCAGATCTTTTTCTGATTTCATAGGTATTATTTTGAAACACAAGTTTGAAACCATTGCTACACATTTGACCAACACTTAGAAGGTTATGCCTTAAACCCTTCACATAATATACATCAACAATACTATGCACTCCATCAAAACTAATTGAACCTTTCCCACATATCTTTTCTCTTGAATCATCACCAAACATAACTAAACCACCATCATATTTCTCAAGTTTAGTGAACTTACTCTTATCTCTGGTCATGTGATTTGAACATCCACTATCAATTACCCAGTATTTTTTATCCTTTCTTGCATGAAAAGTGGTAACCAAAGTGTAAGGAAATCTAGTGGAGCGCATCTAATGAAAACTCCATGCAGTAGTGCCTTCGGTAACTTTAATTCAATTAGGTTACCTCAAAGACATGAACAACTATGTCTTAATGTGGAAACAGACACAATTTATTTCCACATTGATCCATCTAAGAGAAGCACATGTAAATTCAACAACAAGCATTAACAGATTCTACTACACAAACCAGCAGACATGAAAGATGAAACAAAAAACCAGAACACAAAGATTTACGTGGGGAAAATCCTTTCGGATAAAAAACCCCACACTCCAAAGATCGAGCCATTATATTATTCAGTAATAATACAGTTACAATACAATTTCAGGCTCTTAGCCTTTTCAGAGATTGCATCTTGTTCATTCTGAATACAACTGGTAGCAACAGATATCCCTGTACAGTTTTTGATCACCCTCTCAAACTAAACAACTTTCGCACTGTTACAATATCTTCACATATATAGTGCAGATCAACTTAAGAGAAATCAGAAACATGCTTCTTGATCAGGATCTCTCTCTTCTCCTCTATTTAGGCCTCAAGGCCCTCGGCCATCTAGCCAACCTCACAACCTTTTCATCTTTTCACTCAGTTTCCTTCTCATTAGCTTTGGCTGTATGAAACGGTTTGTTTCTAACTATCGAATCACAACTGTTGAATCATCCAGCTCAACAACGTAGATGTTTCCACTTCCTAGCATGGAGGATAATCCGTCTAGGTCACACCACGTAGGACAGTCACCAAAATAGTCAACAAATGATCAACTTGTGTCGCATGTCGGTGAGACACTAATCGTGTCTCCCCGATGCCACAAGTCCTGACTATCAATATCACCAAGACTTCACTATCGGCAAGAGGTTACATCGAGTCTAGAGAGCAATCGCTAAGACTTCGCCATGTCACCCAGACTTCACACCAAAGATCACAAGGTATTTTGAAGAGTTCATCAGTCGGCAAGACTATCGCTCTTCGCCCAAACATTACATCGAAGTCTTCAAGACACATCGACCTCAGCATTCTCATCGGCGAGACAATTTCCATTCGATGAGACATTACACCAAGCTCATAAGTCATTCTGAAGTGTTCCTTAGTTTCCAAGACTTTAGTCATTCGCTAAGAGATCATATCAAGCCCTTTATGTTATACTAATGTCACTGTCGGCCAGACATTCCACATTTTCTAGGAGATCATACCGTGGTTCCAAAGTCATACCGAAACCTTTGACGTCCATCGCATCCCTATCGACATCCATCTGACAGTCGGCAAGACTTCCCTCTATTGCTAAGAGGTTACAGCGATATTCACATTTCACCCCGAAGACTTTTGCTCGCCAAGAGTCACACCGAAGACTTCTGATAATCGGCAAGACATTCGTCTTTCACCAAGACATTACATTGAGCCTTCATGTGTTACACCGAATTTACACAGCCATCGGTGAGACCATCACAGTTCGCCAAGACCTCTCACCGAGCAAACATGTCTTACCGAGTTGGCAAGACTTTTGTCTTTCACCGAGACTTCATACCAATTGCCTTATGTTACACTGATGACCCCTAACACTGTCACCAAGACATCTCCCGGTTGCCAAGAGATCATGCCGATAGGAACAAGTCATACCGATTTCTTCATCGGCCAGACAGACCGAAGGTCATGTTGATATCAACAAGACTTCCTATCATCGCCGAGACTTCTCACCAAGACCCTTGAGTTACACCGACGACCACAGGTGTATATCTATCGGCAAGACTTCCCTTGTCGGTATGAGACATACCGACTGTCCAAGACTCTCCCCGACACCGCTTGTCACCCAAAGTCAAACTAGTATCTGATAGCCACCAACTGTCGGCTAGAGGTCTCCACTCAGCAGGAGGTTACAGCGAAGGACACAAGTCACAGCGATATCACCAATCGGCAAGACAAAAGCATTGTCTTGGTGACATGAGCAAAACCCAAGGTTACAACTTCCAGTCGGCCAGACAACAAGAATGTCATGCAACGGCTTTTCTTTTCCAGGGGTTACAACTTATGAGATTGAGGCACATTTTCCAACACAAAGCACCTTCCATCCTATTCCTCTTACTTTCTGGAGGTTTCTTGCTTACACATTTTCTAGGGTTAGTGGATACAAACTTACTTTCCAAAGCTAAGAATAAGAATTCACTATTATCAACCTCATTCTTAGACTCATAATAAAAAATTCCTGCTTCTTCCTTAACATAGTACAACTTCTTATATTTCTTATCCTTCCTATCCTTATCCTTACAATCCTTAATCTTCTTATGAACAGCTCTATTTGGACATCTCAAAGCATAATGAGCAATATTACCACAACTAAAACATTTAAAGGGCAACATACCTTTATATTTTCCGGTGCCTTTGTTCAACTTCCTAGTGAAGTTTGCTTCTAACTCATAAACATCGTCACTATTTGGTTCCTCTTCAATCGTCAATGCTTTAAATGTTGTTTCTATCTTTTCTTCTATCTTGTCATCTTTCTGAAACTTCCTCAACTCAAATGCTTGCAAGGTGCCAAACAACTGTTCCAAAGTGTAGGTCTTAGGATTATATAGTTCTTCAATAACTGAGATCTTATCACTGTAGCACTCTAGTAGGGTTATCAAGATCTTCTCAATTATATCTTCATTTGATAGTTTTTCTCCTTGATTTCTAACTTCATTTGCAGTCAGTTCAAACCTATGAAAGAAACTTGTAAACTCTTCACCTTCTTCCCTCTTCAGATTCAAAAATTTGTGCTTCACTACCAACTTCTTTGTCAATTTCACTCTTTCATTTCCTTCATACATATCTTCCAACTTCTTCCAGACTTCATATGCAGTTTCCAAAGAAGAAACCTTTGCTTGCTCATTTTTAGATAAACCACTACAAATAGCATAGTTTTCCTTCTCATTTTCTTCATAAGCAGAGATCTCATTTGCAATAGTCAGACCACCAGGTGGGGGTGTATACTTTGTCTCAATAGCCTTCCAGGTCTTGAAACCAAAGGAGATAATATTGTAAGAAAAATTTAGGGCATCTTAGAGAAATCTCCAAGAACAGTGGTGCCTTTGGTAACTTTAATTTCGATTATTACCTCAAAGACACAAACAACTATGTCCTAAAGTGGAAACAGACACAGTTCATTTCCCACATTGATCCTTCTAAGAGAAGTACATGTAGATTCAACATCATGCAATAATGGATTCTAAAAGTAGAACTAACACAGATGAAAGATAAGACAGAAAACCAGAACACACAAACTTATGTGGGGAAAACCCTTTTGGGTAAAAAACCCTACACTCCAAAGATCGAGCCATTGTATTATTCAGCAACTGAAGGTTACAATACAATTCAGGCTCATAGCCTTTTCAGAGATTACATCTTGTTCATTCTGGATATAATCTGATAACCAACTCTCCCTCTATACATTTCTTGATCAACCTCTCAAACCAAACAATCTTCGTACTGTTGCAATACCCTCACATAGTATACAATACTGATCAACATGAGAGATCAACCATGACATTTAATCCTTGATTAGGAGAGAATTCGGCAACATAACCCTGCCTCTCACTTCCTCTATTTCGGCCTCATGGCCTCGGCCTTCTAGCCATCCACTTGGCCCTCACTCTATCGCTCACCTATATCGAACAATCCAACCGAGCATCATCTTCTATTCCAGGTTATATTCATTTCATTTTTGTCTGTCGAACTTCCTCACAGAACGACCACAATAGACTAACTTCCGACGGTTCCCATTTGACTCTTCTGATTGGTCCAAGTCGCACCACGTCAGACAGTCTTCACTTGGTCAAAAGGCGTTCAACCTGTGTCGCATGTCGGTGAGACACTAACCGTGTCTCCCTGATGCCACAGAGCCCATAGTGTCATTATCGCCAAGAGTCTTCACTATTGGCAAGAAATTATACTGAGTCCAGAAAGCTATCGCTCAGACTTCCCCTTGTCGCCAAAACATCATACTGAAGTTCTTCACATGTATCGCTATCGCCAAGACTCATCGATATCGGTGAGACATCATACCAAAGCTCCATAAGTCACATAGACATGAGAATTCACATCGGTGAGACTATCGTCTATCCACAAGTCACACCGACCTCAACATTTCTCTCAGCAAGACTTACCGCTCGCCAAGAGGTTTTGCTGAGTCTCCTCAAGTTTCACCGAAGCACCTGACAGTCAACAAGACATTCATCTTTTGCCAAGACTTCACTCTGAGCAAACATGTCTTACCGAGTCAGCAAGACTTTTGTCTTTCACCAAGACGTCACTCCGAATACTTTATGTTTCATCAAACACCGAATAGTTGGCAAGACTTATGTCCATTGCTAAGAGTTCTTAGCAAACCCTTAGTGTTACCCCGATGCCTCCAAGTGTGTCCCTGTCGGCAAGACCTTCATCGGTCACTGTGACATCTTCTCGAAGCCCTTTGAGTTACCTCAAGAGAATACTGTTGGTGTGACATTCCCTCATCGGTAAGACTTCTTACCGATAGTATTCCTTCCGACAAGAGTTTCCCCGATGACTTCAAAGCAAACATTGTCGGTGAGACATTAACACATAGCTGAGAGCTCATAGCAAACACCCAAGACTCTCCCTGATATCCGATAGAATGGCCTGTCAGCCAGAGATCTCCACGAGCAGTGAGAGGTTACAACAAACAAACTGTCATAGCGATAGGCTCCAAAGTAAAAGCATTCGGCGAGACTCCTGCAAGGTCACAGTGACCTGAACAATTTCAACAAGGTTTCAACTGCTAGTCGGCCAGACATGTCACCAGTCTCAGCGACCATGCTTTCTCAGAGGTTTCAGCCTGTGAGATTGAGGCAACAATTCCAACAATCTCCCACTTGAAGAAGATCACACAGGCACCTCTAAAGCAACTAGACACTAAGATCACACTAGCTCCACCAGTTTAGACCCCGCAATACTCAAGACACCCAATCAACAAGATTCCACAGATAATAGTCCACCAGAAAATCTACAACAAAGACCAAGCATCCAACTACAACTCACTGTCCAACAAAGCAACTGAAATGCAACCGATCATAGCCTTCTAGGAAAGCACATAGACCTCAAACATGCTCTCATGCTCCATCAAGAATTCTGCTCCAACATCTAAGATGTCCACCATTTAGGCAACAGTCCTTGTCATCTTCCAACATGGCACATGTGGAAGAAAGATACAAGCTAAGGTGAATAAGCACCATTCCAACGAACACAAACAAGAGATCCCAGTGATATCATCAACAAGATACTGCTACCACTTCACTGTGCTCAAATGCTATATAGAAGATATATTAACTTCAAAGCTTCAATCAGAACACAACCGTGAAGTCATTCTCCAGAAATAAGACAAAATACATCAGCTAGAACAACAATCATACAAACTTCTCCCATCCTAGTAATAAACCCACGCGACTAGAAATAGCACCCAAAGCTCGTGCTATTCCATCCAAACTCACATACCTCAAAGGTATCAGCATTAGTAAACTCATGCTGCTCAAAACCAACCCATCAACAACGAATGCAAGCTCCAAGTGCCAACCAGTCAAAGAAGACAAAACACAACAGGAACTCCCACTGTCCGAGTAATCCAAAAAAAAAACTTCACAAGTCTACCAATAACAACACATAGAAAATGTAACCATGTAGTACCAAGGAAATATCCACAATGACATGCCCAACCTGCAACAAACTATTACAAGAAACATTTCTCTCACCACAAGTCTTCACAGTTCTCCCAAGATCTCCACACGCAATAAACAATTGTAATGCGAAAACAAACATCCAGGAAGAGAACCAAGACTAAAGAGAGAAACTTTGCACACGATATCCCTATAGAACATCCTCCTATATACACTTCTAACAGCCAACTGTGTCAAGAATGATCTCCTTCCCATCCCAAAAGAAAATCCTTAACAACATCCAACCGTTCAATCACCAAGATCAAACCAACTTGTAATATCATGTAATCAACATGGATGTAAGCCTCTCAAAGAAGATCAAGCTAGTTCATTCCTCATTTTAGGAAATCAGCCCATACATCATCTCCTACCAATTCTCATCAGTAAAACACATAACACAAAAATCTCAAGGAGATAAACAAGCTGTACAACTTCCACTATGAATCCTCCAGAACCATTAAATAGCAATTCAAGATCCATATCATGAAAGTGAACATAAACCACATCTGAAAAATATAATGAGCCAAACACCTCTCAGATAAACTGACGAGTAGACCAAGAGTGGGAACAAGAATACTCCTTCAAGATATATAAGCCATCATGACTAATCCAAGAGCAATCTTCTCATAGGTCTCTAGTTGAACTCACGTTCAACCAAGGTGTAGGCTTCTCGGACTTTCTGCTAAAAACTTTAACAAGAGTAACAAGCATCAACACTTCTCTCATAAGATAAAACCAGCATCACCTTATTCTTCATGTATCCATGAGTACTAGCAACCGATCATCTCATGCTAAATTTCAACTACATTACTACACTATCACGAAGTATCAAGCAAATAATCAAAGCACCAAATACATAAAGAAGTTACCAGACCACTATCAAAGCTCCAATCATCTGAATCAGGAACTTATCATGACACCATGATCTACACATCCCCATAGGAGATACCATGCTCCAAGTGACTTCATCATTGTCTCAAGTACAATGCATAATGCCAAAACTCCAGTGCACACACAAGAGTATACTATGACATAAAGCAAATAGACTCAAAATCAACATCACCTGTCAAGCACCACCAACACCTCAGCCAAAGACTCCAAGCATCCTCCATGGATCCAAGATGTTGCACATCTTCAAATAATGTCCATGCAAAAGCAAAAGAACCCTTCTGTAGAAACAGGATCTACAAGCTCCCCCTTGAAACATCTGCAACACTAAAGAAGACCATTCACCACCATGTGATGAACCCATAATTACTACTAAAGCTCCCACTGAAACGTAACATTCGAGCTCTCCAAGCATCAAGACCACCTACTTAAGGTTCCCATAACCGACTATTCAGGTACTCAACAATATCCATCCTCTCATCTCAAAGCAATCACACCAATGCACAAGTGACCACAAACAAGGCCAGCTAACAAGTCTGCACCAGCAATGAATCAACCTCGTGGATAAAGACAGTCCACATCCAAGTTATCTCACTGCAGCCAATGGGTAGCTAATCCATCAACCGCATAACTCGTAGATCACAAACATCGAACATGCAAACCCATCATCGCATTGGAAACTGCAACATTGAGATTTCAAAGAGAATAACCATGTAGAAAACATGACTCAAACACCAGATCATGCCAGATATGATTTTCCAATCATGTCGACAACGAACACCATAATCAAGGGACCCACAAGAAAACACACCTCCTCAAACCATGCAAAAAGCATGCATGCAGAACTACAACTATCTCATCCAGCAACACCCAAAAAGTCAGGCTCTAGAAAATAACTTATCAAGAACTCCACAATACCACAAGTTTTACTTAATCGTGTAAAACCTGCAAAACCCTAGAGCCATGCAAATACAAAACATCCTTAAAAAAGGAATCAATAGTTCAAAAAAATCTAGGCCCCTTTCAAGCCAAACCTAAAACCACCAACATGTACATGCATCCGAGAAAGAGAGAAAAGGCTATTCCAAAAGAGTTGCAAATCATCTAATGATTAACTTCATAGCCTTTAAGTATTCGAGGTTAACAGGAAACTATGCCTTCCAACACCAGGAAACACCACCTAGCATAAGCACTCTCTTCCATGGCTAAGAAACAAACTAGGCTTCTCCATATCATCAAGGAGCCTCTCAGACAAACACCCAATATGAAAGCTTTACTGCTACACAGCCACGGAGAAAAGAAATCCTCCTCATACACCAAAGATATACTGCTACCAACCAAGAGACACAAATCACATCAAAGCAACATGATGAACTCCCTTCTCCATCTCCACCATCCTTCAAGATGCGTGCTGTCTCCGAATATCACAAGACTTCCACTCAACAAAGGATCAATAAATCAGTCCATTCCTCTAGATTTCCTCCTGCCTATCAAGCTAAGAAATCTTCACAAGAGAAATACCCAAAACCAGCAACCAAAAGAAGGCTCTGAGACCACTTGTAAGGGAAATTTAGGGCATCTCAGAGAAATCTCCAAGAACAATGGTGCCTTTGGTAACTAATTTCGATTATTACCTTAAAGACACAAACAACTATGTCCTAAAGCAAAAACAGACACAATTCATTTCCCACATTGATCCTTCTAAGAGAAGCACATGTAGATTCAACATCATGCAATAACAGATTCTAAAAGCAGAACTAACATAGATGAAAGATAAGATAGAAAACCAGAACACACAAACTTACGTGGGGAAAACCCTTTCAGGTAAAAAACCCTACACTCCAAAGATCGAGCCATTGTATTATTCAGCAACTGAAGGTTACAATACAATTCAGGCTCATAGCCTTTTCAGAGATTACATCTTGTTCATTCTGGATACAATCTGATAACCAACTCTCCCTCTGTACATTTCCTGATCAACCTCTCAAACCAAACAATCTTCATATTGTTGCAATACCCTCACACAGTATATAGTACTGATCAACATGAGAGATCAACCATGACATTTAATCCTTGACTAGGAGAGAATTCGACAGCATAACCCTGCCTCTCACTTCCTCTGTGTCGGCCTCATGTCCTCGGCCTTCCAGCTAGCCACTCGACCCTCACTCTATCGCTCACCTGTATCGAATGATCCAACCGAGCATCATCTTCTATTCCAGGTTATATTCATTTATTTTCTGTATGTCGAACTTCCTCACAGAAAGACCACAATAGACTAACTTCCAATGGTTCCCATTCAGCTCTTCTGATTGGTCCAAGTCGCACCATGTTGAACAGTCTTCACTCGGTCAAAAGGTGTTCAACCTGTGTCGCATGTTGGTGAGACACTAACCGTGTCTCCCCGATGCCACAGAGCCCATATCGTCATTATTGCCAAGAGTCTTCACTATAGGAAAGACATTATGTCGAGTCCAGAAAGCTATCGCTCAGACTTCCCCTTGTCACCAAAACATCATATCGAAGTTCTTCACATGTATCGCTATTGCCAAGACTTATCACTATCGGTGAGACGTCATACTGAAGCTCCATAAGTCACATAGACATGAGAATTCACATCGGAGAGACTATCGTCTATCCACAAGTCACACTGACCTCAACATTGCTCTTGGCAAGACTTACCGCTCGCCAAGAGGTTTTGCTGAGTCTCCTCAAGATTCACCGAAGTACCTGATAGTCGACAAGACATTCGTCTTTCACCAAGACTTCACTCCGAGCAAACATGTCTTACCGAGTCGGCAAGACTTTTGTCTTTCGCCGAGACGTTACTCCGAATACTTTATGTTTCGTCGAGCACTGAATGGTCGACAAGACCTTCATTGGTCGCTGGGACATCTTCCCAAAGCCCTTTGAGTTACCTCGAGAGAATATTGTCGGTGTGGCATTCCCTCATCGGTAAGACTTCTTACCGATAATATTCCTTCTAGCGAGAGTTTCCCCGATGACTTCAAACCAAACGCTGTCGGCAAGACATTAACACATCGCTGAGAGCTCATAGCGAACACCCAAGACTCTCCCCGATATCCGATAGAATGGCCTATCGGCCAGAGATCTCCACGAGCGGTGAGAGGTTACAACGAACAAACTGTCATAGCGATAGGCTCCAAAGTAAAAGCATTCGGCGAGAGTCCTGCAAGGTCACAACAACCTGAATAATTTCAACAAGGTTTCAACTGCTAGTCGGCTAGACATGTCACCAGTCTCAGCGACCATGCTTTCTCAGAGGTTTCAGCCTGTGAGATTGAGGCAACAATTCCAACAAATATATCCTTTCATCTGTCCCTTCTAGTCATTGTAGTAAGTTCCATCAAACATAGGGATCGCCAACTTATGCGCCATCAGATCTTCCTTAAGTGATTAAGCTCAACAACAAGGAACCAAAGCTTTGATACCAATGGTTAAACAGGCGCAAGACAACTGAGAGGGGGGGCTGAATTAGTTGTGACACAATTCAAACTTAAAACTCAACACTTATGACACAATGGTGAATATGTCATTCCATCCTTTGCTTAGAATAAGACATTGGCAAATATTTACACAAAAAATGTCACTCGTATATTGCATTTACTACTAATGCAGTGTCATCATCAGTAGGAAAGCTTCATACCACACGTTACACTTGCAATCAAACAAATAAAAGTTAGCAATAAAAGGTTCTTTCTTTCATTTGCTTGATGAAATCCTTTCAACCTTGATGTCTGACCTTCACATGTGCCACGAGCAAACCCAATACAAAGCCACCTTGAAACTCATGAATTCCCTGGCATATGCTCTCATGATGTTCGCTACAAGATAAGATCCTTATAGATTTGCCAAATCACTAGGAAATTCCAGCTAAATTAAACCTGACCTTGTCATGGGATTGCTAGTAATATTACATTATAAAAATTTCCTAAAAAATAGAAACCCCTCTAGATTCTTCCTTACTTAAAAAAAAAACGAAATCTAAATAATCCATTAAAAAGTTTATTCTTCCTTCACATATACCTATATTTATAACATGCCCAAAATGATAGATGTAAAACCCAAATATAAAAGTGAGATGCACTTTCATCGCTCGTACACTCATGGCTTCGATTTTCTCTCCCGCTTTTGACGACACTCATTTCATTATCTCCATTGTCTTCTTCCCGCCTCTCTAAATTCCTTGTGGTCCCTGTCCCGCCCCTGGCGGAAATACCTCTGAACCAGATAAATTCAATGCTTCGTATATAAACTGAAACATGTCTATCCAGACAAAGCTATGGATGCTATTGAAACACGTTGGATAATGGATAATATTTTATTAAACATATTCTTCATATGCACCGACAATCGTAGAATTTGTATTATTCCATTCAATCCTTAGTTAAAGCGTTAATACAGGAGAATTACCAACTTCTGTGGTCTTCTTCCATCATCGTTGTCATCATCACTTCCAGAACTCTGACTTCGTCTGCCATGGCCATTCATGTTCTCAACAACTTTACGAAACTTTGACTTCGTTGCCATCATTCTGAGCTTGAATTAGCGTGGGTTCCACTGCTTTATTATCTACTTATTCGCAATTAAAAGGATCGCATTAGGTAAAGGACGATTTCAGTCCCAATCTGATGCGTGCACTTCACCTGCTTAATTAAAGCAGACTTCTTCCTAGATCGTCATTGCGATAAGGCCACGCCACCGGTTAAGCCATCGGACCGTAGATTAGGAAACCCATGGCCGAGTAAAGAAATCGTTATTATTTGTCGAGGAGAAGGGCAGTCCCATGGCATTTAAGCTGCCTGTCTGCTGTTTAATGGTAAGGAAGTACAGTAAAAGGAAAAATGGGGCTGTGAGGAACCTCAGCTCAACTGGTCACTCGGGAAAGGTTCAGAAGTTTTCATGGGAGGAAATCCAGAAAGTTACCAAGAATTTCCGTGTGGTAATTGGCGTGGGGGGCTTTAGCACTGTTTACAGAGCAGTTCTGGCGGATCAGAGAGTTTGTGTAGTGAAAGTCCAGATAAGAAAAACTGAGCGCTTGCGCGAGGCTTACAGGCAAGAATTGCATGCCCTGCTACGAGCGCGGCATGATAATTTGGTGAACTTGGTTGGATACTGTGACGAAAGTGGTAAGAGTCTTAAAAGTCTAAAATTGGTTTCCTTATATGTTAGAGATTTGATTTGTTGAGATTTTACATTTGTTTCATTTTGTTTTATAGTTTCATTTCACTGATGATGGATCACGTAATATGATGATTGAAAACTTGATGTAAATAAATCATACACAGTTAAATTTAGAAAATGATGAATCACATATGATTTATCATATATGATTCGAAATATTGATGTAAATAAATTGTACACAGTTAAATTAAAAAAATAATAAATCGCACACAGTTAAATTTAGAAAATAATAGATTACATATGATTGGAAACATTGATGTAAATAAACTGCACACCCTAAATTCAGAAAATAATGGATCACATATGATTCAAAACTTTATGTAAATAAACCGCTGTCAGTTAAATGCAGAAAAAACACTCTTTTCCTTATATGTTTTTGCTGAGATTTTATATATTGTGCTGTGAATTTGCAGAAGCGGGAGTGCTGGTCCTTGAGTACGTAAAAAATGGAAACTTGCATGATACTTTGCATGCAGATGATCAATTTCTTGCATGGCCACATCGTGTGGGCATAGCACTTCAAATTGCATCGGCCTTGCATTATCTTCATGAGGTTTGTGACCCTCCTATTCTTCACTGCGACATCAAATCTTCCAACATTCTTCTGGACGAGAATTACAATGGAAAGCTCTGTGACTTTGGATTCTCTAGAACAGGAGATAATAGTTATTTGACTAAGAGTGGTGTAATGGGTTCCCCTGGCTATATCGATCCTCACTGTTTTAGGAGTGGGATTGTTTGTAAAAACACTGATGTATACAGTTTTGGAGTGCTGCTTTTGGAGCTTGTTACAGGCATGGAGGCCTTTTGTGGTGAGAAGCGGGAGCTTCTGGCCGTGCTTGCTTCCCCATTTTTGGAGGACCCCAGCAGACTATGTGAAGTCATTGATTGCAGGTTGAATGGTTGCTATGATTACAAGCAGGCGGTGTCCATGGCCCGCATTGCTGCGTTGTGTATACGTGGGGAGCCCGAATTGAGACCTTCAATGAGTGAAGTTGTGAGATTGATGAATGAATAGCTTTGCAAACACGGGGACGGTTCTTCAGAGTCCCCCATTTGTGACTGGTGTGTATGTTATGCTCTGATGTGTGTAAAACCTGTAAATATGAAGAGATCTGGCCTCCATTAGTGTGAAGAGATTTGTGATGAGGTTTATACACATTTCTATGGTTTCACAGAGCCGATATTATACTGTTAGTTTTTTTATTTTATTTTTCTTTTAATGAATTAAATGAGAGTTTGGTAAGAATAAATAACGCTTTGAAGAACCTGCAAATTTGGAAAGAGAGCGCACGCGATTCATGTAAAGTAAAAGGAGGGAATACCTGCCACAATGTAGCGTAATCAATGTCACATCCTTGCCTTATAGGAAACGATAAAATGAAAGTGATGTCATTGTAAGGAAGAGGAATGATATGCCACTTTACATTAATATCATTTGCCGTAATGATTACGTAATTTTACATTTTTTTTTATATAAAAAATATAAATGATTATCATGTTTTTGTTGGTGAAAATTGACTTTGTATACCAATAATCCTTTCAAAAATTAGTTACTAAAGGGCACAACACATTATTATATTCATTGATGGGACACAAGGGAAAACAATCAAATAAAGTATAAATAATTAATATTTTTGTATCTTTTCTTCATTTTGAACTTTCTATGTGTTTGGTTGTAGACTATTTCCCTGCTCTCGATTTGGGATCTAGTCTCAAATCTTGTTGTTGGTGAATGGACACCCCGTTTAGAATGGGCCTTACCTGTGTCATGATGTTCTCATCCTTACTTGGAACAAACTAAGGGAAAAAATACCAAAAAATATATTAATTAAATTAATATTTTAAATTAATGATTTGGGATTGATATGAGATGATTAAAATAAATGTTATAATTAATGTGAAAATAAAATAAGATAAATGTAAGGTCTTTAGTTTTATATTTGATGAAAATTATGTTATATGAATGTTACAATTCATGTGTCAAGACATATGAAAACAATGGTCTATTATAGAATTGTCGTTGATTTAGAAATTTAATTATAAAATTCTCTTGTTCACTTTTTCAAGTGTAGAGGTGACCTCAATGAGTGTAGACTTAAATTTTGTGTGTAAAAATGAACTTGTAACTCGTAGTATTAAATTGGTTGAGTTTTGCTATATAAAACATGTTTGTCTTCTTATATGTGATTTGAATCTGATAAGAAACAAATGGTGTTTAGAAACATCTCTAGAGAATTTACTCAATTGCAAAGGTTGTGTTACCATCAGTTAAATCCATCATTAAATTTGTCCATTTAGGATTTTGACCAAGAGTTGGAGAAATCCCCAAAGGTCTTCCCAAACAATAACAATCAATTATTACAGGGGGTGAAAGCATAATAGTGTGCCCCACTTTTTAACATTATTGAACCATCAAAATCAACACTTATCAACATTCAATACATTTTGTCCATTATACCAAATAAATTGTCAAGAATTTAAGGACAATACAAATTAATATTTTATGACATTTTCTATTTGGATTCAATTCATATATTATGAAATTAAAAATATATATATTTCTATTCTTTTTGGTTAGGTATTAATAAATTTCTTATTATATTTCTACTATTTTGTATCAAGTGACATTTTACCATGATATATGACTTTTACTACAAATAATTTTTTAATATGATTCTTGAAAATAGATAATAAACTCCAATATCTAGTGCACATATATCTCTTGGTAATTTTTATTAAATATTTTAGTATCATTGATTCTTAATTATTAATATATGAAATATAGGGCTATATTTTATTGTACTATGAATATGTTTGCTTATTTATTGATTTTTTTTTCTTAATTGAAATATGGACATCAATAGCAGTACATTGTAATCTTTTGAATTTTTTTAACATAATTTATTTTTACTTTTTGTGTCTGAAATAGAGGTCATTACTTTTTATAATGGACCTATGTTGCATATATAAAGGTAATGCTAAGAGATACATATATATAAAATATCATCTTTGCGTGATAACCTTTTACATCCATGTGGATGAAGAAATTGGCCTATTTTTTCCTTTAAAATTTCCACATGTACCTAGTGTTGATGGTGTTTTCTGCACAACAACAACTCAGATAGAATACAATATTCTATCTCTCTTGAAAGGTAATCTTCAACAATAAATTATCAAAAATCACCCCAAGGTCTCTTGGGTGTCAGGTTATGACAATGCATAAACAACTCAGATAATATGTGAAATGCTGGCAATCACAATCAGACCTTACTACAAGCAAACTGTATCTTCCCACTTATTGGATTTTGCTATATAATGATCTCAAATCCTAAGTCTAACCAGATGATAAAGAAATAGCAAAAGATAAGGGTGCAAGAATATGATAAGATCTAAACTATTCTTAGAATTAACAATGCAAATGACAGATATCAGGAATGGACCAATCTCAAATAACCAATTCTTGATCAACCAACAATGCAATATCACAAGATTAGTGCAATCTTCTAAGGTATATAGATTTTCAAATCGAAGATATTCATCCACAATCGAACTTAAGCACATACAAATATATGGTCCAGGTTGACTTCACCAGCCTACTACAATCAGATAGTTACTGGGAGTATAGACCAAAGATTGCTACAAACATTCCAAATATGAAATCATGAACATCATTCACCAAACTAATCTAATTCCAAGACACTAAATTCTAAATCTTTAAGCAATTTGAAAAATGAAACAATAGGAACCATGCAAGATAAACTAACACAAGAGATTTCACTAGCAAAACTACAATGCCTTCAATTGTATTAGATCACCAAAATGCTGCAACAATTCCACTATTTTGTTACAATATTTGCTTCAAGAAATTGACTACTACTCCTACTACAAAATGCTCTAGCTCTTATTGATCTAACTTGTCTCTATTATCTTTTTCTCTATCTAGCCCTTTACAATGAGGCATGAATGCCTATTTATAACAAATTCTCAATCTACATGTCAGCTCAGCCAAACATTTACAAAATAAAACAGCCAAAACAAGTCGGCCTTAGGAATTTCAAAATAAGGCACACATTAAATGTTGATACATCATCAAGGTCAGCCTAGACACACTCCCCAATGTAGCCCAGATCAATACATGCCCTATAATAATAGGGAAGCACAAATCTCAAAATGGCATTAATTACCACTCCCTTATCCTTGCTATGGGCCAACGATCCTTGAACCCTCAAAAATACTTTATCTAGCTCGGTGACAAGTGGCAAAGGCAAGATCCTAAGTCAGCACTCAATGGAATCAATCTCGTCCTTTGACTGCTTAACAGTCTTATTCCAATCATCCCTGTGAGATTGATACTTATCCATCACTGCCAAGTAGGTTGCTGCATCATCCAGCTGGTGTCCAGTTATGAAACTTTCAGAGTCAAGAGCATAAACATCATGACACCATTCCCTTAATTGTTCCAGGCTCAGATATTTAGGAGCAATCTTCCTCCTGCCAGTCATAACCTCAAAAAATGCAATACATCCCTCATACACTCCAGTCAAGTCGCCATCTATCAACTTCTTTCACTTCTGAATCTTCCTCATGGCCTTCTGCCGAATCTGCAAAGCCTCAAACCATTCCTAAGGCTTATTAAGTCTGGAGGAAGGAAGGATCCCATCTGCAACCAATTGATCCTTTCCATATTCCATAATTACTTTGGACTTCTGCAGCAGGAGATCAATATCCTCCTTATCCTGGGATAGCACATATTCCAACAGTTCCTTGGCTCTGACTGCATCTTTCCCAACTGAAAGGATATCCTTGATTGCATTGTCTCCTCTAATTTGCACATCCTTTAACCAATCCGTTGTAGTTTGAGTAGACACTTTCATCTTTTCAATCTCAGAAATAGTTTCCTTGGGCAGGAAACTAGGAGTAGCAGAGGAAGATGGGTGAAGAGATTGCAGAGGTTTCATCACCTCTTCCAAGCATTTCCTAAGCCTCTCATTTTCCTTTCTCAGCTCATGCTTGGTCCGAGTCTCTTTCCTTAATCTGCCGATTATCACAGCACTGGACCCTTCATACTCCCCAATATCTTGCTCTATAGAAGCCTGTCCAAGGTTAAAAGTCTGCACATTATAATCCTCACCAGTGACATCTTCTGTAGTCTTGTCTGCAGCAGGGGTAGCAATGTGGATAACTCTGTTATTTACCTCATCCCTTTCTATCCTTGAAACCACTTTAGCTGCCTTCTTCTTACCTTTACCGATCTTAGACAACATCTCATCCCAATCCAAAGGAGTGTCTTCAACAACAACTTGTTTCTTCCTTGTAATCTCCTTTTCAAGCCAGTCCGGGACAACAGGTTCCACCCGAATTTCCTCTATTTTTTCCTCTTCATGTTGTTTTGTTGTTTTATCCTCTTCCTTTTCAGGGAACTGCTCAGCTTGATCACCTACTTCAATCTCCACTTCTTGCACCGGCGATGGAGTTCTAACAAGAATATTTTCCTTTTCAGGTGATCCATTACCTTTGCTACTTGCCAGAGAATCTTCATATTGGACTAGTGGAGAAGGGTGCTCTCCTTCCTTGAAAGGTTCTGCCTCTCCGCTGGTCTCATGTTCCTCAAGAGTCTCTTGCTCAGGCACGCTTGGCAAAGGGGAAGTACCCTAGGTTGCTCCACAACTGGTGACTTTGGAGGAGGATCCATCTTTTGCACAGTTTCCTTAGGGGATGGAGTCCTTGATATCCTCAAATAAACCTTTGTCTTTTCCCCAGAACTCTCCACATCAACAATCAGAGTCTCATCTTTAGAGGTATCCTGACCTTTCTTCTTTGAAACCCTAGCTGTCCTAATCTTCTTTGGAGGTGGAGGAGCATCCTCTTCTTCTGGCTGTTCAAATCCTTCCTCATCAGAGGACCTGCCTATTTTCAAGGCTCGACTCCTTTTCTTTCCTTTTGGCTTTCTTTTTGGTTCTGGCTCACTCTCTTTAGGGCCTCTGATTTTTATTTTGAAGGGTGAGCTCCTTTTGGTTTTCCCTTTGGGGTCATCTTCCCTGGATTCTTCTGAAGTAGACATAGGATTGAGATTTCCCATCAAATTAAAGGTACATGATACCTTCTCACTCTCCAACTCCCAAACCTTATGTTTTAGCCATGAAGTAGTGAATCTCATAACAAGAGCCATCAGACCCTCCAGCTCCGTTACCTCATCATCGTTCCAGTTTATCTCTCCAATTGATTTGTCCTTAATAGACTCATAGGCATGATCTTGCACCAGGTTTCCATCGTCCTCTAGCTGGTCAGGGATTAACTTGACATTGTATTGTCTAATCACATCAACAGGAAGCCTAGAGTACCTTTTCTTCCTCGCATTAAAATCATCTTTGATATTGGCCCAATAGTCTTCTAGGTCATCCTTATGACGGTACTCTTTGGTAGCCTTCTTCTATGCTTCCCCGGTGATATCAAAATTTATCCTTTTGGAGTGGAAGGAGAAACCATGAGCTACCAATTCATCGCCTGCTGCGTGTGCTAATTGAATGGAAGGGCACACCTCTGCTACACCAATTCCAAGAGGGAAATCCCCACCAAAACCTATTTTATGCTTTTCCCTTTCGACAATTGCATCAAATTCGCATATATGTCTAACAATTTCCAATAACACAATATGATCAGTGGGGTACCTAGGTAGCCTATATGGAGCAACTGGGCATCCATCAATTCTGATGTAAGAGAAGGTGGGAAACTGAATGAACTAGGCTCCATATCTCTTTATCAATTCCTTTACTCCATCTGACAGTCTCACATGCTCCGCATTTTGAAGCATCCTAGTGATGTGCATCGTGAATGCATCATTGGATCTTCGGTAATACCGGTGTCCTAGGTACAGTTCCAGATATATTTCATAGATAATATCTTGTCCAAATGTCCCATGTGGATTCAAACCCCTGTATGGGTAGAATCTAGCTAACACATACACCACATAGGAAGACATGGTGAACTTCTTTGTTTCTAGGACATCCCTTAATTGCTTGTCAATGACAGCACTAATAAGTCCTGCCCAATGGTAATTGGTTCCTTGTTCAATTTTGTTGATCACATGGACCATCCAGCTTTCCAACACTCCAGCGCTTTTCAAACCTGCCACTCTGCTCAAGAATGTGATTGCATCATAAATATCTGATCTGAATCTAACCCTGTGCAATTGCTTGGGAAATTTGGAGTAGTGTGACTTTGGCTTTTCCAACCAAGAATTAAGCATCTGCTGAGCTTTGGTTGGCTCATTCTCATAATATGTCCTAGCCAAGTCCATGTTCAAAGCGCACACCAAAGGAAAATCTGGCATGTCAAAGGCTTGAGCAATAGAAACAGGACTAAAATTCGCCAAGACCCTTCCCTTAGTGCTGACCACCCTTTGTGTGTCGAAGTCATACTACCAGGCACACTCAAGTATTAACTCATAGCATTGGATTGCAGGAGGGAACCCTGCCACATGAACCAATCCGGACTTCATCATTCCCTATCTCAGGACCGACAGATCCTTCTGAGCTCTTCTCTCTTTAAACTCCTCATATCTCCATGCTCCAACATTGGTGTCCGAGACCTCAGACCACACCGAAGATATCTTGATTTTAGGGAGTTGACTCTTAGTGTCCAATCTTAATCTTTCTACATCTGAAATAGAGGACCCCTTCGTGTCACCTTTAGATTTTCCTACTGCAGCCTTGCTTGGTTCAGCCTGCATTTACAAAAGAACGTCATGAGTATCAAATTATCATACATATTCTGGTCCAAAGGTTAGCATAAAATCATATAAAGCCATTGAGATCCATCACAAATCACCAATCCTTGAAAATCCAGAAAAATAAAGTAATCCGGGAAAACAAGGTAAACCGGGAAAATCCAGTCGGCGCAGAATTTTGGAGAAATCCGACCCAGACGGATTCCTGTTGCCAAGACACCATGTGCCAAATAAATCATTAGTACAGACAAAAGATTATAATATTATCATGAAATTCATCCATTAGCAACAAGAAATCAACATTTAGCACTTACTTCATTAGTCCTAGCCTTGAGAAATTGAAAGAAATGAAACCAGGCAAGGAAAACCAGAAAAATTCCGGATAGGACAGATTTTTGCGAAAGTTCAAATACTCCAGAATTTTCCGTACTCCGCGGAATTGGCCGAAACCGGGAAAATCCGGGTGTGCAGAAATTCCACGGACACCTCAGAAACCCGACGAGTGACAACACGCGAACCAGCGATTGAATGATCATGTAAAACCTTGCTAATTGGGATTCAAATGATTTCAAAATTGACGCCAACCAACAAGATTCAGAATGCGCTTGAACTTAAATTTCACAAGACCTCGAATGACCAAACTTTATGGCGAAACGATGATGCCCTAATTTCGAGGAATAAGCCTCCCACCATGAAAACCAGGGTAAATTCATGGTTTGAAGCACTATCCCTAAAGATGAATCTAAAACACTCAGAGTCTTCACAAGGCAGGGGTTAATTTAATACAGGCACAAGATAGACAAATCATAACAAATTCATTAATCCAGGCTAAGCACCGAAAAAACCCTAACCTCGCACAATACAGTGAATTACGCACCTAGAGGGCAAAAATCTGACCCAGAACACCCACCAACACAGAGGCACCCGTCATCTAATGGATAAATACAAGCACACATGGCACGGGTGATGAGGTTTCATGAAAAGATGGGTCAAACCCTAGTTTGATAAATACAAAATCATAACCAAGCATAGGCCGACCATCAATTAATCAACATAGAATAGTTCAATCATCATGCAAACAGATGAAAGGGCCAACGATAACCTACCATGGATTAGTCCAGACGAAACTCGAACTCGAAGAAGCGATTGCAAAATGAATGCGCCCAAGCAACGAAAATCCCGACACCAGTGCCTAAACAATTCACATGCAGGCAACTCAAACTCAATGACCGAAGCTTGAATGAAAACTCTCAATCGCCAAAGCAGCAAGCAAGTGAATAATGAAATCGAAGTGATGCCCCAAAAGACTTTAAATCCATCCATACTCGCGTCTGAGCAAAGGTACCTCGAGCATTAATGAATGACAAGACATGTCAGAAAAATTTAGAAACCCGAGCCCAAGAAATTTCAGAGAAAACCAAGACACATGGAAAATATGGATGAACACGAATTCCACGGAAATGGCGAAAACCGATATTTTAACGAAGTTCAGGATTTTGGCACAGTTCGGGAAAATCCGCCAGAACCGGAAAATCCTGGAGTCAAGCAGAAACCCAGATTCAGAAAATTCCGCAGTAAATAGACAAAGAACCAGAGCCCAGGAAAATCCGTCGGAGCTGAAAAATCTCGAATTCAGGTCAAAACCCAGATTTTCACTAAAACCCAACTTTAACCAATTCAAGCCTCAAGGCAAGACAAAAACTGGTAAGATCAATATCTCAAGACCTTAAAAAGACAAATCTCATAAAACCAAAGGTCAAAAGACATCACAAAAAAGGGGGGTCCCTACTCCAAGTGGGGCGTGTGTGTAAAACTGCACAACAAATGGCGACTCCACTGGGGAAATACTCCCGAGCATTTTGAGGACAAACTGGAATCAAGAACCCAGAACTCATGGTTTCAACTCACCTATCTTGTCACCACCCATGGTAAAACAAAGAAGCCCCTAATCATCCAAACTTTCCTACACCAGGGTCAAGGTGTGTGCATATGCATTCATTATCCTCCTGTAGTTGCAACAGGAACCAAAATTGGTATGAACAAGCTACATAAAGATTCATATTCTAAAAGTAACCTTGATAGAGCCTTCCTGCCAGTTAGGCGTCCATAGCCCCGACAAGGTTATTGTTGTGATTCTCCTGAATATAGCTCTACTGCCAGCCAGACATCTATAGCCCCGGTAGAGATATCCAGATTCCCATGATGAGTTGAATTTAAACCTTTTAATTTTCAATATGTATTTCCCTCTTTTTTTTTATACTGCTTATTTTTTTACTGCTTTCGCTTCAACCTGTGAACAATGAAGTTCACACTCAGGGATGAGAACCACAGTGGCACTAGAGCAGAAAGAAGAATTTTTCTCTTGTTCAAACTTCATAAGGACCTTATGCAACTTCATGTATCTTTAATTTAAAATATGAGACCCTAATGTATTCCTATTCAAACTGACTAAAAACCCTTTGCCTCAGCACAAGGATAAGTGTCATTGGGCAGGGAATTCAAACCTTAATGCCCTGGAAGGATGATTAGAGTTTGTAAAAGAAATACCAAGAACATCAGACCTACTTTGTCACCACTGTCATACAAATGCAACCAGGGATCCCCAAAAGAGAAGGGACCAAGAGCAAGAGCGACGCAAACCAAAACAAACAAACCAAAGCAAACCTATTCTAACCAAAGCAGAACAAGCAGAACAAAAGGAAACCTAATCTAACCAAACAAAACAACAGAAAGTAACCTAAACTAACTATATACAAAGTAGGGAGCTGAAAATAGCTCAGGACTGGAAATAATGTTTCAAATACTGCCCATTGACAGGCACTGGAATATCTTCTCCCGTGAGAGTCTTCAGACGGAAGGCATTATCTCCAAGTATTTGAGCAATCTGATATGGGCCAAGCCATAGTTTGTCAAATTTCCCATGGTCCCCTTTTCGATCATGAGGCTTATCCCAGTATAGGACTAGGTCAGAAATCCTAAAGGCCTTGACTTTAGCCCTCCTGTCAAACCACCTCTTAACTACCCCCTGATGTTTGGCAAAATTCTCAAGAGCATTGTCTCGTTTCTCCTCAAGGTGTAATAGTTCTGTCAACCTAGTCTCCCTTCTGTCCCCTTCATCATAAAACTCATTTATAAACTGTAAAGTTGGGATTTTGAGTTGAATAGGGAATACTGGCTCTAGACCATATACTAAGTGGTAGGGAGATGTTCCGATGGATGACTTAAGTCTTATACGATCTGCCCAAAGGGCAAACTGAAGCTGGGTATGCCAGTCTTTTAGGTTCCTCTCTAACAGCTTATGGATGACAGTTAATAAGTTCTTATTGGAGGACTCTGCTAAGCCATTACCCTGAGGATAATAATTGGACGCAAATTTCACAATAATGCCATGATCAAAATCCCAATTTAAAAATTTTAAAGATGCGAAAGCAGGACCATTATCACAGACAACAACAATAGGGCATCCAAATCGATTAAGAATAGCAGACTCTAAGAAATCAATCACTACCTCAGATGTACATTGCCTACAAGCAAAAGTCTCAGTCCATTTTGTGAAATAATCAGTAATAGTGAGAATGTACCTGTATCCTGTAGAAGATAGTGGGTTGATGGGACCTATGAAATCCATACCCCACTGAGCAAAAGGCCTTACCTCAGTGACCGGTTGGAGCGGAAGCGCTGCATACTTTTCCCTTGTTGCTGCAGTCTGGCACGTGTGACAAGTCCTGACATGATGGTGGACATCTTTGAATAGCGTGGGCTAGTAATATCCTGCCCTCAAAATCTGATTTGTTGTGGCAATCACAGAACCATGGCCAGTGCCATACTTTTCGTGAAATTCATTTACCACCCTCTCAGCTTCCTATTTTTTGAGGCATCTCAAATAAATGCCCTCATGATTTTTCTTTTATAGAACAAATCCCTTTAGCATGAAACTATCACTCTTCAATCAGAGGGCTCTCCTCTGAACAACATTAAGATGACCTGGAGATCGTTGGTTCAGCAAATAATAAACTATGTCATCATACCAGCCATCTAGGGAAACCTCCTCAACGTTATAATTCTGAACAGTTAGTTCAGGGCCTATTTCAGCCATGGTTTGAGTAAGTCCCTGTCCTCTTACCAACTTCATGGGCTGGATCTCAATATCGTACTCTTGTAGCATTGTCACCCACTTAGCTCTACGCTCTCCTAGCTCATTTTGCATCAAAAGTAACTTAACTGCGGGGTCTGGGACAACTGCATAAACCTTATTCTTGAGGATATAATGTCTAAATTTCTTCACTGCTCTAACCAAAGCATATGCCTACTTTTCTACACTTGGGTATCTCAACTCAGCATCCTTTAATGGGGCACTCATAAAGGAAATGTGATGCTCATTTCCCTCATCATACTTTTGAGTTAGCATTCTTGCCCATGAATGGTCTGAAACAAATGAGTAGATATGAAAAAGCTTGCTATAGTTAGGACTTACCAATACTGGAGCATCAGCAATGACTCTTTTGATTTCTGCAAATGCTTCCTTTGCTTCCGTAGTCCATTCGATTTTAGCATCCTGCTTCAACATTGCATTCAGTGGCTTAACAATTTCAGTAAATCTAGTAATGAATTTTCTGACGAAGTTGATCTTGCCAAAGAAAGATTTCATTTCCTTTTTGCTAGCAGGTGGCTGGATCTTCAGGATGGCCTCCACTCTTTCTGGATCAATAGCAATTCCCTTCTCTGATATCACATGTCCTAGCAGCTTTCCCTCTGTTACTCCAAAAATACACTTTTTAGGATTCAAGGATATGCCAAATTCCCTGCACCTTTGAAACACTTTGTGCAGATCTGAAATGTGATCCCCTCTATTTTTTGAAAAAATAGTCAGGTTGTCCATGTAAATAATGATGCATTTGCCTATGATATCTTTAAAAGCAATGTCCATAGCCCTTTGAAATGTGGCCCCTGCATTAATGAGTCCAAATGGCATTCTCCTGTAGGCAAAGGTACCCCATTTAGTTGTGAAAGCAGTCTTGTGCCTGTCCTCATATTGAACCATTACTTGATTGTACCCTAAATAACCGTCCAAAAAAGACATCATCTGAGATCCATTAACTACTTGAAGTACTTTATCCAGTGAAGGGACTGGATAGTTGTTTTTTTCTGACGATCTGTTTAAATTTCTGAAATCAACATAGAGTCTAATTTGTCCATTCTTTTTCCTCACTGGAACAAGGTTTGCCACCCATGTTGAATACCTGACAGGAAATATGATTCTGGCAGATAGTAACTTTTGAACTTCTTTCTGTATGACTAGTTCCAATAATGCATTAATTGGTCTCTGCCTTTGCCTAAAAGGCTTGGCACCTGGCTTCAAAGGGATAGTATGAGATGATTGATGTATCATAAGTTTTCAAGTCCTCATAACTCCAGGCTACTATATCGGGAAAGCTACGCAATGCTGCAATTATTCCTTGTCTTTCTTCTGGAGTGCATACTTTGCCAATAAAAATGTTCTTGGCATTACTTTCAATTCCCATATTGTAAGTACCACACTGTCCATTGATAGACTCTTTCTTTGACTCTTGTTACTGATCCTTGATCTTATCCATATCAAAAATTCATTCCAACTGTACCTTTCCCCTTGGAATAATATTTGATTTTAGATTCATCACTCCTTCTAAATCCAGTTCTGCTTCCTGGAGCTCTGTTTCATCAATGATTTGAGAGGCAAAAACATCTGTATTTGTGATAAAATCCAGAATATGCTTGTCATCTTTGAATACCTGGAAGTTAGTAACTTTATCTAGGACTGATGGCACATGAGTCAATTCTATAGTGAACTTCTTCAAACCTGACAAAGATAAAGGCCGCAGGGTGCTTGCCGCCTGAGCTAGAGAATCCGCAGTTTGATTCTTCTGCCGTGGTATTAGTTGAATATTGAAGGCATCAAATCCCTCAATGAGGTCTCACACTCTATGCCTATAATTAGTCATTCTTCTATCATGACATGAATATTGTTTCCTTGTTTAATTACTAACTCAGAATCACCAAAAACTTGCAGAATCTTAACCTTTTTCTTAAGTGCCATAAGAAGTCCATGAATTAACACCTCATATTCTGCTACATTATTAGTACAGTGAAATTGAAGCCTATGGGCTGCAAAGAAATTCTTACCTTTTGGACTGATTAGTTCAAACCCTGCCCCAGCTCCATGCTTGGACTTGGATCCATCAAATCTAAGTGTCCAACACCCACCAGCTATAATCTTCTTCATCACATCCTTTGGCTTAATATTGCTGGATGGTTTTTCAGACGACACAAACTTCTTTTCTTGATAATCTTCCTGAGAGTTTTGTATATCTTCTTTAACTGCCAGGGTTGGATTCATGCATTTCTGCACTTGTTCTACTGCTGTTTGGCATAAACAACACTCTAACTCTGAATGGGAAGCATTATGTACTCTACACCAATTAGGTAAGAGTAATTCTTCAAAGCTTGTCCTTCTACCTAGGTGAATTTGATTTTCAACACACTGCTTGATGAATTCCTGAAAAATATCTAATAGGCTAATCTAATTATCTTCAGTTTCCTCTTCTTCCTCCATTGATTTTGTTAGAACAGTAACATGGCTGGATCCTATTTTTGCATTGATAGGCATCATGTGTAGCATCAATACCTCCTCTGAGTCTGACTCTTCATACTGTGTCGACAACATATAATTTTCCATGCCAACTTTTGATATCAGAACTTCTGTTGAAGTCTTTTGGTATTCTGTAATCATGTATTTCATTCCTAGCTCTCTCTCAATTCTTATCTGATTGGGCACTCTTTTCCAGGGAAGCCACATGTGAGAGTGATCAGTAGACACATAACCATTCAAAGCTTTAGTAAAATCTCTTCCTAGAATCAAACCATATGCATCTGGGATATTAGCTACTTGAATATTGATAACCTGTTGAATCCTTGGGTCCGAAACTATCTACATGTGAATCATGTTTAATTCTCCCACCACATTTACTTTAGTTCTATCCAATTGAGTCACCTTCTTCTGGGAATCAACAGGTGTAATTCCTAAAGCTCTACAAACTCTAAATGGCATCACATTGGTGGAAGCACCAGAATCTAGTAAACAATTATGTAGATTCTTATCGAATATGTGCACAAAGATCAGGAATGGTGGGGTTTTTGTCTTCCCTTGAAACAAAGTAGGCTGAGTATCTACTTGAGCCACTTGATTCTTGTCCTTTTCCTTTCCTTTGTCTCCAGGGGGAAAGTTAGTCTGAGTGTGCGTCTGATCTTGTATTTTCACAGGCTGAGAACTATAAATCTTGCTATTATGCTCATTAGAAGGTTTATCTAAAGACACAGGATGTGCATCATAAGTACCTAAAACTGCCTTCCTAATGGGAGGGAACCTTAATAACTCAAATGCTGAAATATTTACCTTTAATTTCTTGAACTCCTCAGCAACATATGAAGCCATTTTCTCCTCACTCATATTAGTGGAAGCTTCCCTTGAAGGTTCCTCCACCTTGTCCTTGCCTACTTGAACAACCTTTTCCTTCTGTGGGTCAATTTGGGCCTGTCTTTCCTTTGAAATGTATTGTCTGGAAACATGTGGATAGGATGGATTATTGCTAGCATTAGGATCTTGGGGAGTACTGAAGTTGTTAGGAGGAATGGAAGTGGTGAAAGGTCCCCTAGCCTGTGGGCGCCTATGAGGTATATCTCTCAGACCTTGCCTCTGGAACATCTGTACTTCCTCAACATAGGCCTCCTCCTGATCAAGGGGGCCATTATCATTCATTGTTTCTTCATTGAATAACTGAGCCACTTCATCCCCATTACAAATTTGATCTATTTTCGCCTCCTAAGAATCAGATTCCTCCTTTGGTACATTTTCCTTACTTGCTGGGAAGGAAGCGTGATTTAATACCAACACAGGAGAATCATAAGGGCTGGAGGGAACAATCTCCTGCCCATTTATGTTATTCTCTACCTCATACTAAAAAATGGAGGCTACAATTTGGAATTCTGGACATTCTAACTCTGAATGCTGACTCGTCTTATGAAGCCTACACCATCCTGATAAGGTTGCTTCAGCCAAGTATACACCACTGGGAGGCTTGTCCTGACTGACTGGTTGATTTGCAGATTGGTTGACAACTTGATTAATCGGTTGATCCAATGGAGTGGGAACTCCTCCATTATTAGGTCCCGTATTCCATGTTCTATTCTGTCCCTATGATTGCCTCTTATCGAATCCTGATCCACTACCTTGTCCCCTATCAAAATTTTGCCTCCTATCATTATTGAACTCTCTATCATTGTTGTAACCCCTATCCTGATTATATCTCCTGTCATTGTAGAATCCTCTTTCGTTACACTGTCCTCTGTCAAAATTCTGCCCTTGTGGAAACTCTCTGTTCTGATTGGACTGCATACTCTTCTGAGCAGCTTGTAATTGGCTATTTTGATTTCTTAGGTAAGTTACCTCTAGATTTAACTTCTTTATCTGTTTAGCCATTTCATCAATCCTCTCCCTATTTGGATCTCAATAAGGGATCTGGCTTGGGTTACTCTGAGAAGGGATAGACATTGTAGTAGATCCCATAGACTGATGCAATACCTTAGAATTTTGCAGATAAGCAGGGAAACTATTTGGCTGCGGCTGATACATAGGCTGGTTAACCTGCTGCTGGGGAAAATTCATCATGGGGGAGACCTAGCCCATGGGAGGACCAGGGTGTGGCACCAAGGGTAATTGAGGTACTGGATTCATGATTGGAGTATGATTGGTAAGTGCTTGATTTACTGCCTAAACCTGATTGGGATGTGCAACTGGTCCTAAAGAAGATAACGGTCTAGTCACATGTCTCAGATCTGTGCTAAGCTTAACAGCTTCTGTATAGGCATCAGTTAGGTTAGCTAGAGGGTTGGGTCTCCACTTCAGAAAGGTTGTTGTAAGGCTGTCCAATGCTTCATAATAGACTCCAAGGGCTTTATTGTTATCCAAAACATAAGGATCTTGAAGTCTGGTGTACGCACGGTGAAACCTATTATTGAAATTGGATATTGGTTCATTGACTTCTCTCTTTACTTTGGTGAATTGTAGGTATAATTCATTGGCACTGATGGGTATTCTAAACTTCTGTAAAAAGGCAGTTTCAAGATCATTCCAATTAAGAATTGAGCTAGAAGGGAGGTGATTGTACCAGTAAAAAGCCTCTTCTCCTAGTGAATGAGGGAACAACCTACAGGCAACATCCTCATGAACAATCCCTCTATCTTTGAGACAGGTTTGGAAGATCCTTATATGCTCTTCTATAGTCCTGTTTGGGTCATTAACATGGAACTTTGAACAAAAGTGTTCAGGGTTTTTGGGAATTACATTGTAAGCGTTGAAAAAAAAGGGGGATGGATTATTAGCCAGGAAAGCCATTGGTAAAAGTGGGGGAGGTGGTTGTGGTTGGTCAATGATAGGCTGAGGTTGTTGAATGGGAACTACCTCAGGGATGGGTATGGCTTCAACTTCTAGATGTGAAGATGTGGATGATGCTGGTGAAGGGATAGGTGATGATGATTCTCCCCTTTCTTGAGTCCTTCTTGCCCTAGTGGGGAACTGTAATTCCTGTAAATCTTCCTCTCCTATGGTAGATCTGGTATTTCTCCTATATCTCTCTGCAGAGATGGCGTTCAAGAAATGATCCAGTGTGCTCATTCAGGCCCTCCTTCTAGCGCCAATCTGTTGATGGTGTTTTTTGAACAGCAACAACTCAGACAAAATACAATATTCTATCTCTCTTGAAAGGTAATCTTCAACAATAAATTATCAAAAATCACCCCAAGGTCTCTCGGGTGTCAGGTCATGACAATCCATAAACAACTCAGATAATATGTGAAATGCTGGTAATCACAATCAGACCTTACTACAAGCAAACTGTATCTTCCCACTTATTGGATTTTGCAATATAATGATCTCAAATCCTAAGTCTAACCAGATGATAAAGAAATAGCAAAAGATAAGGATGCAAGAATATAATAAGATCTAAACTATTCTTAGAATGAACAATGCAAATGACAGATATTGGGAATGGACCAATCTCAAATAACCAATTCTTGATCAACCCACAATGCAATATCACAAGATCAGTGCAATCTTCTAAGGTATATAGATTTTCAAATCGAAGATATTCATCCACAATCGAACTTAAGCACATATAAATATATGGTCCAGGTTGACTTCACTAGCCTACTACAATCAGATAGTTACTAGGAGTATACACCAGAGATTGCTACAAACATTCCAAATATGAAATCATGAACATCATTCACCAAACTAATCTAATTCCAAGACACTAAATTCTAAATCTTTAAGCAATTTGAAAGATGAAACAACATGAACCATGCAAGATAAACTAACACAAGAGATTTCACCAGGAAAACCACAATGCCTTCAATTGTATTAGATCACCAAACTGCTGCAACAATTCCACTATTTTGTTACAATATTTGCTTCAAGAAATTGACTACTACTCCTACTACAAAATGCTCTAGCTCTTACTAATCTAACTTGTCTCTGTTATCTTTTTCTCTATCTAGCCCTTTACAATGAGGCATGAATGCCTATTTATAACAAATTCTCAAGACATGTTAGCTCAGCCAAACATTTACAAAATAAAATAGCCAAAACAAGTCGGCCTTAGGAATTTCAAAATAAGGCACACATTAAATGTTGATACATCATCAAGGTCAGCCTAGACACACTCCCCAATGTAGCCTGGATCAATGCATGCCCTATAATAATAGAGAAACACAAATGTCAAAATGACATTAACTACCGCCTCCCTTATCCTTGCTTTGGGCCAACGATCATTGAACCCTCAAAAATACTTTATCTAGCTTAGTGACAGGTGGCAAATGAAAGATCCTAAGTCAATACTCAATGGAATCAATCTCATCCTTTGACTGCTTAACAGTCTTATTCCAATCATCCCTGTGAGATTGATACTTATCCATCACTGCCAAGTAGGTTGCTGCATCATCCAGTTGGTGTCCGGTTATGACACTTTCAGAGTCAGGAGCATAAACATCATGCCACCATTCCCTTAATTGTTCTAGGCTCAGATATTTAGGAGCAATCTTCCTCCTACCAGTCATAACCTCAAAAAATGCAATACATCCCTCATACACTCCAGTCAAGTCGCCATCTATCAACTTCTTTCACTTCTGAATCTTCCTCATGGCCTTCTACCAAATCTGCAAAGCCTCAAACCATTCCCAAGGCTCATTAAGTCTAGAGGAAAGAAGGATCCCATCTGCAACCAACTGATCCTTTCCATATTCCATAATTACTTTGGACTTGTATAGTAGGAGATCAATATCCTCCTTATCCTGGGATAGCACATATTCCAATAGTTCCTTGGCTCTGACTGCATCTTTCCCAACTGAAAGGATATCCTTGATTGCATTGTCTCCTCTAATTTGCACATCCTTTAACCAATCCGTTGTAGTTTGAGCAGAGGCTTTCATCTTTTCAATCTCATAAATAGTTTCCTGGGGTAGGAAACCAGGAGTAGCAGAGGAAGATGGGTGAAGAAATTGCAGAGGTTTCATCACCTCTTCCAAGCATTTCCTAAGCCTCTCATTTTCCTTTCTCAGCTTATGCTTGGTCCGAGTCTCTTTCCTTAATCTGTCGATTATCACAGCACTGGACCCTTCATACTCCTCAATATCTTGCTCTACAGAAGCCTGTCCAAGGTTAAAAGTCTGCACATTATAATCCTCACCAGTGACATCTTCTCTAGTCTTGTCTGCAGCAGGGGTAGCAATGTGGATAACTCTGTTATTTACCTCATCCCTTTCTATCCTTGAAACCACTTTAGCTGCCTTCTTCTTCTTACCTTTACCGATCTTAGAAAACATCTCATCCCAATCCAAAGCAGTTTCTTCAACAACAACTTGTTTCTTCCTTGTAATCTCCTTTTCAAGCCAGTCCGAGACAATAGGTTCCACCCGGATTTCCTCTATTTTTGCCTCTTCATGTTTTTTTGTTGTTTTATCCTCTTCCTTTTCAGGGAACTGCTCAGCTTGACAACCTACTTAAATCTCCACTTCTTGCACCGGCGATGGGGTTCTAACAGGAATATTTTCCTTTTCAAGTGATCCATTACCTTTGCTACTTGCCAGAGAATCTTCATATTGGACTAGTGGAGAAGGGTGCTTTTCTACCTCTTCAACCTCAAGCCCAGCTGCCACACCAAAGAGCTCTCCTTCCTTGAAAGGTTCTGCCTCTCCACTGGTCTCATGTTCCTCAAGAGTCTCTTGCTCAGGCACGCTTGGCGAAGGGGAAGTAGCCCTAGGTTGCTCCACAACTGGTGACTT
This sequence comes from Sequoia sempervirens, assembly GCA_007258455.2. Taxonomy (NCBI): domain Eukaryota; kingdom Viridiplantae; phylum Streptophyta; class Pinopsida; order Cupressales; family Cupressaceae; genus Sequoia; species Sequoia sempervirens. The sequence continues at coordinate 348,015,137 of VDFB02000015.1, read as the reverse complement.
TGGAGGAGGATCCATATTTTGCACAGTTTCCTTAGGGGATGGAGTCCTTGGTCTCCTCTAATAAACCTTTGTCTTTTCCCCGGAACTCTCCACATCAACAATCAGAGTCTCATCTTTAGAGGTATCATGACCTTTCTTCTTTGAAACCCTAGTTGTCCTAGTCTTCTTTGGCGGTGGAGGAGCATCCTCTTCTTCTGGCTGTTCAAATCCTTCCTCATCAGAGGACCTGCCTATTTTCAAGGCTCGACTCCTTTTCTTTCCTTTTGGCTTTCTTTTTGGTTTTGGCTCACTCTCTTTAGGGCCTGTAATTTTTATTTTGAAGGGTGAGCTCCTTTTGGTTTTCCCTTTGGGGTCATCTTCCCCGAATTCTTCTGAAGTAGACATAGGATTGAGATTTCCCATCAAATTAAAGGTACAGGGTACCTTCTCACTCTCCAACTCCCAAACCTTATGTTTTAACCATGAAGTAGTGAATCTCATAACATGAGCCATCAGACCCTCCAGCTCCATTAACTCATCATCGTTCCAATTTATCTCTCCAATTGATCTGTCCTTAATAGACTCATATGCATGATCTTGCACCAGGTTTCCATCATCCTCTAGCTGGTTAGGGATTAACTTGACATTGTATTGTCTAATCACATCAACAGGAAGCCTAGAGTACCTTTTCTTCCTCGCCTTAAAATCAGCTTTGATATTGGCCCAATAGTCTTCTAGTTCATCCTTATGATGGTACTCTTTGGTAGCCTTCTTCTGTGATTCCCCAGTGATATCAAAATTTGTCCTTTTGGAGTGGAAGGAGAAACCATGAGCTACCAATTCATCGCCCGCTGTGTGTGCTGATTGAATGGAAGGGCACACCTCTGCTATGCCAATTCCAAGAGGGAAATCCCCACCAAAACCCGTTTTATGTTTTTCCTTTTTGACAATTGCATCAAATTCCAATATCTGTCTAACAATTTCCAATAACACAATATGATCAGTGGGGTAGCTAGGTAACCTATATGGAGCAGCTGGGCATCCGTCAATTTTGATGTAAGAGAAGGTGGGAAACTGAATGAACCAGGCTCCATATCTCTTTATCAATTCCTTCGCTCCATCTGATAGTCTCACATGCTCCACATTTTGAAGCATCCTAGTGATGTGCATCGTGAATGCATCATTGGCTCTTCGGTAACCCCGGTGTCCTAGGTGCAGTTCTTGATATATTTCATAGACAATATCTTGTCCAAATGTCCCCTGTGGATTCAAACCCCTGTATGGGTAGAATCTAGCTAACACATACACCACATAGGAAGACATGGTGAACTTCTTTGTTTCTAGGACATCCCTTAATTGCTTGTCAATCACAACACTAATAAGTCCTGCCCAATGGTAATTGGTTCCTTGTTCAATTTTGTTGATCACATGGACCATCCAGCTTTCCAACACTCCAGCGCTTTTCAAACCTGCCACTCTGCTCAAGAATGTGATTGCATCATAAATATCTGATCTGAATCTAACCCTGTGCAATTGCTTGGGCAATTTGGAGTAGTGTGACTTTGGCTTTTCCAACCAAGAATTAATCATCTGTTGAGCTTTGGTTGGCTCATTCTCATAATATGTCCTGGCCAAGTCTATGTTCAAAGCACACACCGAAGGAAAATCTGGCATGTCAAAGGCTTGAGCAATAGAAACAGGACTGAAATTCACCAAGACGCTTCCCTCAGTACTGACCACCCTTTGTGTGTCGAAGTCATACTGCCGGGCACACTCAAGTATTAACTCAGCATTGGATTGCAGGAGGGAACCCTGCCACATGAACCAATCCATACTTCATCATTCCCTGTCTCAGGACCGACAGATCCTTCTGAGCTGTTCTCTCTTTAAACTCCTCATATCTCCATGCTCCAACATTGGTGTCCGAGACCTCAGACCACACCGAAGATATCTTGCTTTCAGGGAGTTGAATCTTAGTGTCCAATCTTAATCTTTCTGCATCTGAAATAGAGGACCCCTCCGTGTCACTTTTAGATTTTCCTGCTGCAGCCTTGCTTGGTTCAGCCTGCATTTACAAAATAACGTCATGAGTATCCAATTATCATATATATTCCATTCCAAAGGTTAGCATAAAATCATATAAAGCCATTGAGATCCATCACAAATCACCAATCCTTGAAAATCCAAAAAAATAAAGCAATCCAGAAAAAACAAGGTAAACTGGGAAAATCTAGTCGGGGCAGAATTTCAGAGAAATCTGACCCAGACAGATTCCTGTTGCCAAGACACAATGTGCCAAATAAATCATTAGTACGAACAAAATATTATAAGATTATCATGAAATTCATCCATTAGCAACAAGAAATCAACATTTAGCACTTACTTCATTAGTCCTAGCCTCGAGAAATCGAAAGAAATGAAACCAGGCAAGGAAAACCAGAAAAGTCCAGATAGGACGGATTTTCATGAAAGTTCAAATACTCTGAAATTCGCCATACTCCGCGAAATTGGCCGAAACCAAGAAAATTCGGGTGCGCAGAAATTCGGCGGACACCTCAAAAACCCGACGAGTGACAACACGCGAACTAGCGACTTAATGATCATGCAAAACCTTGCTAATTGGGATTCAAATGATTTCAAAATCGACGCCAACCAACAAGATTCAGAATGCGCTTGAACTTAAATTTCAAAAGACCTTGAATGACCAAACTTTATGGTGAAACGATGATGCCCTAATTTTGAGGAATAAGCCTCCTGCCATGAAAACAAGGGTAAATTTGTGGTTTGAAGCACTATCCCTAAAGATGAATCTAAAACACTCAGAGTCTTCACAAGGTAGGGGCTAATTTAATACAAGCGCAAGATAGACAAATCATAACAAATTCATTAATCCGGGCCGAGCACCGAAAAAACCCTAACCTCGCACAATACATCGAATTACGCACCTAGAGGGCAAAAATCTGACCTAGAACACCCACCAACATGGAGGCACCCATCATCTAATGGATAAATACAAGCACACATGGCATGGGTGATGAGGTTTCACGAAAAGATGGGTCAAACTCTAATTTGATAAATACAAAATCATAACCAAGCATAGGCCAACCATCAATCAATCAACATAGAACAGTTCAATCATCATGCAAACAGATGAAAGGGCCAACGATAACCTACCATGGATTAGTCCAGGTGAAACTCAAACTCGAAGAAGTGACTGCAAAATGAATGCACCCAAGCAACGAAAATCCTGACACTAGCGCCTAAACAATTCACACGTAGGCAGCTCAAACTCAATGACCGAAGCTTGAATGAAAACTCTCAATTGCCATAGCAGCAAGCAAGTGAATAATGAAATCGAAGTGATGCCCCAAAAGACTTTAAATCCATCCATACTCACATCTGAGCAAAGGTACCTCAAGCATTAATGAATGACAAGACATGTCAGAAAAATCCGAAAGCCCGAGCCCAGGACAGAATTTCAGAGAAAACCAAGACGCGGAAAATCCGGATGAACATGAATTCTGCGGAAATGGCGGAAACCGAGATTTTAACAAAGTTTGGGATTTTGGTGCAGTCCGGGAAAATTTGCCAGAACCAGAAAATCCTGGAGTCAAGCAGAAACCCGGATTCGGAAAATTCCACAGTAAATAGACAAAGAACGAGAGCCCGAAAAAATCCACCAGAGCTGGAAAATTCCGGATTCAGGTTAAAACCTAGATTTTCACTAAAACCCAACTTTAACCAATTCAAGCCTCAAGGAAAGACCAAAACCAGTAAGATCAATATCTCAAGACCTTAAAAAGACAAATCTCATAAAACCAAAGGTCAAAAGACATCACGAAAAAAGGGGGTCCCTACTCCAAGTGGGGCGTGTGTGCAAAACTGCACAACACCTAGGAGTGGAAGAGGCTACCATGTGGACCACATAAGAATGTTCCCTTTAATTAGACTCAATTCAAGTTGCTTAAATTGAAGCAACTTATATCTAATCATGCTAGATCAAATTCATAGTATATTCTTATAAAATGAGAATCATGTCAAATTTGTGTAAGAGTCGCATAATAGACTCAAGCAAATAGGATCAACTACAAAAAAAAATTATAAGAGAATAAGAATAAATTAATGCTAGATTAAATGAATACACGATACATATTGTACAAGAGGATCCTTTCTGATATAGACAGGGTGAAGGATAGGTAAACATATAATTATGAAAATTGTCACAATCATGTTATCACGAAATAGACCCAATATTAAATTTTCCCATTTAAGATTTTGTCCAAGAGTTGTTCAAATCCCCAAGATTCTTCCTAAATACTCACAATCAATTATTATAGTTGGGTGAAATAATAATAGTGTGTCACACTTTTTAGCATTAGTGAGCCATCGAAATCAATATTTTCAACATTCAACAAAATTTGTCAATTATATACCTAAAAAATTATTAAGAATTGAAGGACAATAAAAATAATAATTTATGACATTTTTTTAATTTAGATTCAAGTTATAGTTTTTTTAAATAAAAAATTACATTTCTATTTATTTTTGTTAGTTTTTAATAAATATATTATTATTTTTTATTGAGTGGCATTTTAGCATAATGTATAACTTTTACTACAAATAAAATACTAATTTGATTCTTGAAAATAGATAATTAACTCTAATATCTAGTGTACATATATATTTTGATAATTTTTATTAAATATTTTATTTATGATTCATTTTTAATTGTTAATAAATAAAATATAAGGCTTATATTTTATTGTAATCTATTTATCTTTTTTTTTTTTAATTATCAAAATTTATTTCTTTATTAAAATAAGGCCATTATTATGTAGTGAATTGTGATCTATTTTGAAAACTTTATGACATTTTTTTTTGTATCTTAAACATGGGTCACTACTTTTTATAATAGACCTCTGGTACATATATAAAGGTAATTCTAAGGGATACATATCTATAAAATCTCATCTTTGGGTGATGTCATTTCACATCCACATGCATGAAGAAAATTGGCCTATTTTTCCCTTTAAAATTGCCAAATGTAGCTTGGAGGGGAAGAGGCTACCCTAGGGGGACACATAAATATGGTCTATTTAAGTAGATTCAATTGAAGTTTCCTAATTGAAGCAAATTATATCCAAGTTTTCTAGATAAAATTCATAGTTTATTTCTAGAAAACAAGAATCATGTCTCATTTGTTTAGAGTCACATAATAGGCTCAATCAAGTAGTATCAATTGTAAAACCAAAAATAACCTTTCATAAGAGAATAGGAAGAAATCAATGCTAGATTAAATGAATAAAAGATACATATTGTAAAAGAGGAACCTTTCTTATAGAGGCAAGGTGAAGGATAGGAAAACATGATATTATATACATTGTCACAATCATATGACATGGGACTCAAAACTTAAATGACATAAATACATACTAATTAAAATTAACTGTGTAAATAGGGCTGCAATGACATCTAACAAGGTAATGTAACCTATTTTCACTTTAACACCCCTCCTTAAGTGCAACTTAGAGATCAACTACAAGTGTAAAAATGAGAATATATGTCTTGGTAACAAAGCCTCGCTAGGTACCCATGTACAAAATATCTCTCACAAATAGAGTAAATGAAAAAAAAACTAGTGGAAAGAATCCCCTTCAAAAGAGAGAACACATAAAAGTAAACATATAAAAGTGATGAAAGGACTCAACATGATCCCCCAAGGTCTACATCTATCATGAATATATAATTAGTATCCCCCCATAGGAGAGAAAGAGGCACTATGTTTCCCCCATAAACAAGTAGCTCCTATGCCAATGGTCAATGCTAAAGATGATACAAAATTGACAAACAATATTTCTCTCTTTGGGAGGAAAAAATCTAATAGTGTATGTAGAAGAAACTCCCACTCCAAGAAGATAAATGAGGGAAGAAGTATCATGATGTGTACCTTTGAAATTTCTCAAGTTTCTACATGTTATAATTAAAGGATGTCATAATATAATGATGTTAAACCTATTCAAAAAATTGTGAAGACTCATGAAGAAAAATATTCAAAGATAAATATGATGTGATAACATGTGTTCTATAACTATCATTGAATATGAAATAGATATCCTTAATAATATCTATCGAATTTGGTGGACCTAGATCCTATACTTGCAAGAACACAACAAACAACACATTAATAAGGTCAAATGCAAGTAAGAACATAGATCCCTCAAGAAATCCATTTGAATGCAAGAGAAAAGGAATAACATGAAGAACACAACAAACTTAAAGGCTAAAATATCAAATCCTATTCTAAAACAAAGCAAACTCTTAATCTCTTGAGGGAGTTGGTGCCAATTTGATGTGAAAATTGGCCCTTTCCCAACTCCAAAGATGTGATGAAGATGATTGATGAAAGATGCATGCTTGTGGTGATAACTTCAATGGAGCTCCATGTTGAAAATCTGCAAAAAGCCTAACTATGCTTGGATGAATTTGATGAAGGCTGCTATGAATTTGAGTATAGTAATTTTACTCAAGTTATGGATGATAAAAATGAAGGATGAGCTCTCTATTTATAGAAAGAAAGAGTCGAAGATTGAAAGATAGGATGAATGTGGGACTAATATTCAACAAATGAGAAGAAGCCACATGTCATTATGTGAATGGTGGGGGAATGAGCACATTTTGATCAATGTGCAAGTTTGAATATTTGAATTTGATGAAATGACATGTTTAGGGGGGATGAAAGAGGAGTTAAATGCCACTTGGCTCAATGCACAAGGACATGTAAGAGATTTTAAATGCTTTGTTGGATGTACATGTCTATTTGGGGGGATATTTCAAATTTGAAGAATATTCCCATTTGGATGCCTTTTTGAAAGTAAATAGAGATTTAATAAATCAAATAAATTGATTTATTGTGCAAGTGGGAAAAGCTAGAGGATGTGACATGCAATTAGATTATTAAACTAATTAGGTTTTGATCAATTTAAGAGGAGATTAGGTGATTTGACTAATTGATTTAGACTTGTGGGTTGAAATAAATCAAAAAGAGATGAAAATGATTAAGACCTAGTTAAATAAATATTTTGATTTATTTAACCAAAGGGGGTGATGTTTGATTAAATTAGATAAATGTTTGATTTATTTAATTTAATAGAGGAACTATCAAGATTTAATAAAATGAATTATGGATTATTTAATTAAATAAAGATAGGAAGATGAAATGACCTAGCTAATTACATAGAGACAATGATTTAATTAAATCGAGGGATTTATTTAATTAAAAGGGGAATCATGATGACTTTAATCAAATAAGGCTATTCGATTAAATTGTTAGACAGAGGGATAATTCAAGATGAAGTGATGTTAGTAGATCAAGATTGAGTGCGCGATATCAATATGTATATTTTACAAGTCTACATTTTTCCCCTCTTTGAAGCAACGTACTTGCTGCGTTGGTTCAAAGAATAATCTTGTTGAGAATAAAGTTAAAAAATTCTCTAATTTTTTGGATTCCCCACTATTGTCCCAATGAAAATAATTACACTGGTATACTGCCCCCTTGAGAGATCGAGTGGAAATACTAATTTTTGATCGAGATCATGATAAAATGTGAGAGGAGTGGTTCTATTGATTAGAGGATGAAAGATAATTCTTTAGAAAGATCAGATATTTGATGTAGACAATTTTGATGATGTATAGATAGTCATCGACTATGGGTAGCCTCATGTATATTTTGAGATATCACACAAATTTGGATAGAAATGTTAGTAAAGATAGAAGAATAAGATGGATGGAAGCGAGGATCCAACAAGTCTATGACCTAACGGGACTTTATTGGAGATGATGATGAGAGATGGATGATGTTCGCTTGCCAAGAGTTGGGATTTTCAAAGGGCCAATTACCTTATGTTTGATAACACATGTAGGCACGATGCATCAAGGTATAATGAACTAGGATGGTGTTGCACCTAGTGTGATGGACTTTGACTCGAAAAACGTATAGGAGTATTCTTGCTCACACCTTACATATAGAAACCTTGCTAGGATGCACTTCTAAAGTTTCAAACATCTCAGACCAAAACACGGAAAGGTATAACCCATCAATGCAATAGTCAAAAAGCTGCCCAAAACACCTTCCATACACACCTAACGAAGCAAGGATTCACAAAGGTTATATTACAAGAACGCCCAACAAGCACAACAAACAAAAGATAATGATCGTTTCCCCATTCCTTTCTCTCTAAATCATTTTGATTAGACATCATTGAGAGGTCATTGGAATGAGTGCAATAAGATAAATCAATAGAAAAGATCAAGTAAACAAACAAGTCAATGTTCTTCATACCTACAACCAAAGGGATGTGTTTTGATAGGATAAGAATCCAAGGTGATATCCAAAATGATGCCCATTGTCGGAACAATATATCCTAGGACATGCATTGTATAGGATGATGATAGGTTGATAAGTTCTTTGATAAGTTGTTGATATAAAATTGATCGACATGTTTGCGAATAATCAAGAGTATGATTTTGCATTTAAAAGTTTTGTTGTTTCAATTTTGATTTTACATTTGAAGCTTGTTTTTTGCTAATTGTTGTGGTTGTTTTTGTTTGTTTTTCCAAATGGTGAGTGTGACGATTTGTTTATTATGGATGATTCTTTATTGCAGGTGAAAGTGAAATGAGATGAATGGATTTTTTCAAGTATTTGGATGTTTTTGGTATTTTTGGGTTATTTGAATGTTTTTGCATTTTATGAGATTTTATGAATGTTTTGGGGTTTTATGAGATTTTATGAATGTTTTTGGATTTTGTGTCTCGGGGGCTGATCAAAGATTAGCCTTGCCTATGTTTAAGCTCAGAGACGACGTAGTTTGGATGCCATGTTTTTTATTTGTTTTGGGATTTATTTATTTTTTTCGCATGATTTTGACGTTTTGGATATGGATGTGTGTGATGATATCAGTGCTTTGTTTTGGGATTTTGTTGAAAACCAAGCTAAGGTTGATTGATCAGATTGATGGATTGATGATGATAACATTGTTGAGGATATAGAACAATGCAAGGACAATGTTAAGCAACATGAGGATTTATGATGGATATCCCAAGATGATGCAGGATTGATGATGATAATATTGTCAAGGATACACAACAATGCAAGGATAGTGTTAAGAAACACAAGGATTAGGATGGATATCCTGAGATGATGATGAATTGATTGGATTTGATTTTATCAAGATTAATGAAGCTTGGTTTGGAACAAAAGATGTTTTGGATGATTTGATGTGATGTTGAAGCACACATTAGATGCGACTGATAGTGATTGTTTGGATTGATGTTTGATGAAAGATGAAGATTGATAAGGAATGTCTTCTCGTCAAAATATGCCACAGGCTAGTGATTTGGATTTTTTTTGCTCACAAGTGGTTTGACCTTTTGGATCTCAGTTGTGTTTATGGTTTGTCCTTGATGACAAAATCTTTGATCCACTTTGAAATGTCTGAGTTGCCTATCGGCAAGACATTTCTGATGTTATGTCAATTGAATTCAACATCTAGCAGCTTTCGGTGTGACATTGTCTATGGTCTTGACAACAGAAGAGAAATCTTTATTGGCATGAGCCAGAGGTCTTCAGTATAATGTTTCATCAAACATGTTATGTCTTACCGACCCGCTTCAGAATGAACATATCAGCAAATAAAATCATCCTCGGGGTAATGTCATAGCGATTCTTTCTTGTCTTACCAACTTGTGCTCAAAAGGTTTTATCTATTTTTTGGGAGGAGTCTCACCGAACAACTCTTTGAGAGAACTTCGGCCAAACTGAGGGGTATTGGGCTGAGGTCATAGCGAAATCATCTTGTCCCACCGATCGGAGGTTGAATGGAAGTCTATCGGCAAAGTGTAATACCATCGGTATGAAGTCATAGCGAGATTGCAATGTTACACTGACCGATGGTGGATGGATGCGTATCGGCAAGAGTCAGGGTTCTCAGAATAGGTCTCGGCGAAGTGGTTTTGTCTCACTGACATCACATCTTGGATTCACTTCGGCCTGACTTATTGTTTTCGGTGTGAAGTCATATCGAATGCGCTATGTCATACTGACCGCCGGTTAAAAAACATTGCATATCGGCATGAGTTTTTATTTCGAGGGAATGTCTTAGCAAACACTTTGGTCTTACCGACTAAGTCTTTTGAAGTGCTTTCAATGAAAGTTTGGCATGATCTTAGTGACTCAGTGTATAAAGTTCTTTCGGTATGTCAAAGCTTTTTCTCCAAGAGGTCTCCCTGAAGATTGTATGTTACAGTGACATCACACAAGGGATTTCTATCAAAGGCTCATTGGTGTGAGATTGATATTCTCTTGGCGATCTTTTGTGAGCTCAGGATGTTTCGGCAAAACAAGGGGCAGTCTATATAATGTCTCTCCGATATCAAAAGCTATAGCGATAGAATGACGGTTTCATTTCGGTGAAAGATACTTTCTGTCTCATTGACCAGAAGGATGTTTGATGGCTCTCGGCATAGCATGTTGTATTTGACATGTCTTCTCTCCAAATCTGATGTGTCACAGTGAAAGTGAATTGAATGTCTAGCAGCATTAAAGTTTCCTTCGGCATAATGTGTCATTGATGGAAATAAAAAGGTTGTTAGGGAAAACTTTGTGAGCTTATTCTTTTTGACTGGGTATCGAAGCCTAGCCTGGCCGCCATCATGAGAAAGCTTCAAAAATTGTTCATTTCTGTTGTTGCTAACTGTAACGATTCTTTCAGAGGTTTATGGAAGGTTTACTTGGTGCATTTATGACTGGAAGCTCGACGGTGGATAGTGGAGCCATGGGAGTTACAGATCTGTCTGGTATTTTTATTTATGCATTTCCTACTAGTTTATAATCACAATATTCTCTTTAACTACTCTTTGCATCTCTATGACAAATGATGCCCTGACTGAGTCTTTCATACATTAGATGTTATGATTTTTGTGGTGGGAAGTTGTGCATTTTATGCAGAGAAATGATCTCACATGTTTCAGATTTGTTGAGAACGGCTCTTAGCTGGGTTGGTTGTTCTACCGTTACTCCTGAAGACAGTTACCTATCTGGCATGTAAATCAAGATGTATATATAGAAGCATAAAAATTAGTTTTATGTTTGACAGTTGATGTAATTATGAGACTATCATTCCTTGGATGTATAAAAAATATATGGATAAAACTCTACAAGAAAATCTGTATAATAAGATGCAGAGATTGTGAGTTTCTTCTCTATGAGGTATTTTAGGGATTTAGTTATTGAATCTTTAAGGTATCCTGTAGATGAGAAAACATAGAGATAAGTGTTTAACTGAAAACAGAGAAACCCTCTGAATCATTATTATTGTTCAAAACATAATTTGAGGGGTTGGTACTCCTTGAGATAGATATCTCTAAATGAGGGGTTGGTGCTCCTTGAGTGGGTGCTCAAAAATCAGCCTATAAGGCATTGTGAACAGTTGATTATAAGATTAAGCTAGGAAGGCATTTTAGGGAGTGGTTTTTATACCCCAGGGGGGTTTTCCACTCAGAAAAATATTGTGCCTCTTTGTTTCTTCTGTGTTCTTTTTGTTTTACTATGCTGTTGTTGTTTCTGTTCACTGTTTAGTTATTACTTTTCTCAATTCTATTTATGAATGATTACATTCAACTAATGAATGCATTAATTAGAGTAATATTGAGAACAAATCAGTGATATGTTTTGAATATTTTGAAAATTGGTCAAATTTGTTAAAACACTGATTCACCCCCTCCCTCTCAGTGTCATTTTAACTCCAACATGACTAATTTGATTTCATGTTTTCCAATGTTCGGATCAACACATAAGCTGGAATATATAGATCAAGATTTATTCCCGAAGCAAGATGTACATATCTGCCCCCAGTGTCTAGCAATGTATGGAATACCATGGGTGGATGCTTGGATAGGTGTGTGGATAGATAAATATGATAAGAATGCAAAGGATTACAAGGATTATCTTGCAATAAAATAAGGTGTTTGAACAGAGTATGCTCATTTGGATAATGCTTCATGGCTTAGATAATGCTCGGTAAGATAGGATCAATGAAAATGACCCATGTCAAGATGTCTACCATAAGCAAGTGTAAAGTGTGCACCAAACTTTCATCAAGGTCAAGATAATTTGGACTATGGATGCAGATGGATAAAGATGGATTGGATAAATGGTTCATAGATGAATGGATTTATTATGGATGAGATGGATGGAGTGCTGGATTTATTATGGATGGGATAAGATGCTTCCACCTGAACTAGCATACGTAGATGCTCGATTCTACACACGACGCCTGTTTGCCAGGTTTTCATCATGGTACCTTTCCAAAGCGCCACTGAAGTGGTTTTCACTAGAGGATGATTTTTTTCTTTATTGTTTTCAATCCTTTTTCTAATTTTTTTGGATTTTTATATTTTTGGATTTTTTTGGTTTTTTGAAAGATTTGAAGCTCATGCTGAATCACCTTGCAGTGTTGATGTAGATGTTTTTTTCATAATGTTCCATCGATATCCTACTTGAAGAAGTTGCTTTGCCAAGATACATGCACTTGAATGCAACTTTTGAGATTCATGATCTACTTTATTGATACCGCAGTTAACTCTGTCTCTATGTGCACATTGCGATAGAGTTCCTTTTGAATCCTTATGATGAAGGGTCATTTCCAATACATGGTCAATGTGAGAATTGGATATCATGCATGGAGGTGTGGATGGAGTGTGTTTAGGGATAAAAGATGGATTGGTTGATAGTTTGGAACCTTTGACTCTCCAAACTTGGGAAGATGAGAAATGATAGGTGAATACGAAAATGTATGTGGAATTAGGCCCAATTGCTTGATATACTTTGTATGTCACTTGAGAAGCCTTGTTTTTCCTTTGTGGACATCTTTGATGTATACTTTTCCCTTTTTTAATTTTTCCCCATAGTTTCTTTGGCTAATGGAGTTTGATAGGGATAATCTTTCTTTGTATTTTTTGGTATCCATGTGTATTTGATGTGTCATTCATGCTCTAGTTCTTTTGCTCTGATAACGTTCTTTGTGCTTTGATTCAAACCTTTCTTTTGATGTTGGTCCCAATTCGTGGATGGGGTGATGGGTGGATGAAGATTCATGATGTGGCTAGTTGTAGTATTGGCATCGGTTTCATCATAAGGATTCTTCGTGCTCCCTATGTTGATGCTTGTACTAGATAAAGTTTCCCCCAGTATTGTGGAAATATTTCCTTCATGCTTTGATTCTGCCTATTCTAAGAGCTCTTGTTTAGAATGCATTCTCTGATAAATGATCACTATGGATGAAGTTATTGGAATTTGTTGCTCTGCTGACTTTGGAATATCCTATTCTATTTGATCTGTTTCCTTGGGTAGATAATGTTGGATATCTTTACATATGATTTCTTTAGTCTTAAATTGGGATGTATCTAATCCTGATGTTGACAACTTAGTTTGACTGTAGGAATCAATAACCTGCTCTTTTTGTGTAATAATTTCAGGAGTAAAGGAATCCTATTCTGAATGAAGATCATCTATGTGTCCATCCACAGAAAGGATCTCATGGGTATATGGAGGAGTATGTGGTATGTGGATGTGATCATCATTTGAGACATCTGGTATAGATAAGAGATTGTCCATTAGATCATTGTAGTATCTTGGAGATACAAATTCTTGATCTTGAATGATTTCGGAATTGCTTTTGACATGCTTTGGATCAAGTTCTTGACATGGGTCAATTTCAAAGGATGGATTGCTTACAAGGGATTCTTGGATATCTTCATTAGGCATAGGAAGTGGCTCAATATCCTCTTGATCTTTGAGTGAATTTGGATCAAGTTTTGAGTTGAAGATTCCTTCAATATCGACAATCATGACGTTGAAGAATGTCAATATGTCTTGGAAAGGACCATTGCTAGAATTTGTTGAGAGATGTTGATCATGCTTTAGAATAAATTTTTGAGGTATTTCCTCTAACTCATTAGGTGATGTAGAGACATTTTCAACATGATCATTGGTCGATGGATTGTTGATGACAAGATCAAATAATGTTAACACTCCTTGAAATAGATCATTGTTGGATATTGTTGAGGGATTCTTATCATGATCAAAAAGTTACTCTTGATGTATGTTGATTTGATCTTCGGATGAGGTAGAAAGATATTCCATGTGTTCAATGATGGATAGGTCTTGATCATGTGATCGTTGAATTGGATAGATATATGGAGTTGTTAACATGTTGTTGGGATTTTGAACAACATTTGCTTGTTGGGCTTGTAGTGTGGCTTGGGCAACTTGAGTAGCTTGTGCAACTTGTTGAGCAGCTAGTTGTGCAGCTTGTCAATTTTGGTTTTGTTGGAGTGCCTTTTGATAAGCAGCTTGTTGAGCGGCTTGCAATGCAATGTTGTATTGGTTTGATGTGGTTGGTTTGGGTGGTCATGGTGGCAGAGGTGGTTTTGGAAGTGTTTGTTGTGGTGATAAGAGGTATCATCGTATTGATGAATTGGATTTGAGTGGTGGATGGTGTGATTGATATGGCTAGTCCTTGAGAGACCATGTTTTGAGGGATGATAGATGATGTGTTGGTTTCTTGTGCTATGGGGTTGGTTTCCATCTATTGTTGTGATATCAATGGCAAGGGGGGAGAATTTGGTATGATGACTTGATTGATGGTTGGGGGGATGTTTTGGATGAGTGGTGGTAGCGAAGGTAGCCCCAAACCAAGAGGTGATACCAATGTTAATGGAAATGGTGGGAGTGGTGGGAAAGTGAGTGGAATTCTCCCTTGGGGAAATGATGATGTTTGATAAAAAATGCCCCCTGGTCCAAATAAGTCACCTTCTCCTTATGAGGTTGTAGGGAGAGAAGTTTGAGGGGTTGCATGAAATGATGATGATGGGTCATTAGGATTATGAAAAGTGAGGGGGACATATGGGTGTGATGGATTTTGAACAACATTCGTGTGATTTTCAAACATATCTATCCAAAAGTTTACCAAGTGTGGATTCAAAATGTTCATGTTTGGTATAGTTGTACTTGGTATATTCTCATTTGGCATGTATGGATTTGGTGGGATAATGTTGTTTTGTTGAAGACTCATGCATTGAGTATTTGATTGATCAATAGATTTGTAAGTTTGGACTTGGATTTAAATCTACCATTGGAAAAGGTGTTCCAAGATTTAGATTGGGTATACTCACATTTGTTGTACCATTGAGGTTTGTAGGAGATAATGATCCCATGTATGGATTGTATAAATGTGAGTTTTGAAAATCAATTGGCATTATAAGGCTTTGATAGTTTGGTTGACTTGCTTTACTCTTGATGTATGAATTAAGTTTATACTCCATGTTCTTCTTTTGTTTTGACCTTGTTGCAAAAGCGACCTCTAAGGTGTTTAGGACCAATGATGAAATGAAGGATGAAAGGGGTGAATGATATGGGTGTTGAATTTTTTAAGAACTTTGGATCAATGCTATACTTCAGGATTTTATTTTGATTGGTTTGATTTGATTTGGATAATGAACTTGTAAACCATAAGATGTTAGATATTATCTTAGGATGAACTTGTTCAAAGGGGTGCTAATTCAATTAAATGTATGAAAAATGATGCATTCCCATACACCTAATTAAACAAGGTGATTTTGATTTGGTTTAAGGATGTACCCAAGTGTATATAATGATGTTTCCAAAGCTCTAAATTTTATTGTGGGATGGGATGAAGTGTTCTATTTTGATCCTAAATGAACCTAAGAAGGACTTGTTTACAAGGCCAAGGTTTTGAAGAACATGCTTTTCCCTTCAAACCAAAAGATCAATGTTTGCATGAAAACCATATGACCAAAAGATGCCAAGCACATGTATGGGGTCCAATTATTCTTAACTTTGCTTAGTGACTTCTTTTTACCATAAACAATTCTTGATTAGGTTTTGAAACTAGATGTCCAACATGTCCTAATTCCCTTTTCATCCCACAAAGTGCTATGTGGAATTCAAGGAAATCAAGGCAATGGTTACCTAATGTTTACCTTGGTAGAAGCAAATTAAGATGTAAACCCAATTACTTAGAAACCTCTAAGGACATAATCCCCAGGGTAAGAAATAGTTCTTGGGTTTTCTCAAAGGTATTTTCTCTAACTAAGGGGTTTGAAATTTTGATTTTCCTGTTGAGTGTGTGTTTCCCAATGTTTTCGAACAAGCAAGTGTTTTGATACCAAGAACATGCACAACCTTATGGATACGAAAGAATTTACTTGTTGAGTTCCCACTTGGACAAGTCCAGCTACACCTACTCTTAGTGAATGATTATATGCTTGACCCCACTGGCTCCCCTCCACGACACTCACTTATATAGGGCAGCCAAGCATCAACACCCATGAAACTCCCATGGCATGTTTTCCATTTCTACTAAAGACCGTAAAAGTGTGGGGCAACTTCAGAATGACTGTTCTTGCACCAACAAATAGATAGGGATTTTGGCCTTTCTACAAGGGTTTTAATTTGGACTTTTTGTTTATAGGATTTGACCCAACGTGGTGAGAGACCATTGCTGCCCTTCTCATCGAAGCCAACCGCGTGATACTGACATTTATTCCAATACCCACATTTATATCCCGACTGGAAATACTCTTGGTTTTAGAGTGTTCCCAGTTGAGTCGTTCCCTTGGGTGAGTACTTTTTCCCCAAGGCAAGCCCTCTAAGATAAAAAATAGTGAGTAAATGTATTCATAGTTTGATCAACCTTCATTTAGAAACAAAGGGAGAACACATGCAATAGGTTTACTCACACTCGCACAATGTTTTGTTCAATTTTAACCCCAAAAATGAAATGTGGAGGTGATCACTTTATCCCACCCTAAAACCATCAAAAATCCTTTTGATTCTCAAGATCATCGTGAGGAGTGAGAGAAGTGCATACGTCTTTTCAATGGTGTTAGTTTTCAAGTAAGTAATCACAAAGCAAAGTTGCACATATTCTTTTTAATCCAACAAAAGCAATAATGATTTCTTTTTATAGCACCAAATGAAGTATGAGAATTTGTTTTGTTCAATTTATTAGTCCCAAACAAAATCTAGTGAGTTTGTGTCCTAAAGTTCTTTTTAAGCCCCTTTTGTAACAAGAATTGAAAAAAGAGTTCTTTTTAGAGCCCAAAATGAAACTAGTAAGTCCTAAGTGTGAAAGATATCAATTTTTTCCTTAAGAGGAATAGTGAATCCTCTAAGAGTGTTGAACAAACACTAGAGTGTTTAAAAACACTTGGTATCACGAGATGAGGTCATCATACTTATTTTCTTCTTCACCTTTGACCAATTCAACCTACAAGAAAATCAATTAGATTCTGCAAAATAGAGGTCAAGAAAGTAGCAAACATGCCAAATAACCAGAATTTGATAAAAAAACACATGTTAGAAATAACTTGTCACTTTTTACTTCCCTCCAGCGGTGCAATCCACGAAGGCGTCATAGTTTGAAGTCACCAGTAGTGTTGTATAGTGCCACTTACTAGTCAGCGTCGCTCTACAGCCAAAACAGTGAGCATGAAGTCATCACTATTTTGATCAGCGATGCAGTTTGGATTTTGAAAAGATTCTAGTGGGCCAGAAAGTGTTAGCAGTTCTGTTTGAAAATTTGAATTTTGGCTGGGAAGTCTGAAGCGTCGCAGTTTGAACTTTTCAGTGGTGCTATATGGTGATGCTAAGTTCTTAGCGGTGCTAAATAGCAACGCTGAGCTTCCAACAGTTGAGTTTTCTGTAATCACCCAAAAAGCATGGAATTTCTTCAAAAAATGTGATTTGATCTCCTGGTTTTCCCTCCTTCTAGCGCCAAAATGTGAACCAATATCCTATACCTACAAGAACACAACAAACAACACATTAATAAGGTCACATGTAAGTAAGAACATAGATCCCTCAAGCAATCCATTTGAATGCAAGAGAAAAGGAATAACATGAAGAACACAACAAACTTAAAGGCTAAAATATCAAATCCTATTCTAAAACAAAGCAAACTCTTAATCTCTTGAGGGAGTTGGTGCCAATTTGATGTGAAAATTGGTCCTTTCCCAACTCCAAAGATGTGATGAAGATGATTGATGAAAGATGCATGCTTGTGGTGATAACTTCAATGGAGCTCCATGTTGAAAATCTGCAAAAAGCCTAACTATGCTTGGATGAATTTGATGAAGGCTGCTATGAATTTGAGTATAGTAAGTTTACTCAAGTTATGGATGATAAAAATGAAGGATGAGCTCTCTATTTATAGAAAGAAAGAGTCGAAGATTGAAAGATAGGATGAATGTGGGACTAATATTCAACAAATGAGAAGAAGCCACATGTCATTATGTGAATGGTGGGGGAATGAGCACATTTTGATCAATGTGCAAGTTTGAATATTTGAATTTGATGAAATGACATGTTTAGGGGGGATGAAAGAGGAGTTAAATGCCACTTGGCTCAATGCACAAGGACATGTAAGAGATTTTAAATGCTTTGTTGGATGTACATGTCTATTTGGGGGGATATTTCAAATTTGAATATGAGTATTCCCACTTGGATGTCTTTTTGAAAGTAAATAGCTGGAGAGAGATTTAATAAATCAAATAAATTGATTTATTGTGCAAGTGGGAAAAGCTAGAGGATGTGACATGCAATTAGATTAAACTAATCAGGTTTTGATTAATTTAAGAGAAGATTACGTGATTTGACTAATTGATTTAGATTTGTGGGTTGAAATAAATCAAAAAGAGATGAAAATGATTAAGACCTAGTTGAATAAATATTTTTATTTATTTAACCAAAGGGGGTGATGTTTGATTAAATTAGATAAATGTTTGATTTATTTAATTTAATAGAGGAACTATAGAGATTTAATAAAATGAATTATGAATTATTTAATTAAATAAAGATAGGAAGATGAAATGACCTAGCTAATTACATAGAGACAATGATTTAATTAAATTGAGGGATTTATTTAATTAAAAGGGGAATTATGATGACTTTAATCAAACAAGGCTATTCGATTAAATGGTTAGAAGAAGGGATAATTCATGATAAAGCAATGTTAGTAGATCAGGATTGAGTGTGCAATATCAATCTGTATATTTTACATGTCTACAAATCTAAAATATGGGATTCACAAAAAATTCTACAATTTACGTAAAAGGATCATCTCAGGGTATGTGCAGGATCATGATGGGCCAAAAAGTGGCAATATGATGGGTTTATGGTTGACTTTTTTTTTACCCAAAATTGATGAAACAAAAAGGGTTTTTAAAGGATCTATTCTCAGCTTTCCACCAATATAAATTATGCTTTACTTTGAATTTAATAAGTAATTATTATTCATTTTCTATTTGAATTACAACTAAAGTCCTGATTGATAGGCTGATTGAAAAACATCTATAGCTTTCAAACGGTATCACATTTTTTGAATCTAAAACATGTGTCACATTCTATGCTTCACATACTATAGGATTAAAGAAAGAAAAATTGAATTTCATGAAGTTTTGACCAAGTTAAGGTGGTCGACATATGAGTTTTTTATATTTTTTAAAAGTTGTAATAAAAAATCATAATTAATTATTTACTAAAAAAAATACAAAAAATATGCATCATATCGGGGCATGAGTCCTCTACTAATATCTAAAATCTTATAAAAAAATATATCATTTTATGTTGGTTAGGGTGGTCAAACAGACACCTACTTCTTATTTTTTCCCTGAAATTTAAGTACTACTGCATTGAAATTTCAAATTTTCACCAAATAGATTTTTTTTTTAAACAAACCTAGTAGTTTAGAAGCTACATTCAATTTGCTACAGATTCTATTCTTACATATTTTTGAAATAATATAGATAACTTATTCAAAATTTTATGTCAATTTTCCTAACTTTGATTTTTCTGAATTTTTTGCCACTTAAGGCCCTATTTTTTCCATGATGATCCTGCACATACCCCTCATAAAGATGAATCTAAAATACTAGAATGATCTTACTAAATTGAAGTATTGGAAGCAATAGAAACTCTAAAATTGAAAAATATAGGAGGTGAAGGATATGGAATCTCAATGTAAGTCCCAAGAGTTGAAGAGAATGAAAGAAAACTAAGGCTCAAGTGACCAAACTTTTCCTTAGAAATATAGTTTACACTAGATGCATGAGTGTGAGTATCATTAAAGGAACTATAATAGATCATCAAAGGAAAAATGTGAAAAGGTGTACAAGTGAGATGCATGATCAATCATATTAGCAATAATGATTGATATACTCTCTAAGTCCCTATTAATCATAGAATTAGGTGTGAATTCAATAGTCTTTCTTGTTCCACTATGTGCAATTTGATAGATGGAAAGGAGCTTGGTTGACAAGGATGGAACATAAAGTACATAATTGAAAGAGTATTCTCCCACATGTGTCAATAGATCCTTTCCTACAAACATTCATATACATATTATTCCCCATCAAGATTTATTATAAAGTATAAAAAACAAATAAAGAGAACATACCCTTTCATGAAGCCATATGAGTTGAATATCTAGAATCAAGTCATCTAAACCTAACTAAGGACTTGTAGATGATGAGGGTGTAGAAGAATAAGATGAACCCAATACAATTGTTGAAGGTAATTCAATATTATTTTTCTAAAGAAGTTACTTCAACTCATCAATCTATTTTTATAGCAACCATGTTCATCATGCCCAACTTCTTTCAATAATAACATATGTTTTTCTCCTTTTTAGGTGTATCCTCTTTAGAATAGGTGGTCCAACCTCATTAGATTATGTCTTAGATGTTGTTTTCTTCTTGGATTTGACTTTGGGTGATTGGGATATGGATTCTTGACTCTTAGGAATTGCATCTAACTCAATAATATTAGCTTTATCTCTAGTAAAATGGCCGCAAAAATATATCAAAATGAGGCATAAAAAATGCATCACCTAGGTTATCCATGGTGGAATATAAGGTAGAAGAAAGACTAAATATGGTACTTAAAAATATTCAATAATATAGGTTACTTATTAGAATTATACTTCCCACAACCAAACAATTGAGATATGAGATTTAAATTTAACAAAATAGTCTCTAATATAAGGAAATGCATTCACAAATATTTTTGACATATTCACCAACTCAATGTTTTTTTGGATATCCAACTTCTCTTGAAAGGAAATCAAGATATAAAATGGTAGTTGACTACTCCGAGATCCCTTATGGATAGTTTTTGGCTTTCAAGATAGTTCAATTATTTGTTGGCCCAACATTTGTTGTTGCGCCAAAAGATTGAATTGTTAATGCCTGAAACAACTGCCATAGTTAACAAATCCATGAGAGGTAGTTAAGCCATGTTGTGAATCCCGAGGGGAGTGTTGACCATCTACCAACAATCTCTCCCTTAACATTACTTGAGGGGATTCAAACATGTAACCTTTGGCTTTGATACCAATTTTTAGCCCCATGATTATCGTTGCATCAAAAGGTTGACCTATTAATGCCTAATACAACCGCCAAAGTTAACGGATCCATGAGAGGCACTTAAGCCATGTCGTGAATCTTGAGGGGAGTGCTGACCATCTTCCAACATTATTTGTTATATTATTATAGTAATACAAATTAAGGGACTTAAATGATTGTTCTAGAACTAGAATCCTAAAAATAGGTTAGATTTAGAAGATATACTTGTTTCATAATGTTCTCAACCAATAATTTATTAGACTAATCTCATGGTCTTAAAATGCTTTATGAAAAAAAAAATTATTCATTGAGTATTCATTACAGTGATGTTAGTTCCTAAACTAACCACTAGTTATAAATAGTGTAATAGAGGGGAAGTAAGAGAAGGGTTTGAGAAATATCTTGTTTAAAATTTCATTGCAATACATGAATGCATAAGTAGAAAAAATCAACATTTACTACTTATTTAACTAGATGAATAGTAGTATCATAAGAAAAGTGATATCTTTAGAGGAAGTCAATATGGTAAAGACTTATTAAACACTCAATATTAGTCTAGTTTACTAAGACACTTTACAATAATGAAATAAAATGTTTTGACTAACCACCAAAAAAAAAATACAAATATGAGAATGCGAGTGGTATGAACAAATAATTCATCAAATACCCATTACATTTATACCTCCATAATGAAGAAATATAGCCAAATTATTGGAAACCATGAATTAAAGTAGACAAATAAGATGCTTTTGCAAGTTCCATAGTGTGATATAGGGGGATTCGCTACTCATGAGTTCTCTTCACTCAAAGATCCTCACGGGGCGAACTTCCCTATATCACCTTAATGGAACAGTGTGGAAGTTCTATAATCCAAAAGAGAAGGTCACAAAGGGTCTCTGGACAAACTGACAGGCTCTCGGCCAAAGGACGTCAGTGCAAAAAGCGAACAACAACACGACGCGCTGACATCTCAGAGGTGCACTGGCATCTCGTACAAATCAGAGGATGAGTTTATCACAGAAACACCTAAAGTGACTCTTTCTACTCCAAATGCTAAGACCATAGAATACAATAAAATAACAGAAAATGATAGGACTAAGATAAAGAAATAGAAATTAAAAAGGTAAGGAGAAGAAAAGGAAAGAAATACTTACAACCATGTGAGTGATGAAGCCTCCACCAAACAAAAGTCTTCAAAACCTGCAAGCGCAATATCTAGAGAGAATGTTGGGGCTGTATAGGGGTTTTCCTTAGTCAAACCCCTATTTTGGTGTTCCCACCTCCACAAACAACCAAGAAGATAAAGAGTGTGATGAAAAAAGTGTGTGGTGAAAGCAAAACCCGCTCAGGAGTAGAACCCACACCACGAATAAGTGTGTGATAAAAGAAAACCCCACTTGAGGGGGAGAAACCATATCACAAATTAAATGTGCAAATAGTAGGGGATATGGAATCCCAAGATGCTCACAAGCATGGAAATGGAATTGCAAGAGCCAAGAAGGCTATCAAGAATGTTGTAATGGAAGCTTGTGAGAGCTTGAAGCTGCTACAAGCTGTATGTGTAAGCAAGTGATGGAGTGAAGCTAAAACTAGTAGAGTGGAGTTAGCTATTGAAGAAGTCCCTCAAATGAAGTGAAAAAAGGACTTTTAAGGAGGGAATAGAAGCTTCCTGGGCCATTTTAGAGAATCTTGAGCCGTTTCCACTGAAAAACTAAGATGACAAGTGAAAAACATGCTCAGAAATGGTCATCTAAGCATTGAAATGTCGTAGGACACTAGCTTGGTGTACAGACGTATGTGCGATGCACTAGTGTCTGGACACGTCATGCTACAAAACAACACGAACCCGAAAGACACCAAGACTGGTGCAGAATTAACATGCAAGGGTGGCTGCTAAAAAGGGGTGTTGGAGCATCTTGAGAGGGAAAAAGGCTGATGCAAGGGATAGGATGAGCCTACTCAAGATGATAAAGGAGTGGACACTAAAGCGGGAACAAGAATGTAAGGGAAATCGCAAGGGTGCAATTTTTCTCTTATACATTTTGCCCCCACTTTAGTGGGCATATGCATCTACATTAATATGCACGCTAAAGGAAATCTACTAAAATTAAATAACATCATATGTCAAAAGGATATTGTAGAGGAAGTAGATAATTCTTTGAACCACGAAAGCATGCCCCTAGTTCGACGATCTACAAAACCAATATATTAGACAAGAAACACCTGCATCAAATAAAAATGTTAGAACATAAAAAGCTAATGGATTTGAATCAGCAAAGTGAAAGAGACCTCGATGTAAAAAGTTGTCTCAATACTATGCGTCATCCCCAAATTATTCATAGAAGACTTCAAAGATGAAGAGAGAAGGAGCATATACTCAAGATGAAGAAGGTGCTTATCTTAGATCCGGTATATGCAAGAGACAAGAGAGATGAACAAAGTGTGTGGTGAAAGAAAAACCCACTAAGGAGTAGAACCCACACCACAAAGAAGGTGATAAAAGAAAACCCCACTCGAGGAGGAGAACCCGTATCACCAGAAAGCGCCTCACAAGCCTGCAGACTTGCAAGGAAAGCATCCTTCAAGAACTCTCACATGAAGGAAAACCAAAGAAGCAGACTCCACAGAGTCAAAAAGTGACAATATGTCTATTCGCAGGTAGAACATGTCTAAAGTGTCGATATGTCTACCCATAGATAGAACACATCTAAAAGTGTCGACATGTTTACCTGGAGATAAAATATGCCTAAAAGTGTTGATACGTCTACCCGCAGATATGGCACATCTAAAAGCGTCGACACGTCTACCTGTAGATAAAACATGTCTAAAAGCATCAATACATCTACCCATAGATAGGATGCATCTAAAAGCATCAACACGTCTACCCGCAAATAGAACATGTCTAAAGTGGTTGGTCACGTAGACTGAGAAAATTTCAAAGGGTTCCCTCGGGAACCCTTCAAAAGGAGAGGGGTTCACTCAAGGGATGCGCTATTTGAAAGGAAAGGTCTAGTCAGACTTCCCCCAAGCTAGACACAAAGAGTTCATTCGAAATAGAGGATTTCAAAGAGGTCCCTTGGGAACCCTTTGAAAGGAAGAGGGGTCCACTCAAGGGACGCGTTGTTTGAAAGGAAAGGTCTGGTCAGGCTGCCCCCAATCTAGAAACAAAGAGTTCATTTGAAATAGAGGCTTTCAAAGAGGTCCCTCAGTAACCCTTCAAAAGGAAGAGGGGTCCACTCAAGGGACACACTATTTGAAAGGAAAGGTCTAGTCAGGCCACCCGCAAGCTAGACACAAAGAGTTCATTTGAAATAGAGGCTTTCAAAGAGGTCCCTTGGGAACCCTTCAAAAGGAAGAGGGGTCCACTCAAGGGACACTTCAATTGCAAGACATAGCAAAGAGAGGGGTCCTTTAGAAGGACACACATCTCCAAAATGAGCTATCACTTCCCCCAATGTGCAGGGGAGGAGAACCATGCAAGATGCTTCAGACAAGATAGAGGTGAACCTCAATATCACTTGTCAAGCAAAGCAGGTGCATCAATCAAATGGAAGTTTGATGGCACCTAAATCACTAAGTTGTTGTATTTTGTCCTTCAAGGCCTTACATTCGCTAGTGGAATGACGAAGCACTTGATGGTATGCATAGAAAGAATGTTTATCATGTCCATGAGATTTATTATGTGTAGGAGAAGGAAGAGTGATTAAGCAGGCTTTTAGAAGTGACAAAAAAATACACTTTTGCTTAGATAAAGGATGAGGAATGGAAAGCAAACCTTTCTCTTGTGGTGAAAGGTCTGACTTCTCGCAAGAAGAGGAAGACACGAAGGTGGAAGATAGAGGAGGATAAAAAATCCGTTTAGAACAAGATTGAGTGGAATTCATGTCTCCATCCAACTGTGGTGTTCTTTTAAATTTTTCATCCGAACAACCAAGCCCTAGATTATGCTTACGAGGCACAATTTATATAGGGACCTGAATGCCTTGTTCATTGTGCCCACAACCTTTATGCTCATAGCCAAATTTAGAGACGAGCCTAAAGCTAGGGCCATAACATGTTTGCAAGTCTTGAAAAGAAGGTGGATCCTTATAAAGAGCATTGTCCCAACAATGGGGATCACACTACTCTATGGGATCACCATCATTCTTATTAATAGGACTTCCAACACTATCCTCCTTAGCTGAAGCGTAATCCTCTTCCTCAGAAGGAGGATCAATACTAAGGATATTACAATGATTCCTCACCCTATTCCGTGATATAAAAGAATAATAATCTTTGATAGCGGGCGTAGGTGATGTTGTCAGAAGGTCTAAGTGGATTGGGTCAACTTTATATTCTCCCACGAAGGACTCTGTAAAGTCTAAAGAGCCCCAATCACCACCAAGACATGCATTCCTTTGAGAAGAGGTGGAAGGAGCACACTTAGGACTCCTTGCTTCAAAAGGATCTTCTTTAGGGACGTCCACCTCGAGAGTATCCTTTGTAGTAGGTACTACTGGGGTAAACATCGACACACTAGAAGGTACTGAGGGAATAAGAGTAGGCACAACTAGAGCTCGACCAGTAGCTACTATCTCACATAGGCGCATAGCTTCAGGGTTAGCCTTAATTGTGACTACTTGATTGTTACAAATAAACTTAATAGATTTATGCAAGGTGGACAGGATTGCACCCATAGCATGAATCCACGGTCTACCAAGAAGAAGGTTACATGGAAACTTTTCTGCCATGACATATACAAGGGTAGGAACAGTAACAGGTCCCAACCTCAAAGGCAAGACTATCATGCCTAGGGATTTTCAACCGACATTATCGAACCCATGGAGGACAAGGGAAGAAGTATTAAGAGAGGATGGGTCAATATTAATCTTAGGCAGTAGATCAATACTACATACATTGAGTACCGAACCAACATCAATGAGAGTGCGTCTAATTCCTATCTTATTAATATTGACTATAATCATTAGAGGATTCGGTTGCTTCTGTACTTTTGAGGGTGGGAGCTCTTATAGACAAAACATAATATTCGGTGAACCCACATGAATATATGCCATCAACGCATCAGCATCTGTTGGCCTAGCAGAAGAAGGAAAGAGGATCTTTAGCAAGGCTTCCTGAAACACACCTTGATAAACCGGAGTAGACTGAAGCAAGTCCCATAGTGAGATCTTATCCGAACTAATCTGAGGTTGTTCGACAAGATTGCAATTTCTAGGTGCTTTAGCTGTAGGTTTAGGAGCTTGAGGAAGTCTTGGTTGTTTATTCATACTATTTTTGTAATTATAGGCTACTGCTCTATAAGAGGGAGCCTTAGGAAGATTAGGAGATCAACTATTTAATGGAACACCAGCGATAGCACAAACCCTTTTAGGAGCAGGACTAACTGGAGTCACATGAATGATCAGTCTCTTAGGCCCTGGAGGGGTAGTAGAGACATCTACCACATTCACAAACTCATTACTACTAGTAGAACAATTACTTGAATACATATTCTCAACATCAACCCAAATAGGATCAAACGTGGAATAGTTGCTTAAAGAGACATTCTCAACATTGATCCAAGGAGAATCAAATGTGGAAGGGGGTTCATCATTTGCTAATGCATCATCTCTAGAAGAGGGTACATTAGAACAAAGATGAGATTCATCATTCACAAATGCATCATCTCCAAAAGAGAGTGCATTGGAATGAGAAGAAGATTCATCATTCACCAATGCATCATCTCTAGATGAGAGTGCATTAGAATGAAGAGTAGGTAGAGTAACATTGAGGAAGGTATCAATGATTTCATCTTCTTGCAATAAGATATCCTCTGAAGAAAGAGGAATCTCATGAGAAGGATCAAAGATACCAAGTGACATGGACACAACCAAGTCACTATCACATGCATTAAAATGAATATCATTAATATCTTGGATAATATTAGATATGGAACTAACAAAAGAACCTATTAAATCCATTTATAGTTTTTCGAAGAAAAATGTTCATGTCAGGTTCACCAAAATATGATATAGGGGAATTCGCTACTCACGAGTTCTCTTCACTTAGAGATCCTCACGGGGTGAACTGCCCTATATCACCTCAATGGAACAACGCCAAAATTATAGAATCCGAAAGAGAAGGTCACAGAGGGTCTCTAGAAAAACTGATAGGCTCTTGGCCAAAGGATGTCAGTGCATAAAGCAGATGATAGTGCGGTGCACTGGCATCTCAGAGGTGCACTGGAATCTCATACAGATCAGAGGATGAGTTTATCACAGAAACACCTAAAGTGAATCTTTCTACTCCGAATGCTAAGACCATAGAATACAATAAAATAAAATAAAATGATAGGACTGAGATAAAGAAATCAAAATGACAAAGGTAATGAGAAGAAAAGGAAATAAATTCTTATAGCCGTGTGAGTGATGAAGCCTCCACCGAACAAAAGTCTTCAAAACCAACAAGCACAATATCTGGAGAGAATGTTGGAGTTGTATAGGGGTTTTCCTTAGTCAAACCCCCATTTTGGTGTTCCCACCTCCACAGACAACCAAGAAGATAAAGAGTGTGATGAAAAAAGTGTGTGGTGAAAGAAAAATCCACTCAGGAGTAGAACCCGCACCACAAATAAGTGTGTGATAAAAGAAAACCCCGCTCGAGGAGGAGAACCTGTATCATGAATAAGCATGTGATAAAAGCAAACCCCGCTTGAGGAGGAGAACCCGTATCACGAAGTAAATGTGCAAATAGTAGGGGATATGGAATCCCAAGATGCTCACAAGCATGTAAATGAAATTGCAAGAGCCAAGAAGGCTATCAAGAATGTTGTAATGGAAGCTTGTGAGAGCTTGAAGCTACTACAACAAGCTGTATGTGTAAGCAAGTGATGGAGTGAAGCTAAAAAATAGAAGAGTGGAGTTAGCTGTTGAAGAAGTCCCTCAAATGAAATGAAAAGAGGAATTTTAAGGAGGGAAGAGAAGCTTCCCAGGCTGTTTCAGAGAATCTTGAGCCATTTCCACTGACAAACTAAGATGACAAGTGGAAAGCATGCTCGAAAATGGTCCTCTAAGCGTTGAAACGTTGCAGGACGCTAGCGCGGTGCGTGGACATCTGTGCGATGCACTAGTGTTTGGACACATCATGCTACAAAACAACATGAACCTGAAAGACACCAAGTCTGGTGCAAAATTAACATGCAAGGGTGGCTGCTAAAAAGGGGTGTTGGAGCATCTTGAGAGGGAAAAAGGCTGATGCAAGGGCTAGGATGAGCCAACTCAAGATGCTAAAGGAGCAGACACTAAAGTGGGAACAAGAATGTAAGGGAAATTGCAAGGGTACAATTTCGCTATTATACACATAGATATCAACAATTTTTAGAATATTTTGGAGTGAAATTTCAAACCCTTAGGTTGAAAAATAATATCTAACCCTTGAATTTAGAAAGAAAATTCAACCCTTTATAAGGAGAAATATGTTTTTCTTTATAGATAAAGATAATATCCTTGGCAAGATCTAATGATTCATGTTGATTTTCTTCATCAATAGTGCATGTTCAGGAAGTATCAATCATGGTTCTAGATGAATTTGGAAAGGGAGTGTATAGGTCATGGTTAATCCCATTAAATATGCATATTTAAAGAACTGGAGTGGTGTAAAATTCCTCTAGTAGTTGAAACCCTCTAATGCATTGATAACAAAATTGACTTACTCTTTATTCTAGCATGAAATTGCATAACACCTACATCTTGGAATATGTACCATAAATTTTGTAGGAAAGAAAACCCTTTTAGTAGTTGCAAGGGTCAAATATAATAATAAATGTGATTTTTTATCTCCTTTGGATGCTTTTTGCAACCACTACATTAGTATTTCCTCCACATGATCGAGAAATACTTCTTCCCACCTAGAATCTTGCAATAATAAAGAGAAAATCATTAAGTTTATCTTTAAACCAAATAAATCCAAGTCACACTATATTTTAGTAATTTTGGGGGTTTGGAAGGAGATCAAGGAATTTGACATCTAAATATTAGACATCAAATTATCCACCAAAATTCTACCAGGATTTAAATTCCTTTAACATTACCTTTAAAACCACTTTTATGGAAATGAAAAAAGATCTAGCTATTAGATAACCTAGAAGATGAATATTTGGTAGTTAGGTTAGATTCTACAAAGATTTTAATGCCTTAAGATTTTATCATTTATTTTTATCATTTGTAGGATTAGAATAGGATGTGGACTATGGACGCTAAGCACTAAAATATCAACAATCTAGTTGAAATCTTACAAAATCCTCAAGTTTAGCTTTTGTTGAAGTCTTCTCTAATTTTAGAACCTCCATGTAAATAATCAAAGGCGATTTGTACATGATTTTCAAGTCCATTTCAATATTGGATTTTTACATCCAACATTTTTTTAGGGGTTATCTTTTTCCATTTAAATAGATAAAAGTGACATTTTCAAGAACTTGGAGGAGATCTAGATATTTCGAGGGTCAAAATAATAAGAAGAAAGAACTTTCACATCCAATTGAAAAAGTATAAAAAATAGAAGTTGCCCAAGTGAGAATCCCTTTTGTGAGGATTTCATCATAGGAAAGGACAAAGGAAGTGAGTGTTTTGACATGTAAGAATATATTTGGATTCACTTTGAGATCCTAAAAATATGCTAATTATTGAACTAAAAGGCTTTTCCACAAAATGAAGGAGGATGGGATGTTTAAATAATAAAGGAACATATCCACATACACTTCAAATATCAGCAACACAAACTTAACAAAGGCTTAAGAAATTAACAAGATGTGAGATTATTTTTTGGGGAAGGATCATACATTAGGAGAATTTGACAATAAGAACTAGATGTCCAATAGCACATAGAAATTCTACAAATTTTATTTTCAAGTTTTTAAGGTATTTTTATTCATTTGTGTAGTGTAGATAAAAGTAACCCTTTTTCACACTTAATTTGGGAATGAGTAATTAATGATAGAACTCAAACCTAATTTTGTCTTATTTAGGGTGTTGTAAAGTATATCTTTACACTTTCACACTAATCTAGGGATTCATTGATTAATTTTACTTCTTTATGCTTTAATTGGCCCTATTTTGCATCCACAAGCCTTATTAAATGTATTTTTTGAAGGATAAACCCAACACTTATCAAATAACCAATCATAATTCAATATATTGGGTCATGTGTTCTAGATAGATGGTGATTTGGGACCCATACACCACCTTGGGCATCTGAGTCCCACCTAGGTCTTGGGACCTGATTTCAAATTGCACATTAAATAAGGCACTCTTATAAATCTATGTCCCGAGTTTTAGCTCTACTGGGAATCATACGCCACAATTAGTGTATGAGTCCTACTTTAACAAGGACCTAATTTAAATCAAATTCTTGGTAGGATTTTACTATCATAGATCTGATGTCAGCTTGTAGTGTTGTAATTTTGGGAAATTTGGCATAAACAAGTATAAATACAAGCTTATTTCACATACTTTCATCCTAGAATTTCATAATCAATCAAGAGCACTTTCACAAGAGTTCACAAGATAATTCAAGAGAATTCAAGAGAATTATAGAGCATTCAAGAGCATTTCAAGAGCATTCAAAGGTATATTTGAAGAAGATTATTGTAGCAATTCAAGATCCATTATCATGTCAAAGGTTTGATGCATCATGCATGTGGTTTTAAGCTAATGTTGTGATGTATTGTTCAAGATTAATTCAAGTACTCAAAGGAATTATCTTTCATCAAGAATGACAATCAAGATCTACATCCATTAAGGCCACTTCATGCTTGTTTGTAGATCTACAAGGTGGGGTCACCGAAAAAGTAACCCTTCTACTTTTTCTGACTTGTTTGGGCCCTGCTTGTGATTTTAGTTTAATGTTGCCTTGATTTAGTGTTGTAATGTGGATAACACATTAAAATTAGGTCTTGGGCACTTGTGAACTAATAGGATTTAAATGGTGCCTTGCAAAATTATTGTGAAGTGTTGTAACACACTCACACTTTTCTAGGGTTTTATCAAATAAGTTAAGCATTTTAATCATAATCAACTTTAATATTTCCTTATTTAGAGTGTTGTAAAGTGCTATAACACACTTTCACATTCCTATAGGATTGTCATTAATAATTGAGATTTCTTATGCTTTAATTGGCCCTATTTTGTATCCACAAGCCTCATTTATTACATCTTTTCAAGGATAATCCTGACACCAACCAATAACCAATTATAATTTAGGTGTTCTTGGCTTGTGTGGCTTGAATTTAGTGTCTGGGACTCATTTTCCATCTTGGACAAATGAGTCCCACCTAGGTATTTTTGGCCCCAATGCAGGTTTCACACATTTCTAAGCATTTTCCATTTTTGGTCCCATACATTATGCGTGATGGGACTCATTCACCACCTTGGGTGAATGAGTCTTGTGTGCCAAAATTCAAATTTCTGGTGGAATTTTTTTCTCCTAGATTTGATGTCGGCTTGTAGTGTTGTAATTTTAGTAATTCTTGCATAATTAAGTATAAATACAAGGTTCTTTCACTCATTTTCATCCCAAACATTCAAGTATTCATACCTTGCATTCAAGAGAGTTCTAAAGAGCATTAAGAATTCACAAGAGCATTCAAGGCATTTCAAGGGTAGATTATCAAGCATCTTAGAGAATTCTTCAAGTGCCAATCATCATGTCAAAGATTGCATTCTTCATGTTTATTATTGTGCTAACATTTGTGATGTAGAGTTCATGATCCAAGCATGTGTTTCGAGTAAGATCAACATCATTCAAGCTAGAGTCAAGAACCACATCCATTGCATCCATTTCAAGCATCATTGCAACACCTTATTGATAGGGTTTGGTGATTTGCAAAATTATCTTTTGTTCATTCATCATTCTCCTTTTATATTTTCTTTCATTTCAAGGTTTAATTACCAACAAGGGGTTTGACCAAGGCAAACCCCTATTCATTGGTATCAGGACATAATAACCTAGCCAAAATAACCCTAGACACAATAACCCTGTCATAATAACCCAAGGACAAAATAACCCAGGGTCATAATAACCCATGGACAAAATAACCTATGATCAAAATAACCCATGGACAAAATAACCCGTGGTTTTTGTTTACCTTTCTCTATATTTTTATGAGGATATTTTGTCCATGGGTTATTCTGACCACAAGTTATTTTGGCTTGGGTTATTATGACCCTAGGTTATTTTGTCCTTGGGTTATTATGACTAGGTTATTCTGTCTAGGGTTATTTTGGCCAGGTTATTATGTCCTGTAATTGAAACTACAAATTGCCACTTGTAAACCTTCTCCAAGCTTCTCCAAGGCTTGATGAAAACTTTAGGGATTTTGTGGACTTGACAACTTTAGGGCTAGGTTGCAAATTTTCCAAGAAGCAAAGGAAAAGAAAAGTTGTCAAGTCCACAAAATCCCTAAAGTTGTCATCAAGCATTGGAAAAGCTTGGAGAAGGTCTATAGGTGGAAATTTGTAGTTTCAGATTTGGAAACTAGTCAAAAAGAGCATAAAATACCTAGAGGCACAAAATCTAGTTCAAAACTTCTAGAAAAGTAGAAGTGGACTGATTGACCGCTATTGGTGAATGAGTCCCACTATACAGGCTTGATAGAGATTTTTATAGATTTGGATACCCTTTTGGATGAAACTTGTTCTTGGACATTTTCTCAAAAAATGGACTTATTCGCCCAGCTTGGCAAATGAGTTCCAATCAACATCAACAATAAATTTTTCAGTGATCCAAACCTCCATTCTACCTTCTTTAGTCTTCTAGGTGCACACTTTCAGTTTCATAGCTTTCTGTTACATTTTGTTCACTTTCTTAGGTCATTTAGAGTTAGTTTGCATTTCACACTGTGTTTTCCATTTCATTGTCTTTTCCAAGTTTACACTTGGTGGTGAACCCCTCATTAGTTATCATTCAATCTCTAGGACAACGCTATTGCAAGATTTCAATCTCCTTTGCATTGAGATCTCTAGGGTTAACCTTGAATGGAGTCTCTTTGAAAGTGGGTGTGAATATATTATATCCTAATCCATCTTTTCACATCAAAAACACACAAACCCATATTTTAAGAGGTTCCATTTTGGTGAACCTACATTTAGGACATCATTATTTCAATTTGGAGTGCATTTACATCCTAGATTTAGCTTGCATTAACATTGCATTAGGTTTTGCATTGGTTAATTTGCATTCTAGGGTTTTAATTCTTGTATTAGTGAAAGTTCATATAGCTTGCATTATTGCACTTTATTTTCATTGAAAATTAGTAAAATTTTGCATTTGCATTTTAGATTTGCATCAGAAAACATAAAAAAGCATAAAATTCAATTCAAAAATTCAAAAAAATTAGTACCTAGACTCATTCACCACCTTGGGTGAATCAGTCCCTTTGCATATTTTTCACTGCATTTTCTGGCATTTACAGTTCATTTTCTAAGTTTTTGTTTTCCATTTCTACATTTCTGTTTCACTTTCCATAATTTTAGTTATAAGCATTTCATTCTTATTAGCTTACATTTCATTTGCATTGACCTTGCATTTAGTAGCCTTTGCATGAGTGTTTGGTGTCCTATTGCTAATACCATAGTGAGAAGAAGTTCGAGACTCATGTCATCCCACAATAGCACAATCGTTGTGGATCTTGGGTTATCTAGAGCTTCCACTCCTAGTATTGACACTAGTACACTAGGCATGGATAACACCCTTAGCAGCTCCTTTCCTTCAAATAGCATGCAAGTTGAACCAAGGAATGACAACATCCTGCAAGAAAACATAATTCATATTCATGAGGACCTAGTAAGCTTACAACATCAAATAAGCCTTGAAAAAATTTCAACCACTACAATTCCTACCACATAAACCATTCATCGCATGCTTGAAAGGGATGATGGCCTTGACCTTATGAAAAATATTGTTTAAATATTTGGAAAACATCTTTCCTCGCCAACTAGTTGTCCTTTTCCCACAAGAAATGTCACAAGCCAAGGAGGAACTCAAATTTCTCCTCCCACAACAATTGCCTCAATACCTACCTACACCAACCCTCAAGTCACAACAATGCAACAAGTTAGTAATGTGATTCCTTCCTTGGGTATTCTTGTTAGCATCCCTAGTTCCTATGTGGCATTGCAAGTTATAACTCCTACCTTACCACTTATAAACATTCCATTCACCTATCCTGCAACCACATACATTCCATCACCACTTTCACTCCCATCTCATAACACAAGCAATGACCCTCTCATAACACAACTTTTCTAAACCATATCATCCCTTCAAAAGAAAATTTCCACCATAAACCAAAATCAAAATGATCCACCTACATATTATGTCAAAAGTAGTCCATTGTCCTTGGAGATATTACAAACACCAATGCCACAAGGTGTAGAGGTGCCTAGATTTGAGAAATATGGGGGGAAGGGAGATCCTTCTCATCATGTTAATGCCTACACTGCTTTATGTAGTGACTTTTTCCTCAACAATAAACTTTTGGCAAAAAAAATTCCTAGGTCCTTGAAAGATATTGCCTTGGAATGGTTCTCTTCATTACCGAACAACTGAATTCCTTCATTCAATGAAATTATTGATGCATTTTTAAACCATTTCCAAGTGCATATGAATCCTAAGATGACCTTGGTTGATTTGATAAGATGCAAGCAAAAAGAGGAATTAAAGATAACTAATTTTATCTCACGCTATCATTCGCTTTATTCCCAAATTGATGTCAAGGTCCTCGACCCACACCTTCAAAATATGTTCATAGAAAATTTACAAAGTCAAATCCAAGAAAAGTTGACTAATATGATGAAATTCTATTCCTTCGTGCACCTATGCACTACCCTCTGTTATTATCAAAATTTGGTTAACAGTCAAGATACAAGGTCCATTTCTAGCCAAATTGATAGATCCAAGCCTGCAAACCAAAACAATGCTCAACCTTTTAGAAAACAAAAAAAAGGGTTCCTTCAATTCAACCCCCCTCAAAAAATAGCTCAAAATGTCAATAACCAAGTAGCTATTGTCAAAGCCACGATCCCATTTAGTTATGGAGACCCCACAAGACAATTCACTCCCTTTCTTGATACCCTTCATAACACAATTTCCCAACTTCTAGAACAACAAATGATTACCTTACCTCATGTTAGAACACCCGACCCTAATAAGCCTTTACCCCCAATCTTTAAATCAAATGCTTGTTGCCAATATCATCGATAAAATAGACATGACATGGAACATTGCAAGCATCTTAAACATCCTGTGGAAGACCTCAACATCCTATGGAAGACCTCATTGATTCCGTCCATCTATCCATTGGAGGTGTTAGTAATCAAGGAAATAAGTTTGTTGCCTCTCTTGACCAAACCTTGCAAATTTTCACCAACCCAATGCCCAAACATAATATTTCATTTGTCAAAGCAAGTGAAACTACAAAGAATGATGTGATGACTATTGATACAAATGATGAAAATAATGATTCTATTATAAATAATGCTATCAATGTAAATCCTATAGATGAAATGGAAGGGATGATAGACATCATCCCTTGTAAGGGCTGACCTAAGAGTTATCTTGAAATTGATTTCTCCTCTAAGGATATACTTAAACATTTTCCCAATGGTCCTTTTTACATATCCAACCATATCTATGACAAGCCCACTAATGGGATATTAATAGATCTCACTTGTGGAGAGAACATGATCAACAAGTTATTTTTACTTTTGCATGAACTCTATCAAGATGAATATGATAAACCGAAAGCATGGATCAAGAAAAACAATGGTTTTTCTTGCCCTACAATAGGATCAATTTCCTTACCATTGCAGATAGGAACAAAAACATTAGATGTCACATTCTCCATCATCCTGCAGTTGGACCAATTTTGTGTGAAGCTAGGCCACCGATGGCTTCACTCCATGAAATTCGTCCCTTTGGTTGAGCATAAATGTTTAAAGTTTCCCTTTGAAAATGAAGTATTCACTATCGACCATAGTGGCTTTAACCCCTTGTCTTCCAAAGGAAACTTTTCCCTAGAGGCCTTTTGGCCCAAACCCATGGAACCTATAAAACCTCAAGAAGACTTCTTTTTCTTGTCCTATCAAAACTTAAAGGAAAAGAAGATAGCCAAACTATCTCTTTGAAACATGTCCCCATCAACATCTCAACCTACCATCCTTGATGCAACCATGCTTGAACCTAAACAAGAACCAAACAATCAAGACCAATTGAAAATAGAAACTTCACCTACATCCTACAAATGACCAAGAGCCAATGAAACCAACCCCGTAACACTTCCTCAAATAAAAAAAATTACAAATTCAAAGAGAAAGTGGTTGAGAAACCTCTTGTGGTTCCTTCCATTCCTCCCCTTAGGGAAGAAAAGAAACCTATAGTTGATCAACTTGCTCTTACACAAATGCAACTTGAGAACAAAACCAAAAGAAACGAAGGTGCTAGAGAGCATAGGTGTCGATGTTGTACCCTTGCTCACAAGTTACATGAAGAATTAAACAAATAAAATCAAGATCTGAACTTGACTAAAGCAATGCACAATGACCCTCCTTCCCAACCAAAACAATAAAATTCAATGCAACCTCCACAACAGGAGTTGAACTCCTCCATGGAAATTATCATTCGACCTCATGTTGTGATCAACTTAGATGATGATGACGAGGTTGCTAAAATTGATGGGGAGGTGGACGACTTGCTCATAGGTTGACTCACATTTTCCTTACTATCCTTTTTCCTTATTTCATTTTCATTTTCTTTTGTGTGATTGCATGTGCGTAATGTGATCTTCCGTAATGTGATCTTCCGTAATGTTTAGTCTAATTTTCTCTCTATTTGTGACATTCCTCTATTTGTACCTTTATTCTTCTCTATGTCATGTATCTCTTTCAATTTTTTATCTTTATATCCTTTTCCTTTTCCTTTTGGGGATGATGCAAGGTGTCAAGACATTTATGTCTCTTGCATGTTGACCCAAAAGGATTTTTCTTTTTATTTTTCCTTTTTCCTTTTCTCTTTTGTCTTGTGTTTTACTTTTGGGGATGACACAAGGCATCAAGACACCCTATCTCTCTTCCATGTTGACCCAAAAGGCTTTCTTTTTCTTTTTCCTTTTCATTTTCTCTTTTTGTCTTGTGTTTTCCTTTTGGGGATGATGCAAGGCGCCGAGTCATTCATGTTTCTTCCATGTTGACCTAAAAGGTTTTTCTTTTCTTTTCTCTCTTTGTGTCATTCTTCTAGTTCTATGTGTATTTGGGGGATGATGACAATTTCGAGCTCTCTAATATCACTGTAGCAAAGAACATACTAACCCCAAATCCATAGATCCCTTATGTGTTTGGTATTTTCATTTTGGGGGAAACCCTTTCTTTTCCCTTTCTTTCGCATGACGTAGCTTTACTCGGAAACATATGACTTGGCATAGGGTTTTCCAAGTTGGCTCTTATGTCTTTTTGTTAGCATTTTTAACTAGCTACTTTAAAGTAATTTCTCACAATATGGTGTTTAGCAATTTCTTTAAAGTTGGGGCATACATTGGCATTATTTTTTTGTATTTTATTTTTTTCCCTGTTCTTAATGTAGCCTTCTTACTTAATATGATGTTTTTTTCGCTTTATGGATGACATTGGGTGTAATTTCCTTCAGGAGCTTGATCTCTCTTAACATATTGCATTCCTCTTAGTGACTTGATGCGGTGCACTGCATCCTCTAAGTTGTCAATTCTCTATTCTCTGATTGGTCCTCTCTTGGAGACATTAGGCATAATGTTCCCTAAGTTAAAGATCTCGCATGAACTAAGCAAGAATCCTTTGAACATTATTTACATGTTGCATTTTGTATTTTTTGTTATATGGACACCTTGCATAACATAGCTTGCATGCCTATAGTGTCATCCTATTTTTTCATGAGCTATAAGCATACAAAGTTTTGATTCCCTCATGAAGCTCGAAAATAATTTTTGTGTGGCACCTTATTAAAGTTATTAGGAGGTATAACTTTGGTATGGTTGAGTGGGAAGACCAATCTGAGGCATGGCTTTCCCATAGCCACTTGCATGTGTGTGAGTGCATACCAATGATGAGTGTGAATTTATCACCTTTTAGGACTTCTTACTTGGTGGACAACTAGAAGTTTCATCACCTTAGAGTGAGTACTCATTTTCTGGACAAACAACCTAGATCTGATCCACATCAGGATGGAAAAATGGTCAAAGCTTGATCTGATTCTTTTTATCTCCCTCTTTTCTCTTTTTCATCTTTGGTAGTGTATGCTTGTCCTTGTCCTTTCTCTTTATATCATTCTCATGTGTGTTCCTTTGTGCTCATGTTAGTTTGTTCTGGGATCTTCATCCTAGGGGCTTGATCACCCCTCTTAATCATTGCCATCTTGTCTTGCTAGCATTGGTACATTGGAACCCCTCTTGATGTGTGTTTTTCTACTTTAGTGTGAGTTTGAAGCAGGTTCATCCTCTCACTAAAGTGGGGACTGAATGGAGTCACCGAAAAAGTAACCCTTCTACTTTTTTTGACTTGTTTTGGCCCTCCTTGTGATTTTAGCTTAATGTTACCTTGATTTAGTGTACATTAGGTCTTGGGCCCTTGTGAACTAATCGGATTTTAATGGTGCCTTGCAAAAGTGTTGTAACACACTTTCACATTTTTCTATGCTTTTATCAAATAATTTAAGCATTTTAATCATAATCAACTTTAATCTTGCATTATTTGGAGTGTTTTAAAGTGTTATAACACACTTTCACATTCCTCTAGGCTTGTCATTAATAATTGGGATTTATTATGATTTAATTGGCCCTATTTTGTATCCACAAGCCTCATTTATTGCATCTTTTCGAGGATAATCCTGACACCAACTAATAATCAATCATAATTCAGGTGTTCTTGGTTTGTGTGGCCCCAATTTAGTGTTTGAGACTCATTGGCTACCTTAAGCGAATGAGTCCCACCTAGGTCTTTTTGGCCCTGATGTAGGTTTCACACATTTCTAAGAATTTCCCATTTTTGGTCCCATACATTATGTGTGATGGGACTCATTCGCCTCCTTGGGTGAATGAGTCCCATGTGACCAAAACTCAAATTTAATTTAAATTTCTAGCAGGATTTTATTCTCCTAGTTCTGATCTCAGCTTGTAGTGTTGTAATTTCGAGAATTCTTGCATAATTAAGTATAAATAAAAGGTTCTTTCACTCATTTTCATCCTAAGCATTCAAGTATTCATACATATCATTCAAGAGAGTTCTCAAGAGCATTAAGCATTCACAAGAGAATTCAAGGCATTTCAAGGGTAGATTATCAAGCATCTTAGAGCATTCTTCAAGTTCCAATCATCATGTCAAAGATTGCATTCTTCATGTTTGTTATTGTGCTAACATTTGTGACTTAGAGTTCATGATCCAAGCAAGTGTTTCAAGCAAGATCAACATCATTCAACATAGAGTCAAGAACCACATCCATTGTAGCCATTTCAAGCATCATTGCAACACCTTATTGCTAGGGTTTGGTGAGTTGCAAAATTATATTTGGTTCATTCATCATTCTCATTTTATATTTGCTTTCATTTCAAGGTTTAATTACCAACAAGGGGTTTGACTAGGGAAGACCCCTCTTCACTAACCCCCACAATTTTTTTCCCTCTTCTTCTGTGTGATTTGCAGGGCTAGGTTATAGATTTTTCAAGAAGCAAAGGTGGAGAAATTTTTTCAAGTCCTTAAAATCCCTAAAGTTGTTATCAAGCCTTGGAGAATCTTGGAGAAGGTTTACAGGTGGCAATTTGCAGTTTCAGATCTGAAAACTAGTCAAAACGAGTATAGCAGACCAAGAGGCACAAGATCTACTTTAGAACTTCTAGAAAAGTAGAAGTGGATTGATTCACCACTATTGGTGAATGAGTCCCACTATACATGTTTGACAAATATTTTTATAGATTTGGATACCCTTTTAGCTAAAACCTGTTCCTACACATTTTCTCATAAAATGTACTGATTCCGCCAGCTTGGTGAATGAGTCCCAATCAACATCAACAACAAATTTTTTAGTGATCCATACCTCCATTCTACCTTCTTCAATCTTCCAGGTGCACACTTTTAGTTTCATAGTTTTTTGTTACATTTTGTTCACTTTTTAGGTCATTTAGAGTTAGTTTGCATTTCATACCGTGTTTTTCATTTCATTGTATTTTCCAAGTTTACACTTGGTGGTGAACCCATTATTAGTTATTATTAATCTCTAGGATAACCCTATGCAATATTTCAATCTCCTTTGCATTGAGATCTCTAGGGTTATCCTTGAGTGGAGTCTCTTTGAAAGTGGGTGTGAATACATTATATCCTAATCCATCATTCCACATCAAAAACACACACACCCCTATTTTAAGAGCTTCCACAAGATTTCAGACAAGGTTCTATTGTTTCATATTCTATTTCATGTTTCTTTTCATTCATGTTTCATCTCTCATTAAAGTTTGATTACCGAAATGGGGTTTGACTAAGGCGAACACCTATCCACTAACAAATCAACATTTCTCTCTCTCTCTACATGTGTGCTTGTGGATCTAGGTGTTTTGAGACTTGAAGATCCTTTGAAGACAAAGTTGCAAGATTGAAGAAAGTTGTCAAGTTGTCAAGAAGTTGTCATCTTCACAGAAAGTCACCTACTAGCCAAAATTTAAGCTTTCAAACTCATAGATCTGGTAGGAGTGAAGCTACAGTAGATCACTAGAGGAAACCCAAGTTTTAACCAAACCCTAATAATGGGACTAAATCACCACCTTGGGCATATGAGTCCTAGTATAACACTTTTTCTAGTTTTTAGAATATCTAGATCAGTCACTGAGAGATTCTAGTTCCTGCATAGAAACTCTAGTGTGGGACTAAATCACCTAGTCTGGCACATGAGTCCCAATAAGTTTCAAATAGAAAAATTTAGGGTTTCAGAGCTTGTTTTGACCACATCATCCTTCCAATTATGCCTCTATTCATTCTTAGTTTGTTATTCTGATTTTTAGTTTCATATCTTAGGTTGCATAGTTAGGTTTGCATATCATTTGCATCTTCTTCTTTCCAAGCCTTTGCTTGGTGGTGAACCCCCTTTTTGTATTTAATCACACCCAAGGAAACCATCCTAATCACCTAACCTATCCCTCAATCAAGCCAATTGGTTGAGGGATCTTGGTTTCCTTTAATGAAACATAAGTGAAGTAGGTGGAGGAACCCTAGTTCCCCTTTAGTTCCATCTCCCAAAAGGTGGAACACTATTTCCGAGGTTTCAATTTGTATGAATATGAAGTAGAAATGGACTAGATGTTGGAATGCTCAATTTATACACATCTAGAGTCTAGTTTTACATTCAAGTTTCACAATTCTCTCCTTTCTAAGAATTTAAAATTTTAATAGTAAGGGGAAAGATTGTAGGAAAAGCAAGGACCTCAAGAGATTAGGACACAAAGTGTATGCATACAAAAATCCTTCATAAGTAACATTTATTGAAAAGGGGTTGAATATT
Source organism: Sequoia sempervirens (assembly GCA_007258455.2). NCBI lineage: Eukaryota > Viridiplantae > Streptophyta > Pinopsida > Cupressales > Cupressaceae > Sequoia > Sequoia sempervirens. The sequence continues at coordinate 347,973,134 of VDFB02000015.1, read as the reverse complement.
TAAAATTTCTAGCATTCTCAAATCCCTTAAAAAAAACCAAGAATTGAAAATTAGGAAACTCATCCATCATTTAAAGCAAAACTTACCATTGTAAACTCAACATTTTGATAGTTTAAAATACCTAAACATTGACTCACTACTATAAAAGCATCTATAACCCCAATGTTGTTTTTTTGGTGATTCTATTAAAGGCATAAGTCTACTACTAGTTGGAAATCCATAACCCCAATATAATTACCTAAACCCTCCATCTAGTTGAGTTCCTATGATATCTATTCTATTCATTCTCATTTTTTGATATTATTTTAAAGCACATTTTGTAACATCCACACTAAATTAAAATTAGTAAATTATACATATTATTCAAAATCAAACAATAAAAGTGACACATGTCTAATATTCAAGAAAGAGAAACAAGGAATTATATTAAGAAAAGATATTTAGAGTACATTTTCTAATATTATGGTAAAACATAAAGGAATGTATTCCTTACAATACACCACATAGTCGAGATCAAGATTACACAATAAACTATAAAAAGAACCTTCCTTATAGGATTCTTTCGAATTTTAACTCCTTCGACCACATCAATGGTGAGAACATTGTTGGAGCACATTTTGACCCTACGATAAAGTGATTCACTTCTCAAGAATTATTCTTGAAAGAAGAATACCTGACCTAGCTTGAGGACGACTAGCAATGTAAATCTGATTGGAGTAATGGGATTGTGAAGCAAAACAAAATTATATCTAATGATATCATAATTTTCAAACACAAAAAAAGAAGACACTAGATTACCAACAACATAACTTTTCATCTTTAACATTATTTGGTCCATAATTTCTTATAAAAAGTGAGGCACACTCTTTGCAAATAAAGGTAATGCTAACATGATTATTTTGTAAATATGCACAAGCATATTAATAGATGGAGTTATAATAACCATAAATCAATCAATCTAATAATTTCTCAAGTATTCTAACTCATACCACAACTATCCATCATAATAAACTAAATCAATTGACCATGGTGGATACACAAGTATGATAAATTTTTTTTTATTAATGTCCATAAATATTCAACTAAAATTTAATATGCCTCTACGAGACTATGAAAACTTACCATATACTCAAATTGATATGAAAGAATTCATAATTATTAGTAATTCACAACATTTTCTTAAATCAAAAGATCTTATTTTAAGTTATCCTCAAATCTTGAATCTTAATACTTATTAAATTATTCAATGAACCAATTTATCTCATGAAGATAGAATTGTGATAAAATATCACATAACATTCATACAAAATCTCACAAACTTTTCATATAACTTATCTAGAAGTAATCTAGGTTATAACTCATAAATTAATTTTAGTCTAAATGAATTCTACAATTATATATTTATATATTGGTTTGTTGTTTTCCTATATATAGACATATAATTTTACACTTTTATATATTTTTTATACAAAATATCTAATCATATTTCATGTATCATTTTTCATTGATACCAATATATATACATATAGACACACACTTTAACATCACTTATTGTATTAATTTGCCTCCACCCATGCCTCCTTTCTACCTCTCATTTATCATGATATTCCTTTGATTTTTTATTTTTATTTTTTATTTTCTCTTTATCATTGTGTTTTATATTTTTTTCCTTCTACTCTTTCCTTAATATTCTTATTATGATATATCACTAACCTTGTATTCCAAATATATTCTCTTTATGCTATTTCATTATATCTATCATTCTTTTCTTATTCATATCTTACTTACTAGTACTTCTATTATTTATAAATATCTATCACCAATACTATATTCTTATATGATTGTATTATTATTCATTCAAATCTGTATTGATTCTTACACTTTGCATTTTCTGTAAGTAGCTCTTGTTTTCTTCCTTATAACTTGATATAACCCTTAATTTATATTGTCATTCACTACTTCATTTATAAATTATTTATTCTCTTGAAACTTATTGATTAATACATACATAACATATACTTCTTATTCTTCTATTTGATTATCATTCATACCTTTAAGTGGTGATCACTTAATTTTTATGTTTATCATCTACTTGTGACCATTAGATTAGTATAGGCTGCTTACACTTGATCTATGAAGGATCAAAGCATAATTAATCCACTAACACCAATCTCAATTATAGGATCAATCAAATGCAAATTAAACCAAACATCCATTAAAACCAAGCATACTAAACTAATAAAGCTTCAAAAATTCCTACTCTAATCCATTTGAAACTTATCCTATTATGAGAGTGGTGTTGTGTTGATGTGGAACAATGATCCTTTCCCAATACTAGAGATAATAAGCTTGTTTCAATTAGTTTTATTGAAGAAAACTGATGAAACCATTGTAAGATGTGTGTTGAAACATGATTTTATGCTAAAATGATTAAGATGTGTGAATGCAAAGCTAATCTAAATGGATTCTACGCTAAAATATTTAAACCCTAATTAATAAACAAGCTAAGTGTATGCATCTATGTTACCATAGAAGTCATTAATGGAAGCTGAGCTAATTAATGCAAGTATTTAAGATAAAATGATATTAAGCAAATGCTAAAAGTGAGTGTGAGTGTGAGTGTGAGTGATTTCAATAGCATGAATTTTCTTTGAAAAGGATGGATCCATTTGTCTCCAAATAGTGACCTATTTATAGAAAAGCAAATGAGAAATGAAGGGTTGAGATCAAAAAGGTTAATCAACGGTTAAGGATGGGAGAAGTTGGAGGCATGGATCATGGATTTTCATCAATGGATGAGAATCAATGATGAAATTTTAATCAAGGGTTAATATTCATTCAAAAAAACACACTTTTGACCTATACAAGAGGTCACAAGTTAACTTGCATGAGAAGTTTTGAGTTAACTTGCACATGAAGCCTTGTAAGAATATTCCATTTTTCAAACAAGGAGAGAGAATATTCTTATGGGCGAGGGAAAAAAGATATTTAGTTAATTAAAACCAAATTAAATTGTGCAAAGGAATATTTCCTTTATGGAGGAATGTGCAAAGAAGGAATATTCCCGTACAAGTGGGGGAAAATTAGATTAATTAGTAATTGCTAATTTAAATAAAGGTTTAATCATGAAATTAGGGGAATTAGATGATATTCATTAAATAAATGATTTAATGAAAAGGGGGAAAGTGAAATGATATTTAATTAAATAACTTTAGGTTATTTAATTAAATTAGAAGACTTAGGGACTTCAATTAAATAACTTGATGTATTTAATTTAATAAGACAAAATGTTAGCATGGAAGGGGTGAATTAACCTGATTAAACTAATTAGGTTAATAGATGCAAATGACTTAATTAATTAAATAGCTAGGTCAATTTAATCAATTAAGAAAAAAAAGGATGGGTTTTATGAGGAAATGATGTTAGTATACCTGATTTGAGTGCATGATATCATTTAGGACATTTTTTAGTGTCTACATTTTGTCCTTCTTTGAAGCAAGGTACATGTTATGTTGGTTCAAAGACTGACGCCCTTTGGATTAAAAATTTCTACTTAAATAAAAAAATAAAAAATAAAAATTTGGATGCCCCATTGCTGCCCCAACGAAAGGAATAAGCTAGTTCACTGCCCCCTCAAGAAATTGGGTAGAAATTTTGAATTTTGGGTTGATTTCTTGACAAAGGTTAAATGCTACCTCAAGGGTCCGAAAAGGCTCCGAGATGCAAAAAAATGCCAAAAACACAAAAAATGATGCAAAATAAGCTTCAGTTTGGAAAGATTGGCGGAACTGGTGAAAACCCTAGCTTCATGGGGCATGTGTAGGATCATGATGGGCCAAAAAGTGGCGATATGATGGGTATGTGTAGGGTATGTGGATGATGACATTTTTTTTACCCAAAATTGATGAAACGAAAAGGGTTTTTAAAGGAGATTCTCAGCTTTCCATCAATACAAATTATTCTTTACTTGAATTTAATAAATAATTATTGTTCATTTTCTATTTGAATTATGATTAAATTCTTGATTGATAGGTTGATTGAAAAACATCTATAGCCTTCAAACAGTATCACATTTTTTGAATATGAAACATGCATCGCATTCTATGCTTCGCATACTATAAGATTAAAAAAATAAAAATTGAATTTCATGAAGTTTTGACCAAGTTAAGGTGGTCAGACATACGAGTTTTTATATTTTTTAAAATTTGTAAAAGAAAAATCATAATTAATTATTTACTTGGAAAAAAATTACAAACAAATATGCATCACATCGGGACATGAGTCCTCTACTTATATCTAAAATCTTATAAAAAAATATTATCATTTTATTATGGTTAGGGTGGTTAGATAGACACCTACTTATTATTTTTCCCCTAAATTTAAGTACTAATGCATTGAAATTTCAAGTTTTCACCAAATAGATTTAAAAAAAAAAAAAAACCTAGTAGTTTAGAAACTACATTCAATTTGCTACAGATTCTATTCTTACATATTTTTGAAATAATATAGATAACTTATTCAAATTTTTACGTCAAGTTGCCTAACTTTGATTTTTCTCAATTTTTTGCAAGTTAAGGGCCTATTTTTTCCGTGATGATCCTGCACATACCCCATGGTTAGATTAGACAAAAAACACTAATTTTCAAGCATAAATAGGTGAGGAAGGGTTACTTTCAATTCATTTTTACATTCACTCATTAGAGATTTCTTGCATGTTGAGCTCCGACCCTCTGACAAAATGGCCTATTGAGTGCTCCCATGACACATTTCCCATTGGGTTCATGAGTACCAAACATCTCCAAGCATAGGACCACCGGTATGTGATTCAAAACTTGATTTGAAATTTGAATTTTAGGCACATTTATTACACTTTGAATTTTGACCTTTGGCGGTGTCGCTATATAGCGACGCATATGTAAATAGCAATGTAGTTCATGATTTTATTTTAGGGTTTTAGATTTCAAATTGTGATGCATATGTGAATAGCGATGCAACTCATGATTTAGAATTTAGGATTAAGGTTTTCAAAGCTCAAATAGTGACACATGTGTGTTTAGCGACACATATCGTGATTTACAGTTTAAATGCTTTTAGCGTTGTTGTTTGGAATTTGAATTATAGCAATGCTATTGTCATTTTGGAAGATAAAAACTCCAAACTTAGCTATTTTTTTTGAATTTTGATGTCATGCGCTTCATGGGTACAAGAGGTTATCCAGCCTTTGATGTCCCGCGAGTACTGGTTGACTATTTTATCTAGGCTTGGTGATTTTCTGAGTTGCGACAGGGGCACCTGGGGGAGTTTGGTTTGTCATACTTTGTGTATATTCCCATTGTTCAGACACATTTAGCTATGATGACAGTGCTATGCGAGCGATGGCATAATGAGACCTCATATTTCCACTTACGAGTGAGGCGACAGTGATGCTGGAGAATGTATGGTGGGTTTTGTGATTGCTGATACATGGTGAGTGTGTGATCTACAATACTGACACTAGCTATGATGCATGCCATGAGGTTCTTGACCAAGATTCTATTGTCCTGGTCAACTCACAGATAGACTTTGAGATGTATAGAGGTCGAGTTTCAACCTTCAGATTGATCTTTGCAATAGTTATCTTAGGATTGGTTGCTCCAGATCGATGGAGTAGAGTATTCAGTTTGGGATGGGGTCTAGCTTGGCACAGGATTCTCTTCTAGAGGACCCATTATGCATGTGGGCCAATGATTTTGGCCTCCCTTTACCATGATATGCATGATTTCATTTACTGTGATGGTCGGGTGATTGACATGGGGGTCACCCTTCTTCACATTTGGGATTGGGAGCACATTTTTGTGCTTTGACCTATTGTTGACATGGAAGATGTGGAGCCATATGATCTAGTTGTTTGGAGATAAAGGGGTTCCATCACATTGCATCACACAGGGTAGCTCGACATTCCATATTGGCGTTGAGTGATCAACGATATGACAGTGTTCAGATGGCATCCATGGCTTCAAATGTCAACTTGGTATGATGATGTGCAACAAATTTTCTTTGCTTGACATACTTGATATATGTAGGGTTGAGAGAACATGATTATTGAGAGGTACCTTCCTGATAGGGTTGCCAGATAGTTTGGTGAGAGGCAAGATAGGCCTGTTGATGCATACACCACCATCTTTTCAAGGTTAGCTTGAGAGACTACATGGGGACACATGATCCCAACCCATGAGCTAATAGAGGGCTTTCGATAGTTGGTTTCTAGGCCATGGTCCTATGATAAGGGATAGGTGGATTCTCAGACAATGCCTATTTATGATGCATTGTTCATACCCCATCCACAATTTATAAATTGAGCAGGTGTACCTCCACAAGGGAGGTTGAGAGGTAGGGGTGCACATAGAGGTAGAGGTTAGCCTAATGATGGACATGGCAGAGGATAGGGCAAAGGTTCAGATGGAAAGGGAAAAGGACATGATGGCTAGGATGGCCAGTATCACGATGGATAGGTCCCGAGTGCACCACCATTGCACCAACAACCTCCTCAACAACCATCAATACAATAGTAGCCTCCACAACAACCATCATTGTGGCCAGATCCCTATGATGCTCAGATTCATCAGTTGCAACAGTAGTTGTAGGTGGTGACAACTGAGAGAGATCGGGCTCATTAGCAAATTTTGGTCATCACTACTGAGAGAGACTAGGCCAGGTAGCAAGTATAGGCACTGATAGTGGAAAGGGACCAGGAGCATCAACTTAGGAAAACTACTGATATGCAATTAGCATAAGAGGTTGGGCGATGCTAGTAGTTAGAGTCTATGAAGTCTATGACTGCTATAGCTCAGGGATAGATAGTTTCTACCTGATTGTATAGAAAGGCTATTATCACATGCACTACCATCAGGATGTCCCTGTGGTGATTAGGCAACCGTATTACTCACAGAAGAGTGAGTCACATCCCCAGGCTGAGGATCAGCTAGAGAAACAAGTTGGTGAGGGGAGCAACCATCAGGGCTAGCTACCTTGTACAAACACTTTTGATTATATCCTAATTATTTATACAAAGACACATTCATGGGATCATTTTTGATAACCTCATGGATATTGTACTTTTGATCGATATACATACACTAACTCAGATATTGTATTATGATAGTTACCATATTTTATATATATGATAAATATTTGATATGATGTGACCTGTTCTTTTATTTCATGCTTTATGAATGTATGGATGCATTTTATGTTGATATGATATGATATTATATGCTTATGTTTATGATTATGTATGAATGCAATGTGATGGATACACTTCTTTTATTCATGTTTATGCAATATGTGATGATGATCTATGAAATATATGAAATGCAATGATACGGGAAGGATGCAATGTAATGCAATGTATACGTTGTATTCTTTTTCATTATGTTTTTATGATATTCCATTGGATGGATGATATGATATGCTTATGTGATGCGTATGCAAATGATGTGGATGCATTTGTTTTTCTGTATTTTATTATGAAATTTTAAGATGTGATGATGTATGCATATGGATGTACAAATGGTGTAGATGTTCATGCTTATGATATGATTATGCAAATTTTCATGCTTATGATATATATGCAATGATTTAAGATGCTTAGAAGAAAAAATCTATTTCATTCAACACAACTTAAATGATAATGATGATGGAGTGGAATGTGTTCTTGATATTATGATATGTCGTGATTTATGCAAGATGTATGCATGCTAATATTTTTTGGATGCAGGATGGATGCATTGATGATATTTTTGTTCACTATCATGACACCAAGTTACCACAGAGAGAAGATAGAAGAAATAAGATGATTGACCATTGATTTTGATGATTGATTCAAAAAGTTTGACAAGTCTATGATCCACCGAGACTTTATTAGAGATGGTGATGAGAGATGCATGATGATGATGATGATGCTTTTCTCATATATTGGGATTGGGATTTTCTGTCATTCCTTATTATTTGATATAACACATAGACATGATGCATCAAGGTATTGATAACCAGTATGGTCTTGTATCTAGTGTAATGGAATTTGACTCTACAAATAGATAGGATAGTTCTTGTTCATACCTTGACATACGGAAACCTATTTGGAATGTTAAGTTAGAAGCTTAGAACATATTAGACCAAAGCATATGCAATATTCAACAATCTACTCCAAACAACCTCCCTACACACAACTAAGCAAGTATGCACCAAGATCATTTTACAAGAATACCCACAAGCACAACAAACAAAAATATAATGATCGATGTCCCATTCCTTTCTCTCTAAATCATTTTTTGATAGACGTCATCAAGAGGTCCTCAAAATGGGTCATTAAGATACATCATAAGAAAAGATCAAAGATAAACAGTCATTGTTATCTATATCTATTTCTAGTTTCTTTTAGCTAAGGTGATTTTTGATACTGATGCCCATCACAGGAAGGGTTCATCCTAAGACACATGTTGATCAAATGTTTTGATTTAGGATGAGGTGTGTGATAAGCCATTGATACAAACTTCACTGACTCATTTACCTATGATCTAGAATTTAGATTTTGGCATTTAAGTTTTCACTTTTACGACTTGCGGTACTTGTTTTCTCTTTGTTTTTCCAAAGGCTAAAGATGATTGGTTTATTATGGGTGAAGTTTATTGTAGGTGAAAGTGAAATGGGATGGATGGTTTTGGATCCTTTTTGGAATGTTTCAATGTTTTTGGTATTTTGAAAATGTTTTGAGGTTGTTTTTGGTCTTTTTGAAAGTTTATGTGAATGTTTTGGTTTTTGATTATTTGAGGCTATTTAGGGTTTTCTCTAAGATATTTGATGTTGTTTAGGTCTTTTGAATGTTTTCTAATGTTTTTTTTGTTTTTTGAATTTTCTAAATGTTTAGGGGTTTTTTGAGTTTTCGACCAAGAACCTAACGTAAAATACTATCCTAGGGGACTCATGGGTTGATCAAAGAAAAGCCTTGCCTACGCTATACTCATAGAGACCATGTAGTTCGACTGACGTGACTTATTGACGATGAGATATAAACAATTGATGGAATGTTAGTTTATTATGATAAACTCCTAGAGGAATGACCTAGGGTGTCTCAGGTGCTGATCAAAGATTAGCCTTTCCTACGTTCAAGCTCAAAGACTCATAGTTTGAAAAGGTTTTTTTTTTGGATTTTCAATGTTCGACCTTTTTAGGGTTTTTGATGTGATTTGGATGTTTTTTTTACAACTTTTCAAATGCTTTTGGATTTTAGCTATACAGGATTTAGATGTTTTTAGATTTTCTAATGAACATTTTATGAATGTTTCTGATATTTTTGACAACCTTAAGATATACAAGAACCCGATCCGATCCATAACGAATTTCCCCCGATGTGATAGAATAAACTACCTCGATATAGGTAAGGTGAACTGACCTTTGGAATTATGCCAAGTAGTTCAAAGGGGATACAATACTTCACAACATCAAGCTATGATTAGACGTGGATGAGTGATGGAATAAATAGGATGAAGGATGCAATGTGAAAGATGGAATGATAGGAGAAAGAGCCCAGGTAGAAAAAGGTGCTTTATTTATGCAAGGCACCTATTTTCTAGGTTTTCTAAAAGGTACTTTCCCAAAGTGCCACTGAAGTGGTTTTCACTAGAGGATAATTCTTTCTTTACTTTTTTCAATCCTTTTTCTTATTTTTTTGGATTTTGATCATTTTTTTATTTTTTTGTATTTTTCAAATTTACACCCTTCAAGACTAGGCATAAAACTTTTTGAGATGTAAGTTGTTGGTTGGTTCCTACAAGGGTTCACCTTCAAGTGTTGACAATTGATATGCTCCTAATCCCTAACTTGTTGTGATGTCAAAGGGACCTAACCAATCAGGCTCAAACTTTCCTTTGATGTCTTGATTAGAATATTTTTTTTATTTTGCTTTAGGAAAAGATCCCCCACTTGGAAAGACTAATACTTGATCTTGTTATAGCTCCATTTTAGTCAGTTTTGATATACTTGTAAGTGATTAAGGGCATCAAGATGATGCTCATCCAAGAATTCTAGCTCATTTAGCTGAGATACTTTATACTCTTCATCAGTGATTAGGTTCTGTAGTGACACTCACAATGATGGAAGCTCAACCTCAATAGGCAGGATGGATTATAATCTGTAGACCAAGGAGAATGGGGTTGTACCTATAGGTGTATAAATACTAGTTCGATAGACCGAAAGAGCAGGATTCAACTACAAATGATAGTCATGACCAGCTTCATTGACCATTTTATTTAGGATTTTTATGATGGTATTTTTTGTAGCCTTAGCTTGACTATTGCCCTGGGGGTAATATGGTGTAGAGAATCGGTGTTGGATGTTGAATCTTTGACATAGCTCTTTTACATCCTGGTTCTTGAAGGGTGTTCCATTGTTTGAGATAAGGGCTTTTGGAACACCATAATGATAGATATGATAGTTCAAGATAAATTTAGCAATTTGCTTCCTCGTTATGTAGGTCATAGGAATGGCTTCAACCCACTTGGTAAAGTACTCAGTGGCTATTATGATAAATGTGTGGCCATTAGATGAGGTTGGAGTAATATTTCCTATGAGGTCAATCCCCCACTATGATAAAGGACAAGGTGTGACCATTGGTTGCAACTCCTAAGCTGGAGCATGAATCTTATCTCCATGTTGTTGACATTGGACACACTTCTGTACATACTAATGAGATTCTCTTTCCATGGTTGGCCAGTAGTATCACATCCTCAATAGTTTCTTAGCTAAATTCATACTACTAGAATGGGAACCACATATAACATCATGTACTTCTATTAAAGTGATCAAGGATTCCTCTTAGTTAAGGCATTGTAGTAATGTCCCCTTGATGCTTCGATGGAATAAGGTATCACCTAGGATCATGAATCAGGATTCCTTTTTAACAAAAGGTCTTTTTTAAGGTTGAAGGTGATATGGGATGTGAGGGTTCCTTTGCTTAGGTAGGTAAATATGTCATGATACCACGGGGATCTAGGACCAACAATGACACACATGAATTTAGATTCTAGGATTTCAAAAGTGGGTACGAGAAGTTGTTCTACTAAGAATTCACACTGTAAGATGTTGTTTGGCATGTCTAACAATGACCTGATTTTTGCTATAACATCCATTTCTCAGTTATTCATGTGAGGAATCTGCTCAAAAGTTATATCTATGAAAATGTCTTTGAGATTCTCTACCATCTTCTTGTAAGGAGTAAGCTTGTCATCATTGTTTTGATAGTTGTCATTGAATTGGTTGATAACCAATTGTGAGTCTCCATAGACTTTCATTTCTTGTATCTACCTTTGAATTGCTATCCTTAGACCTGTGATCAGGGCTTCATACTCTGCAATGTTGTTAGTACATGGAAATGATAACTAGTATGAATTTGGTATGCAGTTTCCTTAAGGGGTGATGAAGAGAATTCCTACCCCTGCTCCATATTGGGTAAACGATCCATCAAAGTATATCTTTCACTGATTTGCTACATTAACAAGGAATATTGATTCATACAGAAATTCAAATATCAATGGGTTCTCTGTATAGATAGGCACCTCTGATAGTTGTTCTATAATCACTTGCCCTTTTATTGCCTTGTTCTCCACATAATCTATGCCAAATTTTGTTAATATCATTACCCATTTGGTTATTCACCTAGTGAGAGTTGCTTTGGATAACAGGTATTTCAATGGGTCGATCTTTGCAATGAGCTTAATTTGATGCATCATCATGTAATGTCTAAACTTTTTGAAGCAAAAAAAAAATGCTAAGCATGATTTCTCAATCGATGAATAGTTCATTTCATATCCCACCAAGGTCCTATTGATGTAGTAGATATATCTTTCTTTTCCGTTTTCATCATGTTGTGCTAGAAGAGCACCTAGTGTTGCTGATGTTGCCGAGATATATAGGATCAATGGTCTATTCGGTATTCATGGCATGAGTATTGGGGATGTCAATAGATAGTATAAATGATCTACTGGAAAGCTTTATCACACTTCTCATCCCACATGTAAGTTATTCCTTTATAGAGAAGATGCAAAAAGGGGTGGATTTTATCCGTTAGTTGCGCTATGAACCTTCTGATGGAATGCAATCTTCCTTTTAATCCTCTCATTTGCTTCAATTTTTGCGGTGGTTCCATGTATAGGATGTCTTTTACCTTTTCTGGATCAATTTCTATCCCTCTTTGTGAGATAGTATAGCCAAGAATTTTCTCTAATGTAACCCTAAAGACACACATTTTCTGGTTCAGTCGTACCTTGTACTCTTCAAGCCTATCAAAGATGGGTCCTAAGACTTGTATGTACTCACTCCTTTTATTTTAATTTTCCAAAATATCATCCACATAATCTTCAATTATTTTGTGGATCATATCATGAAAGATGAGGGTCATTGCTCTCTAATAGGTTTCTCCTGCATTCTTTAGCCCAAATGACATCATGTTCTAGTAGTATGTCACCCATGGACAAGTAAATGCAGTTTTGTGTTGATCCTCTTTGGAAATCATGATTTGATTGTAACTTGAAAAACCAGATCCATGAGTGATAGCATTTCATGCCTAGCTATTAAATCCACTACGATGTCAATGTTCGGAAGAGGGAAATCATCCTTTGGGCATGCTTTTTCCAAGTCTCTGAAATCAGTGCATATTTTGATGCCCCTAGTGGGTTTAGAGATTGGTACTAGGTTTGAAACCCAATCAGTATAATCTATTGGTCAGATGAATCCAATGTAAAGAAGCTTTTGTAACTCAAGTTTGACCAAGAGTGCTATCTGAGGGTGCATCTTTCTTAACTTTTGCTTTATTGGTTTGGCTTTAGAATAGACTACTAGATGATGCACTACCACTTTTGGATCAATCCTTGGCATATCTATGTATGACCATGCAAAATTAGCTTTGTGCTCTTTTAGGAATGCTGCTAGGTTCTTCTATTCTTTATCTAACAAGGATTCAACATAGAAAGTGATCTTGGGTGCTTCTTCTATTCCCATGTTCACTGGAGTGACCTTTTCTGCTAAAATTGCTAACTTTTCTGGATGCATCACACTAATGAGTAGATTGAATCCCTCATACTTGGATGCCTTAGAGAGGTTTTCCCATCAAATACATCCTTTCTTTTTACTATTTTAGGATCAGAGAGTGCCATAGTGTGGTTTTCACTCAAAGAACTACAAGTCAGTTGCATATCATCAATTTTGCAACTGAAGGACTCAATCGTCTCCCCATAGTATGACCCTATATCTAGTTCTATATAAAAGTATGCTTTGTGATCTACCCATGGTAAATTGTCACGGAGTCCTATGAATTTTGATATGGCTTCATCGTTTTTGAATAAATATAGAATCGGTGGTCCTTGTTGGTCCAAGTCAATGATTTGTGGGTATACTAGGCATATTTTATTTGGTTTGTTGCTTGGGGTGAAGGATAATGTAGATATCATGAAGAGGGAGTTATTCTCAAATAGGTCAGCAACATCAAGGGGGAAGTCATCTAGGGTAGTATCACATAATGTTGGTAACCAAGAGGAAGCCTTAGCCCATTTAGCAAAAGTATCTTTGCCAATAAGCGTAACCTTGCTAGTTGTGCAACCTATACCAAGATTCTTTGGACGTTTCTCAAGAATGATAGGTTCTAGCAAACCATTGTCATTTTGTCCCAGTTTTTGATTCTTTGTATACCCCATGCCCTTGATTAGTTGTAAGCCTTTGTTATCATCTTTCATGGGAAGAATAAGTATGGGTCGTTCATCTTGATAGAGAAATTTAAAGATATCCTCCTCATTGACATCTTCTTTGTTTAGGTCCTCCCATTTGGTGAAGGTAGTAGCTACTATCTTGATAGTTTTAGGGATTTTTTTTCTAGGTGTGGGATTCCAATGAGATTTGGGAGAAAGAGGTAACTCTCCCAGCACAAAATTATCCTTCATTAGCTTATAGTTTCCATAACCATCATCCTGGATTACTACTTTGATATCATGTATTCTCTACACAATGGGTGCTTTCATTTCAAAGTTAGATGCAAGGGATGATGGGTCAAAAAATGAGGTAGAAGGTGTAGGCCCTTTTTCATTCTTGGGTAATTGGGGTATCATATAGAACTTGGCCTCAAGATTCTTGCAGTAGTAAAAAGGCTTAGGATCTCCATGGATAGTAAATTCTTGACCCTTAAAAGGAAACTTTACACATTGATGGAAAGTTGAGGCTACAACTTTTAGGGCATGGATCTAGGGTCGACCAAGCAGTATGTTGTAGGGAAGATCCAGGTCTAACACTTGGCATGTAGTTTCTGTGATGAGGGGGCCCACTTGGATGAGTAGTGCGATGATTCCTTGTGATACTTGTTCTTGGTCGTCATATGCCCTGATGGTGGTGCTCTTTGTCTTCTCAATATTATCCTTTGAATAGCCCAAATTTTTGACCAATTGAAGGGTGAGAATTTTTAGAACAACACCTCCATCTACTAAGACTCTTTTAACCTTATTCTTATGAATGATAACCTCCAAGTGTAAAGCATGATTATGATATGACTATGATGGTAGGTCTTGTTCTGAGAAGGTGAGGAGATGATTAGTGATATGCTCTACCATAGCTTGAAACTACTTGGTATCTATATCCTCAGGAATGGATGATGTAGACAAAGCTTCCCCTAAGGTTTCCCTTTGTGCAGGGGATAGACTCAATAGTTCTAAGATAGAGATCTATGCAAGGCTCTTTTTAAGTTGATCTAAGAGATTATATTTGCTATTGCTTGTTGTTGGCTGAGTAGGGTGTTCCCTAGATTGATATGGGACTCCTTGGATGGTGATCTTACCATGTCATGTGGTGACTCCACATTCCGCACTAGGTCCTTTGATGGTGATGACGGTAATGACACTATCACAGGAAGAAACCACATTGGAATAGGTATGTTGCATGTTTGTGTAATCTTTAGCTTTCCCAGTGTTGTTTTACTTGCTATGATCTAGCATGTGTGCCTTGTATATCTTAAGATCTTGATTACCAGCTAGTACTTCAATAGATATAGTATTTCTCTCTATAAGATATTGGATAATATTTTTGAGTCGCATGTATTTTGTTGTCTTATGCCCTTTGATTTTGTGAAAGTCACAAAGACCTTTTTCATTATACCAGGGTTGTTTGTCCTACAGTTCTTGGTAGTTTTTCAAATTTGGAAGTTTTATCAGGTTTGATTGTACCAATTTCTTTATGATAGTCTCAATAGGTTACGACAATTGTGTATACTTATGTTTTGGATAGTTGTTTTTGTTAGGTGTTCACCTTTGTTGCATTTTGATGTTGTTGACCTAATTTTTTTGTGGTGTTGTTTCTTGCATAGTTGGTTTAACGCTAGCTATTTGATTGTTGTTTGGGCTAGGAGCAGTTAAGATCACCTTAGCATATACCACTCCATTATTTGTTACATTCTTGTTCTTAGCCCAAACATAAGGCTTGTCATTGGAACTAGTTGATGGATGGTTATATTTATAGGCTTGATTATTTCCCTATGAGATTAGAGCTCTTTCGATATTAAGGGCTCTAGGGACAAGCTCATCGTAAGATGTGATGCACTACATTTTCAAGTGAAAGGATAGATTTGGATCTAGATTTTTTATGATAATTCCCACTTGTTGATCATTAGGAATTGGCCACTTGCTTTTACTCGCTTTTTGTCTCCATAGTTACAAGAAATTAGCAAAAGATTCTCCTTTGTTTTATTTGAGAGTGTATAACTCTTCTAAGCTTATGTCCATGTCAAGATTGAAGGAGAAGTGATCTATGAATTTATCAGTGATTTCTTGGAAATTTTTAATACCTGGAGGAAATTGAGAAAACCGGTCCATGGGAGGACCTATTAAACTTTGCGGGAAGATGAACATCAAATAAGACTCATTACAGGCAACCTCCATACACATGATGTTAAAATATTTGATATGGTCCACATGACTTCCCCTCCCTTTGTATTTTTCAAATTTGGGAATTTCAAAATTAGGAGGGAATGGTACCATTGCGATGCTTCGATCAAATGGATGTGGGCATTGGTTTTGTGTATGAGATTTCTTCATTTTTCCCATCTAGATATCCTGCATTTCTTGTGTTAACACCTTGACTTGTGATGCCATATCATCTGGTGGACTAGGGGGAGGAACATATGTTGCATATTGCAGGATGGTGGGTGATGTGTATGTGGAATTTTGATATGATGAGGTGTTGTATGGTGTGTATGGTGGTGTAGGATAAGGTGATGATGGTGTAGGAATATATGCTCCTAATGTGGTTGGGTTGATGATGTTTTGTTGAGGGTTATAGTAAAAACCCTTTTGTTACTGTTGTTGTGCGAGGAATTGTTGTTGTTGGGCATATTGTTGAGCTTGTTGCTATTGTTGGGCTTGTTGATATTGTTGAGTTGCTAAGACTACTTGTTTTGCTGCTAAGGTTACTTGATGTTGGATGACTAAAGTTGCATGTTGTTGTTGTTGTGCTACTAAGGATGCTTGTTGTGCTTTCTATTGTTGTTGTGTTGCTAGGGCTGCTTGTTGTGCTTGTTGTTGTTGTTGTGGTACTAGGGCTACTTGTTGTGTTTGTTGTTGTTGGACTACTTGCTAATAAGCTTGTTGTGCTTTTTGTAAAGCTAGGGAATGTTCTTGTAATGTAGGATCAACCAATGGTTAGGAAATTTGAGATGGATTTTGGGTGTTGAGGTTTTGTGTAGATTGCACATTGTTGATGAGAGGTTGGAGATTCCCTTGGTTTAACATTCCTTGCAAGATAGTGGATTGTGGTGGAGGAATGTAAGTTTGGGGTCCCATTTGATTTTGCATGACTTGGGGGATAAACGGTAAAGATGAGGATGGTACCATTAAGTATTGTGATGTGAAGGGTACATTAGGACCTTGGGTCCATTGATTGAAAGGATTCCCTTGAATTATGTTTTGGATATTCCCTTGTGTTTGATATGTGTTCAAGTTATTATTTTGGTTGATGGGGTTTGTGATCAAGGGATTGTTTTGATGTGGGTTGATGGTGGATGGGATAGATGTGTTTTGGACAACCACTATGTTTGATGTAAATGGGAGGATTGGAAGAAGATGTTCCATGTGGTGTTAATGGCTGATTTTGTATGATATTACTTCCTTTCCCTTTTGGGTCCACCTGGTCTACACTACCTTGCGTGATGTTGGGCACACTTGTGATACTTGCAGGTATGGATGAAGAGCGGTGTCCTTGATATGTTGAAGTTGTTGTGGAGTAATGAAGTGTAAGTGGTTTATATGGCTCTTTGGGATCTTTGGGAATGGGAGGAGCACCAAATTTTAGTGTCCAAGTGGTTGTTTGGGATGGAGGATTGGTTTCAAGGGTATCCACAAGTGTGTTGCTTTCAAATGAAAGAGTATGGCCAAAGTCCTTAGCAAGACTAGTGGTAATACTAGGTGTTTATGTTTGATTTAGCTCTAGGGATGGAGTTGTAGATGTCAAAATCTGCATTTTGGTTAGCATCTTAAAACCAAAATAATCCTCAACATCCCTATGAGATAATGAAACATGTTAGATATGCTAAGTCATATATTAAAACAACAAGAAAAACCAAATAAGCATACAAACAACATGAATCAATTTCATCTCATAGTGGATTGGTGTCACATGTGCTAGTGACCCTTTCCCAATCCTTGATTGATAAGCTTAGATGATAATGATAAGATGGACAAGATTAGCTCTCCATTGAAGAGAGTAACCTTGTATGAGATTGTGGATGAAAATGCTAAGATTGTGGAGTGGATGAACAAAATCAGTTCTCAGTTTAAGAGAATGACTTTGCATAAAGCTTGTGAAGGATTTGCTTGAGGATGAAGCCTCTATTTGAAGATTTTCAAAATGCTGAGTGTTGAAGAGGGACCAATGTGGGACTAAGAAACAGGCCAATGAAAAGAGGCCACTTGTCATCATATGAGTGGTTGATGCATGTGCAAGATTTGGGAAGTGTGCCCAAGAGAGGGAGAATTCAAATTCAAATTTGAGAGTAAATGCTAAGTGGGGGACAAGAAAATGAGCAATAAATGCAATGTTGGAGGGACAAATCAACTTGCCTTTGAATTCAAAATTGAGGGAATATTCCCCATAAATGCCATGTTGATGGAAAATATTTGATTTAATAAATCAATAAATTGATTTATATGTGCAAGTGGCTAAATCTAGAGAATGCAAGTGGGTGAGATTAGCATTAGATCAAGATTAATTAGCTAGGATGATGATTAGGGTGAGTTTGACCTCTTTGACTTAGATACTTGATTTATTTAATTCAGAAAAGGATGAAGTATTTTGGATTTGAATTAAATAAAGTCTTGATTTATTTAATTAAATGGATGATGCAAGATGAAGGTTGAATGATTTATGAGAGATGAAATGGTATTATTTGATTAAACCTTTGGATTGACCCGATTTACCTGATGAATGGATTTGTTGTGTTTGATCAATTCAATGAGCGGATGAATATGCATAATGCTAATTTGACGTGTCTACATTTTGCCCCTCTTTGGAGCAATGTACTTGTTGCGTTGGTTCAAAGAATAAACTTGTCGCGATCAAAATTCAAAAATTTTCTAATTTTTCAGATGCCCCAGCAGAAAGAAGTACACTAGTACATTGCCCCCTCGAGAGATCGAGCGAAAAATATTTGATTTGAGGGTCGATCTCACGATAAAGAGGTTCAAAATGGATGGTTATGGATGATGATGCAAAATGAGATGGTTTTAAGATGCTTAGAATAACAAATCTATATTATCCTAAACAACTTAAATGAAGATATGATGTGATGATGGATGACATGGATGATGTGATATGCTATGATTATGCAATGGATGATTTATGCAAATGCTTAGACTAACAGATCTATATTATGATGATCATATGCATGTGAGATGATATGCAGAATACTGATGATTTATGGATGCATAATGGATGCATGATGGATGTAATGGTGATGATGATTAACTATTCATGTTGTGATGTTAGTGCGGAAGATGAAGAAATTAGATGATGACAAGAGGATCCAACAAGCCAAAATTATGAGAGATGAAGATGAGAAATGACGATGAGAAATGATGATGAGAAATGATGATGATAGATGGATGATTTGCTTATCAAGGATTGGGATTTTAAAAGGATCACTTACTTTATGTTTGATAACACACCTAAGTACGATGCATCAAGGTATGAAGGACCAAGATGGTGTTGTACTTAGTGTGATGGACTTTGACTCAACAAATAGATAGGAGTATTCCTGTTCACACTTGACATATGAAAACCTTGCTAGGATGCACTTTAGAAGTTTTAAACATCTCAGACCAAAACACAGAGAGGTATAACCAATCAATGCAATAGTCAACAAGTTGTCCAAAACATCCTCTATACATATCTAACAAAGAAATTATTCACCAAGTTATTTTACAAGAATGTCCAACAAGCACAATAGACAAAAGAATAATGATCGTTGCCCCATTCCTATCTCTCTAAATCCTTCATTCGGATATCATCGAGAGGTCCTTGGAATGAGCGCAATAAGATAAATCAAAAGAAAAGATCAAGTACACAAACAAGTCAATGTTCTTCATACCTTCATCCAAAGGGATGTGTTTTGATAGGATAAGAATCCAAAGTGATCCAAAATGATGCCCATTGTCAGAACGATATATCCTAGGACATGCATTGTATAGGATGATGATGGTTTTGATAAGTTGATTGATAAGCTATTGATATAAAGTTGACTGACATGTTTGAAAATGATCAAGACTTTGATTTTGTTTTAAATGTTTGTTGCTTTGATTTTGATTTTGCGTTTGAAGCTTGATTTTGCTGATTGTTGTGATTGTTTCTGTTTGCGTTGCCAAAGGATGAAGGTGATGATCAGTTTATTATGGATGGTTGATTATTGTGGGTGAAACCGAGATGAGATGGATGGATTTTTTCAAATATTTGGATGTTTTTGACATTTTTGCAATGTTTTGAGGCTGTTTTTGGATTTTGGATTTTTCCAATGTTTTGATTTTTTGATTTTTGCGATGTTTTGGGATTTTCTAAGATTTTATCAATGTTTTTGGATTTTGATGTTTTTCAAATGTTTTTTGATTTTTTGATGTTTTTCAAATGTTTTTTTTTGGATTTTGATGTCTCAGGGGCTGATCAAAGATTAGCCTTGCCTACGTTTAAGCTCATAGATGACGTAGTTGAGATTCTAATGTTTTTGATGTTTTTCTGACTTTTTGAGTGTTTTTAGATTTTGATGTTTTGGATGTTTTTGGATGTTTTTTGATTTTTTGATGTTTTTAGATTTTCGCATGATTTTGACGATTTGGATATGGATATGTGTGATGATATCAGTACTCCATTTGGGATTTTGTTGAAGACCAAGCTAAGGTGGATTGATGATGATAACATTGTTGAGGATGCACAACAATGCAAGGATTGGATTGATTAGGATTGATGACGATTGATAATGATAACATTGTTGAGGATGCACAACAATGTAAGGATAGTGTTAAGCAACACAAGGATTTGGGAAAGATATCCCCAAGATGATGATGGATTGATGATGATAACATTGTTGAGGATGCACAACAATGCAAGGATAGTGTTAAGCAACACAATGGATTCGGGAAAGATATCCCTAAGATGCTGATGAATTGATGATGATTTGATCAAGACTGATGATGATAATCATTGTTGAGGATGCACAACAATGAAAGGATAGTGTTAAGCAACACAAGGATATCCTAATGATTTCTTGACTGGATTTTGATTGATCATGATTGATGAAGCTTGGTTTGGAACAAAATTTGTTTGAATGGTTTGATGTGACGTTTGAAGGGTGTGTTAGATGCAACTGATAGTGATTGTTTGGATCGATGTTCAATGAAAGATGAAGCTTTGATAAAGAGCATCGTCTTGTCAAAATATGCCATGGGCTAGTGATTTGGATTTTGGATCACAAATGCTTTGACCAATTTGATTTCATGTTTACCAATGTTCGGATCACCATATAAGGCGAAGGATATAGATCAAGATTTATTCTTGAAGCAAGATGTAAATATCTGCCCCCAATGTCTAGCAATGTATGGAGTGTCATGGGTGGATGCTCAGATAAGTGTATTGATGGATGGATATGCAAAGGACGCCAAGGATTATCTTGCGATAAGATAAGGTGTTCAGATAAAGAATGCTCATAATGCTTCATGGCTCAGATAATGTTGCATAGGATAGGATTAATGAAAACGGCCCAAGTCAAGATGTTTATCATAAGCAAGTGTAAAGTGTGCACCAAAATTTTTCAAGATCAAGATAACTTGGATGATGGATGCGGATAAATGAAAATGGATTGGATAAATGGTTTATGGATGGATGGATTTATTATTTATAAGATGGATGGAATGCTCGATTTATTATGGACGGGATGAGATGCTTTCATTTGAAGTGGTGCACATAGATGCTCAATTCTACACATGACGCCTGTTTGCCAGGTTTTCGTCATGGTCTTGCCCAAAGCGCCACCCATGCGGTTTTCACTAGAGGACGATTTTTTTCTTTATTGTTTTCAATCCTTTTTCTAATTTTTTTGGATTTTTTGCTTTTTTGATTTTTTTGATTTTTTTTGAAAGATTCATGCTGAACCACCTAGTGGTGTTGATGTAGATGTGTCATGATGTTGATATCCTGCTTGAAGGAGCTACTTTGCTAAGATACGTGCACTTGAATGCAACTTTTGGGATTCTTGATCTGCTTCATTGATATTGGAGTTGACTTTGTCTTTGTGCACACATCACGATAGATTGCCTTTTGAATCCTTATGATGAAGGGTTGTTGCCAATACACGGTCAATGTAAGAATTGGATATTATGCGTGGAGGCATGGATGGAGTGTGTTTAGGGATAAGAGATGGATTGGTTGACAGTTTGGAACCTTTGACTCTCCAAACTTGGGAAGATGAGCAATGATGGGTGGATATGAAAGTGTGTGTGGAATTAGGACCAAATGCTTGATACACTTTGTACATTGTTTTAAAAGCTTGATGTTTCTTTTGCAGACATCTTTGATGGATACTCTTCCCTCTTTTATTTTGCCCCATAGTTTCTTTGACTGATGGAGTTTGATAGGGATAATCTTTCTTTGTATTCTTTGGTATCCATGCGTATTTGATTTGTCCATTATGCTTTCCAACTTCTTTTTCTTTGATAATATTCTTCGTACTTTGATTCAAATCTTTCTTTCGAAGTTGGTCCCAATTCATGGATGGGGTGATGGGTGGATGAAGATTCATGACATGACTGGTTGTAGTATTGACATTGGTTTCATCAGAAGGATTCTTTGTGCTCTCTATGTTGATGTTTGATTGAGATGAAGTTGCCCCTAGTATTGTGGAAGTAGTACCTTCATGCTTTGATTTTGCCTATTTTGAGATGTCTTGTTCAGTAAACATGCTCTGACAAATGACCACTGTAGATGACACTGTTTCCATTTGCTGCTCCAATAACTCTAGATGTTCCATCTGACTTATTTCCTTGAGCGGATAATGCTGGATATCTTTATTCATGATGTCCTTAGTTTGAATTTTGGATATATCTGATCCTGATGTTGATAACTTAGTTTGACTGTAGGAGTTGATCATCTGCTCTTTGTGTGTAACAAAATTTTTTTCTAGATGAAGACCATCTATGTGTCCATCCATAGAAAGCATCTTCTGTGTAGATGGAGGAGTATGTGCTACATGGATATGATCATCTTGCATAGATATGAGAGTGTCCATTAGATGATTGTAGTATCTTGAAGATACAAATTCTTGATCTTCAAGGATTTCAGAATTGCTTTCAACATGCTTTGGATCAAGTTCTTGACATGGGGCAGCTTCAAAGGATGGATTTCTTACAAAGGGATTTTGGATGTCGACATTAGGCATGGTCAAGTTCAAGGTTCCTTCAGCATCTGTAACCATGAGGTCAAAGGGGATCAACATGTTTTGAAAATGACCATTGCTAGACCTTAGTGAAAGATTTTGATCTTGCTTTGGAATAACTTCTTGAGGTATGTCCTCTAACTCATCAAGTGATGTAGAGACATTTTCGTCATGATCATTGGTCGATGGATCGTGCATTATGTTAATAGGATCAAATAATCCCAACACTCCTTGAAAGAGATCACTAAAAAGTGGCTGTTGATGTATGGTGAGTTGATCATCGGATTGTGTAGATACATCCTCAATGTGATCCTCAATGGAGAGGTTTTGATCATTGTTTTTGACAATTGCGGTGGAGAGATTGTGAATGTCTTCGACCATAGAGTCAAGTGATGTTGATATTTCTTGAATTGGCTTATTGTCGAGTTTTGTTGGTGGATTTTGATCGTGATTCAAAAGTGACTCTTGACATATGTCGATTTGATCATTGGATGAAGTAAACGTGTGCTGATGGATTGATCTTGATCCTTGTTTTCAATAGTTGTCATCTTTTGTGTTTGTGCTCGTGTTGGTTGGGTAGCTTGAGAGGCTTGGGCAACTTGAGAGGATTGTTGCACTTGTTGAGCTTGTGTTGCTTGTTGCATGGCTAGATATTGTTGGAATCCCTTTTGAAAAGTAGCTTGTAATGTCGCGTTGTATTGGTTTGATGTGGTGGAAGTTGGTGGTGGTGGGGGTTGTGGTGGATTTAGAATCATGTTGGATGTAGTGACAAGTGTTTGAGATACGCTCGAAGTGATCATGGTAGTGAGGGGTTGAGATTTGATGGGTGTGATAGTGGTGTTTGGAATGATTGCAGGGATAGTGATGGTTGGAATGACCGAGGTGATAGGTCCTTGGGAGACCGTATTTCGATTTGGGATCAATATTGTTGTTTGATTAGATACCATCCATTGGTGTGATGTCGATGGTATATTCAAAGGATTTGATGTGATGGTTTGATTAACGTTAGGTGGATTGATTTGGGTGGAGTGATTGGTGCTAGGTAAAGGGGGAAGCCCTAAACCAAGGAATGATGTTGGTAATGGTGGTGGAGATTTCCTTGGCACAATGCCTCAACTATTTTGGAAAGTGCAGAATTTGATCTAGCCAAATTTGTTCTTGATTTTGATCTTGACTCCCTTGATATAGTTGATTTGGCTTGTGTTCAAGTAGTTTTGGTATGCATGCTTGCGGTTTTTGAATGGGATTATGGGAAAATTGAATTTGGATAATGTTCAGATTTGGCATGATAGGATGAACATTGTTGGTATTGGGAATCATTTTTCCAAAGTTTTCCGAGTTAGGATTCATGTTTCGAAAACTTGCACTTGGTACATCCACATTTGGTTTGTAGGGATTTGGTGGAATGACATTGTTTGTTTCAAGGCTCATGCATTGATTATTCAATTGGTGGATTTGTAGGTTTGGATTTAGATCTATCATTGGAAAAGGTATTCCAATATTTTGACTAGGCATACTCACACTTGTTCTTTTGACATTTGTCGAAGGTAATGGTCCCATGTATGTATTGTATAAGTGTGAGTTTTGATAATCAATCGGCATTGTAAGGCTTTGAAGATTCAATTGATTTGGATTACTCAAGATGTATGGATCAAGTTTGTATTCCATGTTCTCCTTGTGTTTTGACCTTGTTGCAAAATTGACCTCTAGGGTTCTTAGGACCAATGACGAGATGAAGGAGGAAAGGTGTAAATGATATGGATGATGAACATTTAGGGACTTTGGATCAATGCTAGACTTAGGGCTTGATTTTTGATTGGTTTGATTTGGATGATGAACTTGTAAACCCTAAAATGTTGGATGTGATCTTTAGGATAAACGTTGTTCAAGAAAGTTGTAATTTAATTAAGTGTGTGAGGAAGGATTCATCCAAACACACTTAACTAAGAAATTGACTTTGATTTGGTTTTGAGGATGATTTACCCAAGTCTAGAATGATGTTTTTCAAATCTCTAAAGTTGTTTGGTGGGATGGATTTGTATAAGTGTTTGGATGGATGAAGTGTTTGATTTGATTCTAAGAGACTTAGAGATACTTTTTTTACTAGGCCAAGGTATTGAAGAACACACTTTTCTCTAAGAGCAATCAAAAGACCAATATGACCAAAAGATATCGAGCACATGTGTGGGGTCCAATTTGTTATCTTTTCTTAATGAGTTATTTTTACCACAAACACACTTCTTGATTAGGTTTCAAACTGAATGTCCAATGTCACAACTTCTTTTGGTCCCACAAAGTGCTATGTGGAAGTTCCAAGAAATTAGGGCAACGGTTGCCTAATGTTGACCTTTGTAAGAGAAAATTAAGATGTAAACCCAATTACTTAGAAACCTCTAAGGACATAATCCCAAGGGTAAGCAATAGTTCTTGGGCTTTGTCAAAGGTATTTTCTCTAACTAAGGGGTTTGAAATTTTGATGATGATGTTGAATGATGGTTTTACAATGTTTTCGATAAATGCACTGTGTTTTCAAACAAAGAACAACTACAAGCCCTATGGATGTGAAAGACAATATTTGTTGAATCCCCACTTGGACAAGTCCAGCTACGCCTATCTCTAGTGGATGGTTAGATGCTTGACCCCACTGGCTCCCCTCCACAGCTCATTATCGTCAATCGGGGCAGCCAAGCATCAACACCCATGAAAATCCCATGGCATGCTTTCCATATCTACTAGAAGACTGTAAAAGTGTGGGGCGGCTTCAGAATGACCATTCTTGCACCAATAAATAGATCAAGGATTTTGGAAAATTCTAGTACATGGGTTCTAGTAAGGACTTTTCGTTCGTGGAGATTGACCCATACGACAAGAGTCCCCTTCCGGATCCATCTTGTCGGAGCCAACCGCGTGATAATGGTGTTTAACCAATATCCACATTTATATCTCAGCTGGAAATACTCTTGGCTTTAGAGTGTTACCGGTTGAGTCGTTCCCTTGGGTGAGTACTTTTTCCCCAAGGTAGGCCCTCTAAGATAAACAAAAGCAAGCAAAGACAATCTGTAACTCGATCAATCTTTGATGGCACAAAGAAAGAGAATGTACGCGAAAATTCCCCTACTCACACTCGCACAAGATGTTCAATTTTTAAGCCCAAATCGAAGTGTTTCAAAGCAATAAAATGCATTTTGAGTGTTTCTCTTGCACCCTAGATCTCACAAAGCGCAAGGGGAGAGGATACGCACTCAAAATGCACCAAAGACAAAATCACACAATTCAAGCACTTGTTCATTTTATAGCCTTCAAAACAATTGTGTGACTCATTTTAAGCACCAAATGAAATATGAAGATTGCTTGTCCAATTTTAGTCCAAAAGTAAAACACTAGTCAGTTTTTAAAGTTCATTTTTAGCCCAACTTTGAAAAAAGTCATTCAATGATTAATTTTAAATCCAATTTGAAAGTGAGTTGTCTTAAGGTAGAAAACAAGAACAAGAAATGGATGTTTCAAGTTATCAAAAATAAGCATTAAAAAATGCTTTCTTCAATTCTCCAACTCGGATGTGCTTGATATTTTGATTCTTATGTGAGAGAGGCCACAATTGTTTCTTTACGCAAACTGTAAACAAAAATCCATATGTTAGAGCTATATACCATTAGATTTTGAAACCATTGAAAAAAAGAATGATAACCAAATGAATGACAAAAAACCCCCTTTTTGTTTCACTCTATGAAAGAGTGTGACTTTGCACATTCACATTCATTAGCCTTGAGCATAGTGCTAAGTCCAGTTGGATAATGAAGCTGCAATTATGATTAAATCTAATGCCAAAGTACTTGTATCAACTATTCAATACATGCAGTAAAATTTAAGTAAATAGCATCAGAAGTCAACTTTGAGATTTGAACACTCAAAAAGGAATAATAACATTTACCGCTGCTCCAAAGATGGCCTTTGTAGGTCACATTAAATACCCCTGTCATGCATAAATGATGGTCAGATTAATGTCTTATCTGGTCTTTGACTTGGGCGCAATAACCTTTAATAGATCATTTCCACTTTTGAAATGATAAAATAAAAAACTCCATCGCCATACGTGGAGAATTTTTCCTATAGGACCTTCATTCACTTAACATCCAAACTATTTCTCATTCATCTACCAATAAATCCGTGCAGGGGTGCGAGCTGGAGAATTATACTTGGAATAGTTCGTAGTTCACCAACTCCTTCATCAAGGATAAAAGTAGGGTGATAAAATCAGGGAGGTAGCTATAATAAGGCATTGACAGCATGGACGAGACATTACAGGTTAGTGGATTGATTTGAAAGATATGTCAGAAAACTAATGTCTCCTCTATCCTTGTGCACAGAAAAGATGATGGTAAATCTGCAAACATCTATAATGAATGGAAATATCTACAAAAGAGATACGCACGCATACCAAACTTAGAAGATACATGAATAAAATCCTAGATATAAACTAGAATGATGCATACGTAGATTCTAGAAACTGCTATAAGGATAAAATCCGATCTTAAGAGAATAAGAAAAAGGAAAAATCTCAGATTCTGAAGGATATGTATCACCACAGAAATAGATATAACCTCACAAGGCCATACTGGACGATGTATACGCACTCCAATCTCTTGTCGAATTAATCTGTACCTTTCACTTTGGTTCTCAAATTTCAGTGGTTTCTATTTGGAAAGGTGTACATGTTGTCCATCAAAAGGCCTCCAAGTAATATGGTCTCATGGACTGCTAATGTTAGTTGGATCTGCACACAAATGAGAGCTTTGAAATGAGGTATGGACGACCATCAAAGCAGAAATGCTGACATATGGGCAAGGCACGTGAACTATTTTTATAGTCTAGAAGCACAGATAAAGCATGTGAACTATTTGACACTTGAATGCAGAAGCATAGACAAGGCACATAAACTATTTGATAGTTTACCGTGGTAGCATAGACAAGGCGCGTGAACTGTTTGACAGAACGCTTCGTGGAAATGTGGTCTCTTCGAATGCGCGGAATACTGTTGACTGAAAAGGATTTAAATTTTTTTTGAATCAACTATAATCTCTGAAAGCATAGACAAGACATGTGAACTATTCTGACAGAAAGCTTTATGTAGATGCGTAGACAAGGTAGTGAACTATTGACAGAAACAAGGAAACTGTGCAAAGATTAGTTTCCAGAACTTTTCTATGCATGCAAAAGAGTTCCCTTTGATGGAACTATTTTCTGTTGGAGTTCAAGTTCTCAAGAAGCTTCAAGAGATCTATCGTTCATGCACAAAATAGCATTGTAACCTTATAGTTGAAGGCAATCCGATACTTCAAATTTATCAAGTTTCAAAAGATTTGGAGAATAAGCTGTTGGCTGGGTTTGGACGGGTAAGAACAAACCTTGAAAACCTTGAAGACCTTGAAAAAAAAAGGCTTCTTTGAGATTTTTTTTTTCATTAAAGACACAGAACGAAAATGTGAAGAAACTTGTCTCTTTACGTGCTAATCCAACAAGCAGTTTGATTCTCAATGATATAATTGTCAGTATAATAAGAAAAATGCATAATGGGATAACTCTTGGTCAGATTGCAAGTATTGATTCATTTTTTTTTTGCCTAAGGATCTGGTGACAGAGTATGGTAAGGGAATTCTTAAGGGTCTCCACCAAAATGATTGCTGGAATAATGAACTGCTCTGGCTGCATATGGAAACATTTACAGGAAACAATTTGCAAGATAAAAGGCTAGATCTGATAGAAAGCTTTGAAACAGCTTTATACACTACTTTTAAGAATTGGCAAAACCAAAGTGACTATATTTCTCCACACATTTTTCTCTCTCTATTGGAAAAGCTATTCTTTTTTTCATCTACATATGAATATCCGAATAATAAGCTGCAAACAAGAAATAGATAGGAAGTGCAAATGCTTTATGAGAAAGAAACACTAAGTGACTGCCAGATCATCTTCTTTAACTGAGACCTATGGGGTTAGTTTCAAGACTGAAACAATGCAGACGTATTAAAAATCAAACTATCTATGAATGAAAAATCACATGTTAACATTTTATCATAATAGAATGATTTCTGCCTTACATTACTTAAAGCCCAAAAGCATTTTCTATATCAACATCTAAAATGCCAAAAGCTGCAAACAAGAAACAGATAGGAAGTTTCTAATGAAAACAAAATATAACTGCAATGGTTAAGCAACATGGATAAGCAGATTGGTCATCAGCCTTCAAGCCCTCCTTCTAGCGCCATAATGTAGATGTCAAAATCTA
>VDFB02000015.1:347863748-347943770 GCA_007258455.2 Sequoia sempervirens | reverse complement strand
AAAATTCAACCCTTTATAATGAGAAATATGTTTTTCTTTATAGATAAAGATAATATCCTTGGCAAGATCTAATGATTCATGTTGATTTTCTTCATCAATAGTGCATGTTCAGGAAGTATCAATCATGGTTCTAGATGAATTTGGAAAGGGAGTGTATAGGTCATGGTTAATCCCATTAAATATGCATATTTAAAGAACTGGAGTGGTGTAAAATTCCTCTAGTAGTTGAAACCCTCTAATGCATTGATAACAAAATTGACTTACTCTTTATTCTAGCATGAAATTGCATAACACCTACATCTTGGAATATGTACCATAAATTTTGTAGGAAAGAAAACCCTTTTAGTAGTTGCAAGGGTCAAATATAATAATAAATGTGATTTTTTATCTCCTTTGGATGCTTTTTGCAACCACTACATTAGTATTTCCTCCACATGATCGAGAAATACTTCTTCCCACCTAGAATCTTGCAATAATAAAGAGAAAATCATTAAGTTTATCTTTAAACCAAATAAATCCAAGTCACACTATATTTTAGTAATTTTGGGGGTTTGGAAGGAGATCAAGGAATTTGACATCTAAATATTAGACATCAAATTATCCACCAAAATTCTACCAGGATTTAAATTCCTTTAACATTACCTTTAAAACCACTTTTATGGAAATGAAAAAAGATCTAGCTATTAGATAACCTAGAAGATGAATATTTGGTAGTTAGGTTAGATTCTACAAAGATTTTAATGCCTTAAGATTTTATCATTTATTTTTATCATTTGTAGGATTAGAATAGGATGTGGACTATGGACGCTAAGCACTAAAATATCAACAATCTAGTTGAAATCTTACAAAATCCTCAAGTTTAGCTTTTGTTGAAGTCTTCTCTAATTTTAGAACCTCCATGTAAATAATCAAAGGCGATTTGTACATGATTTTCAAGTCCATTTCAATATTGGATTTTTACATCCAACATTTTTTTAGGGGTTATCTTTTTCCATTTAAATAGATAAAAGTGACATTTTCAAGAACTTGGAGGAGATCTAGATATTTCGAGGGTCAAAATAATAAGAAGAAAGAACTTTCACATCCAATTGAAAAAGTATAAAAAATAGAAGTTGCCCAAGTGAGAATCCCTTTTGTGAGGATTTCATCATAGGAAAGGACAAAGGAAGTGAGTGTTTTGACATGTAAGAATATATTTGGATTCACTTTGAGATCCTAAAAATATGCTAATTATTGAACTAAAAGGCTTTTCCACAAAATGAAGGAGGATGGGATGTTTAAATAATAAAGGAACATATCCACATACACTTCAAATATCAGCAACACAAACTTAACAAAGGCTTAAGAAATTAACAAGATGTGAGATTATTTTTTGGGGAAGGATCATACATTAGGAGAATTTGACAATAAGAACTAGATGTCCAATAGCACATAGAAATTCTACAAATTTTATTTTCAAGTTTTTAAGGTATTTTTATTCATTTGTGTAGTGTAGATAAAAGTAACCCTTTTTCACACTTAATTTGGGAATGAGTAATTAATGATAGAACTCAAACCTAATTTTGTCTTATTTAGGGTGTTGTAAAGTATATCTTTACACTTTCACACTAATCTAGGGATTCATTGATTAATTTTACTTCTTTATGCTTTAATTGGCCCTATTTTGCATCCACAAGCCTTATTAAATGTATTTTTTGAAGGATAAACCCAA
Source organism: Sequoia sempervirens (assembly GCA_007258455.2). NCBI lineage: Eukaryota > Viridiplantae > Streptophyta > Pinopsida > Cupressales > Cupressaceae > Sequoia > Sequoia sempervirens. Next base: position 347,942,059 of record VDFB02000015.1, on the reverse strand, counting down.
CACTTATCAAATAACCAATCATAATTCAATATATTGGGTCATGTGTTCTAGATAGATGGTGATTTGGGACCCATACACCACCTTGGGCATCTGAGTCCCACCTAGGTCTTGGGACCTGATTTCAAATTGCACATTAAATAAGGCACTCTTATAAATCTATGTCCCGAGTTTTAGCTCTACTGGGAATCATACGCCACAATTAGTGTATGAGTCCTACTTTAACAAGGACCTAATTTAAATCAAATTCTTGGTAGGATTTTACTATCATAGATCTGATGTCAGCTTGTAGTGTTGTAATTTTGGGAAATTTGGCATAAACAAGTATAAATACAAGCTTATTTCACATACTTTCATCCTAGAATTTCATAATCAATCAAGAGCACTTTCACAAGAGTTCACAAGATAATTCAAGAGAATTCAAGAGAATTATAGAGCATTCAAGAGCATTTCAAGAGCATTCAAAGGTATATTTGAAGAAGATTATTGTAGCAATTCAAGATCCATTATCATGTCAAAGGTTTGATGCATCATGCATGTGGTTTTAAGCTAATGTTGTGATGTATTGTTCAAGATTAATTCAAGTACTCAAAGGAATTATCTTTCATCAAGAATGACAATCAAGATCTACATCCATTAAGGCCACTTCATGCTTGTTTGTAGATCTACAAGGTGGGGTCACCGAAAAAGTAACCCTTCTACTTTTTCTGACTTGTTTGGGCCCTGCTTGTGATTTTAGTTTAATGTTGCCTTGATTTAGTGTTGTAATGTGGATAACACATTAAAATTAGGTCTTGGGCACTTGTGAACTAATAGGATTTAAATGGTGCCTTGCAAAATTATTGTGAAGTGTTGTAACACACTCACACTTTTCTAGGGTTTTATCAAATAAGTTAAGCATTTTAATCATAATCAACTTTAATATTTCCTTATTTAGAGTGTTGTAAAGTGCTATAACACACTTTCACATTCCTATAGGATTGTCATTAATAATTGAGATTTCTTATGCTTTAATTGGCCCTATTTTGTATCCACAAGCCTCATTTATTACATCTTTTCAAGGATAATCCTGACACCAACCAATAACCAATTATAATTTAGGTGTTCTTGGCTTGTGTGGCTTGAATTTAGTGTCTGGGACTCATTTTCCATCTTGGACAAATGAGTCCCACCTAGGTATTTTTGGCCCCAATGCAGGTTTCACACATTTCTAAGCATTTTCCATTTTTGGTCCCATACATTATGCGTGATGGGACTCATTCACCACCTTGGGTGAATGAGTCTTGTGTGCCAAAATTCAAATTTCTGGTGGAATTTTTTTCTCCTAGATTTGATGTCGGCTTGTAGTGTTGTAATTTTAGTAATTCTTGCATAATTAAGTATAAATACAAGGTTCTTTCACTCATTTTCATCCCAAACATTCAAGTATTCATACCTTGCATTCAAGAGAGTTCTAAAGAGCATTAAGAATTCACAAGAGCATTCAAGGCATTTCAAGGGTAGATTATCAAGCATCTTAGAGAATTCTTCAAGTGCCAATCATCATGTCAAAGATTGCATTCTTCATGTTTATTATTGTGCTAACATTTGTGATGTAGAGTTCATGATCCAAGCATGTGTTTCGAGTAAGATCAACATCATTCAAGCTAGAGTCAAGAACCACATCCATTGCATCCATTTCAAGCATCATTGCAACACCTTATTGATAGGGTTTGGTGATTTGCAAAATTATCTTTTGTTCATTCATCATTCTCCTTTTATATTTTCTTTCATTTCAAGGTTTAATTACCAACAAGGGGTTTGACCAAGGCAAACCCCTATTCATTGGTATCAGGACATAATAACCTAGCCAAAATAACCCTAGACACAATAACCCTGTCATAATAACCCAAGGACAAAATAACCCAGGGTCATAATAACCCATGGACAAAATAACCTATGATCAAAATAACCCATGGACAAAATAACCCGTGGTTTTTGTTTACCTTTCTCTATATTTTTATGAGGATATTTTGTCCATGGGTTATTCTGACCACAAGTTATTTTGGCTTGGGTTATTATGACCCTAGGTTATTTTGTCCTTGGGTTATTATGACTAGGTTATTCTGTCTAGGGTTATTTTGGCCAGGTTATTATGTCCTGTAATTGAAACTACAAATTGCCACTTGTAAACCTTCTCCAAGCTTCTCCAAGGCTTGATGAAAACTTTAGGGATTTTGTGGACTTGACAACTTTAGGGCTAGGTTGCAAATTTTCCAAGAAGCAAAGGAAAAGAAAAGTTGTCAAGTCCACAAAATCCCTAAAGTTGTCATCAAGCATTGGAAAAGCTTGGAGAAGGTCTATAGGTGGAAATTTGTAGTTTCAGATTTGGAAACTAGTCAAAAAGAGCATAAAATACCTAGAGGCACAAAATCTAGTTCAAAACTTCTAGAAAAGTAGAAGTGGACTGATTGACCGCTATTGGTGAATGAGTCCCACTATACAGGCTTGATAGAGATTTTTATAGATTTGGATACCCTTTTGGATGAAACTTGTTCTTGGACATTTTCTCAAAAAATGGACTTATTCGCCCAGCTTGGCAAATGAGTTCCAATCAACATCAACAATAAATTTTTCAGTGATCCAAACCTCCATTCTACCTTCTTTAGTCTTCTAGGTGCACACTTTCAGTTTCATAGCTTTCTGTTACATTTTGTTCACTTTCTTAGGTCATTTAGAGTTAGTTTGCATTTCACACTGTGTTTTCCATTTCATTGTCTTTTCCAAGTTTACACTTGGTGGTGAACCCCTCATTAGTTATCATTCAATCTCTAGGACAACGCTATTGCAAGATTTCAATCTCCTTTGCATTGAGATCTCTAGGGTTAACCTTGAATGGAGTCTCTTTGAAAGTGGGTGTGAATATATTATATCCTAATCCATCTTTTCACATCAAAAACACACAAACCCATATTTTAAGAGGTTCCATTTTGGTGAACCTACATTTAGGACATCATTATTTCGATTTGGAGTGCATTTACATCCTAGATTTAGCTTGCATTAACATTGCATTAGGTTTTGCATTGGTTAATTTGCATTCTAGGGTTTTAATTCTTGTATTAGTGAAAGTTCATATAGCTTGCATTATTGCACTTTATTTTCATTGAAAATTAGTAAAATTTTGCATTTGCATTTTATATTTGCATCAGAAAACATAAAAAAGCATAAAATTCAATTCAAAAATTCAAAAAAATTAGTACCTAGACTCATTCACCACCTTGGGTGAATCAGTCCCTTTGCATATTTTTCACTGCATTTTCTGGCATTTACAGTTCATTTTCTAAGTTTTTGTTTTCCATTTCTACATTTCTGTTTCACTTTCCATAATTTTAGTTATAAGCATTTCATTCTTATTAGCTTACATTTCATTTGCATTCACCTTGCATTTAGTAGCCTTTGCATGAGTGTTTGGTGTCCTATTGCTAATACCATAGTGAGAAGAAGTTCGAGACTCATGTCATCCCACAATAGCACAATCGTTGTGGATCTTGGGTTATCTAGAGCTTCCACTCCTAGTATTGACACTAGTACACTAGGCATGGATAACACCCTTAGTAGCACCTTTCCTTCAAATAGCATGCAAGTTGAACCAAGGAATGACAACATCCTGCAAGAAAACATAATTCATATTCATGAGGACCTAGTAAGCTTACAACATCAAATAAGCCTTGAAAAAAATTCAACCACTACAATTCCTACCACATAAAACATTCACCGCATGCTTGAAAGGGATGATGGCCTTGACCTTATGAAAAATATTGTTTAAATATTTGGAAAACATCTTTCCTCGCCAACTAGTTGTCCTTTTCCCACAAGAAATGTCACAAGCCAAGGAGGAACTCAAATTTCTCCTCCCACAACAATTGCCTCAATACCTACCTACACCAACCCTCAAGTCACAACAATGCAACAAGTTAGTAATGTGATTCCTTCCTTGGGTATTCTTGTTAGCATCCCTAGTTCCTATGTGGCATTGCAAGTTATAACTCCTACCTTACCACTTATAAACATTCCATTCACCTATCCTACAACCACATACATTCCATCACCACTTTCACTCCCATCTCATAACACAAGCAATGACCCTCTCATAACACAACTTTTCCAAACCATATCATCCGTTCAAAAGAAAATTTCCACCATAAATCAAAATCAAAATGATCCACCTACATATTATGTCAAAAGTAGTCCATTGTCCTTGGAGATATTACAAACACCAATGCCACAAGGTGTAGAGGTTCCTAGATTTGAGAAATATGGGGGGAAGGGAGATCCTTCTCATCATGTTAATGCCTACACTGCTTTATGTAGTGACTTTTTCCTCAACAATAAACTTTTGGCAAAAAAAATTCCTCGGTCCTTGAAAGATATTGCCTTGGAATGGTTCTCTTCATTACCAAACAACTGAATTCCTTCATTCAATGAACTTATTGATGCATTTTTAAACCATTTCCAAGTGCATATGACTCCTAAGATGACCTTGGTTGATTTGATAAGATGCAAGCAAAAAGAGGAATTAAAGATAACTAATTTTATCTCACGCTATCATTCGCTTTATTCCCAAATTGATGTCAAGGTCCTCGACCCACACCTTCAAAATATGTTCATAGAAAATTTACAAAGTCAAATCCAAGAAAAGTTGACTAATATGATGAAATTCCCATCCTTCGTGCACCTATGCACTACCCTCTGTTATTATCAAAATTTGGTTAACAGTCAAGATACAAGGTCCATTTCTAGCCAAATTGATAGATCCAAGCCTGCAAACCAAAACAATGCTCAAACTTTTAGAAAACAAAAAAAAAGGTTTCCTTCAATTCAATCCCCCTCAAAAAATAGCTCAAAATGTCATTAACCAAGTAGCTATTGTCAAAGCCACGATCCCATTTAGTTATGGAGACCCCACAAGACAATTCACTCCCTTTCTTGATACCCTTCATAACACAATTTCCCAACTTCTAGAACAACAAATGATTACCTTACCTCATGTTAGAACACCCGACCCTAATAAGCCTTTACCCCCAATCTTTAAATCAAATGCTTGTTGCCAATATCATCGATAAAATAGACATGACATGGAACATTGCAAGCATCTTAAACATCCTGTGGAAGACCTCAACATCCTATGGAAGACCTCATTGTTTCTGTCCATCTATCCATTGGAGGTGTTAGTAATCAAGGAAATAAGTTTGTTTCCTCTCTTGACCAAACCTTGCAAATTTTCACCAACCCAATGCCCAAACATAATATTTCATTTGTTAAAGCAAGTGAAACTACAAAGAATGATGTGATGACTATTGATACAAATGATGAAAATAATGATTCTATTATAAATAATGCTATCAATGTAAATCCTATAGATGAAATGGAAGGGATGATAGACATCATCCCTTGTAAGGGCTGACCTAAGAGTTATCTTGAAATTGATTTCTCCTCTAAGGATATACTTAAACATTTTCCCAATGGTCCTTTTTACATATCCAACCATATCTATGACAAGCCCACTAATGGGATATTAATAGATCTCACTTGTGGAGAGAACATGATCAACAAGTTATTTTTACTTTTGCATGAACTCTATCAAGATGAATATGATAAACCGAAAGCATGGATCAAGAAAAACAATGGTTTTTCTTGCCCTACAATAGGATCAATTTCCTTACCATTGCAGATAGGAACAAAAACATTAGATGTCACATTCTCCATCATCCTGCAGTTGGACCAATTTTGTGTGAAGCTAGGCCACCGATGGCTTCACTCCATGAAATTCATCCCTTTGGTTGAGCATAAATGTTTAAAGTTTCCCTTTGAAAATGAAGTATTCACTATCGACCATAGTGGCTTTAACCCCTTGTCTTCCAAAGGAAACTTTTCCCTAGAGGCCTTTTGGCCCAAACCCATGGAACCTATAAAACCTCAAGAAGACTTCTTTTTCTTGTCCTATCAAAACTTAAAGGAAAAGAAGATAGCCAAACTATCTCTTCGAAAGATGTACCCATCAACATCTCAACCTACCATCCTTGATGCAACCATGCTTGAACCTAAACAAGAACCAAACAATCAAGACCAACTGAAAATAGAAACTTCACCTACATCCTACAAATGACCAAGAGCCAATGAAACCAACCCCGTAACACTTCCTCAAATTAAAAAAATTACAAATTCAAAGAGAAAGTGGTTGAGAAACCTCTTGTGGTTCCTTCCATTCCTCCCCTTAGGGAAGAAAAGAAACCTATAGTTGATCAACTTGCTCTTACACAAATGCAACTTGAGAACAAAACCAAAAGAAACAAAGGTGCTAGAGAGCATAGGTGTCGATGTTGTGCCCTTGCTCACAAGTTACATGAAGAATTAAACAAATAAAATCAAGATCTGAACTTGACTAAAGCAATGCACAATGACCCTCCTTCCCAACCAAAACAAGAAAATTCAATGCAACCTCCACAATAGGAGTTGAACTCCTTCATGGAAATTATCATTCGACCTCATGTTGTGATCAACTTAGATGATGATGACGAGGTTGCTAAAATTGATGGGGAGGTGGACGACTTGCTCATAGGTTGACTCACATTTTCCTTACTATCCTTTTTCCTTATTTCATTTTCATTTTCTTTTGTGTGATTGCATGTGCGTAATGTGATCTACCGTAATGTGATCTGCCATAATGTTTAGTCTAATGTTCTCTCTATTTGTGACATTCCTCTATTTGTACCTTTATTCTTCTCTATGTCATGTATCTCTTTCAATTTTTTATCTTTATATCCTTTTCCTTTTCCTTTTGGGGATGATGCAAGGTGTCAAGACATTTATGTCTCTTCCATGTTGACCCAAAAGGATTTTTCTTTTTATTTTTTCTTTTTCCTTTTCTCTTTTGTCTTGTGTTTTAATTTTGGGGATGACACAAGGCATCAAGACACCCTATGTCTCTTCCATGTTGACCCAAAAGGCTTTCTTTTTCTTTTTCCTTTTCATTTTCTCTTTTTGTCTTGTGTTTTCCTTTTGGGGATGATGCAAGGCGCCGAGTCATTCATGTTTCTTCCATGTTGACCTAAAAGGTTTTTCTTTTCTTTTCTCTCTTTGTGTCATTCTTCTAGTTCTATGTGTATTTGGGGGATGATGACAATTTCGAGCTCTCTAATATCACTGTAGCAAAGAACATACTAACCCCAAATCCATAGATCCCTTATGTGTTTGGTATTTTCATTTTGGGGGAAACCCTTTCTTTTCCCTTTCTTTCGCATGACGTAGCTTTACTCGGAAACATATGACTTGGCATAGGGTTTTCCAAGTTGGCTCTTATGTCTTTTTGTTAGCATTTTTAACTAGCTACTTTAAAGTAATTTCTCACAATATGGTGTTTAGCAATTTCTTTAAAGTTGGGGCATACATTGGCATTATTTTTTTGTATTTTATTTTTTTCCCTGTTCTTAATGTAGCCTTCTTACTTAATATGATGTTTTTTTCGCTTTATGGATGACATTGGGTGTAATTTCCTTCAGGAGCTTGATCTCTCTTAACATATTGCATTCCTCTTAGTGACTTGATGCGGTGCACTGCATCCTCTAAGTTGTCAATTCTCTATTCTCTGATTGGTCCTCTCTTGGAGACATTAGGCATAATGTTCCCTAAGTTAAAGACCTCGCATGAACTAAGCAAGAATCCTTTGAACATTATTTACATGTTGCATTTTGTATTTTTTGTTATATGGACACCTTGCATAACATAGCTTGCACGCCTATAGTGTCATCCTATTTTTTCATGAGCTATAAGCATACAAAGTTTTGATTCCCTCATGAAGCTCGAAAATAATTTTTGTGTGGCACCTTATTAAAGTTATTAGGAGGTATAACTTTGGTATGGTTGAGTGGGAAGACCAATCTGAGGCATGGCTTTCCCATAGCCACTTGCATGTGTGTGAGTGCATACCAATGATGAGTGTGCATTTATCACCTTTTAGGACTTCTTACTTGGTGGACAACTAGAAGTTTCATCACCTTAGAGTGAGTACTCATTTTCTGGACAAACAACCTAGATATGATCCACATCAGGATGGAAAAATGGTCAAAGCTTGATCTGATTCTTTTTATCTCCCTCTTTTCTCTTTTTCATTTTTGGTAGTGTATGCTTGGCCTTGTCCTTTCTCTTTATATCATTCTCATGTGTGTTCCTTTGTGCTCATGTTAGTTTGTTCTGGGATCTTCATCCTAGGGGCTTGATCACCCCTCTTAATCATTTTTGTCTTGTCTTGCTAGCATTGGTACATTGGAACCCCTCTTGATGTGTGTTTGTCTACTTTAGTGTGAGTTTGAAGCAGGTTCATCCTCTCACTAAAGTGGGGACTGAATGGAGTCACCGAAAAAGTAACCCTTCTACTTTTTTTGACTTGTTTTGGCCCTCCTTGTGATTTTAGCTTAATGTTACCTTGATTTAGTGTACATTAGGTCTTGGGCCCTTGTGAACTAATCAGATTTTAATGGTGCCTTGCAAAAGTGTTGTAACACACTTTCACATTTTTCTATGCTTTTATCAAATAATTTAAGCATTTTAATCATAATCAACTTTAATCTTGCATTATTTGGAGTGTTTTAAAGTGTAATAACACACTTTCACATTCCTCTAGGCTTGTCATTAATAATTGGGATTTCTTATGATTTAATTGGCCCTATTTTGTATCCACAAGCCTCATTTATTGCATCTTTTCGAGGATAATCCTGACACCAACCAATAATCAATCATAATTTAGGTGTTCTTGGTTTGTGTGGCCCCAATTTAGTGTTTGAGACTCATTGGCTACCTTAAGCGAATGAGTCCCACCTAGGTCTTTTTGGCCCTGATGTAGGTTTCACACATTTCTAAGCATTTCCCATTTTTGGTCCCATACATTATGTGTGATGGGACTCATTTGCCTCCTTGGGCGAATGAGTCCCATGTGACCAAAACTCAAATTTAATTTAAATTTCTAGTAGGATTTTATTCTCCTAGTTCTGATCTCAGCTTGTAGTGTTGTAATTTCAAGAATTCTTGCATAATTAAGTATAAATAAAAGGTTCTTTCACTCATTTTCATCCTAAGCATTCAAGTATTCATACGTAGCATTCAAGAGAGTTCTCAAGAGCATTAAGCATTCACAAGAGAATTCAAGGCATTTCAAGGGTAGATTATCAAGCATCTTAGAGCATTCTTCAAGTTCCAATCATCATGTCAAAGATTGCATTCTTCATGTTTGTTATTGTGCTAACATTTGTGACTTAGAGTTCATGATCCAAGCAAGTGTTTCAAGCAAGATCAACATCATTCAACATAGAGTCAAGAACCACATCCATTGTAGCCATTTCAAGCATCATTGCAACACCTTATTGCTAGGGTTTGGTGAGTTGAAAAATTATATTTGGTTCATTCATCATTCTCATTTTATATTTGCTTTCATTTCAAGGTTTAATTACCAACAAGGGGTTTGACTAGGAAAAACCCCTCTTCACTAACCCCCACAAATTTTTTCCCTCTTCTTCTGTGTGATTTGCAGGGATAGGTTATAGATTTTTCAAGAAGCAAAGGTGGAGAAATTTTTTCAAGTCCTTAAAATCCCTAAAGTTGTTATCAAGCCTTGGAGAATCTTGGAGAAGGTTTACAGGTGGCAATTTGCAGTTTCAGATCTGAAAACTAGTCAAAACGAGTATAGCAGACCAAGAGGCACAAGATCTACTTTAGAACTTCTAGAAAAGTAGAAGTGGATTGATTCACCACTATTGGTGAATGAGTCCCACTATACATGTTTGACAAATATTTTTATAGATTTGGATACCCTTTTAGCTAAAACCTGTTCCTACACATTTTCTCATAAAATGTACTGATTCCGCCAGCTTGGTGAATGAGTCCCAATCAACATCAACAACAAATTTTTTAGTGATCCATACCTCCATTCTACCTTCTTCAATCTTCCAGGTGCACACTTTTAGTTTCATAGTTTTTTGTTACATTTTGTTCACTTTTTAGGTCATTTAGAGTTAGTTTGCATTTCATACCGTGTTTTTCATTTCATTGTATTTTCCAAGTTTACACTTGGTGGTGAACCCATTATTAGTTATTATTAATCTCTAGGATAACCCTATGCAATATTTCAATCTCCTTTGCATTGAGATCTCTAGGGTTATCCTTGAGTGGAGTCTCTTTGAAAGTGGGTGTGAATACATTATATCCTAATCCATCATTCCACATCAAAAACACACACACCCCTATTTTAAGAGCTTCCACAAGATTTCAGACAAGGTTCTATTGTTTCATATTCTATTTCATGTTTCTTTTCATTCATGTTTCATCTCTCATTAAAGTTTGATTACCGAAATGGGGTTTGACTAAGGCGAACACCTATCCACTAACAAATCAACATTTCTCTCTCTCTCTACATGTGTGCTTGTGGATCTAGGTGTTTTGAGACTTGAAGATCCTTTGAAGACAAAGTTGCAAGATTGAAGAAAGTTGTCAAGTTGTCAAGAAGTTGTCATCTTCACAGAAAGTCACCTACTAGCCAAAATTTAAGCTTTCAAACTCATAGATCTGGTAGGAGTGAAGCTACAGTAGATCACTAGAGGAAACCCAAGTTTTAACCAAACCCTAATAATGGGACTAAATCACCACCTTGGGCATATGAGTCCTAGTATAACACTTTTTCTAGTTTTTAGAATATCTAGATCAGTCACTGAGAGATTCTAGTTCCTGCATAGAAACTCTAGTGTGGGACTAAATCACCTAGTCTGGCACATGAGTCCCAATAAGTTTCAAATAGAAAAATTTAGGGTTTCAGAGCTTGTTTTGACCACATCATCCTTCCAATTATGCCTCTATTCATTCTTAGTTTGTTATTCTGATTTTTAGTTTCATATCTTAGGTTGCATAGTTAGGTTTGCATATCATTTGCATCTTCTTCTTTCCAAGCCTTTGCTTGGTGGTGAACCCCCTTTTTGTATTTAATCACACCCAAGGAAACCATCCTAATCACCTAACCTATCCCTCAATCAAGCCAATTGGTTGAGGGATCTTGGTTTCCTTTAATGAAACATAAGTGAAGTAGGTGGAGGAACCCTAGTTCCCCTTTAGTTCCATCTCCCAAAAGGTGGAACACTATTTCCGAGGTTTCAATTTGTATAAATATGAATTAGAAATGGACTAGATGTTGGAATGCTCAATTTATACACATCTAGAGTCTAGTTTTACATTCAAGTTTCACAATTCTCTCCTTTCTAAGAATTTAAAATTTTAATAGTAAGGGGAAGGATTGTAGGAAAAGCAAGGACCTCAAGAGATTAGGACACAAAGTGTATGCATACAAAAATCCTTCATAAGTAGCATTTATTGAAAAGGGGTTGAATATTTAAAATTTCTAGCATTCTCAAATCCCTTAAAAAAATCCAAGAATTGAAAATTAGGAAACTCATCCATCATTTAAAGAAAAAATTACCATTGTAAACTCAACATTTTGATAGTTTAAAATACCTAAACATTGACTCACTACTATAAAAGCATCTATAACCCCAATGTTGTTTTTTTTGTGATTCTATTAAAGGCATAAGTCTACTACTAGTTGGAAATCCATAACCCCAATATAATTACCTAAACCCTCCATCTAGTTGAGTTCCTATGATATCTATTCTATTCATTCTCATTTTTTGATATTATTTTAAAGCACATTTTGTAACATCCACACTAAATTAAAATTAGTAAATTATACATATTATTCAAAATCAAACAATAAAAGTGACACATGTCTAATATTCAAGAAAGAGAAACAAGGAATTATATTAAGAAAAGATATTTAGAGTACATTTGCTAATATTATGGTAAAACATAAAGGAATGTATTCCTTACAATACACCACATAGTCGAGATCAAGATTACACAATAAACTATAAAAAGAACCTTCCTTATAGGATTCTTTCGAATTTTAACTCCTTCAACCACATCAATGGTGAGAACATTGTTGGAGCACATTTTGACCCTACGATGAAGTGATTCACTTCTCAAGAATTCTTCTTGAAAGAAGAATACCTGACCTAGCTTGAGGATGACTAGCAATGTAAATCTGATTGGAGTAATGGGATTGTGAAGCAAAACACAATTATATCTAATTATATCATAATTTTCAAACACAAAAAAAGAAGACACTAGATTACCAACAACATAACTTTTCATCTTTAACATTATTTGGTCCATAATTTCTTATAAAAAGTGAGGCACACTCTTTGCAAATAAAGGTAATGCTAACATGATTATTTTGTAAATATGCACAAGCATATTGATAGATGGAGTTATAATAACCATAAATCAATCAATATAATAATTTCTCAAGTATTCTAACTCATACCACAACTATCCATCATAATAAACTAAATCAATTGACCATGGTGGATACACAAGTATGATATTTTTTTTTTTATTAATGTCCATAAATATTCAACTAAAATTTAATATGCCTCTACGAGACTATGAAAACTTACCATATACTAAAATTGATATGAAAGAATTCATAATTATTAGTAATTCACAACATTTTCTTAAATCAAAAGATCTTATTTTAAGTTATCCTCAAATCTTGAAGCTTAATACTTATTAAATTATTCAATGAACCAATTTATCTCATGAAGATAGAATTGTGATAAAATATCACATAACATTCATACAAAATCTCACAAACTTTTCATATAACTTATCTAGAAGTAATCTAGGTTATAACTCATAAATTAATTTTAGTCTAAATGAATTTTACAATTATATATTTATATATTGGTTTGTTGTTTTCCTATATATAGACATATAATTTTACACTTTTATATTTTTTTTATACAAAATATCTAATCATATTTCATGTATCATTTTTCATTGATACCAATATATATACATATAGACACACACTTTAACATCACTTATTGTATTAATTTGCCTCCACCTATGCCTCCTTTCTACCTCTCATTTATCATGATATTCCTTTTATTTTTTATTTTTATTTTTTATTTTCTCTTTATCATTGTGTTTTATATTTTTTTCCTTCTACTCTTTCCTTAATATCCTTAATATTCTTATTATGATATATCACTAACCTTTTATTCCAAATATATTCTCTTTATGCTATTTCATTATATCTATCATTCTTTTCTTATTCATATCTTACTTACTAGTACTTCTATTATTTATAAATATCTATCACCAATACTATATTCTTATATGATTGTATTATTATTCATTCAAATCTGTATTGATTCTTACACTTTGCATTTTCTGTAAGTAGCTCTTGTTTTCTTCCTTATAACTTGATATAACCCTTAATTTATATTGTCATTCACTACTTCATTTATAAATTATTTATTCTCTTGCAACTTATTGATTAATACATACATAACATGTACTTCTTATTCTTCTATTTGATTATCATTCATACCTTTAAGTGGTGATCACTTAATTTTTATGTTTATCATCTACTTGTGACCATTAGATTAGTATAGGCTGCTTACACTTGATCTATGAAGGATCAAAGCATAATTAATCCACTAACACCAATCTCAATTATAGGATCAATCAAATGCAAATTAAACCAAACATCCATTAAAACCAAGCATACTAAACTAATAAAGCTTCAAAAATTCCTACTCTAATCCATTTGAAACTTATCCTATTACGAGAGTGGTGTTGTGTTGATGTGGAACAATGATCCTTTCCCAATCCTAGAGATAATAAGCTTGTTTCAATTAATTTTATTGAAGAAAACTGATGAAACCATTGTAAGATGTGTGTTGAAACATGATTTTATGCTAAAATGATTAAGATGTGTGAATGCAAAGCTAATCTAAATGGATTCTAAGCTAAAATATTTAAACCCTAATTAATAAACAAGCTAAGTGTATGCATCTATGTTACCATGGAAGTCATTAATGGAAGCTAAGCTAATTAATGCAAGTATTTAAGATAAAATGATATTAAGAAAACGCTAAAAGTGAGTGTGAGTGTGAGTGTGAGTGATTTCAATAGCATGAATTTTCTTTGAAAAGGATGGATCCATTTGTCTCCAAATAGTGACCTATTTATAGAAAAGCAAATGAGAAATGAAGGGTTGAGATCAAAAAGGTTAATCAACGGTCAAGGATGGGAGAAGTTGGAGGCATGGATCATGGATTTTCATCAATGGATGAGAATCAATGATGAAATTTTAATCAAGGGTTAATATTCCTTCAAAAAAACACACTTTTGACCTATACAAGAGGTCACAAGTTAACTTGCATGAGAAGTTTTGAGTTAACTTGCACATGAAGCCTTGTAAGAATATTCCATTTTTCAAACAAGGAGAGAGAATATTCTTATGGGTGAGGGAAAAAAGATATTTAGTTAATTAAAACCAAATTAAATTGTGCAAAGGAATATTTCCTTTATGGAGGAATGTGCAAAGAAGGAATATTCCCGTACAAGTGGGGGAAAATTAGATTAATTAGTAATTGCTAATTTAAATAAAGGTTTAATCATGAAATTAGGGGAATTAGATGATATTCATTAAATAAATGATTTAATGAAAAGGGGGAAAGTGAAATGATATTTAATTAAATAACTTTAGGTTATTTAATTAAATTATAAGACTTAGGGACTTCAATTAAATAACTTGATGTATTTAATTTAATAAGACAAAATGTTAGCATGGAAGGGGTGAATTAACCCGATTAAACTAATTAGGTTAATAGATGCAAATGACTTAATTAATTAAATAGCTAGGTCAATTTAATCAATTAAGAAAAAAGAGGATGGATTTTATGAGGAAATGATGTTAGTATACCTGATTTGAGTGCATGATATCATTTAAGACATTTTTTAGTGTCTACATTTTGTCCTTCTTTGAAGCAAGGTACATGTTATGTTGGTTCAAAGACTGACGCCCTTTGGATTAAAAATTGCTACTTAAATAAAATAAATAAAAATAAAAATTTGGATGCCCCACTGCTGCCCCAACGAAAGGAATAAGCTAGTTCACTGCCCCCTCAAGAAATTGGGTAGAAATTTTGAATTTTGGGTTGATTTCTTGACAAAGGTTAAATGCTGCCTCAAGGGTCCGAAAAGGCTCCGAGATGCAAAAAAATGCCAAAAACACAAAAAATGATGCAAAATAAGCTTCAGTTTGGAAAGATTGGTGGAAATGGTGAAAACCCTAGCTTCATGGGGCATGTGTAGGATCATGATGGGCCAAAAAGTGGCGATATGATTGGTATGTGTAGGGTATGTGGATGATGACATTTTTTTTACCCAAAATTGATGAAACGAAAAGGGTTTTTAAAGGAGATCTCAGCTTTCCATCAATATAAATTATTCTTTACTTGAATTTAATAAATAATTATTGTTCATTTTCTATTTGAATTATGACTAAATTCTTGATTGATAGGTTGATTGAAAAACATCTATAGCCTTCAAACAGTATCACATTTTTTGAATATGAAACATGCATCGCATTCTATGCTTCACATACTATAAGATTAAAAAAAAAAAATTGAATTTCATGAAGTTTTGACCAAGTTAAGGTGGTCAGACATACGAGTTTTTATATTTTTTAAAATTTGTAAAAGAAAAATCATAATTAATTATTTACTTGGAAAAAAATTACAAACAAATATGCATCACATCGGGACATGAGTCCTCTACTTATATCTAAAATCTTATAAAAAAATATTATCATTTTATTATGGTTAGGGTGGTTAGATAGACACCTACTTATTATTTTTCCCCCTAAATTTAAGTACTAATGCATTGAAATTTCAAGTTTTCACCAAATAGATTTAAAAAAAAAAAAACCTAGTAGTTTAGAAACTACATTCAATTTGCTACAGATTCTATTCTTACATATTTTTGAAATAATATAGATAACTTATTCAAATTTTTATGTCAAGTTGCCTAACTTTGATTTTTCTAAATTTTTTGCAAGTTAAGGGCCTATTTTTTCCGTGATGATCCTGCACATACCTCATGGTTAGATTAGACAAAAAAACCTAATTTTCAAGCATAAATAGGTGAGGAAGGGTTACTTTCAATTCATTTTTACATTCACTCATTTCTTGCATGTTGAGCTCCGACCCTCTGACAAAATGGCCTAATGAGTGCTCCCATGACACATTTCCCATTGGGTTCATGAGTACCAAACATCTCCAAGCATAGGACCACGGGTATGTGATTCAAAACTTGATTTGAAATTTGAATTTTAGGCACATTTATTACACTTTGAATTTTGAACTTTGGCGGTGTCGCTATATAGCGACGCATATGTAAATAGCAATGTAGTTCATGAATTTATTTTAGGGTTTTAGATTTCAAATTGCGATGCATATGTGAATAGCGATGCAACTCATGATTTAGAATTTAGGATTAAGGTTTTCAAAGCTCAAATAGTGACACATGTGTGTTTAGCGACACATATCGTGATTTACAGTTTAAATGCTTTCAACGTTGTTGTTTGGAATTTGAATTATAGCAATGCTATTGTCATTTTGGAAGATAAAAACTCCAAACTTAGCTTTTTTTTTTTAATTTTGATGTCATGCGCTTCATGGGTACAAGAGGTTATCCAGCCTTTGATGTCCCGCGAGTACTGGTTGACTATTTTATCTAGGCTTGGTGATTTTCTGAGTTGCGACAGGGGCACCTGGGGGAGTTTGGTTTGTCATACTTTGTGTATATTCCCATTGTTCAGACACATTTAGCTATGATGACAGTGCTATGCTAGTGATGGCATAACAAGACCTCATCTTTCCACTTATGAGTGAGGTGACAGTGATGCTGGAGAATGTATGGTGGGTTTTGTGATTGCTGATACATGGTGAGTGTGTGATCTACGATACTGACACTAGCTATGATGCATGCCATGAGGTGCTTGACCAAGATTCTATTGTCCTGGTCAACTCATAGATAGACCTTGAGATGTATAGAGGTCGAGTTTCGACCTTCAGATTGATCTTTGCAGCAGTTATCTTAGGATTGGTTGCTCCAGATCGATGGAGTAGAGTATTCAGTCTGGGATGGGGTCTAGCTTGGCACAGGATGCTCTTCTAGAGGACCCATTATGCATGTGGGCCAATGATTTTGGCCTCCCTTTACCATGATATGCATGATTTCATTTACTGTGATGGTTGGGTGATTGACATGGGGGTCACCCTTCTTCACATTTGGGCTTGGGAGCACATTTTTGTGCTTTGACCTATTGTTGACATGGAAGATGTGGAGCCATATGATCTAGTTGTTTGGAGATACAGGGGTTCCATCACATTGCATCACACAGGGTAGCTCGACATTCCATATTGGCGTTGAGTGATCAACAATATGACAGTGTTCAGATGGAATCCATGGCTTCAAATGTCAACTCGGTATGATGATGTGCAACAAATTTTCTTTGCTTGACATACCTGATATATGTAGGGTCGAGAGAACATGATTATTGAGAGGTACCTTCCTGATAGGGTTGCCAGATAGTTTGGTGAGAGGAAAGATAGGCCTGTTGATGCATACACCACCATCTTTTCAAGGTTAGCTTGAGAGACTACATGGGGACACATGATCCCAACCCATGAGCTAATAGAGGGCTTTCGATAGTTGGTTTCTAGGCCATGGTCCTATGATAAGGGATAGGTGGATTCTCAGACGATGCCTATTTATGATGCATTGTTCGTACCCCATCCACAATTTATAAATTGAGCAGGTGTACCTCCACAAGGGAGGTTGAAAGGTAGGGGTGCACATAGAGGTAGAGGTTAGCCTAATGATGGACATGGCAGAGGATAGGGCAAAGATTTAGATGGCAAGGGCAAAGGACATGATGGCTAGGATGGCCAGTATCACGATGGATAGGTCCCGAGTGCACCACCATTGCACCAACAACCTCCTCAACAACCATCAATACAATAGTAGCCTCCACAACAGCCATCGTTGTGGCCAGATCCCTATGATGGTCAGATTCATCAGTTGCAACAGTAGTTGTAGGTGGTGACAACTGAGAGAGATCAGGCTCATTAGCAAATTTTGGTCATCACTACTGAGAGAGACTATGCCAGGTAGCAAGTATAGGCACTGATAGTGGAAAGGGAACAGGAGCATCAACTTAGGAAAACTACTGATATGCAATTAGCATAAGAGGTTGGGCAATGCTAGTAGTTAGAGTCTATGACTGCTATAGCTCAGGGATAGATAGTTTCTACCTGATTGTATAGAAAGGCTATTATCACATGCACTACCATCAGGATGTCCCTATGGTGATTAGGCAACTGTATTACTCACAGAAGAGTGAGGCACATCCCCAGGCTAAGGATCAGCTAGAGAAACAAGTTGGTGAGGGGAGCAACCATCACGGCTAGCTACCTTGTACAAACACTTTTGATTATTTCCTAATTATTTATACAAAGATACATTCATGGGATCATTTTTGATAACCTCATGGATATTGTACTTTTGATCGATATACATACACTAACTAAGATATTGTATTATGATAGTTACCATATTTTATATATATGATAAAGATTTGATATGATGTGACGTGTTCTTTTATTTCATGCTTTATGAATGTATGGATGCATTTTATGTTGATATGATATGATATTATATGCTTATGTTTATGATTATGTATGAATGCAATGTGATGGATACACTTCTTTTATTCATGTTTATGCAATATGTGATGATGATCTATGACATATATGAAATGCAATGATATGGGAAGGATGCAATGTAATGCAATGTATATGTTGTATTCTTTTTCATTATCTTTTTATGATATTCCATGGGATGGATGATATGATATGCTTATGTGATGCGTATGCAAATGATGTGGATGTATTTGTTTTTTTGTATTTTATTATGAAATTTTAAGATGTGATGATGTATGCATATGGATGTACAAATGGTGTAGATGTTCATGCTTATGATATGATTATGCAAATTTTCATGCTTATGATATATATGCAACGATTTAAGATGCTTAGAAGAAAAAATCTATTTCATTCAACACAACTTAAATGATAATGATGATGGAGTGGAATGTGTTCTTGATATTATGATATGTCGTGATTTATGCAAGATGTATGCATGCTAATATTTTTTGGATGCAGGATGGATGCATTGATGATATTTTTGTTCACTATCATCACACCAAGTTACCACGGAGAGAAGATAGAAGAAATAAGATGATTGACCATTGATTTTGATGATTGATTCAAAAAGTTTGACAAGTCTATGATCCACCGAGACTTTATTAGAGATGGTGATGAGAGATGCATGATGATGATGATGATGCTTTTCTCATATATTGGGATTGGGATTTTCCGTCATTCCTTATTATTTGATATAACACATAGACATGATGCATCAAGGTATTGATAACCAGTATGGTCTTGTATCTAGTGTAATGGAATTTGACTCTACAAATAGATAGGATAGTTCTTGTTCATACCTTGACATACGGAAACCTATTTGGAATGTTAAGTTAGAAGCTTAGAACATATTAGACCAAAGCATATGCAATATTCAACAATCTACTCCAAACAACCTCCCTACACACAACTAAGCAAGTATGCACCAAGATCATTTTACAAGAATACCCACAAGCACAACAAACAAAAATATAATGATCGATGTCCCATTCCTTTCTCTCTAAATCATTTTTTGATAGACGTCATCAAGAGGTCCTAAAAATGGGTCATTAAGATACATCATAAGAAAAGATCAAAGATAAACAGTCATTGTTATCTATATCTATTTCTAGTTTCTTTTAGATAAGGTGATTTTTGATACTAATGCCCATCACAGGAAGGGTTCATCCTAAGACACATGTTGATCAAATGTTTTGATTTAGGATGAGGTGTGTGATAAGACATTGATACAAACTTCACTGACTCATTTGCCTATGATCTAGAATTTAGATTTTGGCATTTAAGTTTTCACTTTTACGACTTGTGGTACTTGTTTTCTCTTTGTTTTTCCAAAGGCTGAAGATGATTGATTTATTATGGGTGAAGTTTATTGTAGGTGAAAGTGAAATGGGATAGATGGTTTTGGATCCTTTTTGGAATGTTTCAATGTTTTTGGTATTTTGAAAATGTTTTGAGGTTGTTTTTGGTCTTTTTGAAAGTTTATGTGAATGTTTTGGTTTTTGATTATTTGAGGCTATTTAGGGTTTTCTCTAAGATATTTGATGTTGTTTAGGTCTTTTGAATGTTTTCTAATGTTTTTTTTGTTTTTTGAATTTTCTAAATGTTTAGGGGTTTTCTGAGTTTCCGACCAAGAACCTAACGTAAAATACTATCCTAGGGGACTCATGGGTTGATCAAAGAAAAGCCTTGCCTACGCTATACACGTAGAGACCATGTAGTTCGACTGACGTGACTTATTGACGATGAGATATAAAAAATTGATGGAATGTTAGTTTATTATGATAAACTCCTAGAGGACTGACCTAGGGTGTCTCAAGTGCTGATAAAAGATTAGCCTTTCCTACGTTCAAGCTCAGAGACTCATAGTTTGAAAAGGATTTTTTTTTTGGATTTTCAATGTTCGACCTTTTTAGGGTTTTTGATGTGATTTGGATGTTTTGGGATTTTTCCTTTACAACTTTTCAAATGCTTTTGGATTTTAGCTATACAAGATTTAGATGTTTTTAGATTTTCTAATGAACATTTTATGAATGTTTCTGATATTTTTGACAACCTTAAGATATACAAGAACCCGATCCGATCCATAACGAATTTCCCTTGATGTGATAGAATAGACTACCTCGATATAGGTAAGGTGAACTGACCTTTGGAATTATGCCAAGTAGTTCAAAGGGGATACGATACTTCACAACATCAAGCTATGATTGGACGTGGATGAGTGATGGAATAAATAGGATGAAGGATGCAATGTGAAAGATGGAATGATAGGAGAAAGAGCCCAGGAAGAAAAAGGTGCTTTATTTATGCAAGGAACCTATTTGCTAGGTTTTCTACAAGGTACTTTCCCAAAGTGCCACTGAAGTGGTTTTCACTAGAGGATAATTCTTTCTTTACTTTTTTCAATCCTTTTTCTTATTTTTTTGGATTTTGATCATTTTTTAATTTTTTTGTATTTTTCAAATTTACACCCTTCAAGACTAGGCATAAAATTTTTTGAGATGTAAGTTGTTGATTGGTTCCTACAAGGGTTCACCTTCAAGTGTTGACAATTGATATTCTCCTAATCCCTAACTTGTTGTGATGTCAAAGGGACCTAACCAATCAGGCTCAAACTTTCCTTTGATGTCTTGATCTAGAATATTTTTTTTATTTTGCTTTAGGAAAAGATCCCCCACTTGGAAAGACTAATACTTGATCTTGTTATAGCTCCATTTTAGTCAGTTTTGATATACTTGTAAGTGATTAAGGGCATCAAGATGATGCTCATCCAAGAATTCTAGCTCATTTAGCTGAGATACTTTGTACTCTTCATCAGTGATTAGGTTATGTAGTGACACTCACAATGATGGAAGCTCAACCTCAATAGGCAGGATGGATTATAATCTGTAGACCAAGGAGAATGGGGTTGTACCTATAGGTGTATAAATACTAGTTCGATAGACTGAAAGAGCACGATTCAACTACAAATGATAGTCATGACCAACTTCATTGACCATTTTATTTAGGATTTTTATGATGGTCTTTTTTGTAGCCTTAGCTTGACTATTGCCCTGGGGGTAATATGGGGTAGAGAATCGGTGTTGGATGTTGAATCTTTGACATAGCTCTTTTACATCCTGGTTCTTGAAGGGTGTTCCATTGTTTGAGATAAGGGCTTTTGGAACACCATAATGATAGATATGATAATTCAAGATAAATTTAGTAATTTGCTTCCTCGTTATGTAGGTCATAGGAATGGCTTCAACCCACTTGGTAAAGTACTCAGTGGCTATTATGATAAATGTGTGGCCATTAGATGAGGTTGGAGTAATATTTCCTATGAGGTCAATCCCCCACTATGATAAAGGACAAGGTGTGACCATTGGTTGCAACTCCTAAGCTGGAGCATGAATCTTATCTCCATGTTGTTGACATTGGACACACTTCTGTACATACTAATGAGATTCTCTTTCCATGGTTGGCCAGTAGTATCACATCCTCAATAGTTTCTTAGCTAAATTCATACTACTAGAGTGGGAACCACATATAACATCATGTACTTCTATTAAAGTGATCAAGGATTCCTCTTAGTTAAGGCATTGTAGTAATGTCCCCTTGATGCTTCGATGGAATAAGGTATCACCTAGGATCATGAATCAGGATTCCTTTTTAACAAAAGGTCTTTTTTAAGGTTGAAGGTGATATGGGATGTGAGGGTTCCTTTGCTTAGGTAGGTAAATATGTCATGATACCACGGGGATCTAGGACCAACAATGACACACATGAATTTAGATTCTAGGATTTCAAAAGTGGGTACGAGAAGTTGTTCTACTAAGAATTCACACTGTAAGATGTTGTTTGGCATGTCTAACAATGACCTAATTTTTGCTATAACATCCATTGCTCAGTTATTCATGTGAGGAATCTGCTCAAAAGTTATATCTATGAAAATGTCTTTGAGACTTTCTACCATCTTCTTGTAAGGAGTAAGCTTGTCATCATTGTTTTGATAGTTGTCATTGAATTGGTTGATAACCAACTGTGAGTCTCCATAGACTTTCATTTCTTGTAATGTGATCAGGGCTTCATACTCTGCAATGTTGTTAGTACATGGAAATGATAACTAGTATGAATTTGGTATGCAGTTTCCTTAAGGGGTGATGAAGAGAATTCCTACCCCTGCTCCATATTGGGTAAACGATCCATCAAAGTATATCTTTCACTGATTTGCTACATTAACAAGGAATATTGATTCATACAGAAATTCAAATATCAATGGGTTCTCTGTATAGATAGGTGCCTCTGATAGTTGTTCTATAATCACTTGCCCTTTTATTGCCTTTTTCTCCGCATAATCTATTCCAAATTTTGTTAATATCATTACCCATTTGGTTATTCACCTAGTGAGAGTTGCTTTGGATAACAGGTATTTCAATGGGTCGATCTTTGCAATGAGCTTAATTTGATGCATCATCATGTAATGTCTAAACTTTTTGAAGCAAAAAAAAAATGCTAAGCATGATTTTTCAATCGATGAATAGTTCATTTCATAGCCCACCAAGGTCCTATTGATGTAGTAGATATATCTTTCTTTTCCGTTTTCATCATATTGTGCTAGAAGAGCACCTAGTGTTGTTGATGTTGCCGAGATATATAGGATCAATGGTCTATTCGGTATTCATGGCATGAGTATTGGGGATGTCAATAGATAGTATAAATGATCTACTAGAAAGCTTTATCACACTTCTCATCCCACATGTAAGTTATTCCTTTATAGAGAAGATGCAAAAAGGGGTGGATTTTATCTGTTAGTTGCGCTATGAACCTTCTGATGGAATGCAATCTTCCTTTTAATCCTCTCATTTGCTTCAATTTTTGTGGTGGTTCCATGTATAGGATGTCTTTTACCTTTGCTGGATCAATTTCCATCCCTCTTTGTGAGATAGTATAGCCAAGAATTTTCTCTAATGTAACCCTAAAGACGCACATTTTCTGGTTCAGTCGTACCTTGTACTCTTCAAGCCTATCAAAGATGGGTCCTAAGACTTGTATGTACTCACTCCTTTTATTTTAATTTTCCAAAATATCATCCGCATAATCTTCAATTATTTTGTGGATCATATCATGAAAGATGAGGGTCATTGCTCTCTAATAGGTTTCTCCTGCATTCTTTAGCCCAAATGACATCATGTTCTAGTAGTATGTCACCCATGGACAAGTAAATGCAGTTTTGTGTTGATCCTCTTTGGAAATCATGATTTGATTGTAACTTGAAAAACCAGATCCATGAGTGATAGCATTTCATGCCTAGCTATTAAATCCACTACGATGTCAATGTTTGGAAGAGGGAAATCATCCTTTGGGCATGCTTTTTCCAAGTCTCTGAAATCAGTGCATATTTTGATGCCCCTAGTGGGTTTAGAGATTGGTACTAGGTTTGAAACCCAATCAGTATAATCTATTGGTCAGATGAATCCAATGTAAAGAAGCTTTTGTAACTCAAGTTTGACCAAGAGTGCTATCTGAGGGTGCATCTTTCTTAACTTTTGCTTTATTGGTTTTGCTTTAGAATAGACTACTAGATGATGCACTACCACTTTTGGATCAATCCTTGGCATATCTATGTATGACCATGCAAAATTAGCTTTGTGCTCTTTTAGGAATGCTTCTAGGTTCTTCTATTCTTTATCTAACAAGGATTCAACATAGAAAGTGATCTTGGGTGCTTCTTCTATTCCCATGTTCACTAGAGTGACCTTTTCTGCTAAAATTGCTAACTTTTCTGGATGCATCACACTAATGAGGAGATTGAATCCCTCATACTTGGATGCCTTAGAGAGGTTTTCACCATCAAATACATCCTTTCTTTTTACAATTTTAGGATCAGAGAGTGCCATAGTGTGGTTTTCACTCAAAGAACTACAAGTTAGTTGCATATCATCAATTTTGCAACTAAAGGACTCAATCGTCTCCCCATAGTATGACCCTATATCTAGTTCTATATAAAAGTATGCTTTGTGATCTACCCATGGTAAATTGTCACGGAGTCCTATGAATTTTGATATGGCTTCATCGTTTTTGAATAAATATAGAATCGGTGGTCCTTGTTGGTCCAAGTCAATGATTTGTGGGTATACTAGGCATATTTCATTTGGTTGGTTGCTTGGGGTGAAGGATAATGTAGATATCATGAAGAGGGAGTTATTCTCAAATAGGTCAGCAACATCAAGGGGGAAGTCATCTAGGGTAGTATCACATAATGTTGGTAACCAAGAGGAAGCCTTAGCCCATTTAGCAAAAGTATCTTTGCCAATAAGCGTAACCTTGCTAGTTGTGCAACCTATACCAAGATTCTTTGGACGTTTCTCAAGAATGATAGGTTCTAGCAAACCATTGTCATTTTGTCCCAGTTTTTGATTCTTTGTATACCCCATGCCCTTCATTAGTTGTAATCCTTTGTTATCATCTTTCATGGGAAGAATAAGTATGGGTCATTCATCTTGATAGAGCAATTTAAAGATATCCTCCTCATTGACATCTTCTTTGTTTAGGTCCTCCCATTTGGTGAAGGTAGTAGCTACTATCTTGATAGTTTTAGGGATTTTTTTTCTAGGTGTGGGATTCCAATGAGATTTGGGAGAAATAGGCAACTCTCCCAGCACAAAATTATCCTTCATTAGCTTATAGTTTCCACAACCATCATCCTGGATTACTACTTTGATATCATGTATTCTCTACACAATGGGTGCTTTCATTTCAAAGTTAGATGCAAGGGATGATGGGTCAAAAAATGAGGTAGAAGGTGTAGGCCCTTCATCATTCTTGGGCAATTGGGGTATCATATAGAACTTGGCCTCAAGATTCTTGCAGTAGTAAAAAGGCTTAGGATCTCCATGGATAGTAAATTCTTGACCCTTAAAAGGAAACTTTACACATTGATGGAAGGTTGAAGCTACAACTTTTAGGGCATGGATCTAGGGTCGACCAAGCAGTATGTTGTAGGGAAGATCCAGGTCTAACACTTGGCATGTAGTTTTTGTGATGAGGGGGCCCACTTGGATGAGTAGTGTGATGATTCCTTGTGATACTTGTTCTTGGTCGTCATATGCCCTGATGGCGGTGCTCTTTGTCTTCTCAATATTATCCTTTGAATAGCCCAAATTTTTGACTAATTGAAGGGTGAGAATTTTTAGAACAACACCTCCATCTACTAAGACTCTTTTAACCTTATTCTTATGAATGATAACCTCCAAGTGTAAAGCATGATTATGAGATGACTATGATGGTAGGTCTTGTTCTGAGAAGGTGAGGAGATGATTAGTGATATGCTCTACCATAGCTTGAAACTACTTGGTATCTATATCCTCAGGAATGGATGATGTAGACAAAGCTTCCCCTAAGGTTTCCCTATGTGCGGGGGATAGACTCAATAGTTCTAAGATAGAGATCTATGTGAGGGTCTTTTTAAGTTGATCTAAGAGATTATATTTGCTATTGCTTGTTGTTGGCTGAGTAGGGTGTTCCCTAGATTGAGATGGGACTCCTTGGATGGTGATCTTACCATGTCATGTGGTGACTCCACATTCCGCACTAGGTCCTTTGATGGTGATGACGGTAATGACACTATCACAGGAAGAAACCACATTGGAATAGGTATGTTGCACGTTTGTGTAATCTTTAGCTTTCCCAGTGTTGTTTTACTTGCTATGATCTAGCATGTGTGCCTTGTATATCTTAAGATCTTGATTACCAGCTAGTACTTCAATAGATATAGTGTTTCTCTCTATAAGATATTGGATAATATTTTTGAGTCGCATGTATTTTGTTGTCTTATGACCTTTGATTTTGTGAAAGTCACAAAGAACTTTTTCATTATACCAGGGTTGTTTGTCCTACAGTTCTTGGTAGTTTTTCAAATTTGGAAGTTTTATCAGGTTTGATTGTACCAATTTCTTTATGATAGTCTCAATAGGTTACGACAATTGTGTATACTTATGTTTTGGATAGTTGTTTTTGTTAGGTGTTCACCTTTGTTGCATTTTGATGTTGTTGACCTAATTTTTTTGTGGTGTTGTTTGTTGCATAGTTGGTTTAACGCTAGCTATTTGATTGTTGTTTGGGCTAGGAGCACTTAAGATCACCTTAGCATATACCACTCCATTATTTGTTACATTCTTGTTCTTAGCCCAAACATGAGGCTTGTCATTGGAACTAGTTGATGGATGGTTATAATTATAGGCTTGATTATTTCCCTGTGAGATTAGAGCTCTTTCGATATTAAGGGCTCTAGGGACAAGCTCATCATTAGATGTGATGCACTACATTTTCAAGTGAAAGGATAGATTTGGATCTAGATTTTTTATGATAATTCCCACTTGTTGATCATTAGGAATTGGCCACTTGCTTTTACTCGCTTTTTGTCTCCATAGTTACAAGAAATTAGTAAAAGATTCTCCTTTGTTTTATTTGAGTGTATAACTCTTTTAAGCTTATGTCCATGTCAAGATTGAAGGAGAAGTGATCTATGAATTTATCAGTGATTTCTTGGAAATTTTTAATACCTGGAGGAAATTGAGAAAACCGGTCCATGGGAGGACCTATTAAACTTTGTGGGAAGATGAACATCAAATAAGACTCATTACAGGAAACCTCCATACACATGATGTTAAAATATTTGATATGGTCCACATGACTTCCCCTCCCTTTGTATTTTTCAAATTTGGGAATTTCAAAATCAGGAGGGAATGGTACCATTGCGATGCTTTGATCAAATGGATGTGGGCATTGGTTTTGTGTATGAGATTTCTTCATTTTTCCCATCTAGATATCCTGCATTTCTTGTGTTAACACCTTGACTTGTGATGCCATATCATTTGGTGGACTAAGGGGAGGAACATATGTTGCATATTGCAGGATGGTGGGTGATGTGTATGTGGAATTTTGATATGATGAGGTGTTGTATGGTGTGTATGGTGGTGTAGGATAAGGTGATGATGGTGTAGGAATATATGCTCCTAATGTGCTTGGGTTGATGATGTTTTGTTGAGGGTTATAGTAAAAATCCTTTTGTTACTGTTGTTGTGCGAGGAATTGTTGTTGTTGGGCATATTGTTGAGCTTGTTGCTATTGTTGGGCTTGTTGATATTGTTGAGTTGCTAAGACTACTTGTTGTGCTGCTAAGGTTACTTGATGTTGGATGACTAAAGTTGCATGTTGTTGTTGTTGTGCTACTAAGGATGCTTGTTGTGCTTTCTATTGTTGTTGTGTTGCTAGGGCTGCTTGTTGTGCTTGTTGTTGTTGTTGTGGTACTAGGGCTACTTGTTGTGTTTGTTGTTGTTGGACTACTTGCTAATAAGCTTGTTGTGCTTTTTGTAAAGCTAGGGAATGTTCTTGTAATGTAGGATCAACCAATGGTTAGGAAATTTGAGATGGATTTTGGGCGTTGAGGTTTTGTGTAGATTGCACATTATTGATGAGAGGTTGGAGATTCCCTTGGTTTAACATTCCTTGCAAGATAGTGGATTGTGGTGGAGGAATGTAAGTTTGGCGTCCCATTTGATTTTGCATGACTTGGGGGATAAACGGTAAAGATGAGGATGGTACCATTAAGTATTGTGATGTGAAGGGTACATTAGGACCTTGGGTCCATTGATTGAAAGGATTCCCTTGAATGATGTTTTGGATATTCCCTTGTGTTTGAGATGTGTTCAAGTTATTATTTTGGTTGATGGGGTTTGTGATCAAGGGATTGTTTTGATGTGGGTTGATGGTGGATGGGATAGATGTGTTTTGGACAACCACTATGTTTGATGTCAATGGGAGGATTGGAAGAAGATGTTCCATGTGGTGTTAATGGTTGATTTTGTATGATATTACTTCCTTTCCCTTTTGGGTCCACCTGGTCTACACTACCTTGCGTGATGTTGGGCACACTTGTGATATTTGCAGGTATGGATGAAGAGTGGTGTCCTTGATATGTTGAAGTTGTTGTGGAGTAATGAAGTATAAGTGGTTTATATGGCTCGTTGGGATCTTTGGGAATGGGAGGAGCACCAAATTTTAGTGTCCAAGTGGTTGTTTGGGATGGAGGATTGGTTTCAAGGGTACCCACAAGTGTGTTGCTTTCAAATGAAAGAGTATGGCCAAAGTCCTTAGCAAGACTAGTGGTAATACTAGGTGTTTATGTTTGATTTAGCTCTAGGGATGGAGTTGTAGATGTCAAAATCTGCATTTTGGTTAGCATCTTAAAACCAAAATAATCCTCAACATCCCTATGAGATAATGAAACATGTTAGATATGCTAAGTCAGATATTAAAACAACAAGAAAAACCAAATAAGCATACAAACAACATGAATCAATCTCAAATTTGAGAGCAAGATTTGGGAAGTGTGCCCAAGAGAGGGAGAATTCAAATTCAAATTTGAGAGTAAATGCTAAGTGGGGGACAAGAAAATGAGCAATAAATGCAATGTTGGAGGGACAAATCAACTTGCCTTTGAATTCAAAATTGAGGGAATATTCCCCATAAATGCCATGTTGATGGAAAATCTCTGATTTAATAAATCAATAAATTGATTTATATGTGCAAGTGGATAAATCTAGAGAATGCAAGTGGGTGAGATTAGCATTAGATCAAGATTAATTAGCTAGGATGATGATTAGGATGAGTTGACCTCTTTGACTTAGATACTTGATTTATTTAATTTAGAAAAGGATGAAGTATGTTTTGGATTTGAATTAAATAAAGTCTTGATTTATTTAATTAAATGGATGATGCAAGATGAAGGTTGAATGATTTATGAGAGATGAAATGGTATTATTTGATTAAACCTTTGGATTGACCCGATTTACCTGATGAATGGATTTGTTGCGTTTGATCAATTCAATGAGCGGATGAATATGCATAATGCTAATTTGACGTGTCTACATTTTGTCCTTCTTTGGAGCAATGTACTTGTTGCGTTGGTTCAAAGAATAAACTTGTCACAATCAAAATTCAAAATTTTTCTAATTTTTCAGATGCCCCAGCAGAAAGAAGTACACTAGTACATTTCCCCCTCGAGAGATCGAGTGAAAAAGATTTGATTTGAGGGTCGATCTCACGATAAAGAGGTTCAAAATGGATGGTTATGGATGATGATGCAAAATGAGATGGTTTTAAGATGCTTAGAATAACAAATCTATATTATCCTAAACAACTTAAATGAAGATATGATGTGATATGCTATGATTATGCAATGGATGATTTATGCAAATGCTTAGACTAACAGATCTATATTATGATGATCATATGCATGTGAGATGATATGCAGAATACTGATGATTTATGGATGCATAATGGATGCATGATGGATGTAATGGTGATGATGATTAACTATTCATGTTGTGATGTTAGTACTGAAGATGAAGAAATTAGATGATGACAAGAGGATCCAACAAGCCAAAATTATGAGAGATGAAGATGAGAAATGACGATGAGAAATGATGATGAGAAATGATGATGATAGATGGATGATTTGCTTATCAAGGATTGGGATTTTAAAAGGATCACTTACTTTATGTTTGATAACACACCTAAGTACGATGCATCAAGGTATGAAGGACCAAGATGGTGTTGTACTTAGTGTGATGGACTTTGACTCAACAAATAGATAGGAGTATTCCTGTTCACACTTGACATATGAAAACCTTGCTAGGATGCACTTTAGAAGTTTTAAACATCTCAGACCAAAACACAGAGAGGTATAACCAATCAATGCAATAGTCAACAAGCCATCCAAAACATCCTCTATACATATCTAACAAAGAAATTATTCGCCAAGTTATTTTACAAGAATGTCCAACAAGCACAAAACAAAAGAATAATGATCGTTGCCCCATTCCTATCTCTCTAAATCCTTCATTAGGATATCATCGAGGGTCCTTGGAATGAGCGCAATAAGATAAATCAAAAGAAAAGATCAAGTACACAAACAAGTCAATGTTCTTCATACCTTAGCCAAAGGGATGTGTTTTGATAGGATAAGAATCCAAGTGATATCCAAAATGATGCCCATTGTCGGAACGATATATCCTAGGACATGCATTGTATAGGATGATGATGGTTTTGATAAGTTGATTGATAGGCTATTGATATAAAGTTGACTGACATGTTTGAAAATGATCAAGACTTTGATTTTGTTTTAAATGTTTGTTGCTTCGATTTTGATTTTGCGTTTGAAGCTTGATTTTGCTGATTGTTGTGATTGTTTCTGTTTGCGTTGCCAAAGGATGAAGGTGATGATCAGTTTATTATGGATGGTTGATTATTGTGGGTGAAAGCAGATGAGATGGATGGATTTTTTCAAATATTTGGATGTTTTTGACATTTTGCAATGTTTTGAGGCTATTTTTGGATTTTGGATTTTCCAATGTTTTGATTTTTGATGATGTTTTGGGATTTTCTAAGATTTTATCAATGTTTTTTGATTTTGATGTTTTTCAAATGTTTTTGGATTTTTTGATGTTTTTCAAATGTTTTTTTTTGGATTTTGATGTCTCAGGGGCTGATCAAAGATTAGCCTTTCCTACGTTTAAGCTCATAGATGACATAGTTCGGATTCTAATGTTTTTGATGTTTTTCTGACTTTTTGAGTGTTTTTAGATTTTGATGTTTTGGATGTTTTTGGATGTTTTTTGATTTTTTGATGTTTTTAGATTTTCGCATGATTTTGACGATTTGGATATGGATATGTGTGATGATATCAGTACTCCGTTTGGGATTTTGTTGAAGACCAAGCTAAGGTGGATTGATGATGATAACATTGTTGAGGATGCACAACAATGCAAGGATTGGATTGATTAGGATTGATGATGATTGATATGATAACATTGTCGAGGATGCACAACAATGTAAGGATAGTGTTAAGCAACACAAGGATTTGGGAAAGATATCCCAAAGATGATGATGGATTGATGATGATAACATTATTGAGGATGCACAACAATGCAAGGATAGTGTTAAGCAACACAATGGATTTGGGAAAGATATCCCTAAGATGATGATGAATTGATGATGATTTGATCAAGACTGATGATGATAATCATTGTTGAAGATGCACAACAATGAAAGGATAGCGTTAAGCAACACAAGGATATCCTAATGATTTCTTGATTGGATTTTGATTGATCATGATTGATGAAGCTTGGTTTGGAACAAAATTTGTTTGAATGGTTTGATGTGACGTTTGAAGGGTGTGTTAGATGCAACTGATATTGATTGTTTGGATCGATGTTCGATGAAAGATGAAGCTTTGATAAAGAGCATCGTCTTGTCAAAATATGCCACGGGCTAGTGATTTGGATTTTGGATCACAAATGCTTTGACCAATTTGATTTCATGTTTACCAATGTTCGGATCACCATATAAGGTGAAGGATATAGATCAAGATTTATTCTCAAAGAAAGATGTAAATATCTGCCCCCAATGTCTAGCAATGTATGGAGTGTCATGGGTGGATGCTCAGATAAGTGTATGGATGGATGGATACGCAAAGGACGCCAAGGATTATCTTGCGATAAGATAAGGTGTTCGGATAAAGAATGCTCATAATGCTTCATGGCTCAGATAATGTTGCATAGGATAGGATTAATGAAAATGGCCCATGTTAAGATGTTTATCATAAGCAAGTGTAAAGTGTGCACCAAAATTTTTCAAGATCAAGATAACTTGGATGATGGATGCGGATAAATGAAAATGGATTGGATAAATGGTTTATGGATGGATGGATTTATTATTTATAAGATGGATGGAATGCTCGATTTATTATGGATGGGATGAGATGCTTTCATTTGAAGTGGTGCACATAGATGCTCAATTCTACACATGACGCCTGTTTGCCAGGTTTTCGTCATGGTCTTGCCCAAATTGCCACCCATGCGGTTTTCACTAGAGGATGATTTTTTTCTTTACTGTTTTCAATCTTTTTTCTAATTTTTTTGGATTTTTTGCTTTTTTGATTTTTTTGATTTTTTTTGAAAGATTCATGCTGAACCACCTAGTGGTGTTGATGTAGATGCCCCTGTCATGATGTTCCATTGATATCCTGCCTGAAGGAGCTACTTTGCTAAGATACGTGCACTTGAATGCAACTTTTGGGATTCTTGATCTGCTTCGTTGATACCGGAGTTGACTTTGTCTTTGTGCACACATCGCGATAGATTGCCTTTTGAATCCTTATGATGAAGGGTTGTTGCCAATACACGGTCAATGTAAGAATTGGATATTATGTGTGGAGGCATGGATGGAGTGTGTTTAGGGATAAGAGATGGATTGGTTGACAGTTTGGAACCTTTAAATCTCCAAACTTGGGAAGATGAGCAATGATGGGTGGATATGAAAGTGTGTGGAATTAGGACCAACTGCTTGATACACTTTGTACATTGTTTTAAAAGCTTGATGTTTCTTTTGCGGACATCTTTGATGGATACTCTTCCCTCTTTTATTTTGCCCCATAGTTTCTTTGACTGATGGAGTTTGATAGGGATAATCTTTCTTTGTATTCTTTGGTATTCATGCGTATTTGATTTGTCCATTATGCTTTCCAACTTCTTTTTCTTTGATAATATTCTTCGTACTTTGATTCAAATCTTTCTTTCAAAGTTGGTCCCAATTCATGGATGGGGTGATGGGTGGATGAAGATTCATGACATGACTAGTTGTAGTATTGACATTGGTTTCATCAGAAGGATTCTTTGTGCTCTCTATGTTGATGTTTGATTGAGATGAAGTTGCCCCTAGTATTATGGAAGTAGTACCTTCATGCTTTGATTCTGCCTGTTTTGAGATGTCTTGTTCAATAAACATGCTCTAACAAATGACCACTGTAGATGACACTGTTTCCATTTGCTGCTCCAATAACTCTAGATGTTCCATCTGACTTATTTCCTTGAGCAGATAATGCTGGATATCTTTATTCATGACGTCCTTAGTTTGAATTTTGGATATATCTTATCCTGATGTTGATAACTTAGTTTGACTGTAGGAGTTGATCATCTGCTCTTTGTGTGTAACAAAATTTTGTTCTAGATGAAGACCATCTATGTGTCCATCCATAGAAAGCATCTTCTGTGTAGATGGAGGAGTATGTGATACATGGATATGATCATCTTGCATAGATATGAGAGTGTCCATTAGATGATTGTAGTATCTTGAAGATACAAATTCTTGATCTTCAAGGATTTCGGAGTTGCTTTCAACATGCTTTGGATCAAGTTCTTGACATGGGGCAGCTTCAAAGGATGGATTTCTTACAAAGGGATTTTGGATGTTGACATTAGGCATGGTCAAATTCAAGGTTCCTTCAGCATCTGTAACCATGAGGTCAAAGGGGATCAACATGTTTTGAAAATGACCATTGCTAGACCTTAGTGAAAGATTTTGATCTTGCTTTGGAATAACTTCTTGAGATATGTCCTCTAACTCATCAAGTGATGTAGAGACATTTTCGTCATGATCATTGGTCAATGGATCGTGCATTATGTTAATAGGATCAAATAATCCCAACACTCCTTGAAAGAGATCACTAAAAAGTGGTTGTTGATGTATGGTGAGTTGATCATAGGATTGTGTAGATACATCCTCAATGTGCTCCTCGATGGAGAGGTTTTGATCATTGTTTTCGACAATTGCGGTGGAGAGATTGTGAATGTCTTCGACCATAGAGTCAAGTGATGTTGATATTTCTTGAATTGGCTTATTGTCGAGTTTTGTTGGTGGATTTTGATTGTGATTCAAAAGTGACTCTTGACATATGTCAATTTGATCATTGGATGAAGTAAATGTGTGCTCAGTGATGGATTGATCTTGATCCTTGTTTTCAATAGTTGTCATCTTTTGTGCTTGTGCTCATGTTGGTTGGGTAGCTTGAGAGGCTTGGGAAACTTGAGAGGATTGTTGCACTTGTTGAGCTTGTGTTGCTTGTTGCATGGATAGATATTGTTGGAATCCCTTTTGAAAAGTAGCTTGTAATGTCACGTTGTATTGGTTTGATGTGGTGGAAGTTGGTGGTGGTGGGGGTTGTGGTGGATTTAGAATCATGTTGGATGTAGTGACAAGTGTTTGAGATATGCTTAGAGCGATCATGGTAGTGAGGGGTTGAGATTTGATGGGTGTGATAGTGGTGTTTGAAATGATTGCAGGGATAGTGATGGTTGGAATGATTGAGGTGATAGGTCCTTGGGAGACTGTATTTCGATTTGGGATCAATGTTGTTGTTTGATTAGATACCATCCATTGGTGTGATGTCGATGGTATATTCGAAGGATTTGATGTGATGGTTTGATTAACGTTAGGTGGATTGATTTGGGTGGAGTGATTGGTGCTAGGTAAAGGGGGAAGCCCTAAACCAAGGAATGATGTTGGTAATGGTGGTGGAGATTTCCCTTGGCACAATGCCTCAACTATTTTGGAAACTGCAGCAATTTGATCTAGCCAAATTTGTTCTTGATTTTGATCTTGAATCCGTTGATATAGTTGATTTGGCTTGTGTTCAAGTAGTTTTGGCATGCATGCTTGCAGTTTTTGAATGGGATTATGGGAAAATTGACTTTGGATAATGTTTTGATTTGGGATGATGTTCAGATTTGGCATGATAGGATGAAAATTGTTGGTATTGGGAATCATTTTTCCAAAGTTTTCCGAGTTAGGATTCATGTTTCGAAAACTTGCACTTGGTACATCCACATTTGGTTTGTAGGGATTTGGTGGAATGAAGTTTGTTTCAAGGCTCATGCATTGATTATTTGATTGGTGGATTTGTAGGTTTGGATTTAGATCTATCATTGGAAAAGGTATTCCAATCTTTTGACTAGGCATACTCACACTTGTTCTTTTGACATTTGTCGAAGGTAATGGTCCCATGTATGTATTGTATAAGTGTGATTTTTGATAATCAATCGGCATTGTAAGGCTTTGAAGATTCAATTGATTTGGATTACTCAAGATGTATGGATCAAGTTTGTATTCCATGTTCTCCTTGTGTTTTGACCTTGTCGCAAAATTGACCTCTAGGGTTCTTAGGAAAAATGACAAGATGAAGGAGGAAAGGTGTAAATGATATGGATGATGAACATTTAGGGACTTTGGATCAATGCTAGACTTAGGGCTTAATTTTTGATTGGTTTGATTTGGATGATGAACTTGTAAACCCTAAAATGTTGGATGTGATCTTTAGGATAAACGTTGTTCAAGAAAGTTGTAATTTAATTAAGTGTGTGAGGAAGGATTCATCCAAACACACTTAACTAAGAATTTGAATTTGATTTGGTTTTGAGGATGATTTACCCAAGTCTAGAATGATGTTTTTCAAAGCTCTAAAGTTGTTCGGTGGGATGGATTTGGATAAGTGTTTGGATGGATGAAGTGTTTGATTTGATTCTAAGAGACTTAGAGATACTTTTTTTACTAGGCCAAGGTATTGAAGAACACACTTTTCTCTAAGAGCAATCAAAAGACCAATATGACCAAAAGATATCGAGCACATGTGTGGGGTCCAATTTGTTATCTTTGCTTAATGAGTTATTTTTACCACAAACACACTTCTTGATTAGGTTTCAAACTGAATGTCCAATGTCACAACTTCTTTTGGTCCCACAAAGTGCTATGTGGAAGTTCCAAGAAATTAGGGCAACGGTTGCCTAATGTTGACCTTTGTAAGAGAAAATTAAGATGTAAACCCAATTACTTAGAAACCTCTAAGGACATAATCCCAAGGGTAAGCAATAGTTCTTGGGCTTTGTCAAAGGTATTTTCTCTAACTAAGGGGTTTGAAATTTTGATGATGATGTTGAATGATGGTTTTACAATGTTTTCAATAAACGCACTATGTTTTCGAATGAAGAACAAGTACAAGCCCTATGGATGTGAAAGACAGTATTTGTTGAATCCCCACTTGGACAAGTCTAGCTACGCCTATCTCTAGCGGATGGTTAGATGCTTGACCCCACTGGATCCCCTCCATAGCTCATTATCGTCAATCAGGGCAGCCAAGCATCAACACCCATGAAACTCCCATGGCATGTTTTCCATCTCTACTAGAAGACCGTAAAAGTGTGGGGCGGCTTCAGAATGACCGTTCTTGCACCAATAAATAGATCAAGGATTTTGGAAAATTCTAGTACATGGGTTCTAGTAAGGACTTTCCGTTCGTGGAGATTGACCCATAGGACAAGAGTTCCCTTTCGGATCCATCTTGTCGGAGCCAACTGCGTGATAATGGCGTTTAACCAATATCCACATTTATATCCCGGCTGGAAATACTCTTGGCTTTAGAGTGTTACTGGTTGAGTCATTCCCTTGGGTGAGTACTTTTTCCCCAAGGCAGGCCCTCTAAGATAAACAAAAGCAAGCAAAGACAATCTGTAACTCGATCAATCTTTGATGGCACAAAGAAAGAGAATGTACGTGAAAATTCCCCTACTCACACTCGCACAAGATGTTTAATTTTTAAGCCCAAATCGAAGTGTTTCAAAGCAATAAAATGCATTTTGAGTGTTTCTCTTGCACCCTAGATTGCACGAAGCGCAAGGGGAGAGGATACGCACTCAAAATGCACCAAAGACAAAATCACACAATTCAAGCACTTGTTCGTTTTATAGCCTTCAAAACAATTGTGTGATTTGTTTTAAGCACCAAATGAAATATGAAGATTGCTTGTCCAATTTTAGTCCAAAAGTAAAAGACTAGTCAGTTTTTAAAGTTCATTTTTAGCCCAACTTTGAAAAAAGTCATTCAATGATTAATTTTAAATCCAATTTGAAAGTGAGTTGTATTAAGGTAGAAAACGAGAACAAGAAATGGATGTTTCAAGTTATCAAAAATAAGCATTAAAAAATGCTTTCTTCAATTCTCCAACTCAGATGTGCTTGATATTTTGATTCTTATGTGAGAGAGGCCACAATTGTTTCTTTACGCAAACTGCAAACAAAAATCCATATGTTAGAGCTATATACCATTAGATTTTGAAACCATTGAAAAAAAGAATGATAACCAAATGAATGACAAAAGCCCCCTTTTTGTTTCACTCTATGAAAGAGTGTGACTTTGCACATTCACATTCATTAGCCTTGAGCATAGTATGCTAAGTCCAGTTGGATAATGAAGCTGCAATTATGATTAAATCTAATACCAAAGTACTTGTATCAACTATTCAACACATGCAGTAAAATTTAAGTAAATAGCATCAGAAGTCAACTTTGTGATTTGAACACTCAAAAAGGAATAATGACATTTACCGTTGCTCCAAAGATGGCCTTTGCAGGTCACATTAAATACCCCTGTCATGCATAAATGATGGTTAGATTAATGTCTTATCTGGTCTTTGACTTGGGCGCAATAACCTTTAATAGATCATTTCCACTTTTGAAATGATAAAATAAAAAACTCCATCGCCATACGTGGAGACTTTTTCCTGTAGGACCTTCATTCACTTAACATCCAAACTATTTCTCATTCATCTACCAATAAATCCGTGCAGGGGTGCGAGATAGAGAATTATACTTGGAATAGTTCGTAGTTCACCAACTCCTTCATCAAGGATAAAAGTAGGGTGATAAAAGCAGGGAGGTAGCTATAATAAGGCATTGACAGCATGGACGAGACATTACAGGTTAGTGGATTGATTTGAAAGATATGTCAGAAAACTAATGTCTCCTCTATCCTTGTGCACAGAAAAGATGATGGTAAATCTACAAACATCTATAATGAATGGAAATATCTACAAAAGAGATACGCACGCATACCAAAATTAGAAGAGACATGAATAAAATCCTAGATATAAACTAGAATGATGCATACGTAGATTCTAGAAACTGCTATAAGGATAAAATTCGATCTTAAGAGAATAAGAAAAAGGAAAAAGCTCAGATTCTGAAGGATATGTATCACCACAGAAACATATATAACCTCACAAGGCCATACTGGACAATGTATACGCACTCCAATCTCTTGTCGAATTAATTTGCACCTTTCACTTTGGTTCTCAAATTTCAGTGGTTGCTATTTGGAAAGGCGTACATGTTGTCCATCAAAAGGCCTCCAAGTAATATGGTCTCATGGACTGCTAATGTTAGTTGGATCTACACACAAATGAGAGCTTTGAAATGAGGTATGGATGACCATCAAAGTAGAAATGCTGACATATGGACAAGGCACATGAACTATTTTTATAGTCTAGAAGCACAGATAAAGCGTGTGAACTATTTGACACTTGAATGCAGAAGCATAGACAAGGCACATAAACTATTTGATAGTTTACCGTGGTAGCATAGACAAGGTGCGTGAACTTTTTGACAGAATGCTTCGTGGAAATGTGGTCTCTTCGAATGTGCGGAATACTGTTGACTGAAAAGGATTTAAAAAAAAATTGAATCAACTGTAATCTCTGAAAGCATAGAAAAGACATGTGAACTGTTCTGACAGAAAGCTTTATGTAGATGCGTAGACAAGGTAGTGAACTGTTGATAGAAACAAGGAAACTGTGCAGAGATTAGTTTCCAGAACTTTTCTATGCATGCAAAAGAGTTCCCTTTGATGGAACTATTTTCTGTCGGAGTTCAGGTTCTCAAGAAGCTTCAAGAGATCTATCATTCATGCACAAAATAGCATTGTAACCTTACAGTTGAAGGCAATCCGATACTTCAAATTTATCAAGTTTCAAAAGATTTGGAGAATAAGCTGTTGGCTGGGTTTGGACGGGTAAGAACAAACCTTGAAAACCTTGAAGACCTTGAAAAAAAATGCTTCTTTGAGATTTTTTTTTTTTTCATTAAAGACACAGAACAAAAATGTGAAGAAACTTGTCTCTTTACGTGCTAATCCAACAAGCAGTTTGATTCTCAATGATATAACTGTCAGTATAATAAGAAAAATGCATAATGGGATAACTCTTGGTCAGATTGCAAGTATTGATTCATTTTTTTTTTTGCCTAAGGATCTGGTGACAGAGTATGGTAAGGGAATTCTTAAGGGTCTCCACCAAAATGATTGCTGGAATAATGAACTGCTCTGGCTGCATATGGAAACATTTACAGGAAACAATTTGCAAGATAAAAGGATAGATCTGATAGAAAGCTTTGAAACAGCTTTATACACTACTTTTAAGAATTGGCAAAACCAAAGTGACTATATTTCTCCACACATTTTTCTCTCTATTGGAAAAGCTATTCTTTTTTTCATCTACATATGAATATCCGAATAATAAGTTGCAAACAAGAAACAGATAGGAAGTGCAAATGCTTTATGAGAAAGAAACACTAAGTGACTGCCAGATCATCTTCTTTAACTGAGACCTATGGGGTTAGTTTCAAGACTGAAACAATGCAGACGTATTAAAAATCAAACTATCTATGAATGAAAAATCACATGTTAACATTTTATCATAATAGAATGATTTCTGCCTTACATTACTTAAAGCCCAAAAGCATTTTCTATATCAACATCTAAAATGCCAAAAGCTACAAACAAGAAACAGATAAGAAGTTTCTAATGAAAACAAAATATAACTGCAATGGTTAAGCAACATGGATAAGTAGATTGGTCATCAGCCTTCAAGCCCTCCTTCTAGCGCCATAATGTAGATGTCAAAATCTGCATTTTGGTTAGCATCTTAAAACCAAAATAATCCTCAACATCCCTATGAGATAATGAAACATGTTAGATATGCTAAGTTAGATATTAAAACAACAAGAAAAACCAAATAAGCATACAAACAACATGAATCAATTTCATCTCATAGTGGATTGGTGTCACATGTGCTAGTGACCCTTTCCCAATCCTTGATTGATAAGCTTAGATGATAATGATAAGATGGACAAGATTAGCTCTCCATTGAAGAGCGTAACCTTGCATGAGATTGTGGATGAAAATGCTAAGATTGTGGAGTGGATGAACAAAAATAGTTCTCAGTTTAAGAGAATGACTTTGCATAAAGATTGTGAAGGATTTGCTTGAGGATGAAGCCTCTATTTGAAGATTTTCAAAATGTTGAGTGTTGAAGAGGGACCAATTTGGGACTAAGAAACAGGCCAATGAAAAGAGGCCACTTGTCATCATATGAGTGGTTGATGCATGTGCAAGATTTGGGAAGTGTGCCCAAGAGAGGGAGAATTTGAATTAGAATTTGAGAGTAAATGCTAAGTGGGGGACAAGAAAATGAGCAATAAATGCAATGTTGGAGGGACAAATCAACTTGCCTTTGAATTCAAAATTGAGGGAATATTCCCCATAAATGCCATGTTGATGGAAAATCTTGGATTTAATAAATCAATAAATTGATTTATATGTGCAAGTGGCTAAATCTAGAGAATGCAAGTGGGTGAGATTAGCATTAGATCAGGATTAATTAGCTAGGATGATGATTAGGATGAGTTTGACCTCTTTGACTTAGATACTTGATTTATTTAATTTAGAAAAGGATGAAGTATGTTTTGGATTTGAATTAAATAAAGTCATGATTTATTTAATTAAATGGATGATGCAAGATGAAGGTTGAATGATTTATGAGAGATGAAATGGTATTATTTGATTAAACCTTTGGATTGACCTGATTTACCTGATGAATGGATTTGTTGCGTTTGATCAATTCAATGAGTGAATGAATATGCATAATGCTAATTTGAGGTGTCTACATGAGTCATTGGAATAGTATATGAAGTTAAGCCTTGTTTCAATGATTGTACAACAAAAGATGGGGAATTAGGAACTATGTTCTTTAAGGCTTGATGCTCCATGATTTCTTTTCTAGTAAGTCCAAAGGGATTGTTCATGAAGTCTTCTATCTCATATGGCCCTGATGGTGATGAAGGTTGTTGTGATGGGGTAACATGGATTCTTGGATCAAATTCTAAAGGATTTGGATCACTTGAGGTAAATGTGACTTTGGTTTTCTCCATGATTCTCTTGTGTTGTGATCTTGTTTTTACCATAAATTTTGGGTCACATTTGGGAGAGTTGTGTT
This sequence comes from Sequoia sempervirens, assembly GCA_007258455.2. Taxonomy (NCBI): domain Eukaryota; kingdom Viridiplantae; phylum Streptophyta; class Pinopsida; order Cupressales; family Cupressaceae; genus Sequoia; species Sequoia sempervirens. The sequence goes on along the minus strand of VDFB02000015.1, from coordinate 347,900,392 downwards.
GAGATTTTTAATGTTTGAAATCTCTAGTTGACTCAAATATAGGTAAAAGGGATGCTCTAAGTATTTTTGGAGCAATGATGATAATGAGAGATGAAAAGGTGGATGATGTGGGGAGTGACCTTTGCAAATTTTTTGGGAAAACAATTTTGACTTAAGTTTTTGATGTTTGGATAAAGGATGTTGATGAACTTGGAAATATTTAGGGTAGACTTGTGACCTTCAAGATAAACTATTTTAAAGATGATAACTAACTTAGCCAAATGCATGGAAAAGGATTCATTTCACATGAAAAGTAGCTAAGTTAGGGGCTGGTTTGACAAATGTCCAAGTCTAAAAGTGTTGGTGTATTCAAAAATTTTGCAAAGTTTGGTGGAGTGAAGGATGAAATTTGATGAAGGGGTGAGTGAAATATTTGACCCAACATTGACCTAGAGTGAACCTTTGTTGTATAAGACCAAGGTAGTGAGAAAAATGCTAGACATCTAAAGTTTTCAAATCCTAAAGACCCGATGTTTTAGATAGGTTCAAGATCATGAAAAAGACCAAGGTTTTGACCTAAAAAGAACATATACAAGTCTGGGTTGTTCCTTGAAACATGTTTGTAGAAGTTGTATACCAACCTAGTTCTATTTTGATGTAGTGCTAAATGGTGTTTTTTGAGAGCTTTTGGACTAAGATGCCAAAGTTTGAAATGAAGAACTATAGACCTTCTCTTGGGGATTCTAATTTTGCATGAGATCATTTGGAAAAGTTCAAGTTTATGAAAGAAAAGGGGATATTTATTTCCACGTGGGTGGTGGTAATATGGGCCTTCTAGCCATAATATCAGCTTGTTCCTATTCTTTGTCTAAGATTATTGTTGTGTTTCTCCACTGAATGGGTGTTTCTTTTGTTTCAAAAGTGAAGCTCTCAAACTACGAATTATGTTGGTTTGTTCTCCCTCAATTAATTCAAAGTTTGGTTGAATGTTAGCAACTATAAGGTTGGGTTGTTCAATGGGATCAATCTATCTTCAAATGGTCATGTGGGGTTCAATTTGTCAATTTATCTTGCTTAAGTGAATTTCTTTTACCACAAACACTTGTCTTGATTAAGTTCAAACTAAATGTCTATGCCAAAAACATCATAAATTTCACAAGGTCCATTTTGTGAAAAGGATGAAGTTAAAACCATAGTTGCTTATGTTAACTTTTGGAAGTATGGATTGAGATATAAGTCAAGATATTTAGACATCTCTAAGGATAGAAATCCTTAGGACAAGCATTAATATCAAGGCTTTTTCAAAAGGGTACCCATACTTAGACCAAAGAGTTTGAAATTTTGAGGAAGATCATGAATGTTTGTTTGTAATGTTTTGGAATCAAGAAAATTATTAAACTGACTCAAAAGAATTTATAACCTTAGGTTTAGAAGATACTACTTGTTGAATCCCCATTTGGATTTCTCCAAGCACTAAGACAATACAAATAGATAGAGATTTGGTGACACTGGCTTCTGTTGGATGCTGTGGTTGTGTTGCTAATGTGTGGTTGTCATTGATATCAACACTATTAGGAGTGTTGTATTGAAGGTTTTATATGTCAAGGATATTGAGAAAATTGTTAAAGAAAATGTTGTAGGTTGTCAGTGGAACAGTGAAGGTCAAGAAGGTGTTTTATTCTGTATGTTGAAGATCAATTGTTGTGGAGTAAAGGGTTTATTGCTAAGAGTATCTAGTTCATCTATCGAAAGTTTCAGAGGTCCACATGAAGATTTGATCTTACTATGAATAGTTGTGTTCTGACAGTATTTCTGTGGGTTTTATCAGTGTTCCTAATTGAATTTTATGTGATTATGGTAATCTTAGTTGTTGTGGATGCTTCTCTATTAGTTCTTGTTGTTTGTGGATTCTTCATGATCATTCTATCCTTGTTGTGTGTCTATGTTGATCAGAGTGCTCGTGGTTGAAGATTTGTCTCATGCGTGTTTGGGTTTTCTTGTTCCTGGCCGACATGATGGTTGTAACATGTTGTGGATCCTTGAAGATTTAAATTTGAATGTTTGGCATGCTCAGGGATATTGTTTTAGGTCACATCACAATATTATTCGATGGTGTTTGATCCAAATTGAAAATTTATTAGTAAATTTGGCCCGACATTGAAAATATTTTTTATATTTTTGGCCGACGAAGTTGTTGATGTAATTTCATGTTGTGGATATATAAGAGTGATTGTTTGAGAGAAGTTACTATGTGTATGAAGTGAAAGTGTGTGAATATTGATCTATTCATTCAATTGCAAGGTAGAGTGAGAAGAAGTTTGAGCGAAGTGTGAAGAAGGTTTTTTGTGCTTAACTGGAACTGTAATCAAGCTTGTGTAGAAGCTATTTTCTTAGTTCATACCCTACAGATCTAATCTATATTGTTGTGTATTGTTGGGCAGTAAGCCCTCTTGTATTTGAGTAGTGAGCTCTAGGTAGTGTGCCTGAATGCATGTGCATTCCCATTATTTTTCATTATACTTTTAACAGGGTATAATATTGTGGACTAACACCACCGTGGTTTTTTCCATAATAGGGTTTCCACGTAAAAATCTTGGTGTTATATGTGATTCTAATGTGTTGATTGTTTAGGGTTTATTGTTCATTCATTAGATCTGAGATTAAGTTGAGTAAAGTTTAAAAAGTTTAAATATTTTGTGACAACTGATTCACCCCCCCTCTCAGTTGTCTATTCTTGTTTTTCCAACAATTGGTATCAGAGCAGGTTCCTCTGAAGAAGTTTAAGAGCTTGAGGTGATCCGAGATGGCATCATACAAGAAGGAAAGTCCTAGATTCGATGGAAAAAACTACTCATTATGGAAATTTAGGATGGAGTGTCATTTGAGGTGTATTGGTGAACCCTTCTGGAATATTACAAAGAAACCATATGTTATTCCTCATAATGGTCGTTCCACTACTGATGAGATTAAAGAGGCTGACAATAATGTCAGGGCTATGTAAGCTTTGTTGAGTGCTCTAACAGATTCAAAAATGACAAATGTGAAAGGTCTGAAGACAACTCATGAGATGTGGATGAAGCTAGAAACTTTGTATGAAGGAGTGTACATGTGAAGATGGCTAAGATACAAAGTTTGAAAGGAAAGTATGAAAATTTGAAGATGGGTGAAGATGAAAATATTTCTTCTTTTATGCAAAGAGTAAATGAAATTGTGATGGGTATTAGATGTACTGGTGGTACCCTGGAAGAGGAAGAAATTATAGCTAAAGTGCTCAGATCACTTCCTCCCTCCTACAAAGCAAAGGCTCGTGCTATTGAAGAATTTAGATTAGTAACAAATGTGACAAGGGATACACTGATTGGTAAACTTGTTGCCTTTGAGTTGAGTGAATTTGGTGAATCTATTCCCAAGTTTGAAACTACATTTAAGGCTATTGTATTTGGAAGAAACAAGGAAATATATGATCTGGGGGAAATATAATATTTGGAAGAAACAAGGAAAGAAATGAAACAACTTGAAGATGAAGAAAGAGAAGTAGAAGAATTGGAAACATTGATTATGAAGAAAGAAGGTAGAGGATAAGGTAAGTATAAAGAAAAGTTTCCTATTAAATGTTTCTCTTGCAGTAAAATAGGTCATTTTGCATCAAGGTGTCCTAAAAGAGTTCCTAGGAATAAGCCTAACAAATCTAGATTTCAAAAGAAATGTTACTATGCTGAAGGAGTGACTGATGAAGAGTTTGATAAAGATAATGGAAATGAGGATGAATGGGTGTTCATTGCTATCAAGGAAAATGGTCCAGTGGCTACTAAATATACTAAAGTTGAGAAAGCTCTTGCAACCTGAATTGAAGAAAAGGAGGAGTGGGTTATTGATAGCGGATGCTCACATCATATGACTGGTGACAAAAGAAAATTTGTAAGTCTTGAGAAATATGATGGTGGGGTTGTAAGATTTGGAGATAACAATGTTGGTGTGATTCATGGCAAAGGATCTATTTGTCTTGGTGGTAAGCATAACATTGATGATGTCCTTTATGTTGAAGGCTTGAAAAACAACCTGTTGAGTGTTAGACAAATGGTGGACAAGGGTTATGATCTTTAGTTCAAAGGTGGAAGATGCAAGATACTTGGAAGTTCTGGAAATATAATTGCTTCGGGTAAAAAGATAAAAAGTAATATTTTTCACTTGAATGCTACTAGTGAAAGTTGTTTAATTGATCAAGTAGATGAAATATGGTTATAGCATAGGAGGTTGTGTCATGTGAATTTTGATAACATTGTCAAAGTAAGTTCCACTCAAGCAATATGAGATCTACCTAAGCTAGTGAAGCCTACTAAAAAAAATTGCAATGAGTGTTAGATGGGAAAATAGACTAGAGTTTCTTTTTGGAGCAAAAATCATTCAAATGGATTACTAGAGCTGGTGCATACTGATCTATGTGGTCCCACCAAAGTTATAATTCTTCATGGAAAAAGGTACTTTATGTTGCTTATTGATGATTACTCTAGAATGATATGGGTTTCTTTCTTAAGAGAAAAATGTGAAGCATTAGAAAAGTTCAAAAGTTTCAAGGCCATGGTAGAAAATGAGAAAGGTCTGAAAATAAAATGCTTAAGGTCAAACAGAGGTGATGAATTCACCTCCAGGGATTTTAATTCTTTTTATGAAGAGCATGGAATCAGAAGATAGTTATCTGCTCCCCAAACCCCTCAACAAAATGGAGTTGCATAGAGGAAGAACATAAAAATTATGGATGCTGCTAGAACAATGATGATTGAAGGAAATGTGCCTCACATCTATTGGAGTGAAGCTATAAGCACTGTTGTGTACACTTTAAACTAGGTAAATGTCAATTTTAATTCTGGTAAGACTCCTTTTGAACTATGGTTTGGTTATAAGCCTACTGTTAAATATTTCAAGATCTTTGGAAGCAAGTGTTACATCAAGAGAGATGAGGACATAGGAAAGCTTGATGCAAGAAGCGATGAAGGAATCTTTCTAGGTTACTCTACTAAAAGAAAGGCCTACCAGTGCTATAACAGAAGATTAAGAAAAATGGTTGAGAGTGCAAATGTCAGAGTTGATGAGGATTCTGCTAAATCATCCAGATACTATGGATATAATTCATGTATGACCAGGAAGACAACAAAAACAAAGGGAAAAATTCTCAGACACAGAATTGACTTCAAATTGCTCCATATGTTATGGTAAATCAACTTCAATTTATTCCTATAAATCAAGAAAGTTAGGAAGGAGAGACAAGTACACGTGGAGAAGAAAGAATAGAAGAATCAAAAGTTTGAGAGAGTCCCAAAGTTCTAAGGTATGTGAAACTAAATCATTTTGAAAATCAAATTATAGGAGACAAGAACAAAAGTGTGCAAACTAGAAGAAAGATTGCAGAAGAGTATTGTCTGATTTCCAAAATTGAGCCTAAAGATGTAAATGAAGCCTGCAATGATGAACATTGGTTGGAAGCTATGAAGGAAGAACTGATGTAGATTGAAAAGAATGATATACATGGATACTTGTGTTGGTATGTGGTAACTGATCATGCTATACTATACACCCCGACATGTATCCTTGCCGGGGTTCGGGGCCGGGCTGGGCCCCAGGCAGGGGTTCAGGGGTGGCAACGCTCGAGAAAATTTTTCCTCCTACTTTTTAGCGTCGTCACTGGAAAAGGAAAAAATCAATGAAAAAGGGGAAAAAATGACTTTGTAGAACCCTAATCTAGAAGCTTCTAAGCTTGTTAAAAGGGGGTTCAAATGGGGGTTGCAGTATGATGAAAAACATGATTATTCACAAGATTGTAATAGGTTTTTGCACTGGATAATAAAATCATTGGATGGTTGCGGTTTGGTGGATGTAGCCCGGATTGGGTGAACCACGTTAAATTCTCTATGTGTTTTAGTTTCTTTGTTTATTAATTAAATCTACATTTAATTGTTAGATATCTGCCTTTTCTAACCCTAACAACTTGTTCCTAGACCTAAAGACAAAAATGTGATTGGTACTAAATGGGTCTTTCAGAATAAGCTAAATGAACAAGGTGAAATGGTTCAGGATAAAGCAAGACTGGTATGTAAAGGGTATTCACAAATGGAATGTATTGATTTTGAAGAAACCTCTGCCCCTATTGCTAGAATTGAGGCTGTAAGGTTATTTCTTTCTTATGCTACATATAAGAACTATAAAGTCTATCAAATGGATGTGAAGTCAGCTTTTCTGAATGGTGAGCTAGAAGAAGAAGTATATATTGAACAACCGGATGGATTTCAACTGATTGATAAGGAAGACATGGTTTTCCAATTGAAGAAAGCTCTATATGGACTCAAGCAAGCCCCCAAAGATTGGTATGCTAAACTGGACAAATACTTACTAAAGCTTGGATTCAATAAAGGTACCTGACAACAACTTGTATCTAAAATTGGATCATGAAAGAGAGTTAATTATTGAGATCTTTGTTGATGACATTATTTTTAGAGGAGATGATAATCTACATATGAAGTTTTCTGATGAAATGAAGAGTGAATTTGAAATGAGCATGATATGAGAGATGAAGTTCTTTCTGGGATTGCAAGTTACTGAGTTATACAAGGGTATTTTTATATCTCAGTCCAACTACGTGAAAGAGCTGTTGAAGAAGCCTGGCATGAATGAATCAAAGCCTGTTGGTACTCCCATGGTAACTAGATGCAAGTTAACTTAGAATGATGATTCTCCTAAGGAAAATCAGACAAGATACAGGTCAATGATTGGTGGATTGCTCTATTTAACTCAGACAAGAATAGACATTATGGATGTTGTATGTCTGGTTGCTAGATTTCAAGTTGATCCAAAAGAATCTCATGTGACTACTTTAAAGAGAATCTTTAGATATCTAAAAGGAATAGTTGACTTTGGGCTTTGGTATCCTAAGGATGATGATCTTACTTTGAATGTATCTACTGATGCGGATTGGGAAAGAGATGTAGATGATAGGAAGAGTACTAGTGGTGGTGCCTTCTTCCTAGGGAAGAAGCTGGTGTCTTGGTTGAGAAAAAAGAAGAATTCCATTTCTCTATCTACTACTGAGGTAGAGTATATTGCTACTGTAAATAACTATAATCAAGTGATGTGGATGAAGCAGATGCTAAAAGATAACAGAGTAGTATATGATGAACCTATTGCCATATACTATGACAACTCAAGTGCAATCAACATATCAAAAAATATAGTGCTACACTCTAATACCAAACATATATCAATCAAGTTTCACTTCTTGAGGGAGAAAGTGAATGAGAAAGAAGTCAGATTGGAGTATGTGCCTACCAAAGAGTAGATTGCAGACATTTTCACCAAGCCATTTCCAAAGGATACTTTTGAGTATCTCAGAGGGATGCTAGGGGTGATTACCCCTCCTGATATGAACTAAAGATGCATTTGCTTGCATAAATTCATGTGCTCCATAGATATTTCCTGATCCGGATTGATGTTTTTGTGGCTACTACTTAGGGGGAGTAGTTAGATGTGCAGATATGTGGTTCAGAGCTTATATGTGGGAAGATAATTCTTATCTTTGCCATTTATGTCAAAGGGGGAGAAGAGTCATGTGAAAAATTGTTGCTTATCTGGAGTGAAGAGTCTTGTGGGGAGATCATGTAGAAGAGGTTAAGGAAAAAGAGTCAGAATCTAAGGGGGAGTAAGTGTAGATGTGTTGATGGTATTTTTCACATCATGTGTTTCCATCAATTCCAAAGGGGGAGATTGTTGGATATTGTGGTTGCATTGCTGATATGTGGTTGTCATTGCTGTCAACACTATTAGTACTTTTGTATTGAAGGTTGTATATGTCGAGGATATTGAGAAAATTGTTAAAGAAAATGTTGTGGGTTGCTAGTGGAATAGTGAAGGTCAAGAAAGTGTTTTGTTCTGTACGTTGAAGATCAGTTGTTATGGAATAAAGGGTTTCTGCTGAGATTATCTAGTTCATCTACAAAAATTTTTAGAGGTCTGCATGAAGATTTGATTGTACTATGAATAGTTGTGTTCCAATAGTATTTGTATGGGTTCTGTCAGTGTTCTTGATTGAAGTTTATGTGATTCTAGTAATCTTAGTTGCTATGGATGTTTCTCTGTTAGTTCTTGTTGTTTGTGGATGCTTCTAGATCATTCTCTATCCTTGTGCATCTGCATTGATTGGAGTGCTCGTGGTCGAATATTTTTCTCATGTGTGTTCGGGTTTTCTTATTCCTGGCTGACATGATGGTTGTAACATGTTGTGGATCCTTGAAGATTTAAATTTGAATGTTTGGCATGCTCGAGGATATTGTTTTAGGTCACATCACAATATTAGCTGACGGTGTTTGATCCACAGTGAAAATTTATTAGTAAATTTAAGCCGACATTGAAAATATGTTTTATATTTTTAGCCAATGAAGTTGTTGATGTAGTTTCATGTTGCAGATATATAAGAGTGATTTTTTGAGCGAATTTAATGTGTATGAAGTGAAGAAAATCTAGAGAAGAGAAAGTGTGTGAATATTGATCCATTCATTCAATTGCAAAGTAGAGTGAGAAGAAGTTTGAACGAAGTGTGAAGAATGTTTTTTGTGCTTAACTGGAACTATAATCAAGCTTGTGTAGAAGCTATTTTCTCATTTCATACCCTACAGATCTAATCCGTATTGTTGTGTATTGTTGGGCAGTGAGCCCTCTTGTATTTGAGTAGTGAGCTCTAGGCAGTGTTCCTGAATGCATGTGCCTTCCCATTATTTTTCATTATACTTTTAATAGGTTATAATATTGTGGACTAACATCCATCGTGGTTTTTTCCCTAATAGGGTTTTCACGTAAAAATATCGGTTTTCTATGTGCTTCTGATATGTTGATTGTTCATGGTTTATTGCTCATTCATCAGATATGAGATTATGATGAGTAAAGTTTAAAAAGTTTAAATATTCTTTGACAACTAATTCACCCCCCTTCTCAATTGCTTGTCCTTGTTTTTCCAATAACTCCCCTCCACGACACACACTTCTCAGGACCACCAAATCTCAAATGCTAAAGATTCAAAGATCCTAAGGATTTTCTTGTTTTGACAATTGAATAGTAAAATGTGGGGTGGATTTGAAATTACCATTCCTGCACCAGCAATCATAAAGGTTTTTGGATTCTAAAAAAATGGTTTGTAATAAGGGCTTTCATTCAAGGTGGCCATACACATGGAAAGATTAGCTCAAGATTATTTAAATCAAGAGGCCTCCTAGTCTCTTCCTAGAAAGAGATTTTAATGTATCACACAGATACTAAGGGTGACACTTGTCGGTATGACACATCTACTCCTGTTGTTTATGAATTTTGTCACAAACACATTTTTATATAGTGAATTGAAAGAAATTGGCTTTAGCTCATTATCGCTTAGGTTGTTCCCTCCTTTCGAAGCAGGGAAGCAGGGCCTCTAAAGATAAACAAAAGCAAGGAAGTACGTTTGTATTTCGATCTCTCCGATTGCATGAAGCAAGGAGAGAACACACACAATTCATTTTCCCTACACTAGCATGGGGTTCATTTTAATCCAAATTGAAATATGGGGGTGATTATACAAAATGTCAAGGCAATGCATTTGATTCTCAAGATCGCCGAGTGGTGCAAGAGAAGTGCATATGCATTCAATGACACAAATGTAAATCATAAAACATAGAAAACACTTGTTAATTTTAATCCTTAAAATAAAGGTGAGTTTATTTTAAGCACCAAATGAAGTGTTAAGTTGTATTTGTTCAATTTTAAACCCAAAGTAAGATGAGATGAGGGTTCAATTTTAATTGATTTAAGCATTTATTTTAAAACCCAATTGAAAGCTAGTGTGGTCCTAAAGCAGAAAATGAAAAGGATGATGAATGGGTTATAATCGCCCCAAAAGTGTCAAAAAACTTGTTATAATTATAAGACATAAAGATAAGAATGCTTCTTCACTTCAAATTTTATCATCCATCCCACAAAACCTAGTTAGCCTAAAAACTAGAATAAAGTCAAAGGAATGTTAGTGATCAAATAAAGTAAAAAATAAAAATAAAGCACATGTTGAAAATTGATCACAATTTTTCTTACCAAAGAAGGATGATATTATTTAGATAGCGTCACTTTGGTGAATTGGAGCGTTTCTCTATAGAAATACAATGATGATGATAGTGTCACTATTTGGGAGCGTCCCTATTTATAAATCCTTGATACCTCTAAAAGTATTCAGCATCATCATTTATTTTAAGTAGTCCCAGTGTATTAATTAGGCATCATTGTATTAGATGATGATAGCATTGCTATATGGTGACACCTTACAAAAGCATCACTGAAATCCTCTAGAGTGTTGAGGTATCTACAAAAATTAGAAAATAAAGTTTGAAAGAAAAATTCATTAACTGTGATCAGTTTTTCCCTCCTAGTGCCAAAATGTGACCGATGGATCAATATGGGCCGCTTACACTTGATCTATGGAGAATCAAAGCACAATTAAGCCACTAACACCAATATCAATAGGATCAATAAAATGAAAATTAAACCAAGCATCCATTAAAACCAAGCATACTAAATTATGAAAGCTTAAAAAATGATTACTCTAATCCATTTGAAAGTTATCTTATTGTGGGAGTGGTGTTCCGTTGATGTGGAACGATGACCATTTCCCAATCTCAAAGGTAATAAGCTTGTTTCAATTAGTTTTATTAAAGAAAATTGATGAAACCATTGTAAGATGTGTTTTGAAATATGATTCAAAATTAGATTAACATGATGCAAGCTATATTAACATGATTTTATACTAAAATGATTAAGATGTGTAAATTCAAATATAGTCTAAATGGATTCTAAGGTAAAAATTTCAAACCCTAATTAATAAAGAAGCTAAATGTATGCATCTATGTTACCATGGAAGCCATTAATGGAAGCTAAACTAATTAATGCAAGTATTTAAGATAAAATGATATTAAGCAAATACTAAAAGTGAGTGTGAGCATGAGTGATTTCAACAACATGAGTTTTCTTTGAAAAGGATGGATCCATTTGTTTTGAAATAGTGACCTATTTATAGGAAAGCAAATTAGAAATGAAGGGTTGAGATAAAAAAGATTAATCAATGATCAAGGATGGAAGATGTTGGAGGCATGGATCATGGATTCTCATCAACGAATGAGAATCAATGATGAGGTTTTAATCAAGGGTTAATATGTTAATGTAATTAATTAATTATTACACTATCATAAGTTAACTTAGGTCTTGCATTATTTAGTCCTAGGTTGCATTTTTAGATAAATCATAAATAATGGGGTAATTCCCCCTTTTCATGTGTAGGGATAAGATTCCTTCTAGAAGATGAGTTGTCCTTCTAGAACTTATCTCAAATTTTATCATTTCCTAGGTAGGGTTCACATGTAGTGTTATTTTGACACTTGGGAACATCTTATGCATTATAGTTTCTCTCTCTTTCCTATTTAATTAGGCACATCTACTCTTGTAACATATCATATCATCATAATATAATTTCTATTTGCATGTCATTATTGCAACACTTTTTGTGTGGTTGAATATCTTTCCTGGAAAAGGTCCTCCATTAAAGACTACAACTTCATCAGGGACACTATGACTCCATCATCTCAACATGGTATCAAAGCTTTTCTAGTGAAACTTCATCCCAGGATCAAGAAAGTTGGTGTGCGAGATTCTTTGCAGGCTTGGAGTTTTTCTTTCAGGCTAGTTGGTTCTACTCAGGAACCAAGCTGATTTTTGGTGTACATTAGGCTCTCTCTAACCTCTCCATTGTGTCCATAAGGCCTCAAACCCCATAGATCACCTGCTCATTCATCAAAATTAGAGACATATCAACCAAAAGCCATTTGAGGTATCATTTGGGGTTTGCATTATTTTGTATAGTTATCCATACAAATTTGCAGGAAAAAATATCCCTTTTAGTCCTCCATCATGGAATTTTTTTTTAGATCATTAGGCTATTTTTGTTTCATCATCAGGGAAAATTTTTCTATAGTTTGGGAAAAAATTAAAACCTGCGGGTGACTGGCTATTTTCTTCTAAGGTCAGCATAAATGTTTTCCATCGGGCTATAGTTTTGATCGGTCGACATATATATTATTTTTGTAGATTTAAAATTTTAATCGGCATTTAATTTTTTGAATTGCAAATTTGCAATATTCAAAAAATAGTATTTGTTGGCTTCATTAGTCAGTTACATTTATTTCCCTGTGCACAAAGGGTACTTGTTTGTCGGCACCTGTCACATCTGGTTAGCCCATCACCGTCCACCATCGTTCCCTCATTTCCGGTGATCGTTTCCTACCCACCATCCACCATTACCACTGAAGGTCCCTTGCTGATGGTTAAAGCCCCCACCCTCGGTCATTTGTAGAACTAGAGGACTAGCACATCCCGAGCGACGCCTCCTGCATCTCGATTTGGGGGGTGCTCTTTTTTGCCTTTGCTCTGTCTGTGGTCACATCAATGACCAAAGACTTATTGTTTTTAGCCCCCGGGTGCTCTATTCTTCTACCTAGTTAGCCTGATCAGTTCCATTATAGTAGTGATCTACTGGAGGTCGTATCTTTCGTATACGATATCAAAATTTGGAAAACGATATTCCGTTGGAAAGATCTTGGAGTCTAATTTTCAGTGGTGCACTCTGTTTTTCCAGATTCTACTGTCATAAAAAATTCTATTTAGTTGAAGTCAAAACCCTAATCTGGACTTAAAGGTTCATATCTTTGCAACTGTTTATCAGATTTCAATGACTCTAGCGGCATCAAGAAGGTAATTCAGAGATTTTTTCATTAGTCCATTCACTTTGATCAGTTTTAGCTCTAGGTACTCTTGCATTAGATTTTTTCAATTTGGTGCATTTGTTCAATAACTTGGATATACTGAAGCTTTGGAAAAGGATTTTTTGCATTTAGTGGCATCACTTCAGTTGTATATCATCTTTGGAAGTTTCTATTTTCTATTGAAGGTTAGTGTCTTTATTTTTTGGATAAATTTGATAGTACATTATGGGGCTTGCATATTATCCTTCTCTGACAATGTTGCACAAGGGAAACTATAAAAAATGGCAAGATGGGATCATACACCATCTCCAATCAATTTATTTATTGCCACATCTATATGGTATAGTTCCCCATCCAAATGAAGGTATTCATGAACTTGCTTGGAGTTGTAGCAAATACGTTGTCTTGGAGATCATTTCAATGCAAGTTGATTGTGATGTTTTGAAATCTCTTGATCATTGCGATTGTCCTCACATCCTTTGGACTAAGCTTTGGGAGATATATGGAGGTTAAGATACTCCACCCTTTCCTGATGACCATTGAATCATTGATTTTTTGGCTCTTAGGACTTCTCTAACTCTTATAGGGTTTTTCACCTAAAAGGAAAGAATTAGGCAAAAAATGCAAAGAAGTTCATTCAAATAATGTTATGTGTGATTTTGTCTAACCTAAATGAAGTTAACTAAATTCAATTAACTAATATGAATGGATGAAAATGAATGCAAAAGTGAAATTAAAGGTATGTTTGAAAACACACTGTGACATGTAAATAATGAAGTAAATGAAGAAATTATGTAGAACAAAAAGGAACAGGATGAATCTGAGTGCACCTAGATGAAGTGTGATGAATCTAGAGTGTTCTGGATGCTGGTTGAAATTACTAATTTTTCACAGTGGGACTCATTCGCCTAGGGTGGTGAATTAGTCCTCCTCCTGGTGAAAAACTGTTAGAAACAAGTTTTTGTCTGTCGGGATCCAAAATCTGACAAAATTCAGATTTTTAGTCCTAAGGTGGAACTCATTCGCCTATGGTGGAAAATCAGTCCTCTCCCAAATTTCTAAAAAATCAGGAGACAACTCTGCAACACTAGATCTGGTAATCACTGCTTGTTGGGTTGTCGAAGTCAATTCTACAAGAAATAGACAGAAAACGTTCTCCAAGCTTGAAACAGACTTAAGTTGACTTGAAGCACCTAGTTTACTTGTAAACCAATCTTCAACACCAAAAAGATTGTCAAATCTGCATACCTAGGTTTGCAAAAAAACATACAATAGGGGAAAATGGTTTAAGGTTAGTGAATAGGGGTTTGCCTTGGTCAAACCCCAATTTTGGTAATCAAACCTTCAATAAAATAATGAAATGCAAATGAATGATAAACTAACATCATGCAATTGCTATTAACTTACCAAACCCTTGATGATGCAAGTCTGAAGTAATGTCAATGGTTGCTTCAAAGTGCTTGAATAGTGTTTGAAAAGATGTAAAATGCTTGAATTCTTGAGTGAATAGGTGGATAAGTGAACTTGATGAATGAGGGTTGAAATGAGGTGAAAATAACTTATTTATACACTTGTGCCTTAGCTACCAATTCATACCTCATCATAGGCTAACATCAAGTGTTTTTAAATAAAATATCGGAAGGGAATTTAAAATATTTTGAATTTGGGGCCAAGGGGGACTCATTCGCCACCCATGGCGAATGGGTCCCACCTAGGACCTGAAAATGTGTGTTGGGAAATATGTTATATTTAATGTTGTTTGTCAGGATAATACTAAAAAATATACTTAATTAAGCATATGAGGGCATAAAAGGCATCAAATGAAGCATAAGAAAGGGACAAATAGTGAAGATGTGCCTAGAAGAGTGTGAAGGCTTGTTACAAGACTTTACAACACTTCAAAATAGGACTTGTTTAGTGATAAAAAGGTGATTTTTAGTTGAATTGTAATAAATAGATTCTAGAAGAATGTAGAAATGTCTTACAAAACTTCACAACACCTTCACAAGATGTCGTTCTTTAAGTTTTAGTACTTAAATAAGCATGTTCAAGCCATGTCACAACATAAAATCAGAGCAACATAGTTCAAACACCATGAAACAAGATCTAAAAGGCCATGAAAATGATAAGGGGCCATTTTTCTACATCACATTTAGCCCCCACTTTAGTGAGAGGATGAACCTACTTCAAACTTACACTAAAGTAGCCATGAACATTGAGAGGAGGGTTCAAATGCACTTACACTAGCAAGAGGGAATGACAATGATCAAGAGGGATGATCAAGCCCCCACGATGATGATCCCATAGAAAACTAAGAATAAGGACAAAGGAACACACAAGTGTTGAAAAGAGAGAATCATATGAAGCTTCGATCATCTATCCAACTAGTTGTGGATTAGATCTAGGATGAAAGAGAATGTATACTCACTTGGTGGTGACAAAAATTAGGATGGTCCACCGGGTGAGAAGGCCCAAATGTACTCACTTTGGGGCCACAAAACTAGTTGTTTGCGAGGTGAGAAAGCCCAAAAGGTAAGATACATACACTAGTTAGTATGCACTCACAAACACAAAAGTGGCTATGGGGAAAATTCATGCCGCTAGGTGGGATTCCCGCTCAACCATATTAAAGTTATACCCGCTAATAACTTTAACAAGGTGCCACAAGGAAAAATGCTCATGAACAAAAAGACAAGGTATCATGGTCATGCAAGCTACGTTATGCAAGGTGGAAAAAATGGAAAATGTAAAAATGCAAAAAGGTGTAAAAGAAGTTCAAAGGAGTCTTGTTCAGTTCATGCAAGGTCAGTCACTTAGGGAACATTATGTCTAATGTCTCCAAGAGAGGACCAATCAAAGAATAGTATATTCATAACTTAGGGGATGCAGTGCGTCGCATCAGGCCACCAAGAGGAATGTAATATGCTTAGAAAGATCACACTTATGAAGGACATCACACCCAATGTCATCCACAAAGTGAAAAATGCATCATATAAATGACAAAGCTGCATCAAGAATACAAATGAATTATGGTAATGTATGCCCCCACTTTAAACAAATTGCTACACATCATTTTGTGAGCAATTAATTTAAAGTAGAGAAGAAAAGAAAATCCAACAAGAAAACAAGACATGAGAGCCAGCCTAAAAAGCCCTATGCCAATTCATATGTTTCAAAATTAGGTTGCATCATGTCAAGGAAAAATGAAAAAAAATAAAAGGGAGTTGCCCCAAAGAAAAGAAAGCACCAAACACATAAGGGATCTATGGATTTGGGTTCAGTATATTCATTGCTGCAATGTGTTTATGAAAGAGCTCAGAACTATCATCATTCCCCAAAGCACATAGAACTGGAAGAATGACACAAAGAGAGCGAAAACAAAGGAAAAATGAAAGTTCATTTTGGGTCAACATGGAAGAAACATTGCGGTCTTGACACCTTGCATCATCCCCAAAAGGAAAACACAAGAAAAAAAAACAAAAAGGGGAAAGAAAATGAGAAAGCTTTTGGGTCAACATGAAGGGGACATTTCAATCTCAATTCCTTGAGTCATCCCCAAAAGGAGAACAAAAAACAAAAAGAGAAAAAGACAAAGACCTTGTGGGTCAATATGGAAGAGACATAGGGCATCTCTATGCTTTGTGCCATCCCCAAAAGGAGAAAACAAAACAAAAAAGAGAAAAAGACAATGTATGGCATACATAAGAGAGGGATATAAATAGAAGAAGTGTACGAAGAGAGGGAATACGATACACACATGAAAAGGAAAATAAAAAGAGAAAAGAAAAAAGGCTAGTTAGGAGAATGCAAGTCAACCATATAACAGCTCATCTGCCTCCCAATCATGTTCAGTGTAATGCAAGGGTGGTTGACTGTCCAAAGGAAGAACTGCAAGCACCGAATTAGGAGTCGTACTAGGTTCTTCACTTGGTGGAGAGGATGTATCATTTAAGCTCATTGTACATGAAAATAAAAAATTTAAATTGTTATGCACTTCATCTATTTTTTCTATCATCATAATCATGAAGATTAATGAAAACAGGAGGACGAAGGGTGATTTCTAAGGATGGATGGATCAAAAGCAGAGGTTGTTGGATTGGTTCAATTTTTTGTGAAGGTTGCACTGGAATGTCTTGTGGTAGGTTAAGAGAAGGAGGGTGGTCATCTATTACTTCAGTCAAAGGTAACGGTTGATTGTCTTTATCTTCTTCTATGTGATATTGATGAGCAAGGAGATGAATACAACGCCTTCATTCCCTAGCACCGTGGTTTTGTTTAATTATGTTTTGGAGTTGTTGAGGTGTAAGAGTGGATTGAGTCATCATAGGTTATTCTGCTTCCGAAGAGAGAAGAACAGAAGAAAATGAAGAGGATGGATCAACCACTTTCTCTTTGGCTTTATACACTTGTTTAAGGCAAGGAGGCATGACAAGAGTGGTTTCAATTTCCCTTGGTAGTTTAAACAATGGTGGGGATGTATCCAGGGGTGGTTGTTCAGGAGGTTGTATGGTTTGCTCAATGTTGGACTCAGGTTGAAGCATGGTTTTGTCTATTATAGGAGGTGCGGAAGTGGATGAGGACGAGTTCCAAAGAGACAATTCAGATATCTTTTTTGATTTAAACTCTTGATAGGTTATGAAAAAGAAGTCCTTTCGAGGTGTGATGGGTTCCATAGGTGTAGGCCAAAAGGATTCTAAGAAAAAATTACCTTTGGAAGATAAAGGATTAAAGCCACTATGGTGTATGGTGACTATCTCATTGTCATGTGGAAACTTCAAACACTTGTGAACAACTGATGAGACCACTTTCATTGAGTGAAGCCAAGGGTGGCCTTGCCACAAATGAAATTGGTCAGATTGTGGAATAATTGAAAATGTTACCTCCAAATTTTTAGGTCCTATCTTTAAGGGTACCACGATCGATCTGATCATAGGGCATGCAAAACTAGTATGTTTCTTAATCCATGCAACTGGTTTATTATATTCATCTTGATATAGCTCATGTAATACTAGAAACTCCTCTATGATCACATTCTTGCCACAAGTGGGATCTATTAATATCCCATTAGTGGGATTATTATATATTTTTCTAGCTATGTAAAGAGGACCATGAGGAATTTTTTTGGTATGTCTTTAGTAGAAAAAGTGATATCGAGAGACTTAGTGGTTTGGCCCTTACGGGGGATGACGTCTATCGTAGCTACTATCTCATCCATAATACTTTTAGTAGGAATAGGGGGAGGTGTATCGTGTTGTTCATTGTTTGTATGAATAGTCATTACATTAGTGGTTGAAGGTTTTCTAGCCTTGAAAAATGAGGTAGTATGTTTAGGCATGGGATTAGTGAAATTTTGAAAATTCTAGTTAGGGGGTACAATGGACTTATTGCCTTTATCATTAACACCCATAATGGACAGATGGCTTGAATCAATGAGGTCTTGAACTAGATGTTTTAGATGCTTGTAATGTTCAATGTCATGTCCATTTTGGGAATGAAAATGACAATAAGCATTATGTTTGAAGGTGGGTGGTAAAGGTTGGTTTGGATCAAGTGGTCAAACAGGTGGAAAAGCGAGCAAGTGTTGTTCAATTAATTGGTTCATTATGTTATGGAGGGTATCGGGTAAGGGAGTAAACTGTCTCTTCGGGTCCCCATAGGTATAAGGAATGCTAATTTAACAACTACCACTGATTTGGAAGTTTTGTATGTTATTCTAGTTTTGATTGCTATGTTCAAGTTTGTCAGCTCAGTTATAAGTGGATTTTGAATCACGACTTGAAACTAAATTATGGTATTCACACAAGGTTGTGCATAAATGCATAAACGAGGGGAATTTCATCATTGTTAATTTATCCTGAAGGTGTGTGTGTAATTTTTTGATAAAAATCTTTTGCAGATGTGCATTAGGAATCTTAACATCAATTTGAGCATACATAGATTGGTATCGTGAGATAAAATTCATTACTTTTTCATCTGTGTTTTGTCTACATCACATAAGGTTAGCCATTGTCTTTTTAGGTGTCATCTGAACTTGAAAGTTACTTATGAATGCATCCACCAATTCATTGAATGAACGGATGGAATGATTAGGAAAGTTGGAAAAATATTCTAAGGCAATGTCTTTCATGGTCCTTGGAAATAGTTTGGCTAATAGTTTATCATTAAGGATGAAGTCACTACACAAAGTTGTATAGGCATTAACATGGTTGATAGGGTCTCCTTTTCCTCCATATTTCTCAAATCGAGGAATTTTTATCCCTTGTGGCATCGGGGTACATAAGATTTATAAGGATAAAGGGCTACTACGAACATGATATGTAAGTGGAGTGAATTGGCCTTGGCTAATGGTGGAAAGTTGATGTTGCATAGATGAAATGGTGGTAAGGAGTTGTGTAAGAAGGGGATCAGGGTATGTGGGTTGAGGTGGAAGGGAAAATGGTGATTGAGTGTAAGTGATGTGAGGGGAAGTGAAAGGGATACTATGAGGTGTGAAAGTGGTAGAAGGGACTTGTGATGCCACAAAAGTATGAATGCTAGTGGAAATTAGGAAAGGAGTAGCCTGATGCATAGCTGTATGGACTTATGAATTGGTATAAGTTGGCATGGAAGCCATGGTTGAAGGGGGAGGAACTTGAGGTCCTCCTTGGCTTACAAGAATGGTTGTGGATTGGGTATTAGAAGAGAGATTTTTATTGTAAATCTCAAAAATTCTCTTCATCACTTGCAAGCCATCATCATTTTCAATCAAATGATGAAGATTGTCAATAGCGGGTATAGCAATGGGGGAAATGTTTTCAAGTGACAAGGCTTGTTGTAAATGTGCAAAATCCTCTTGAATATTAATCACCTTTTCTTGTGGGAGGGAGTTATTTTGGTTGTCAACATTCATTGGATGGAAAGGTGAAGGCATAGAAGTGGTATTGTCAGGGCCTAATGCACCATTGTCCATACTAGGAGTAGGAGCTTGTGAGATCCCAAGGTCCACAATGAAAGTGCTATCATGGGAGGCCATGAGTCTAGAACTTCTTCTCACTAAAGTATTATCAATGGGGCACCAAACACTCATGCAAGTACCACAAAGGAGCAGTGAATGAAAATGAAAACTAATATAAGAGTTTGAAATGCAAATAATAGAAATACTGCTAACTATAGCTGAGATCTAACTATAGAAAACAAAAATGTAGACAAATTCCAGAAAAGTGCTAAAAATGTTGTTTAACAAGTGCAGAGGGACTAATTCGCCCTAGGTGGCGAATGAGTCCCAGTATGCAATTTTTTATTGTATATTTCAGAAATTCTAAGATGATTTTAATGTCCTACAGAATGTAAACAATGATGCAAAATGCAGATTTTCAAATTTTTTTAATGAGATGCAATGTAAAAATGAAATCTAAATGAAGTTTTCACTAATGCAAGATAAAATGTCCTAAAATGCAAAAACAAAACAATGTACTAATTGAATGTTAATGAAAATGAAAACTAGGATACAATATGTAAATGAAATCATAAATGAAAAGTGCTCAAAAAGTCTAGTTCACCAAAATGAACCGTTGATTTTTTGGCTCTTAGGACTTCTCTAACTCTTCTAGGGTTTTTCACCTAAAAGGAGAGAATTAGGCCAAAAATGCAAACTAGTTCAGTCAAATAATGTTATGTGTGATGTTTTATAACCTAAATGAAGTTAACCAAATGCAATTAACTAATCTGAAAGGATGAAAATGAATGCAAAAGTGAAATTAAAGCTATGTTTGAAAACACACTGTGATATGCAAATAATGAAGTAAATGAAGAAATTATGCAGAACAGAAAGGAACAAGATGAATCTGAGTGCACCTGGATAAATTTTGATGAATCTGGAGTGTCATGGATGCTAGTTGAAATTACTAATTTTTCACAGTGGGATTCATTCACCCAGGGTGGCAAATTAGTCCTCCTGGTGAAAAACTGTCAGAAACAAGTTTGTGTCTATTGGGATACAAAATCTAACAAAATTCAGATTTTCAGTCGTAAGGTGGGACTCATTCTCCACAAGTGGTGAATCAGTCCTCTCCCAAATTTTTGAAAAATCAGGAGATAACTCTGCAACACCAGATCTGGGAATCACTACTTGTCGGGTTGCCAAAGTCAATTATGCAAGAAACAGACAAAAAACCTTCTCAAAGCTTGAAATAGACTTAAATTGACTTGAAGCACCTAGTTGACTTGAAAGCCAATTTTCAACACCAAAAAGATTGTCAAATTTGCATACCTAGGTCTGCAAACAAACATGCAATAGGGGAAAATGGTTTAAGGTTAGTCGATAGGGGCTTGCCTTGGTCAAACCCCACTTTTGGTAATCAAGCCTTCAATAAAACAATGAAATGCAAAGGAATGATAAACTAACAACATACAATTTCTATTAACTTACCAAACCCTTGATGATGCAAGTCTGAAGTAATGTTAATGGCTGCTTCAAAGTGTTTGAATAGTGTTTGAAAAGATGTTGTAAAATGCTTGAATGCTTGAGTGAATAGGTGGATAAGTGAACTTGATGAATGAGGGTTGAAATGAGGTGAAAATCACTTATTTATACACACTTGTGCCTTAGTTACCTATTCATACCTCATCACAGGCCGACATCAAGTGTTTTTGAACAAAATACCGAAGGAAATTTTAAATATTTTGAATTTGGGGCCAAGGGGGACTCATTTTCCACCCATGGCGAATGGGTCCCACCTAGGACCTGAAAATGTGTGTTGGGAAATATGTTGTATTTAATGTTGTTTTCTAGGATAATACTAAAAAATACACTTAATTAAGCATATGAGGGCACAAAAGAGGTCAAATAAAGCATAAGAAAGAGATAAATAGTGAAGATGTGCCTAGAAGAGCATGAAAGCTTGTTACAAGACTTTACAACACTTCAAAATAGGACTTTTTTAGTGATAAAAATGTGGGTTTTAGGTGAATTGTAATAAATAGAGTCTAGAAGAATGTAGAAATGTCTTACAACACTTCACAACACCTTCACAAGATGTCATTCTTTAAGTTTTAGTAGCTAAATAAGCATGTTCAAGCCATGTCACAACATAAAATTAGAGCAACATAGTTCCAACACCATGAAACAAGATCTAAAAGTCCATGAAAATGACAAGGGGCCATTTTTCTATGACATAGTCAGGATTCAGAATGTCATTCTTTAGATTAGGTACCTCATTATGATATTGTTGTGTAGGAGGTTGATTGCCTTGAACCTTCCAAAGAGGTTGACAAGGTTTCTTTAGATACTTCTTATCCATTAGAGATAATTTTTATCCCTTCACATTCTGTGATTCCTTGTCCAGATTCATTGATTGAGGCTTTCATCATCATTTCTATCCATTAGGACACATTCAGTTTTCTAGACTTGATATCACAGGATGGCTTCATTTCAAGGATTGATGACTTGGCTATTTCTATAGGTTTGGAGGACATTCTTGAGGGGATATCATTCCTCTATTTAGATCATACTTTGGAGAGTTTTCTTGAGTCTCCACATTTTTTGTCTCGACCTTGATTGGAGATCTTGAGACTATCTTGAAAGCAATTGTTTTATTTTCAAAGATTTCATATATGAGTTTTCTTCCCTCTTGATTCATTATGGAGTTGGAGTTTCTTCAACATCTACCATTGTATTTGCTTCTTCCTAGCTGGAGACTTGTGGTTTGGACACATTTTTTGCTTCAGACTTCTTTCAGTGGTTTTGAGGACACTTCATTTAGGGGGAAAAATTGAGTCTCCATCACATTCATTGCATTGTCATCTTTGGATATTGTTCAACATTAGTTTCCACATCATCCTAATTTGTCACCTTCTTCATTGCTTGGGAATGCACCTGAGTTGATTGTGGCATCTTCATCTTCAGTGATAAAGGAGACATTTGACCAGAGTTCAGTGACATCATCGACATCCACCTTCATCCTACCTTCCTTTAATTCCTATCCAGAATGGGAAGCATCTTTACACTTTCACTTGGTTTTGTTTCTTCTGAAAGGAAGACAAGTTTTTTGAAATTGGATCTTGTTTTCTCTTTAGGCACTTACCAATTTCTCAAGTGATCACATGTTTTGGGGGGGATATATAGTCTCTCCATTTCCATCCTATGGGGGGGATAATGATTGTATTGTATCCATGAGACATATGGTGTACTTGGGGGGTATTTGGGAGTCCTCCATCCTTCCCATCCTTTCTCACTTTTTTTTTGCATTTCATCTACTTTTTGGAGAGGGGTTTTCTTCCCACTAGGTTTTCCCCTTTTCTCTGGTTGTGGGAGATTAGTTGCATCTTTCATTTTCATCATGTAAATGGGTACCTAAAATGGCCATCTTATAGTCGGGACCCATCATCTATCATCATATTTGCATAATCATTGCATTTCATCTGTAAGTTGCACTTATGGGGGGTGTCAGTGTAATTAATTAATCATTACACTAGCATAAGTTAACTTAGGTCTTGCATTATTTAGTCCTAGGTTTCATTTTTAGATAAATCATAAATAATGGGGTAATTCCCCCTTTTCATGTGTAGGGATAAGATTCCTTCTAGAAGATGAGTTTCCTTTCTAGAACTTATCTCAATCTTTTATCATTTCCTAGGTAGGGTTCACATGTAGTGTGATTTTGACACTTGGAAACATCTTATGCATTTTAGGTTCCCTCTCTTGCCTATTTAATTAGGCACAAGTACTCTTGTAACATATCATATCATCATAATAGAATCTCTATTTGCATGTCATTATTGCAACACTTTCTATGTGGTTGAATATCTTTCCTAGCAAAGGTCCTCCATTGAATAATGCAGCTTCATCAAGGGCACTATGACTCCATCATCTCAAAATAATATTCCTTCAAACAAACACACTTTTGACCTGTACAAGAGGTCACAAGTTAACTTGCACAAGAATTTTTGAGTTAACTTGCACATGAAGCCTTGTAAGAATATTCCCTTTTTCAAATGAGTGAGGAGAGATAATATTCTTTGGAATATTCTCATGGGTGAGGGAAAAAGCATATTTAGTTAATTAAAACCAGATTAAATTGTGCAAACAAATATTCCATGGGAATATTCCCTTTTTGCAGGAATGTGCAAAGAAGGAATATTCCCTTGCAAGTGGGATGAAACTAGATTAATTAGTAATTGATAATTTAAACAAAGGTTTAATCATGCAATTAGGGGAATTAGATGATATTCATTAAATAAATGATTTAATGAAAAAGGGGGAAACTGAAATGATATTTAATCAAATAACTTAGGGTTATTGAATTAAATAAGAAGACTTGGGGAATTAAATTAAATAACTTGATGTATTTAATTTAATAGGACAAAATGTTTGTTGGACTCAAGCAACACTGAGAGGGGGGGTGAATCAGTGTTGTGCAATTTTTAACTTTATTAATCTATTCTCTCAAGTGCCTAAAACATTCAATCAAAAGAAAGATGCATGAACATAAAATAGTAATCCAAAACACCATAACACAAGGATTTTTATGTGGAAACCCTATTAGGGGAAAAACCATGGTGGAGGTCAATCCACAATTTGAGTACTCAAATATAAGTGTTTTACAAAATGGGGAATGCACTTGCATTCAGGCACACTACCTAGAGCTCACTGCTCAAAATCAGGAAGGCTCACTACCTTACAAAGATTTGGATTACATAAAAAAGTTGAACTGAGAAGATAGCATCTACAAATTCCTGATTACAGTTTTGGTTAGGCTCATAGATCAGATTCTATACCTTCTATTTGATTCTGCACTTTGCTCTACTCTACCTTAATTTGCTTCCCAAAATCCTCTTCTACACAAGTAAAAATCGCTCAATTTCTCTTCTGATATTCGCACACACATACACACACATATCAAACACTCACACATATACACATCAAAATGAATTAACCAATCTCATATATATATCCACCACCAAGGATTCAATTGCTATATGTCGGCTTCAATAAAATAGAAAATATTTTCCAACCGTCGGCTCAAAACATGAATAACATTTAATGCACATCTACAAGAGTCGACCATAGCATAGTGAGGACCCAAAAAAAATATTCAATATGAAAATAACTTAAACAATTTTGCCTTAAACATCCGCAACACCCCACATTTACTTAGTTGGCCTTCATACACTAATGAATAGAAAATTAAATGACCGGATCTCCTAACTCATACACTGATTGATACGACAGCACAATTTTGAGAGTAAGAAATTTCATATACCCAAAGACCTTCCCTGAGATCCAAAACCAAAATTGATAACCTGATAATGCAAACCATTTTGACAGATTCAACTTCAGTTGGATACTAGGTTGTTCTTTACTCTATCTTTTGGTATGGTCAGATACTGAAGTGCAGACCAGATCAATGACTTAGGTTGCCATCAATGACAACACTAGAAGCCATATTCCAACAATATCCCCCTTTGGAATTGATTAAAACACTTAGTGAAAAATGACTAAGTGTCAGAACCTTCAAAACTTCCAAACGCCATAGCTGACAAAACTTGACAAAACTCAACAAAACTCCCCCTGAGTTTGATAAGGCATTTTTCACTGCTCTCTCTCCCCCTTTGACATCAATGAAAAAAAGATAATAAAATATTTTCTTTCTCCCCCTATGAAGTGTAACCAAAAACTTACTTATTCAAAAAATGATTCAAAAATTTGAAGAAATACAGCTACTATTTGAAGATTATTTTGTACTTTTCTTTCATCTCCAAAAGAAACTTCTTCCATGCTTCTACCGCAATCCTGGTGATTATGATCATGCTATTTTTTTCGGATGTCTAGTTGATAATCTTGATGAGGGATTCTGAAATGGTGATGCCTTCTTCTAATAATTCTCCTTTCCTTAGTATCTCAATCAATTGTTCCAACCTACATTTTGTTATGTCCTTCACTTTCCAGAAGGTGTCAACAATCCTATTCCTAGTGTTTTAAACATTTGTATGCTCTGTCTGCAATTCCTGAATCCTTTTCTTGATTGCACCATCATGATCCTGAGACATTTTAAAATTTTGTCCAATACTATTCAACTCTGTTTTATTTTGTTCCAACTTTTCTTTGTACTTGATGATCACATGAGACCATCAAAGACAATAGTTATAAATGTTATTTGTTGTGCTTATGCATTGCCTTAGTTGATTCATGTTCTTTTTTAGCTTAGTGAGTGACAATCCATACTGCTTCTTTAGGTGTAGGATGACTTCTTCCTCTTCCTTTTTCTGAAACTCAGATTCCATGATTTACTTTATACATTCAATCATCTCTTCGGGCAACTTATTCTGTAAAATCTCCAATTTGATATGATTGTGTACAAGATGAGCACTTAGTACATTTAAGATCATGTCTTTCTCATATGAAGGTCTGATAGACCATATGTTCCCAATTTTCTATATTCCATCTTTCTCATGAATAAGTTGCATTAACTCTTCTTTGGTTAAGTCACCTTCTCCTTCAATTTCTTTTGTCATTGCCTTTTCTTATTCTGGTTTAGCTGTTTTACAGTTCTTTTCCTTGGGTGTCAGTTTCCTTATCAATTTCCTCATCTAGTATGTCCATAATCACTTGTTCTTTTCCATTCCCTTCAATTCTTGGAGTCTTGCATGCTGGTGGAGCACAAACAACAATTTATTTTGCTCTTTTCTTCTTTCTTTCCATCTCACCAGAGGAGGAACCAACTTCAAGTTCCCTTACTAGAATGGAAATACCAATTGACCCAAAATTTCTTAGCAAACCCTTAAAGAAACTTTCATAAACTTTATCATAGTTTTCAAAATTGTTAGGATATATGTAAATATGCTTGCAAACTGGTTTACTCTCTTCCCATATTATGTTGTTGTTCAGGGGTAAGCAATTTAGAAAATACATCACAAGGCATATAACAAGAGTACCAAACCTGAAAGGGTAATCTGTCTTCTTTGTCAATTGCACGTTCTACATCAGTTGATCTTTCATTAATCCACAAAGGTCAAAATCTTGATCTTCTATTATCATCTTGTGAGAAATATAAACAACACCTGTTGAAGTTGCACCTTCTCTGTTTCTAAAAAATATTTTGTAGGATATTCCATGTGCAATGTACCTTGTCACTGAATCTTTAATTATGGATATTATCAATGCCCTTTTATCTCCAATTACTCCAGTTAAGGTTTCGACTTCTTTATTTTGAATTGAATTATTCCTCACATCCCAAACTTTGCATAACCCAGTTACAATTCCAATAACTTCTCTTGAGATATGGTAGGGTTTATCCAGAGTCAAAATATCATCATTCAATCTATCTAGAATAAACTCAACAATTTCTATGTTTTCCAAATAGGGAAATTCACTCCAAATATCCAAGCTTTTGTGCTTTGCTTCATTCAACCATTCCAATTCATCATACAACAACATGTTTCTTTCAGCTCTAATCGTCTCACTACTATACTCATCTAGTTTTATCATTTCTTTGATTTGTTCCATTTTCCCTTTTGTACCCATGTCTTGAAAATAAGTTCTTCAACTGCACACCAAATTAAACTAAAATTTCTCAATATAAGATAAGTACCTGATGGATTAGGGTTCCACCATCGAAAATGCTTTCAAAATTCTAATGGAGAGTGCTCTCCTTCTTCTCTTCAATACAAAGTTGCAAATGAGGGTTTCAACTTGCTTTTTGTAACTTGCACACCTAACTTATTTTTGAGTAAATGCTTTTTCCCTAACTTATCTCAATACCTTGATTTCTTAGTCATCAAACAAAAAATTCTATGGACCTTCAACTCAACATAATACTCTTTCCAACTATTTCAACAACATCTGTAGAATATCAGTGCAATCATTGCAATCGTCCACATCCTGGTGTCAATTATCAGTAGGGAGTTTGAAGGATTTTCTTGACAACTCCCCCTAGGCTAGAGGCCTAAAACTAATTCCCAGAGGAATTACTAGAAGCAAGTTCTGGTGCTGATTCATTTCCTACAATAGAGGAACTCTTATTCACCCATGTCTTCATTTGATCTCTTATTTCATCCACAATCACTTTCCCTTTTTCTTTATCATCTTTCTGCGTATTTCTGCCTTTGTATGTCGAACCTCTTCTATCCATATTTTTGTTTCTGCAGAATCTTGCAATGTGACCATATTTGTTGCAATTGAAGCACACAACATTTCCTTGTCCAGACCAATCATTCCATTGATTTCTTCTCAATCTGCACTGATTAGCAATATGCCCAAATCTTCCACAGGTATAACATTTTACATTCCTAGAGTTGTTTGACATATTTTTGTATTCAATTGACTTATGACCAAACTTATTGCAATTGAAACAATGACTGGAGAATGATGGATCACTTGATTTCATTTTACTCCTACATTGAGTAGCCATATGACCAAATTTGTTGCAGAAAAAACATTATCCATTAAACTATTGAGCATTAGTTTTTCTTATCGGAAGTATTTTTTCTTTGTTCATTAGATTTCCTTGCCTGAAATTCCTTTGTTCAGATCCAAAAATTTCTCCTTTCTTATATCCAAGACCTCACTTGTCATTTCCATTCTTTTGTCCTTGAGTCAGCTCATCAAGCTTAACAATGCTAATCTCAAACTTCTCCTTGTATTCATTTGCAATAGCAAGTTCATCCCTGAGAATAACAATCTATTTTTCAAGCTCTTCTTCATTGTTTCTGGATTGTTGTAGTTCAATCTCCAATTGAATGAATTCTCCATTAATTCTAGTGCATTCATCAAATCTCTCTTTTAGGGGCTGGAAAAGTTTTTCCTCATTCTTCTTACTTTCTTCAATCTCCTTAGTCATCTTAATCACCATAGATTCCATCTCATGCTTTAAGGTAGCATTGTCTCTCGCAAGATTTTCACATTCTTCAATTATTTCCTTCAAGGTTTGATTCAGGTGAACATCATCCATGCTTTTGCTCTCTTTTTGCTTAATCTGATCACATAGATCCTTTCTCTTCTCCCTAGACTTAATAATCCGATCCTTCAACTTTTGAATGAATTTCTCAACATCCTTAAGATTTTCTTTCAATTCCTGGACTTCTACTTTAGACTGATCAAGGTTATCAAGTGCCACCAAAAGTTGTTGCTAAAGACTGCCAGAGTCCATAACATTCTAGGATCCACCTCAAGATGTTAAACTTCTTCCAAGGAACTTAGCTCTGATACCAATTGTTGGACTCAAGCAACACTGAGAGGGGGGTGAATAAGTGTTGTGCAGTTTTTAACTTTATTAATCTATTCTCTCAAGTGCCTAAAACATTCAATCAAAGGAAAGATGCATAAACATAAAACAATAATCCACAACACCATAACACAAGGATTTTTTGTGGAAACCTTATTAGGGGAAAAACCATGGTTGAGGCCAATCCATAATTTGAGTACTCAAATATAAGTGTTTCACAAAATGGGGAATGCACTTGCATTTAGGCACACTTCCTAGAGCTCACTACCTTACAAAGATTTGGATTACATCAAAAATTTGAATTGAGAAGATAACATCTACAAATGCTTGATTACAGTTTCAATTAGGCTCATAGATCAGATTTTGGACCTTCTTTTTGATTCTGCACTTCCCTATGCTCCACCTTAATTCATTTCCCAAAATCCTCTTCTGCACAATGAAAATCGCTCAACTACTCTTTTGATATTTGCACACACATACACACACATATACACATAAAAATGAATTAACCGATCTCATATATATATCGGCCACCAAGGATTCAATTGCTATATGTCAGCTTCAATAAAATAGAAAATATTTTCCAACTATTGGCTCAAAACATGAATAACATTTAATGCGCATCTATAAGAGTCAGCTACAACATAGTGAGGACCCAAAAAAAATCTTCAATACGAAAATACCTTAAACAATTTTGCCTTAAACATCTGCAACACCCCACATTTACTTAGTTGGCTTTCATACACTGATGAATAGAAAATTGAACGACCAAATCTCGTAACTCATACATCGATTGATGTGATAGCATAGTACTTGAGAGTAAGACATTTCATATACCCAAAGGCCTTCCTGAGATCCACAACCAAAACTAATAACCTGATAATGCAAACCACTTTGATAGATTCAACTTCAGCTAGATACCTTGTTCTTTACTCTATCTTCCGGTATGGTTGGATATTGAAGTGTAGACCGAATCAATGACTTAGGTTTCCATCAATGACAACACTAGAAGCCATATACCAACAATGATAGCATGGAACTGGATGAATTAACCTGATTAATCTAATTAGGTTAATAGATGCAAATGGCATAATTAATTAAATAGCTAGGTCAATTTAATCAATTAAGCGAAAAGAGGATGGGTTTTATGAGGAAATGATATTAGTAAACCTGATTTGAGTGCACATGATATCATTTAGGACATTTTTTTAGTGTCTACACTACCATCTAAAATTTAATGTGATCAATTTAATAGCTTGATACCTAAATAGTAAATAAGTTTTTTTATAAATTCATTATCAAATGAGACACTCAAAATCACTATTACTAGCTTTCTTAATAATTTAACCACCATTAGATCAAGCAATGTTATCATGTAACTAAGATATTCCATCCATAGATAAATCTTCCAACATGTTTGCAACCTTTTCTATTGGACTAATGGTAATACAATATTGATGGTTGTGGTAGTATTAAATTTATTAGTTGGGACTATCTTGGTATTCATGTAGGAAAAAATGAGAAAAAGGGACTGTTCACAGTACTATTTGACAAAATCCCACAAAGAATTTCGTCTTGTGGATTGCATTAGTTATACGATAGTAGCCCAAATTCATTGAAAACGGCTTTAGAAACTTTAAGGCAAATGCAAATGGAAGATGTAAAACATAATCTGCAAGCCTTGCCAAAATCTTCAGGTCTATGACTTGAAAAATAAGGTATCAAATACCATCAAATCATATTTTCTAGATAGAATAGTTAAAGAGGTGGTGGTAGACATATAAGAAATGTGGAATCTTAGTTGAGGCATGAAAATGTTTGGGAAAAGTGCCTCATAGATAAGAGGTCTTATGGCAGGTTAAATAAAAATGGATTAAGATACTATCAAGTATAAGTGAGTAGGAGATGAAACATTCATTTTGGTGGTACTTGTAAAATCCATGGCCATTTCAATTATTTTTTGCCCCTTGTGCCTCTGAATTTCCTCCATTTTGTCTGATTAGGGTTCAAAAATTGCATAAAAGGCTTAAACCCTTATATCATAAAACCCTAAACCCTTGGCATGTACTTTTCTTCTAAATTCATGTTGACCTCCTATGCCCAGTTCCCAGTCATCTAAGTTATTACTTATGTCTTGGTGGTTGTGTGTGCACTGGCCCTTTTACCTTGTTTTTTTGTTCGCCTACCCATTTCAAATGTTTGATCTTTCCCTAAGTTGTGGGCCTTTAATATTTTATCGTCCCCTAAGTCTTATGTCCTAAGGCGACCCCCTTTTAAGTCATGATTTATACTCATGTACATATTAATTTTTTACATGTTCAGGTGGGCTCTCAATCAGCATATCATTGGTTCTCAAAATTTCATAACCTTCGACATGAGGTTCTTAGGTTCAGTTTTTTGGCAACTTGGTGATAATGGAGGAAGCTCTCTATGTGGGAGCTAGCGAGCGAGGATAATGGCATGTGGCAAGAGGCAATTGTGCTTGGTGCCAATTGTGGTGGGCCCTTGATCAAATGAAAAATATCAAAGTGAATGCATTGAATGCATCTCAATCATTCCCCACGCACCCCACATGAATAAAATATTACTTTCCAAAATCTCACAGGATTAGCGGGCTGGTGACACGTGTCCCTAGTGGGACCTACAGAGGTAGTAGATGTAGTAGTAGATGATGATGTGGGCTGATAGGTGGCACTACCTAATTTGCATGATTGGATGACTCACATTGTTATTGTGAGTCATGTGATGATGTTTATAGTAATGATCATGCAACCTTGATTTAAAGTGTTTAAATCCAACAGTCGGGTTTTAAAGTTGTCTATAGTGAGTGTTTAACAATGGATCTTGGCATGATTAGGATTGATCGATGACCACAATTCAAAATGTGATTTCCCTAATGGCTAATTGCTTTTGTTCGTAGGAAAAAAAATTCCATTACTTAAATGGCATATCTACAACCAACTACCAGGATCAACTTAGGATAGATATAGATCGTATTTTTTCTTCTCCCAAGAAAAAATTATTGTTGAGCAGCACCATTGATGTCCTGATGTGTTGCAGAGAATGAAATCAATGTTAGGGTATGTTCTTCTTGAATGTGATCATCGATTTCATGGGAGTACCATGCCTACATTTATGAACGACTTTGTTGGAGTGTGCTCGAGGTGTCAAGAGCATTCAATTCTGGTGGTTGCATCATTTTGGGGGGAAATTCTCGATGGATTATAGTTTCAATAGGGTGCTTTAGTCCGAAACCCTAGTTTGGTTAGGGTTGTCAATTTCAAATTTGAATCTAAGTTATGCTTGCACTATAAAGGAAAATTTGGTAGATTTTGTCGAGGTTCCATCCTCTTTGAATCTTTGTAAGCCTTTTTCTTAGTCTATATAGTGATTTTTGCACTTAGGAAGGAAATGTTTTTATGTTTTCTTTGTAATAACAATATATGACCTGAATGTTCATTCCATTTCACATTTTATGTTTGTATCAACTCTATCATTCGCTCCACTATTATACTCACAATCTTTGAATCAATATAATCATTGAGGGTTGTATTTATTCTCATATCACATTTGTTGACCATGAATGTATGATTTGTTAGTTTCTATTCAAGGAGAAAAGTAATCTCTTTTAGTTCATATGTTAAGTTGTGATGATGCAATAAGGATCTCAAAGAAGTCTAATAGTTCTGTTCTTTTGTTGGTTTCTTGTTGTAAGGAAACAATTTTATAAGAATCCAGGGTGGGTCTATTGTAGGAGTATTACTTCATTTTTGGACTTAGTATGGATAAGGCACTGGTCATTCTATGTTCATAAGCATAGATTTGAGGTGGATCCAATTTTAATTCAAAAGAACTTTTTACTTTCATGTATTTACTTTTATGTTTTCTTTCCATACTACCACAAGATATTGAAGAAAAGGGAGAGTTGTGTAGATGATTTAGCACATTGAAGGCTTCCCACCATTGTAGTATGATGAATTTCCTTAAAGAATAGGGATACCCACCTTGGTCCTGCAAAGCCTAAAGTGGAAAGGAGAGGCTTTCCAATCAGTCATCTCCTATTTGTTGGCCACTGACCTAGGGTCTCTGAGTATAAGGAGTAGCTACCCTTTAGGAGATTCTAGACCATCAGTTGGAAACAACAATACATTTTAAGATCAATGAGGTCGTAATGGATAAAGTAATTTCATAGCTAATAAGTCTCTTCCATAGAAAGCATGCATGTAGAATTGGGAAGAATGATGTGTGAATTGCAAGACAAAATGCCTAATAGAAAAGTAGTCTCATAAGATGTAGTGATTGTGTAAAAAATTGGTTGAAAGGATTTTAGATACTTTCACATAGATGTAAACTGAATCAAAACATAGTTGTAGAGTGATTTCTCTTTGACTCTTCACATAGTGTTTCCCTCAATTCCTTTCCTCCTCATGCCAAGCTTCCTTGGATCCCCAAAAAGTCTTTGTATTTTCTTAATCTTTTTATCTTCTTCTTCTTGACAGGTTTGAGGATCTTTCCTATTCATGAATAATGGCTAAGGATATTAAAAAAATCTAGAAAACTCACTCCATTCCTTGGTAGAGACTCAAAGTGATCAAAATTTCCCATATTCCCACCATTTCCATACTTTCTCATAAGAAAAATATATATCGATTAACTTATTATATCTTATTATCTTTTTTTGAAAAGAAAGGAAAACAAAAATAATGGATCGAATCTGTGACACTGAGGCAGCTAAGAAAAAGTGAGAAATCCCCCCCCCCCTCCTTATGAATCACCATGTTTGGAGGTAAAAGAAGAGTCACCTAAATCCCTCTGTTTCCCAAGGTTTCGCCTTACTTTGTTCTTGCAACCACCTTACTCCCATAATTGTCCGCCACCCAATATGTATTAAAGACCCTTACTAGGTTTTTTCCATTTTTCTAGAAATCCCCGCTCACACTTTCTTCATGCTCATAAATGCATTCTTGAACAATTCCATGCAAAGAATGTCTAACATGCATCCAATCAAAATTGCATGCAAAATATATATTTACTTCAAACAATTTTTTTTAATTCTAGTTAATGCTATAATATAATTTTTCATTTAATTTATTGCCTTTTTATTTTGACAATTGTAACCATAAAAAATTATTTCACTATTTACAATTTATTTATCTTAAATTTAGTTTTTTATGAAATTAATTTTAAAGTAAAATATTTAATCAATTATCAATAGTTAGACTATTTGATAATAATACTTTATGCATATTATTCTTTTGATTACAAGGGAAAAATAGGTTTTGGGGGGACCCAAAACCCCTTACAAATAGGTTTTGAAGGGATTTGAAACCCTATCTAACAAGAAGCTGTAAAAAGATAAAATAGAGCTAACCAATAGTTCAGCAACAACAACCAACGAAATATTACCAATACAACCCAAGATGAAGTAAATAGGTTTTGAAGGGGACCTAGAACTCTTTACAACTAGGTTTTATAGGGACCTTAAACCCTATCTAAACATAAAACCTACATAAATCAATCAAGAAAAAAAACACCAAATGCTCAAAAAGATACCTAAGCCAACACAACCTAAAACAGTAAGGAAATAATGAATAAACTGCTTAGAAAATTGATTTCTTGATCCAACAAAATCATTTTTTTGATGAAAAATACCACCCACATCATCAAACCTAGCTCTCCACCTCTATAGGAGAAGAAATTAAGAACCTCAATTTCACAGTAGAAACAACTCTCCAACAAATCCACACTCCACCTCCATATGAATGGATTCCACCTCAAAAGGAATAGTAGGAGAGAAACCTTAGCCACAAAAAAATCCTCCACCATAAAAAGTAGAGGTCTCCACCTCAATATTAGAAGTTCCCACCTCTAAAGGAAACTCAATATCCAAGGAAAAGGAAGAAACTTGAAAAATAGATGAACTTATAAACCATAGGAGAAAACAACACTTGCATCTTCCAAATAAACTATAAATGTAACCCAACCAGTAGTAGATTAGTAGAAACCATAGCAATCACCGTAACCAAGGAAATATTCAACAATGGACTCTTGACCAAACTACCTAGTTCCAACTCCATGTCAAAAGGAGAGGACACCACCTCTATAGGAATAAAGTGAGAAATATGGAAAAGAGAAGACACTTTTGAAGAAAGGGAAACAAAGGTTCTCCAAAACCAAGAAATCATCTGGGATAGCTAAAAAGTCCTTACACATAACCCAACCAAGAAAAATCAACTATAAACAAAGGAAATAAGTTCTCCCTACTCACCAAGAGAATCAATATCTTGAGATAGAACATTAAATACCACCCAACCAAAATACCAAACAATGGGACTAGTCTTTTGAAAAGGGGAGCCATAGAAACAACAGTAGCACCCACACTCTTAAGTAAGATTAGAGAGGAAATATTAAAGATAATACCCTCCAAGATAACAATAACCCCTTGAACAAAATTATCTTCAAAGACCCACAGGGAATCCTAACCACACAAGCTTTAACATGAATCCCTTCACCATCCAAGCAATATATACATGGGAAAACTTTTTAGGAAAAAAATTGCACAAAGCATAATTTTAACTATTAAAATATATATAGAACATTGGGATAACACATCTCTCTTTCACATTGCCAATAATACCTCTTTTTCATAGTGAGAATTCACTACAAGGGTAAGCGCACAAAGATGGGGGACCAAAAAGAGGTCTTAAGTGGCCATTTTTTTCTTAAAGAGGGAAAGATTGATCTTGGATGA
This sequence comes from Sequoia sempervirens, assembly GCA_007258455.2. Taxonomy (NCBI): domain Eukaryota; kingdom Viridiplantae; phylum Streptophyta; class Pinopsida; order Cupressales; family Cupressaceae; genus Sequoia; species Sequoia sempervirens. The sequence goes on along the minus strand of VDFB02000015.1, from coordinate 347,864,651 downwards.
GAAACAGGAGATAGTTGCACTCAAAATTTTAAGATGCAACAAAAAAAAGAGTCATAGTGTTCCAAATATCCTTTCTAAACTAATATTTTTTTAAAAAATAGTTAGGATTAAAAGGTTCAAAAAGGGGGCCATATAAATTGGTCCTATTTTTTTCAAAAAAATATAACATAACATCTAGTGTGGCCCCCCTTAAATGTTATATTTTTTCAGTATTTTAAAAATTTCTTTGATGAGAAATTAGCTAACACCATGTAGTTTATCTCTAAGTTTTCTACTAATTTTTAATGAATATATGACTTTTTACTAATTTTCAAAGTGGACACATACTAAAAATTTGAAATTTGAGTGTGCCCCCGATAATTTTTTTGAAAAGTAATTGAAAATAATTTTTTTTAATAAATGTAAATGGATTTTAGTTTCTAAAAATTTAATTTATTTGAAAATTTGATAAACGATTAAAAGTAAAGTAAAAAATACCAAGCATTAATTAGTTCTTCACAAAAAATAGATACACCAACGAAAAAATTAAAGATGAAAACCTTAACATACTCAAAATGTGAAAAAAATTATAGGGTTAGATAGCTAATAGAGAGCTTAACATTACCCAAGTGTTTTTTGACTTGACATTGAAACATATGCAAACTTGATTTCCCTCTCTACTTCTCTCTACCTCCCCTCTCCCTCTCTCTACTACCTCTCCCTCCAATTTCTACCACTCTCTCACTATTTCTCTCTATCCCACCTCTCTCACCTCCCTCTCTCCCTCCATACATCTCCCTCCCTCTCTCCTTCCCTATATACTCTCTATCTCCCAATCCCTATCTCTACCTACCTCTCCTTCCCTCTCTCTCTCTCCCTCCATAACTCTCTCTCTCTCTCTCTCTCTCTCTCTCTCTCTCTCTC
>VDFB02000015.1:347840853-347863648 GCA_007258455.2 Sequoia sempervirens | reverse complement strand
GTCTTTGGTATGTCTAGACTCGATCAAAAATGTGCATCAGGAGCTGTCATTACACCATCTCGTTAGGGTGTCAGAGCTCAAAATCGCAGAATCTCTAAAGGCTAGGTGTGAAAATGAATTGGAAGTGGCCCCCTAAGGCCTATTTAAGCTTGAAAATTAGGTTTTTCTTCTGTTTGGCCATCCTGTTAAGGTTTTGGTCCCCCAACCAGGTTTTTGTCCCTTTGAAGGCCGTTTTGCACCATCTTTCCCCGTTTTGCACCATCTTTTGTGTTTTACCTTATTTTTTGACCTCCTGGAGCCTTTTTGGACATGTCGGACACCTTGTCCTCTTTTTTTGTGAGATCACCCAAAAATCATAATTTTCATCTGGTCTCTCTAAGGGGCAATATATCAGCATATTTTCTTCGTCGAGGAAGCATTGGGGAAAATTTTGAAATTGAAAAAAAAAATTGAGCTTTTGATAGAGACAATTTATTCTTTGAATCAACACAATGAGAACTTTGCTTCAAAGAGGGGAAAAATGTAGACATGGAAAATATACCGACATACTTGATCTCGATTACTAACACCATTTCATCTTAAATCATCCCTCAGTCTGACCATTTAATCAAATATCTTTATTTGATTAAATTCATCAATCTTCCTCTCTTAATTAAATAAATCATTTTATATAATTAAGTCTTTCTCTCTTGTTAATTAAATCAGTCAACCTGATCTAATTAACCCTATGTCCATATTTAATTAAATAATCCCTTTTGTTTGATTAAATATCTAAAGTATATCCCATTAAATTAAATAAATTAAAACCTTATTTAGTTTAGTCTAACTTCATCTCCTTTAATTAAACAAATCAAAAATCTTTATTTAATTAATCTTTGCATCACATTCTTCTCATATTCAATTTAAATTAACCTATAAATCTAATTCAAATTTGTCACATCATCTAATCCTTCATTAAATTAATTAACCTTTGATTAATTTAATCCTCATCCATGTCCCATCCTCTAGCTTTTGCCACTTGCACATGAAAATAGATTTAATTCATTTATTAAATCTCTATTTTCCCTCAATACGACATAATGGAGGAATATTCCCTCAAATTTGAATTCAAAATCCAAGTGGACTTTGTCCTTCCAACAAGACATTCATTTCATCTTACATGTCCTTGTGCATTGATCCAAATGGCATTTAAGGTATTTCTTTTCCCTCTTACATGTCATTTCACCATTTTCAAATATCACCTAATTGCATTTATGGGAACATTCATCAAAATGTGCACATCCTCCATCCATTCTCATCTTGACAAGTGGTACCTTGCCATTGGTTGAATTTTAGTCCCACATTGCTTCATTTTGGTCATTTCTCCAACTTTTTAATCTATAAATAAGAGGTCTCATTCCTCATTTTATCATCCACAACTTGAGTAAACTTACTATACTCAAATTCATAGCAATCTTCATCCATCTCATTGAGTTTTATAGCTAGGTTATGCAGATTTTATCTTGGAGCACACTTCAACCTTCAACAAAGTGGATCACAATCTTCATCAAATCATCAAAGCTTTCATAGGAGTTTAGAAAGGGCCAATTTCCACATCAAATTGGCACCAACTCCCCCATAAGATCAAGAGTTTGCATGTTCTTAATATTATTTAGTTCATTTTTATCATCTTTCATTGTGTTCTTATTTTATTCCTATTTTGAGCATAGTTGAATGGATTTTATAGGGAATCTTGGTCTTAACTTTCATTGGAATCTAATTATATGTTTGTTTGTTGTCTATTGTAGGTGCTAGGATCTTAGTTCACATAGATAGTGAAGAAGTGCTAGATTGGGTTGATGTGCTAGATAATTATTTTGAATACAAGGAGGTAGCAGATGAAAAAAAGGTGAAATTTACTAAAAAAAAGTTGAAAGGCCATGCCCTAACCTGGTGGAATTATGTGCAAGAAGAGAGAGTGAAGAAGGGGAAAGAAAAAATCAATTCATGGGATAGGATGGTGTCTAAGGTCAAGGGTCAGTTTCTACTGGTGACTATGCAATTCAAACATTTAGGAAGCTTCAAAATATGAAACAAAAGGACATGGATGCCATGGATTACATAGAGGAGTTTCATAAGTGGAGTCTTAGAGCAGGTCATGTTGAGGATGAGGTTGAAAAGGTAGCAACATACGTAAATGGATTGAGGTTTCAAATACAAGATGAAATGAGTCTTACCACCCCTAGAATAGTAGAAGAATGCTTCTAATTGGCTATTAAGGCAAAGGAAAAGATAAAAAGTAGACAAGAGAAGAAAGGAAGAGGAAGATGAAAGAAATTCAGTGGTAGAGTATCCTTTGGAGGAAGAGGAAAATATCAAAAAGCACAAATTGAGACAAGTGGTAATCAAGATCAAGGCTTGGAATCAAGAGGTGGTTTTAGAGGTAGGAGATCAAATAGTAGAGGCAGATTTGGAGGACAAGGTAGAGGATCCAACACATTATTAGGAAGATGCTATCAATGTAATCAGTTTGTCCATCAATCATGGAAGTTCCCAGATAAAAAACCTTCCACTTCACATGGTGGTGAAAGGAGGACATAATTAGTGCAAGAAGAAGATTGTGAGAGTGTCAACTCTCCTTCTCAGCATGCTACTCTAGAAATTGGAGAATCTCTGATGATGAGAAGAACATTGCTCAAAGTCCCTGTGGTGAAGGAGCCTCCACAAAGAAAATATTTGTTTAGAACCACCTAGAAATATCAAGGTAAGGTGTGTAAAGTTGTTGATTTCATTTCCACAGATAATTTGGTTTCTTTAGAGATGGTTGAAAAGCTAAAGATGAAAACAATCCCAAACCCCACTCGTTACAAGGTATTTTGGTTGAATAAAGGTCAACAAGTCCTATTTAATGATTATACATGGGTTGAATTCAATATTGGAGGGTATAAAGACAAGATATTGTGTGACATCATCCCAACAAATGTTTGTCATCTGCTTCTAGGAAGACCTTGGCAGTATGATAGAGAAGCTAAACATGATGGATAGAAAAATACCTATGTGATTGAAAAAGATGGGGTTCATTTACAATTACTCCTTTGAAAGATGAAAACCTAGATACAAAAGTTGGGTCAAGTGTTATGTTGGTTGGGGAGAAATAATTCTTGAAAACCATGAAAGAAGAAGGTGGACAGGGGTATGCAATTATTATCATACCTAAATCTGTTATGAAAACAACCAAGGTTGAAAGTGTGCCTAAAGAAGTCCAAGCCTTATTGAACAAGTACCAAGACATTTTTGTAGATGATCTCCCTAGTTCTTTTTCACCAATAAGGGATGTGAGCCACCATATATATTTTATACCAGGAGCAAACCTACCCAATAAGGCTACATACAAGATGAATCCTCAACAAAATGAAGAGATTAGGAAAAAAAATCAAGAATTTCTTGACAAAGGCCTCATAAGAGAAAGCGTAAGCTCATGTGTTGTTCCTACTGTATTGGCACCAAAAAAAGGTGGGGATTAGAGAATGAGCACTGATTGAAGGGAAATTAATAGGATAACCATAAGGTATAGGTTTCCCATACCACTTGAATGGAAGATTTGATGGACGGTTTAGGAGGGGCTTTCTATTTCTCAAAGATTGACCTCAAAAGTGGCTACCACCAAATTATAATTAGAGAGGGGGATGATTGGAAAACTTCCTTCAAAACTAATGAGGGGTTGTATGAATGGATGGTAATGCCATTTTGACTTTCAAATGCACCAATAACTTTTATGAGATTAATGAATGAAGTTTTGAAACCCTTCATAGGTAAGTTTGTGGTTGTCTATTTGGATGATATTCTTGTGTTTAGTAAGACTAAAGAGGAACACTTGAAGCATTTGGACATGGTGTTGAAGAGGATGAATTAAGAAAAGTTGATGATCAATTTGAAGAAGTGTGAATTCATGAAGGAAGAGTTGGTCTATCTTGGCTTTGTGATTTCAAAAGGAACTTTGAAGATGGACCCTGGCAAGGTAGTAGAAATTCTCAATTGGCCTACTCCAACTTTAGTTAGTGAGGTAAGAAGTTTCCATAGCCTAGCTAGCTTTTACCAAAAAATTGTGAAGAATTTCAGTCATATTTTCTCTCCAATCATTGATAAAATCAAAGGGGAAAAAAAGAAAAGGTTTGTATGGTCTGATGAGGCAGAAAAAGACTTTCAATATCTGAAAAAAAGAATAGCACAATAACCCATCTTAGCATTTCCTGATTTTAACAAGGTGTTCACAATTGAATGTGATTCAAGTGGGTATGAAATTGGAGCAATATTGAGTCAAGAGGGAAGAAATATAGAATTTTTCAGTGAGAAGCTCAATGAGGAAAAAAAGTACTCTTCTTATGACTTGGAGTTGTATGCCATGGTTCAATCATTGAAAAAGTGGAGACACTACCTCCTTCCTAAAGAGTTTATTGTTTTTACTAACAATCATGATTTGAGTTTCTTAAATAGCCAAGACAAACTTAGCCAAAGACATGTGAAGTGGGTGGAGTACCTCCAAAGCTTCACCTTTACCACCAAACACAAAAAAGGGAATTCAAACAAGGTGACAGATGCTTTGAGTAGAAGAAAAATGTTGGTTCAATAAATTAAACTCCAAAGTGTAGGTATTGATGCTTTGAAAGGTATGTATGAAGTAGATGATGATTTCAAGGATGTTTATGTTGTTTGTAATCAGTTCAATGGCACTTTCCATGAAGAATATTCTATTTTCTTGATACAAGATGGCTTATTGTTTAAGGGTGTTCAGTTATGTATTCCTAAATGCTCTATGAGGACTAATCTGATTAAAGAGAAGCATTATGGAAGCTTAGGGGATCACTTTGGTGTGGATAAAACTTTGGAATAGGTAAGAAGGTATTATTATTGGCCAAAGATGCAAAGTGATATCAGAAAACTTGTTGAAAGTTGCATTGTTTTTCAAAAAACCAAGGGTTCTAGTACAAATGCAGGTCTTTACCAACCATTTCCAATTCCAAATAGGCCATGGGAATCCATCAGCATGGATTTTGTGTTGGGTTTTCCCAAAACTTAGAGAGGCTTTGATAGTGTGTTTGTTGTTGTAGACCGGTTTAGCAAAATGGCTCATTTTATACCCTGTAATGCACAAATGATGCCTCATACATTGTTGGGTTGTTTTTCAAGGAGGTGGTCAAGATTCATGGGTTACCATTGAAAATTGTTTCTGACAGGGATAGTAAGTTTGTGGGTCACTTTTGGAGAATCCTTTGGAAGAAGTTGGGAACAAACTTGACCTTTAGCTCTACCTATCATCCACAAACAGATGGGCAGACTAAAGTAGTCAATAGGAGTCTTGGGAATCTTCTCAAATGTTTGACAAAACAACATTCACAGCAATGGTATCTTATTCTTCCCCAAGCTGGGTTTTTATATAATGACTTTGTCAACAAAAGTGTTGGAAAGAGACCATTTGAGATTGTGTATGAATTGCAACCAAGGGGAGTGTTTGAACTTGGAGATTTAAGTGGTATAGAGAGGAGTGTTGAAGGAAAAGAGTTTGCAGTGGCCATGAAGGATATACATCAGCAAGTGAAAGAGAACCTTCAAAAGAGTATGCAAAAATACAAGCAACATGCAAATTTGAAGAAGAGAGAGGTTCAATTCAAAGTGGGGGACTTGGTATTGGCTCATTTGAGGAAAGAAAGGCTACCAAAAGGGAAGTATTCAAAACTATAGATGAAGAAGATTGGGCCATGTAGGGTGGTCCATAAATTTGGAGCAAATTCCTATGAGATAGAACTCCCTCCTAGAGTGGCTATCTCTCCAATTTTCAATGTTTCCGACCTATGTCCTTTTAAAGGATCTATGATTGTAGGTATAGGTGTAGGTACATCAGAGGATCCAGATGAAGATTTGTTCAAGGATTTACCACCAAGTTAGCCATTGAAGCTTGAAACCATCTTGGACACAAATGTAGCTTAAAAGATGAGGCACAAGGTGTATAAGGAGTACCTAATGAAGTGGAAAATCCTTCCAATGGAGGATGCCACTTGGATGATAGTGGAAGAGATCAAAAAACATGGTACCACAATGCAAGAGTTGATCTCAAGTGGAACTTGAGATTTTATTCTCCCTAGGTGTATGGTGCAGGGGCACCTAGCTTCATCATGTAAATATGGGTCTAATGTTGGTATTTTATAATGTTGAGTTATTTTTGATTTAATAAGGTTTATTTAGACCATATCTAATGTTTTTAGTCTCATGGGGTTAGTTTTAGATAAATTTGTCAAGATTTTGCAAATGTTGCAAAAGTTGCAATGCAATTTTGCATTTTTGGCTTGTAGTGAAAGCTGATTAGTCATTTATTTAAAAGGTAGTTTGAAACCATTTCTTTTTGGTTGGAAATGTTTAAATATTCCTTGAGGAGTTCGATTCAAGCTTATAAAGACACTTTTGGAGACAAATCAATAATATTTACTTTATTTTCTGTAATTTCTTGAGTGTTTTTGTTGCTACAAAACCTTGTATGGCTCAGTACAGTTTGTAAATGACCTAATTTGAATTGGAATTGATGTAGGAGTGAGTTAAATACCATTTGGATTTGAATTTATCTAGTTTCATTGAGTTTGAAGTATTTTAGAGACTTTTTACTGAAAGTGGTCAAAAAAACCTAATTTAAGAGGGTTTGATTGAAAAAATGGAATATTGAACCATTCCACCTATGGAAAATTCTATGACTTAGTGGAATGGAATTAGTTAGGTTGTTATTCATGTTGGTAGGGTTTTTATATGTATGGAATGGAGGTAGGGTAGTGTTTGGTCAAGCCCTAGCCTAATATCTCTCTATGTATTAGGCTTAGGAGTAGTGGTTAGATATAGGGTTTTGTGAAAGGGTGATTGGTAAATTGTTTCATTTGATGAAATTTGTATTTCCAAACCCCATGTGACTTGGTCAAAGCCTTGGAGTGAAGTTTGGTATATTGGAGAAGAGATTTGATCTAGTTGCTTTGAAATATAGGGTTAATTTAACCTAGTTCTAGCGTAGCAGTCAATTTTAGAGGGCGTTGTTACAAAACAAACCTATCTACAAATTTGATATGTTAAAAAGGAGCATAAAGGGTGTTTGTACTCATAAAAAAATTGTGGGTTTGAAGTCTTCTTGGGAAGATATGGTGAAAAATTAGTCTTTGGAGTGCTCCAAGGCAATATGAAGGATTTGTGAGATAAAGACCAAGTTAGGGTTTCCAAATTGGAAAGTTTGTGCAAGTGAGATTGAATTGAAAACCTCCACCCTACTCTACGCCAGTTCCTCATTTTGTTAAATGAGATGATATTAGGTCTAGGTTATTAGAGTGGTCTTATTGAGTGGATCTCTATGGGCCCGAGGCCCACAAGTGGCTGCCAGGGGAACTATTTGCAGAGTTATAGTAAACAAGTGATAACTAAATAAAAACATTGGGGTAAAAAAATTATAAGATAATGAGTCCTCGTGCATGGCCTTGAATGCTTGTAAAGGATAAGGATGCATTCGAGAAGGCATATCCATTTGTTGGGTGTTGATTCAGGCATGATTGAGTCTCCTCGTCTGTATGAGAGGTGTACTTGGTTTCGTTTGGTGATATCCCTTTGTGCACACATGATGACACTCCATCCAATCTGCACTCTAGTACCTCACACCTTAGTAGTAGTGAGTAGTACCCAATATGTTATTGGATGAGTATCTCCATGTTGTGACATTGGCCTTATGCATTATATTTCATGTTTGCTCTGTGTCTGATGTGAGTGTTGGCCATATGTTACCCTTGCCTTGTTCTCTCTATTTGGGCCTTGTGGCTACCTCTGAGGATGGTGGGGTGGTCTATTTTGAGTCCACATGGTAGGGAGGCATTGCCACTGCCATTGGGGACCGGTGTACAAGTTATTGGAGCATCAGTTGGAGGTGTTCTCTATTGTACTTATTTTATCAGTTGATGTATCTTATTCATGGCTATGCCATTGTACTCATGTATATTCCTTTATGTTTATTGTACTCTCTTGAGAGAGAAGATTTAGTCATATAAATTAATGAGAATAAATGTGATGTTTTATATTTGGCTTATGGGTTTTGGTGTTGGTATCATACTCGCTTGTACTATGATGATCATTATGGATTTTATTTCAAAAGTTCTCATGCAAAAATCAGAGCTATGGCTGTGTATTTCCTTCATGCAATAGACTACTAAAGTTATGGTGCAACACAAATTTCTATTTTTTGCTTTGTGTTGCTACGACTAAAGTTTCAGTGCAACACAACTTTTTGTTTGTTGCTCTGTTTTGCTAGTGCTAAAGTTTAGGTGCAACACAACTTTATGTTTGTTGTTATGTGTTGCTACTACAAATTTTTTGGTGCATTGAAACTTTTGTATTTCATTTTGTGCTATTACAGCAGAAATTTTTAGAGCTGGAAGCTTCAGCGCATCAGAGCTTTCTGCATGTTCTCCTATGTTGTTACTGCAGAAAGTTCCAGAGCAGGAAGTTCTGAAGAAGAAATTCTAGAGCTATCCTATTTTCTCCTATTCAAATTTTCTCTAGAGGGTGAATCAGTCCTCTCCTCTAGGACATACATTTGGCCATGCTTAGCCATGTATGTTGCTGATATACTGTATCGACAACTGCTTTTTGTGTAGGTTATTCTTCATGTTTAATTTTTTTTATCTTGTCCTCTTTTGGCTCTTACCCTTCAATGTTGTTATGGTTGTGTATTTCCTTCATGCAATAGACTACTAAAGTTCTAGCACAACGCAAATTTTTGTTTGTTGCTTTGTGTTGTTGTTGCTAGAGTTCTGGCACAACACAACTTCCTGTTTGTTGCTCTATGTTGTTGCTGCTAAAGTTCTAGTGCAACACAACTTTATTTTTGTTGTTCTGTGTTGCTTCTACAAAATTTCTAGTGCATCAGAGCTTTCTATATTCCATTCTATGCTATTACAACATAAATCTCTAGAGTAGGAAGTTCTGGTGCATCATAGCTTTCTACATGTATTGTGTTGTTACTGAAGAAAGTTTTAGAGCAGGAAGTTCCAAAGCAAAATTTTTGGAGCTATCTTATTTGCTCCTATTTGAATTTTCTTTGGAGGTTAAATCAGTCCTCTCTTCTAGGATGTACATTCAGCCATGCTTGGCCATGTATTTTGTTGATATATCATATCCACAACTGCTTTTTGCATAGGTTATTCTTCATGTTTCAAAAAAAAAATTATCTTGTCCTCTTTTGGCTCTTACCCTTCGGGGTTGCGTAGTGGGATGTTACATCTGGTATCAGAGCCCATGTTCACACACTTGGATCTTTGGCATACTTGATCCTTCTATGTTATGTTGTGTTTGGCATGTGTGACATGAGCTTTTTATATTGTTTTTCATAGTCTTGTTGATTTGCTTTCATGCCTTAGTATGGTGCATAGATCGTCCTTGTGATGATCTATTTTGATGTGTTCCTTGTTTCCTTTAGGATGCCTCCTAGGGGTAGAGCCAGAGGCAGAGTTATAGGTATAGACCATGTTGCAACACTAGGATTTCTGTGTATGGTTGTTGCATGCTTGGTGTGTTGTGTGTGTGGTGGATGACAACAAGTGTTTTTGTTTCCCGCCCCTTGCTTGTCTTGTTGAGGAATACTTTTTGTGAGGGTTAGTTAGACCCTCGAGCCTACCAAAAAGTGAATTTTGAATGGCCTCCTTCTTGATGTGGAGCTCTTTCATGGTGTAAAGGGCACACCATTGAGTGGTTCCTGAGTGTGGTTGTAGCCCGTGTGGTTGCAATGTGCTTTATATGTGTATTCTCTTCTTGAGTCTTATTGTTTTTCACTACCATTCAAAATTTTTAGCGCATGTCTTCTTATACTTTACCTCATTGTGCAAGTGATTGCTTGATTGACCCTATGTGTCTTTGGAGTTGCTTATGCATGTTATATTGTATTGAGATTATATATATGGTAATAGAAAATGAATGATCACGTTGTTAGTTCATAGAGATTATTGCATGCTCTCATATGATTTATGCATTTGTGTGGAAGTGCTTGTGTGATGGTGATACCATGTTTGCATTCGTTCCTATGTCAGAATTGTAAATCCCTCTCTCTCCTTCTCTCTCTTCTCATTGGTTTAACAGAGATATTTGTATTTGAGTGTGTGGTGTATTGAATACATGGTATGTTTTTCTCTTTTGAGCAAATGTTTATGCATTCATGAAGGTTTGTTTTACTAGTTCAAACCTTGGGTAAAGGACCTTAGTCCCTAAGTTGCATTCATAATCAAGGAACATGTATGAATTTGAATAGAAAATCATTTTGCATTAAGTAAATTTTAGAGAAAAGGGAAAAGTGAAATGATAGGGAGGGGGGTTGGAGGAATCAATCACAGATTCCTGCTCTAGGTCTTGCTTGCAAGACCTCCTTGGTGTTTTGCTTCACCGCCTTAACCTATAGGACCCTTCTCATTTTTAGGTACCTTTGGTTCTCTTGGCCAACCCCACTACCATCACCATTCAACCAACCAAGTCATTCTTGGTGCAATAGCTCTAACTCTTCCTTAGCCTTTAATCTGCCCTAAAGACTAACAATACCTCCATAGTTTGAACTTTGATTTGCAAGGGTGTGTAGGTGTTCCAATTCATTGAAATCCATCCAATTTTGGTTCTTGAGTATCCTCCTAGCTCCATTTCTTGGTCACTTTCATCAAACCCTCATTTAGGGTTAAAAAGGCTACTAGCCTAAGAGCCCCAATTAGGCCTCCTTCTCCGAGATAATTGGCTGACTCTCTCTCTTTCTCCAAAGAACCCCCAATCTTTCTTTGAGGTTCTTACTTCAAATGGACCCCTCTCAAGGATTTTTGAGGTCTTGGGTCTTAACTGCCCGTACAATGCCTCCACTTGAAAATGGACAAAAACTAGGGTTTTTTTAAGCCTTTTTTGCCTGCTTTCAATCTGCTAAGTGTTTCTCACACTAGATGGACTGATGGAGTTTCCTCTTGCATACCAAGTCTTGGCAGGACTCACATCTACCTTCTTAAAAGGAAATTCAACAAAATTCAATCACCCCTGCAAGTTATGTGCTCTGCACTCCAGTCTTCCTAGTCGGGCACCTTCCTGGCTCGCCTAGGGCAAGACTTTACCATCATCTCCTGCGCTCACACAAACCCTAAATCATACCATATTTACACACATGGAGTCTAGTCATTTTTACCAAAGGGTCGTAGAATTTGTACAGTGGGAAAGTGAACTAAATCTCCATTTCCTCAAAACTGCCTGGTTCAGACCAGCAACAGTGTGGAATCAAACTTATTTACAAACAGTGCTTGAAAAATGAACAAGGAAACTGATTAATGGCACAAAAATATTGTATACTAACAAATCTACATCCTACGTATGAAACAGTAATAAGTTCAATCCATTCAATCTCTACTTCAAATCAAAAATCAGAAAATAACTCACAAAAAACTTTTTTTTTTTTCAATTTCACAAAATTTCACTACAATGCCAATGCAACCAACCCTGCTCTTAGGTCGAGGCACACCTTAAATAGGGTTCCTCAATTAGTTATGCTCCCTTGGTCGGACATATTAGTTACCTAGTGGAAAAGTTCCAAAATGCACTATGTTTTTCAACTTTTGCCAAATTTTAGAAAACTAAGTAAGATGAGTTTCTAAACTCATCCATCCTATCACAACTTCTATCCTAAAGATAAAACACATCCCTAAGCTATCTCCTCAACTCAATGGTCAACATGACCTTCAAAGTAACACATCAAAACAAAAAAAAATGCATCCTGAACTTCCTAAATGCCTAGTGTTTCCTAGGTGCTCCTGCACCATGAAACCATTTGCATGTTAATGATAATTGCATAATAGGTACATCTTTTTGGTGAGGCATACAATTCCCAACTGCATTGTTAAGTCTTAAGAAACCATGCAGATGTTAAATTATTGTACCTAGACTCAAAATGCAAAATGTTAAACATATATTCAAGTGATAATGTTGCATACCTTGTCTTGAGTAAACATTGTAATTATATGCACTATGTGTAACGCCAAGAAAGTGCAGAAAGAAGATCAAAAGCAAGCATGCAATGCAAATCTAAATGCAATCTAATGCTAAGAAACAAAGAACAAAGGAAAGTAAAAAACGTAAATAAAACTTGAACAATCTCACCAAATTTGTACGTATTTCCATGATTCATCTTGATTTCCCTTCTCCATTTTGCTTGTGTAGTATAATTGCCCTCAAATTTCTTGTAGGTTCATGCAAGTATAGCCTATGATAGTGATTTAGCAAAACATCGAAGATTCAAGATAAGTGCTCCAAAAATTCATAAGATTTCTAGAGAGATTGGAATGATGAAGACCAGATCAATTTATAGAAAATTGATTATTCGAACGACAGGTCAAGATTGAAAGATCAATGGATGGTTGAGATTGACTGATTAGTCATGCATTTTGATAACAGTTAGTAATGACATGAGTGATATAAATTAGAAATAGAATTAAAGATTAAATAAATGATTTAATCTTCAAGTTTGGTATTCAAAAATAGAAGAATTATCTTTGCATGAAAAAGATAAAGATGGATTAAAGCAACTCTTGTTCGAATGCACGCACAAGATTTAATTAATTAAATAGGAATATTTAATTAATCTGCATGTACATGCAAATGAGTTAGAACTGGATGATTGAATGATTTGATGAAGAGATTACTCGAGAACGCTACTCAGACATTAAATCAAGAGTTAACTAAGCAAATTAAAATAGATGTCGAGTAGTCAAAGTGAATACTTAGATAATTTGCACAATTATCTAAATATAGAGGAATGCGTTAAAACAAAATTCATGAATTAAATAATTCATTTTAATTCAAGATTTGAATTTGAAGAATAATTAAATAAATAAGATTTATTTAATTAAGTGATGAAGGGATTTAAATGAATAATTAAATAAATAAAGAATTATTTAATTATAGTTGAAGTATGATAAAGAGTAAATTAAATAAGAATTTATTTAATTTGACAAGAAGGATAAGGTTAATTAGTAACCTAATTAAATAAAAAGAGTTTATTTAATTAATCAGACAGAATAAAGAAAAGTGTGAATTAATTAAATAATTGAGATTATTTAATTAATAGAAGAATTAAAGTTAAAGTGAATAATTAAATGATTGACATTATTTAATCATGACCATGGAATAAATACGAATTATTAAAAATATCGAAGTCACAGGCTTAAACTAGATTTCGGTGTCTACATTTTCCCCTCTTTGATATAATGTCATTTCGGCGTTGTGTCAAAGAAAATCGATAAGAATATGCCCCAATAATGCCCTAGTGTAAAACAGGTGAAGGTATGCCCCCTAAGGAGGACAAGCGGGTTCAAAGAACATGAGTGTGCTCTTGAAATTGATGAGAGAACTAGAAGATGAAGGACAAAAGGATAGAGGAAAATAGATAAGGGTGGTGAAGATGTAGAAAAGAAGAAATGTTAGTGCAAAAAGAATGATGAATAATAAAAGACATGGATGTTAGTATTAGCAATCTTCGATGTTTCACTATATCACAAAAGGTGTTGCACTTTATCATCATTGGGAAAGACTAATACAAATGGAGAAAAACACCATGATATGACATAGATCAAGGTGTGCAAGGTCATCCACTTGCTAGTAACAGACAGTCGCAGATCATAATAAGGGCACAAATTTCCCATCTTTTTGTCAAGACAAACCACAGACAACAAACAAAATAAAAGACGGGTCATGAGACATCATTGCTCCTCTAAATCCTTCATGGGACATCCTTGAGGAAACTAGTAACATGACTCAAAAATCCAATTTAAAAGACAGTTGACAAAGAGCAGTCAAAGAAAACAGAATTCTGATACATCGTTGCTTCTCTAAATCCTTCATGGGACATCCTAGAGAAATCTAGTAACATAATTCCCATCATAAAGTCAAAGAAAAATAATAAAATAAATAAGTCAGAAAGTCAAAAAGCCAATAAAATATTTGCCAAATCTTGATCTGTTTGTTTGATTCGTTTTGATTGATAGAAGGATTGATTGATAGAGCCTGATTTCAAGAGATACACATACCGGATAAGACTTTGAGTTTGGTTTCAATGTTATCACTATCTGTATAAGGCATGACAAAGCCTGGTTTCAGAAAGACATGTATCATATAAGACGTTGAGTCAGATGTCATTGATGTGATAACCCGTGAAAGGCTATGTTTGATTGTTTGACCATGTCAATTAGGCAGGAAGGACTGATCCTGTATAAGACATAGATTGTTTTGTTGATATCAATATTCAAGAAGGACTCATCCTGAACAAGATACAGGTTGATTACCGTAATGATGTTTGTTTCCAGGAAGGACACATCCTGTAGCAGACATTAGTTGATCTGTTTTGATTGTTTTGTTTGGCAAGTTGTTTGATCTGACTTAGAGACATTTTTGACTTGTTCACCAAATTGATGCATGACATGATACGATGTGTGGAAAATTGACTGTGTGTGACGAAAAACCCTAAAGGACTGACCTAGTGCGGCCGCAGGGGCTCATCGATTGATGGCCTTGCCTACGTTATACATGCAAAGACCTCATAGTTTGACTTGACTTTGACTGACAAGACTGACTACAAATAGAAAATGTGTGTGAAAGTGAATGTGATGAACCCTAATGGACTGACCTAGTGCAGCCTCGGGGGCTCATCGATTGATGGCCTTGGCTATGTTATACATGCAGAGACCTCGTAGTTCGACATGACCAATGACCTTGTCATATAGACATATAAATTGAATCATGATTTTATATAGACTAACCTAAACAGACTAACCTAATGCCTTGGGGGCACATCGGCAGATGGCCTTCCCTACGTCTAGTCACAGAGGCAACGTAGTTCGACAAATGACAAAGACTGACAAGTGCGACTGACTCTGACTCTGTTTTTTGGATTTTTGACATGTTTTGATTTTTTTGTCTTTTTGAAGTTTTCGATGTTTTTGTATTTTCTCAGGACATTTTGTGATGTTTGTGGATTTTTCTATGGTTTTACATTGTCAACACGACCAATGGAAGAATCAATATGACACATGTCAAGTGTTTTCCCCCAGTCGAGTATAAGACCAATTGATTATGAATAGGGTAAAATGGGGGATATGAAATGCACTGATGTCAATCATTCCAAGTTATGGGAAAGACTACCACTTATTATGAATGGTATATACAAGCGATGGATATGAAAGATAAGGGATATGTACAAGGATAGTAGTATGTATAGGGATAAGGACTATGTACAAGGAAGTGGACTATGTATAGGGAAGTGGACTATGCAGGGGAAGTGGACTATGTAAGGGATAGGTAGTATGTGTGGATAAGGACTATGTACAGGATAAGTAGTATGTATAGGGAAGTGGACTATCTGGGGTAGTGATGCCTATAAGAAGCGAGAAGCATGCAAGAATCCAAGGACAACCATGATCTTGCCCCTAGTCAAGCTGAAAACCAATTGATAGGTGATGAGGATGGTGACGATGTTGTTTGATGTGGGAAGGACACATCTCGAAACAACATGAGGATGATGATAATGTGACTAAAGGATCAAGGTTTGCAGCCAGGCTAGAAACAAAGCCAAGGAATGTTTTGAATGATGCACTAGGATGCATAGAAAGATTGTATGGATTGGGCTTGTTGCATTTGGAATGACTTTTCAAGATTAGATGGTATGATGGAAGATCCTTAGACCATTGACAAGGGAAAAACCAAGGCATGCGATAGGTATTTCGTATAAGGATAACCGTTTGGAAAAATGCTATGAAGGCTATGACATGATATTTCATGGATAGTGTATGACCAAAGGATAGACATGTAAAGAGTTTTTCCAAAGCATGATTTATGTTTGCACCCCAGTCCTTATCAAGATCAAAGTAGGTGGGAAAATGGGCATGAGTGGTAGGGCTTAGATGGATAGATGGAAATGTCATAATAAATGTCATACGAAGGGTATGGGAGATGAGACAACTTGCCCCCAAGTGTAATAGTCCACATAGATAATTTCTTACACATGACACATGTTTTCCAAGTTTTCATCATGGTACTTATCCAAAGTGCCATAAGAATGGTTTTCACTATTGGATGAAATTTTTTTTAGACTATTTTTTTTTTTGGTGTCACCAAGATGCCTGTTTGCCAGGTTTTCATCAAAGTGACTTTTTTTTTTCTTTTTCTGGATGGCCTTGATGCTTTAGATGATCACTGATTGTGCTGAATCCATTGATGGTGTTGATGTAGAGACTGGTGCCATGATATGCCAATAATAACCTTGATGAAGTAGTTTCCTTGTCAGGATCATAGCACTTGCATACAATTGATTGATGTCATTGTAATCCTTGTTGACACTAGAGTTGGCCTTATCAAAATACGCACATCGTGATAGAGTGCCATGGGAGTCCTTACAATAAAGAGTTGCTGCCAAGATGTGACGGATTTGTGACGTAGGATTTTTAGACTTTAGGCAAGATGTAGGATTATGATGGATGATGGTAGACGCGTTTGGCAATTTAGATGTAGGAATTTTCATTTTCCAAACTTGGGGTGATGGATGATGGAGACTAGGTTTTAGATTGGGATAATGTTTGGAACCATGAATTTATATGCTTTGTATGATGACCATTTTGAAGGAGGTGGACATTTATTATATGTGGGAGTCCTCTTTTTTTGTGGTTGCACATTTTGATTAACTTTTACTTTTGAACTATTTTCTTTGCTTGATCCATTTTTCTTTGTGATCCATTTTAACTTTATTTGTCCACTTGGATTTTTGATTGACTCAATGGCCTTTGATATTTGATTTTGAATTTTGAATTTGTAAGACTTTTGTTTTTGTTGGTTCCAAATGGAAGGTTTATTCATGTTAGAATGACAATTTATGGTATGGATGGAAGGAGTGTTGGAAATGAACTTATTATTAGAACTACCCATGGCCTCCATTTTGATGCTTGTATCAAATAAAGTTGCCCCCAATATCCAAAGAGGAGGTACCATTAACATCATTAGATTTGCTAACTAAAGGATTAACCAAGACCTTGATGTTTAAGATTTTCTTGAAATTGTATTGGTTCTAAAATTCCTTGCTCATGTATGCCTAGTCCTTTTTCTTGATACTGCATGCTCTGATAGATTTTGTTTGCGATGGGGTATTTTTCATTTTGGAAGCAAGATGCTAACCCATCATTGTGTTTGTGGAAATTGTTACTTGGAATCTTCTCCTCTTCAAGAAAGCCTGATTTGATAAAAGTGGATGATCCTAGTTGATAGGATGTCTTAGCTTCATTGACATGTTGGATATCTTTGGTGTGATTTTGTGACACATCAGATTCTGAGGATTTTGCTGGTGCTTCCAAGTCAATTTCGAAACCATCTTTATGGTCATTGTCATAGAGTCAATAGACTTAGCTATAACTTGATCATTTGCAAATATGTCTAGAGTAGGAGACTCTTGTTCTAGAGGAATATCATCTATGTGTTCCAAGGAGGCAAGTGTCTCATTTTGGGAAATGGATGTGTTTGGTATTTGGATAGGGTCATCTTCAAGTGTTTGATCATGAATGGCATAAAGGTCAAGAAGTGGATCATTTTGGACTTCTTGGTCAATAATAATGTCTTGATCAAAGATGGGTTTGTCTTGAATGATGTGGTTGGGAATGGAATTATGATCAAGGATAGGTGTATTTTGGATGCCATGATTATCTAGAAGGACTTCTCGGATGGACTTAAAGATAGGGTCATGGGATAGACTACTTTGATCTTGACATGAAGGTGAAGCCATGAAGTCATGCTTTGGACTTTCCATTTGACATGTATCCTTAAGTTTAGTAGATGGGATGTGACTTTGGAGACCATGAATAGATGTATTTTCATGACAAGATGTAGATTGAGATGGAGTGGCTTCGAAGGGATTAGTGGATGAAGGACTAGGATAGGACATGGAGGCTTGGAAGGGATTAGTGGATGAACGACCATGATAGGATGTGGAGGCTTGGAAGGGATTAGTGGAAGGTTGGTTTCCCTTGTCAAGGTTAGGATAGGTATGACTAATAGATGTTTGTAGTGGATTAATGGAAAAGATTGTGTCAAGTGACTCTTGATAGTGAGGGCAGATGGCTGAATGACTAGGACTTATGAATTGTTGGTAGGAAGGGTATGTAGGTAGTTGACCATGGGTTGACGTTGATTGGAAGTTGGATTGGATAAATTGTATTTTGAAGTCTATGGCTTGTTGGCACTGACCATTACGAAGTAATTGGTATTCAAATGGACTAGCAAGCATATTAGGGTAAATTTTAGACATGGTGATGAGGTTATGATGAAAGGTGGAGTATGAATAAAGTATGTGATATGAGGCCTAAGGTATGACAATGCAAAGAGTAATTTAAGTCTAAGGTATGCAACCTAAGCTATGTTTTTGGGATTTTCTAGGTACAAATAAGGAATGAATGCAGCTATTTTTTTTTTGATATTTTTCTCTGCAAATAAGGTATGTCTAAAATGATGCTATCCTAGGATGATAGTGTCCAAAGATGCAAATTCTAAGAAAAACTTCTAAAGTAATCAAATCTATAAACCCGAGACAAAGGAACCAACTACCTAAAGTCTAACCAAGGCATCAATTTAGTTAAGTCAAGGAACCAATGTAGGATGAGGATCAAAGACAAGTTGAGTTTCCTAACTAGACTGATGAGCTAGGAGGACTCTCTGTAGGACAAAAGATAAAATGATAAGACTAGGTTCAATGACAGATTTCGTAGATGCTATGATTTTTCTAGAGTGTAGATGATGGACCTATCCTAAAGTTTGTAAAAATGACGTTCCTAGAAGTTTACTCTAAAGGAAAAATGTATTCTAAGATGAGACCAAACTCTGAATTAGGACAACTATGGTAATGACTATATGAACCTAAAGGATGCAAAATTGAGAAAAATCATTTCCTGTTTCCATTCAAAGTCTTCTTGTGGGATGCCCACTGAAAGACTAGTATAATCATGTTGACTGGACAGTGTGTTTGAATTCTGGTTTTCTAATCAGGCAAATGCATCGCAAAATTTCACACATGCAGTTAAGTTTACCAGTTGCGGTGAAATTTCACAGTTGCAATTTTCTGATGATCAATTGCGTGTCCCTGATAAAGATTATTGTCTGACTCTGACAGATGTGGTTAACCTTCTAACAGATTCAACTCGTAATGACAGTTGTGACTCAGAATATAACATATGCAGTCTTTCACAAAGAAATTATGAGCTAATCTAGTAGATGTGACTCTACGCTAAATAGATGTGACTAAAAATGACATATACGACTCAAAGTTAAATAGATGTGGCTAAAAATGATACATGCAATTTGAATTTAAATAGATGTGACTCTAAAAATCAATTGCGACCTTCTGGTGAACAATTGCGACGCTCTGTGTATTTTCAGTGATTTGAGATTTAAAACTGACTCTGTTTTCTGTGATCAAATTCTGGCAAACAAGCACAATCATAAGACAAAGTGTTTTCAATTTGATTTGGACTCAAATAAAATTTAAGTTGACAAAAGACAAGCACATCCTAATAGGCCAAAAGGCCTAGGGTTTGTATACTTGGTACAACCCACCTAAATATCCCGGATTGGTGATAAACACCTTTCCTTCTCGAGAGCGGATAGCTTAGAAATTTGGTGGAATTAGCTCCCCTCCACGGCTCATTAACATCTTTCGAGCACACCAATTTTGAATTCTTTGGGAAATGACCTCCCAAGAACTGCTATCTCTACTCAAGGGGATCAGTAGTGAGTGTCTTCGGGCATGGTACTATACCCTGCACTATACCAAGCAATGGCCAAAAATGGTTGGTCTAAAAAAAAAAAGGTGTTTAGTATCGGCATTCCGTTCGTGGGGCATGATCCATGTGGCGAGAGTCCCCTTTTGGATCCATCTCATCAGAATCATACTCGTGATTCTTGGGCTTTCCCCAAGAATCCACTTTTATATACTGGCTGGAAGTCCCTCGGGTTCAGGGTGCTATCGGTCTGAGTCATCTTGGGGTGAGTACTTTTTCCCACTAGAACAGGCCCAAGTTCTAGAGTTGGTAACCGTTTCTCTTACACCCAGGATCACACGAATGTGCAAGGGGAGAGGATACTTCGATGTACCAAATTGTGAGGGTAATACACAATTGTGCTTTCACACTAAACACAATAAACACTTGTTAATTTTAAACCAAACGAAAGATTTTCTACACTACTAAACAATTTGTTTCAAGAAAATTAACTAAGGTCTTCAACAAGCGTTCTGTAGAAAGATTCGTTAGTAGTTTTTAGTATCGTCTTCGTCAATCATCCGACAAAAAACTCGTTAACTCCAAAAATGAAAAGCCCACACACTGAAAAATCCGATATTAGTAACACACAAAATCAATTGACAATTTGAGATTTCCTGAAAATAGAAACAGAAGGTTACCAGTCTCTTGCGTTGCTATTTTACCAGTCATATGCGTTGATTTTCTTTGCAATTGCATTCTCGGTATTTTACCAGTTAGTTGTGGTTTAGGAATTTGCAGATGCATTAGAATTTTTCAATTGTGTCATTTCTGGTGTTAGATGCGGTTCAGAAAATCAATTGTGTCGCTTCGTCCAACTGATGCATCTGTGAATTTCAATTGCGGTTTTTCATCAAGTTGATGCATTGTTCCGTACCAAAAACCTACAAAAATCAAAATAAAAGTCTATGGATACGCAAAGATGGTGTCTTCACGTCAGGTTAACCAAATGTAATGCCAAGAAAGTGTAGACAGAAGATCAAAAGCAAGCATGTAATGCAAATCTAAATGCAATCTAATGCTAAGCAACAAAGAACAAAGGAAAGTAAAAAACGTAAATAAAACTTGAACAATCTCACCAAATTTGTACATATTTCCATGATTCATCTCGATTTCCCTTCTCCATTTTGCTTGTGTAGTATAATTTCCCTCAAATTTCTCGTAGGTTCGTGCAAGTATAGCCTATGATAGTGATTTAGCAAAACATCGAAGATTCAAGATAAGTGCTCCAAAAAGTCATAAGATTTCGAGAGAGATTGGAATGATGAAGACTAGATCAATTTATAGATAATTGATTATTCAAATGACAGATCAGGATTGAAAGATCAACGGATGGTTGAGATTAACTGATTAGTCATGCATTCTGATAATAGTTAGTAATGACATGAGTGATATAAATTAGAAATAGAATTAAAGATTAAATAAATGATTTAATCTTCAAGTTTGGTATTCAAAAATAGAAGAATTATCTTTGCATGAAAAAGATAAAGATGGATTAAAGCAACTCTTGTTCGAATGAACGCACAAGATTTAATTAATTAAATAGGAATATTTAATTAATCTGCATGTACATGCAAATGAGTTAGAACTGGATGATTGAATGATTTGATGAAGAGATTACTCAAGAACGCTACTCAGACATTAAATCAAGAGTTAACTGAGCGAATTAAAATAGATGTCGAGTTGAGTCAAAGTGAATACTTAGATAATTTGCACAATTATCTAAATATAGAGGAATGCGTTAAAAAAAAAATCATGAATTAAATAATTCATTTAATTCAAGATTTGAATTTGAAGAATAATTAAATAAATAAGATTTATTTAATTAAGTGATGAGGGATTTAAATGAATAATTAAATAAATAAAGATTTATTTAATTATAGTTGAAGTATGATAAAGAGTAAATTAAATAAGAATTGATTTAATTTGACAAGAAGGATAAGGTTAATTAGTAACCTAATTAAATAAAAAGCATTTATTTAATTAATCAGATAGAATAAAGAAAAGTGTGAATTAATTAAATAATTGAGATTATTTAATTAATAGAAGAATTAAAGTTAAAGTGAATAATTAAATGATTGACATTATTTAATCATGACCATGGAATAAATACGAATTATTAAAAATATCAAAGTCACAGGCTTAAACCAGATTTCGGTGTCTACACTGTGTATAGGAAATAAATGTGATTAACATATGTGTGTAGAAAGGTGATTTACCACTTAATAATAATGAATGTGAATGTGATATTTATTAGGGCATTGTTGATTTACTCCATGTAGCATTGTGATATATTGTATGTGATAAAGGTTGTAATTATAAAATTATGTTTAATGACATTATCATCTTGACAAGGGAAGATTGTATGGATGTTGGGAGTACACGTTCTTGGAAAGTTTGTATTGACCTTGCATAATTAGAGGTGGATAATGGTTTTGTTTTGGTAAGAGGAAATTGGGAAAAAAGGTACTCCCTGTTATGTGAACATCTTGTATTAGTGCTCATGTTAAGTTTTGTGAATACCATGTACTTTCTTTGTGTGCCCATGGGATGGTGAGACTGTGTACCCATCCATGGGGAATATGTTGTATTTTAGGTGTGGGATTAACCATAACATTATGTGTGCTTGTATGTTTGTTATTTGATTGAGGGACAATCCATCTGTGGTTGAAATTTTTATATATTTAAGAGTAGCCAAAAGTTAGTTCTATAGAATCTCTTCTTTTGGTTCTCTAGTCCTTCATTTTGTGAAAGGGTAGTAGCAGCCACAAAGTTCCTTAGGCAGGGTGTGCAATGTATGCATATTGCTACGCAGAGCGGTCTCATCTCAACTGATCATGAGGAAAGTACTCACTATTTCCCCTTATGATGGATCAGGGTACCTGATCCATATGTGCTATCCTAATCCCCACAATTTTGAGTACATCAGCATTGGTTTGTTAGTATTG
>VDFB02000015.1:347522333-347840753 GCA_007258455.2 Sequoia sempervirens | reverse complement strand
CTTTAGAATGTTCGGTCAAACACAATTGAAATTAATTTTTTTATTCTATGTTGTATGGGTTCGGTCGAACCCCTATTCGACCGAACCCACATTTTTTCACCCTCACCCCCTGAGGCACCAAAATTACTGAGAATTTTGCACTTCGAAGCTCGATTTGAGAATGAAAATGGAGATCTCAGAAACCCAACTAATATCAGGTTCCCCTCAAAATGAGCTATCCAACGAATATAATTTTAATATGTTTTGATTATATTGTCTATCTGTTTTTTAAGTTTTATTAAATATAGGTTTTTCACTGAAAACAAAACTCTATTCTACACAAGTGGAAAAATAGAAGATTATCAAAAAAAAAATTTTAAAAATATGAGTGCACCAGATATTGGAGTCCTTGATCCAACATAAAAGAAAAGAAAAGAATTTTGATACATATAGTAAAAGTTATGTGTTATATGGTCGTGTTATGTCTTAATTGTAATTGATTTGACTTTGAAACTTGATTAAAGAAAAAATATTCAATAAAAAACTATCTAACCAAGTGGAAGCACTAGATATCATAGTTACAAATCTAAATTTTAAAGAACTCGAAATTTATCTTTCAAGGAAAAAAAGTTATGCGTTATACGGTGTGCGTCACTT
Organism: Sequoia sempervirens; assembly: GCA_007258455.2. Classification (NCBI taxonomy): domain Eukaryota; kingdom Viridiplantae; phylum Streptophyta; class Pinopsida; order Cupressales; family Cupressaceae; genus Sequoia; species Sequoia sempervirens. Next base: position 347,840,117 of record VDFB02000015.1, on the reverse strand, counting down.
TTTTAAAATGTTGTTTTTTGAAAAAAATCAATTTTCGTGGGAGATGGAAAAAGAAGTGCAATCTGATTCCAAAAAAATTGAAAAAAATATTTTTAGAATCTATAGACAAAATTTGAGAAGACTCTAGTTTATATCATCTTCAATTCCTCACAGTTTAATCACTATAGGTGCCTGAATGTGAAGATTTAGTTTAAAAAAAAAAATTAGTGTCTAGTTAGGCCAAAAATTGTAAACCACTATTGTGGGATCACCCCTATGGAATTTGATTGTTTGATGGATCATTTAGAGGAGTTCAATATCATGAAAAAGACCAATATTTTAACTCCAAAAGAATGCATATTGTTCTGGACTGTTTCTTGAAACGTGTCTATAAAAGTTTGCTACTAACTTGTCTCTATTCTTGTGAAGTTTTAAAAGATGTTTCTTGAGAGCTTTTGGAGTGAGATGTCTAAGTCTAAAATGAGGACCTATAGACCTTACTTTAGGGATCCTGACTTTACATGAGATCTTGTAGAAACATTTCAAGTTTATGGAAGAAAGGAAGATATTTATTGCCACGCAGGAGGTAGTAATATGGGCCTTCTAGCCTCAATATCAACTTGTTCCTCTTCTTTGTCTAAAATGGTTGTTGTGTTTCTCCACTAGATATTTATGTCTTTTGTTTCAAAAGTGAAGCTTCTCAAACTACTAATGAGATCAGTTTGTTCTCCATTAATAAGTTCAAAGTTTGGCTAAATTATACCACCTGGAAGATCAGGTTGTTCAACGGGAGCAATCGGTCTCCAAATAGTCATGTGGGGTTCATTTGTCAATTTATCTTTCTTAAGTGAATTGATTTTACAAACACTTGTCTTGATTATGTTTCCAAACTAGATGTTTATTTCAAAAAAATAATAACTTTCACAATGTCCATTTCATGAAAATTATTAGATTAAAGCCACAATTGCCTATGTTGTCTTTGAGAAAACATGGATTTGAGATTAATGTCAAGATATTTAGAAATCACTAAGGATAAATCCTTAGGAAAATTAGTAATATCAAGGCTAACTCAAGAGGTCCATATTTAAGCCAAAGTGTTTGAAATTTTGAGGATGATAGTGAATGTTTTTGTATCGGTTTGAAACCAAGAAAAGTGTTAAATTGAATCACAATCATTACAACCCTAGGTTCGAAATGGCTATATTTGTTGAGTCCCCACTCAAATTTCTCCAAACACTAAACAATGCAAATAGTTAGAGATTTGGTGACATTGGTTCCCCTCCATAGCACACACTTCTTGGGACCACCAAATCTCAAACTCCTTAAAATCTAGAGATCAAAAGTATTTTTTCTATTTATCCAATTGAATAGTATGAATGTGGGGTGGCTTCAGAATGACTGTTCTTGCACCAACAAATATTAAGGATTTTTGGCTTCTAAAAAAGGGTTTGTAATAAGGGCTTGCAAATTAGGGGGTGAAATGATAAACTCTTTCAAGAGGTCTCCCAACCCTTAGAACAAGGGCTTTACTCATCATAAAGATACTAGGGGAGAGCTATCATGTACCGCTTCCCATTGATCACAATTTTCATTGTAACCACACATTTATATCGTGGTTTGGAAGAGATTTACATTAGCTCATTACCGCTTGGGTCATTCCCTTGGGGTGAGTACTTTTCCCATCAAAGAAATCCCTCTAAATATATAAACAATAGCAAGGAATTACATCCATAGTTTGATCATCTTTATTCGTATGAACAAAGAGAGAAAACACACTATTTCTTTTTCTCACACTCACAAGGGGGTTCAATTTTAATCCAAATTGAAAGATGTAGATGATTTCACAAAGTGTTAAGTAATTTTTCTATTTCTCAAGATCACCAAATGGTGTGAGAGAATTGCATACACCCACTAACAACGTTGAAAATCACAAAACATAGCAAACAATTGTAAATTTTAACCCCTCAAAGTAGTGATGAGTTCGTTTTAAGTATCAAATGAAATATGAAGTTGCCTTGTTCAATTTTAAACCCAAAAAACAATGATGAGATGAGGGTTCAATTTTAATCCCATTTGTGTGTTCATTTTAAACCCAATTGAAATTTAGTGCATTTCCTAAAGAAGAAAGTAGAAAGCATAAAGTTGGGTTATAATTGCCCCAAAGCATTAAACGCTTGTTACAATCATATAATTTTTAAGATAGAAACTATTTCTTCACTTTCGCTACATTTTTTTCAACCTACAAAACCCTATTAGTCTAACAACTAGAACACAATCATAAGTGCATCAGTGGTCAGATGATTCAAGGAAATTAAAACACATTTCAAAAAAATGATCATAAAGTTTCTTACCCTAGTTGGGCATCACTGAACACAATAGTGTTGCAATTTGAACTATGGGCGAACAGAGAGCATGATAGTGTCACAATTTTGGTTGGCGACACTACTCTCAGTAGTGTCACAGTTTTAAACTAGCTGGCATCACTGTGGTGAAGTTTTGATGTTGTCATTTGAACTTTTCGATACCTCCAGATTAAATCAGCCTCACTAGATTTAAATCAGCATTGGTGCATTAATTCAGTGTCACGATTTCAAATTGTGATGGCCTCACTATATGGTGACACTCTTTAAAAAGTGTCAATGTTTGTATTTTGGGTGTCACTATATCCTGTAAAACAACAAATGAAAAAGTGTTAAGTTAATGATTTTCCCTCCTTCTAGCACCAAAATGTGAGATGAGGATTATCAGTGTGGATCAATTATGCTTAATCCATGATCAATTGAAGCATAATTTACCCAAATAAACTTGCATCTACCAAACAAGATCATTCAAATTTGAAAATTAAACTAATCATTTAATTGAAACAGAAAGTTACAAACTACACAAAAATAGTTAAATTCCTAATATAACCCATTTGATTTAAGTTATCCTGTTTCGGAATTGGAGTCGTGTTGATGTGAAACGATGACCCTTTCCCAATCCTAATATTGGTGAGCTTGTTTCAGTTGACTCTATGGAAGAGAATCGATGAAACCATTTTGATTGATGTATGAAAACCTATATTATGCTAATATAAACATGATGCAAGCTAAGTTAACATGATTTTATGCTACAAATGATCTAATTATGTTATTGCTAAGCTAATTCTAAGCTAAAATATGAAAATCCTAATTCATATACAAACTAAGATGGATGCATGGAATCCATTAATGAATGCTCTAAGCTATTATGCAACTAAATTAACTAAAACAAGCTAAAAGTGAGTGAAATATGAGTGTGAGTGCAAGTGAATTCAATATCATGAGTTTGCAATTGAAAGATGGATCCATTTGTCTCCAAATAGTGACCTATTTATAGGAGATCAAATGAGAGATGGAGGGTTGAGATTGAAAATATTAATCAACGGTCAAAGATGGAGGAAAAAAGGAGACATGGATAATGGATTCTCATCAATAGACGAGAATGCATTATGGGATTTAATCAAGGGTTCACAATTGCATCAAACAAACACACTTTTGACCTGCACACACAGGTCAAAGGTGACTTGTTCAAAAGGTTAAAGGTTAAAAATTGCATAAGAAGCTAAGTGAAAATATCCCTCTTCCAAATGATGGAGGAATAAGAATATTCTTTTGGAATATTCGCATGGGTGAGGATAAAAGGAATTTTGAAAATTAAAAGAAATTCTTAATTGTGCAAAAAAGGGGATAAGGAATATTCCATGGGAATATTCCCTTTGCTTAGAGGAAAGTTAGTTTTATTGATAATTAAACAAATTTTAATCATGCAATTAGGAGATTTGAAGAATTAAAATAACATTTATTAATTAATTTAATAAATGAGGGGAGAGATGAAATGATATTTAATTAAATAACTTAGGATTATTTAACTAAATAAGATGAATTAGGAAATTAAACTAAATGTTTTGATTTATTTAATTTAATGAGATGAAATGTTAGTGTGAAGTGGGAGTAAATTAACCCAATTTGATGAACTAGATTGATGGACAAAAATGATTCAATTAATTAATTAGCTAGGCTAATTAAATTAATTAAGCAAAAATAAGATGAATTTTGAGAGGAAATGATGTTAGTAAACCTGTTTCAAGTGTATGATAACGTTTAGGAAATTTTTTAGTGTCTACAGGCATCAATTGGTGTTTCAATTCATAATAATATTATAATGTTTTATTAATAGATATGCTAGTCAGGTAGCTCCATCTCTAGATACAGTGTGAGCATATTCTCAAGGGTTTTGTATAGAGTGGTATGGTATAGTTCAATCGGGTCATTTTGTCTTCCATTGTAAAATCCTAAAAGCATGTCGAATTGGGGAGTGGTTGTGTGATGGTTTTGGGTTGAAGAAGAGAGTCTTTGCATTTTGATTATCTACATCGCAAAAGACTTTAATTTTTTAAATAATTAATATAATTTCATCCATACATATCAAAAAAATAGTTTCTATCAGATTGACAAAAAACAATACAAATAGAAATAGAATGTTCTCATCTAGTTTTTTTTTTATTCAAGGGGTAAACGCTTTTGAGTGGAGCTATGAATCGGAATACAACCATTCAACAATACCACCCCAACGGGGTTTGAACCTTGGTGGCAAGAACAACAACACCACCTATAAACCATCACACCATGCCAACATCGACATGTTCTCATCTAGTTCTCAAATAAATATTTGTTTGGATTTTGTGTGATAAGTGATATTTTTGAGGATTTTACCTAATATTTTGGAGGTTTTTACCATTAAATGATAACTAGTTTACCATTAAATGGCAACTAAAACTTTTTTTTTATGACTCAACACTGGTTTCTATGTGTGAGACTTGTTTTAGGCTCAAATCTCACACTATATGTAGCCTATTGGCTAATAAATCTCTTCAATATAAAAACATAATAATTATTACATTAGATAATGCATACATCTAGTTAAAATAGACTATCATGAAAATCTAGAGTGATCTCTATAGCTCACTACACCATCTTTAACCCTTCACTAAAAGAATCACATTTTTGTAGCATTTTTTCAACCTCGTGATTAATGAAATTTGCAATAATTTTATCCTCTTCTTTTTAAAGCAACTTACAGTTACTAAGGTTCTTTCAACCTCATGATTAATGAAATTTGTAATAATTTTATCCTCTATTCTTTATAAAGAGACCTCAACATTGGTAAATTGAGTGAGGGCAATGTGTACATCAAAACCCATAACATCAACAAAAAGGGAGTTTAGTTTCTAGCACAACTTTATTAGTTAGACAAGTAGAAATAATTAATACACCTCCATTAGTTGAGCAACTCAACAGAAAGTAGAGATGCAAAATATACTTTCTACACTAATATGTGAGAGGAGGTATGTAGAAAATTTAAATTGATCATATAGTTACAAGGAAATAAACACCAAAGTATTATAGCATAACATGGTGATTTATATGGGAAAAACCCTTTTGAGAGAAAACCTCTATTCTCCAATATTGATTTTTGTAGATTTGGATATTCACTAATTGGCTAATAGATAACATTTAGGAATCAAAATTTGGTTAATAGTTCAAGCTATAGTATGACCTAAATAGCCATATTTTTACAAAAAAATATTTTAATCTTATTTAAATATCCAAAACATTGATTTTATTAAAAAAATTAACGCAAAAAAAATGTCATACTATTTGATACATGATTAGATCATATTCACCTAAATTTTATGTTACATTAGAAATCAAAACTAATTTTTCCAATAGTATACCATAATTATTAGTTGCTTTAGGTCTATATTTCCAATCTTTAATTTCTACCATTCATTTAAAATATAATCTAATGGACCTCATTTCATTTCGTGAGGTAATATGTACATGCAATCTATAATGCAATCTACAATGTGGATTTTTTTCATTTGACAGAAACCTAGAGCCTTTGTTATCATTTGGGTTGATTCTTTTGTTATTTGGATTGGTGTATCTTCACTTTGGCTTGTTTCTTTTCTTCCATACATGGCATGTTGGAGGATGAGAGGAGTTCTTTCATGAGATGGTGGATATCTTGGATGTTATTGTAGGTATCTTGATGGAATTACATGAGAGAGTGTTAGAGATTCATGTGGTTTGATGGATGACTATGATGATGTATTTCATTGATTAAACCTTATGAAATGTATACAACAAGTGGGATAATGTTAGGAATAAGGTGTTTTACACCTTCAACAAGAATGGATTATTTAAAAATGTTGAATAAATATTTTTTTTGGTGCATTTTCAGCTGATCTTTATAGCTACATTAAATATATATTTGTGTTCAAGTGTAAAGTTTTATGTAAAATTTGTTAGATATTTTAAGTGTGGGTTGCACAATGAGAAAACATATTATATTGGAAAACTTAGTACTAAAAAGTAAATGTGGGGTTAATGGTTTTTCATACTCATTGTTTTGAGGCACATGGTTTTATCTTACCACTTTGTTTTTCTATGTGAGATTGATTCTATAAAACCAAGCACATGCATAGTTCTTGGGGTTGGATAGTTGGTTATTGATTGTTAGTGGTTTGGATTAGTTGTCATTGTATTGAGATCTCTTCTAAAGATTCCATATGTGAAGTATGGCATGGGATGCGTGAATACTTGCATGGACACATGGAGGATGCATTGGGAGGGCTTAATGTTTTACAAGTATTCGTGGATATCTATAGGTGTATTGTAATGTTTTCATTGTTGAATAATACATTAAATGTAGATGCTTTTGGAGATTGACTTTTTCCTCTTAAGGGTTTTTCTAGGGTATATCTTGTGTTATCTTGTGGTATGTATTTGATATTTGCATATGGTTATTTTGTAAGCTTGTGTGCATTATTTTCTCTCATGTAGTTATGTAGGAAGTTTTTTTATCAACTTGTATCATTTTTTTTTTAAATCCACCCAAAATATTGCACCCAAATCCCTAGCCAAATTTCAATGATTGAATCCCAAAACAAGTCCATAGGATAAAAATAACATATTACTTATACTTGTTATAAGATTGTCATAATCCACTGACTAACTTAAGCACTTAATTTTATCTCCATTCAAAGGTGTCTTGTGACATGTCATAACATGCATTACAAGTTGATTAACAAGTGTAACTTACTCTTTGAGCTCTCTTATTCATCATAGATTATTTTACATTTTTATTATCAGAGGTACAACTTTTGGAGGCCATAAATTTGTATTTGGGAGGCCTATTTTAGCCACATTTGTTTCAAAACGAAGATCTCAAAGAGATCCATAATTTCATAACTAGCTCTTGCTCTAGTTAAGTTTTATTTTTACATTTTTTAATACTAAAATCAACATCTAGAGCCCTAATAGTTATATTTTTATGTTTTGTATTTTAAATATCCTTATTTTTTGGTTTTCAATACTTAGATGCAAGGTTGAGATACATTCTCCCAATTTTTGAATACCTTTCAAGATAAAATGGAATAGTAATAACTATCAACTATTTTCTAGGGTCTATGAAGCCCATAGACTTAATACACCATTTAAAATTCTCTATATTGACTAATTTCATCAATGCATCTAAAATACTCTACAAGTGTCAAGTTTCTCTAGCATTACCCTCCCAATTATACCATATCATGAAAAAAAGGATACTAAACATCTATGGGATTCATCCTTGTATGGAAGGTTGAGTTTTCATCAAGAAAAATGACACTAATTATCACAAAAAACACTAAGAGATCTTTGACAAATCCCCATATTTGAATGCAATATCTTAAGCTATATGGGCTTCTTATAGGAATGCATAGTTTTCAAGTTCTTAGCCTCCATAGTGGATAAATACATAGCCTATAACTTACTCATCTAACTAATAGCATCACCAAATAAAAAACACAAAACCAATAGTGGATCTTTTATCCTTGGAATCTCCTACATAATTTGAATTCACAAATAACTATTGAGTGTTGGTACTCTGTAAGGCCACCATGATAAAAAAAAATATGGTAATCAAAGGCACCACAAAATTATGTGAACACCCTTTTTACTACATCCCAATGATCTCAAGTCTAGGATTATCCATGAATTGGCTAAGGAATCTCATTTCTTGGATAATGTTTTGTCTTCTACAAACCATAACATACATATAAAAATATAAATATAAATAAAATAAGAAATTCGGATGATTGCCTCCATCTCAATAGATGTAGATGGGCATTGCTCCATGAATAACCTAGTTCCTACAAAAATCAGAACACCAATTGTAACATCCCACTATGCAACCACATAGGGTAAGAACAAAAAGAGCACAAGATTTAAATGAAGAATAACCTACACAAAAAGAAGTTGTTGATATGATATATCAACAACATACATGGCCAAGCATGGAAAAATGTATGTCTTAGAGGAGATGACTGATTTACCCTCCAGAGAAAATCCAAATAGGACCAAACAAGATAGCTCTAGAAATTTTTCTCTAGAACTTCCTGCTCTAGAATTTTCTATAGTAACAACATAGGACAACATGTAGAAAGCTCTGATGCACCCGAACTTCTTGCTCTGGAACTTTTTGCTATAATAGCACAAAATGGGATATAGAAAGCTCTGATGTGTCAAAACTTTTGCAGTAGCAACACAGAGCAACAAACAAAAAGTTACATTACGCTGGAACTTTAGCAACAACAACACAAAGCAAAAAACAAAAAGTTGTGTTGCGCCAAAACTTTAGCAACAAGAATATAGAGAAACAAACATAAAGTTGTGTTGCGCTAGAACTTTCAAAGTTTGTTGCATGAAGGAAATACAGAGTCATAGCTCTAATTTTTGCATGAAAACTTTTGAAATAAAATCCATAATGATCATCATAGTACAAGCGAGTCTAATACTAAGACTGAAACTCGTAAGACAAATAAAACATCACATTTCTTCTCATTAATTTATATGATTACATCTTCTCTCTCAAGAGAGTACAATATACATAAAGGAATATACATGAGTACAATGGCATAGCCATGAATAAGATACATCAACTGATAAAATAAGTACAATAGATAACACCTCAGAGGTAGTCACAAGACAGAGATAACAAGGAAATGGTAACATATGGCCAACACTCACATCAGACATGAAGCAAACACGAAATACAATGGATAAGACCAATGTCACAACATGGAGATACTCATCCAATAACATATCGGGTAATAATCACCACTACTAAGGTACAAGGTACTAGAGTGTAGAGTGCATGGAGTGTCATCATGTGTGTATGAAGGGATAGCCCCACATGGAATCAAGTACACCTCTCATATGGTCAAGGATACTTAATCATGTCTAAATCAACACGTCGCAGATGGATAACTCAACGCCCCACAGACGGACAGGCCTTCTCGAAAGCATCCTTAGCCTTTACAAGCGCTCAAGGCCATGTACGAGGACTCATTATCTTACAAGTGTTTTACCCCAATGTTTTATTTATTTATCACTTTTTTACTATAACTCTGCTACTAGTTCCCCTAGCAGCCACCTACGGACCCCAGGCCCATAGAAAGCCACTCCATAAGACCACTCTAATAACCTAGACCTAATCTCATCTTGTTTAACCAAATGAGGAACCTATAGAAAATATGAAATAATGAAAAATCCACTAGAAACCATCACTAAAACCTTTTAAAATAGCCAAGCAAACATTGTTGTTAATTCACTTAAATGGTTGATCGCCTCCACTAACAAATAGATCAAATACCATTCAAACATTCACCATTAACTTCATAAAAAAAAACCAATCATATAATAAGTATTCACCTCATTAAATCATCCCGAAAAACCACTTTTAAATCAAATAGAAACTACTATGTGGCTGTGGCACAACACAAGGTTCTAGTTGCTGCTCAATGGAATGAAAAGATAGCATAAAAATTCATAAAAATTTAAAGTGCCCAGATCTAAAATTACAGCTTGACCTAGTTCATATTTTGGCATTTCTAGTTGGATTCCACCTTTGATTTCTAAGTTTATGACCAAAAATAAGGTGTTCAAAAAAACGTGTTTTTAGCCAAGTTGGGCAAAAAACATGAAAAATAAAAGTGCCCAGATTAAAAATCAGACAACAACCCAATTGAGATTTGGGTGTTTCTACATGGACTCCACCTTTATTTTGCATTTGTAATAGGTGGTTAATGAGCAGCAATAAAAAATTTTTTTTACCAAGCGACACAAATTTGGCCAAAAATGAAAGTATTCAAAATTCATTTTGGACTCCAACCCAGTTGAGATTTGGGCATTCTCAAGTGAATATCATAGTTGGATTTGAGTTTAAACTAAGAGATTTGTACATATTTAGAAAAGACTCAAACTTTCCCCAAAAATAAATACCATAACCAGGCCGAAAAGAAAACTCAACTACAAAAATGCCATGACAACACCTAGAGCATCCAAGACTCCCAAAAAATTTAAACACACTCATACATACATTTCTAACTCAAAATTTCAAGGAAAACATTGAAGAATTCCTTAAATCTGCCCCAAATATGAAGTGAAGAAATGTTTTGTTAGCAAGGCACGACAATATTCCAAAATAGAGCAGCAAGACAACAAAGCTATGTTGAACCTCCAGAGCCATGCCCACAAATTTCTTCTTAAAAATTCTCCATGTTTCTTCCCCAACTCAGCCACCCAAATTGTGGGGTTTTCTCCTCCCCAAAATAGAAGTTTTCTTCTCTAAAAAGATAACTCTCCCAAAACAAAAACACATATATCAGTGGCAAGGCTTCCCATTTTCTTTTAACTAAACTCCTCAACACAATAAATGAAATACAACATCTAATTAAATAAGCTATTAAAGCTCTCCAAAGAAATTAATTAAAATCACTAAATATACAACATTCTCTATTATACATAAAAATAATAATTTAAATCCAATATTAAAATACACACAAGCTCCCCAATATGATTTAGATAAGACTATAAGAGCTCACAAAAAGGATTAATAAAATAATTTTAAATTACTAAATGAAATATATCATTCTCTCAAATGATCAATAAAAATCACTTAAAAAACCATATTTAAAACCTCATGGATATAACCATTCAAATCTTCAATCAATAAAACACTATAAGATACCATATATGAAACGATGTCATAACATCGACAACCAAAATATAGCCACATAACAGATTAATGGAAACCATGACAAAATACCTCAACAAAACATGTTGGTAAACCACATGTGACCGAAAGGTGCTCTGGATGTTACCATTAGGTAACCGGATGATAAGACAACAATATGAGAACACCGCACTAACAAGGTATGGGCTAGCATAGGGGACATTTGTCCTGTGACTACCTCCAGTAACCACCATCGGGGAATACGAGTACGCTCAAGCCTATGGATCTAGGTGGAGTCGATACTTAGTACATGCATAACTCCAATCACACATCAAAGTACATGATCTAGGAGGATCCAGAAGAACCTAAAATTTTCACAGTCTCAAAATCTCTCAGAATCGGCATCATTGTGTAGGGCCCACCGAAACAAACCTGATGCAGCTCTAATGGGCTCAAAAGGAATCCATATGCAAAAGTTGTGAGCAGTCAAAGTTTTGGTCAATCGGCAAATTAGAGGGCTTAGAAAAAGGGAAAAAAATTAAAGTCATCAAAGGTGGTCAAATGGGGTGTCATCGTGAAGAGCTCGCTGAGAGCTTTCTGACGCAACTTCATTTCGTTGAAAATGGAGTCCATTTGTACAAGATACAAGCAATCAAAGTTGGCAAATTGTGTTGACCAGTCAACGCCTCATCATCAATCCAGTTAGCATAATGGCCAATTAACCCTTGACACTCGGCATCATCTCACCCCTCCATGTGGAAGGCTTAAAATAATTGGTTATATATTTTTATGATTTAAAAGGGGGGTTTAAAATATTTCAAGGATTATCTTGCAAGGCTCAAATTATAAGAGCCATTATTTTTAAAAGGGGTTACGATTACTTCAGCGGATTTTGAAATATTTTAGAGATTTTTATGTAATTAGGGGGAATTGGTTGGAATTTTTACTTGTAAATGGGAGATATGCAATATTTGCAAAATAATATGGCTAAAGCCATATTGGAAAATAAATTTGTATAAAAAGGGATCTTATTTTCTTGTAAAGGGGGTAGAATTTTCTTGAAGAGAAATTATTGAAGCAAGTCTACTTGGAGAAATAATTCCAATGTGAGAATTTTGGAGGAGAAAAATTACAAGGTGTTATTATACACCACAAATTGTAAAGTGAGAGAGATTGTGAGGAATTTGATGCAAGTTTTTGAAGCTTGGAAATTGCAACAAAGAAATATAATTGCTTGGAAAATTTAGTAAAGAGGTCCCAACATTGAGAAGTGGACCTAGAGATGTAGTCCTTATTGTTAAAACTTCGTTATCAACCTGTGTGTGATCCTTCTGTCTCCTTTCTCATTATTCTCCTCTCTTCTGTCTAATTTTCTCTCTAGTTTAAATTCAACATTTGAATTTCTAATTACTTATTTTAGTAATTAGTTAATTTAATTAATTAGTGTAAAAGTGTACCTCCTTTGTAATTTCAATAGTTAGACAACATAGTCACGCAATTCTGCTTGGATCGAGAAAATTCTGTAATTAGGAGTTAAGTGTAATAATTTGTAACTTTCTAGTTACAGATCAGTACATGTGCGTATAACATATCTCATATAGTCAAAGCAACATGAATCATTAGGAAGAGGGTCATGATATTGTAAGCCTCTTGGATACGAGTGTTATGAAATCATCCCTTTCCTATCCATAATCATACAAAAGCAACAATAACATTATATAAACATATAAGTATGTAATCATGAATAATAACTAATCATGATAAACTTTCCCATAATCATCTATGTCTAACCTCATTATGATAACATTTAACATTTAGAATACCAAATCAAAATCAAAATGCTATCTTACCCAGGCTGGGGTTAGAGAGGTGTTACATCCTCCCTCCCCAAGACTTGACTTACTCCTGAAAGTCATGTAAACTCAATATGCAGCCATGTCACACATTAATACTCAAAATCTAATGATCAACATTAAAATATTGTGCATCATCCCAAAGACAAGAAATATAATATACATCATTCATCACTAAATGAAATAGAAAGGGAATCCTTTTAACATTCACCTTTCTAAGAATTATTATCAATATATTGACATATTCCTCACTCATAAGGTCCCAACATGAAACAAAATAACATTGTTAATCTTGCTAACATCACATGTGTCACAATTCTAAAAATAAGCATGTAACATCCACATTCATTCAAGGATAGGTTAAGATACATATTGATTTCCACTAAGAATAGGGTAAAGAAGATGCACAAGCACTCAATTCTTTCCAAAACACCATTATTTGCAACAATATTTGTTTCCCACACACTTCTAATCTCACACATTAGCACATATTTGGCATCATTTTCAACAAAATATAACAATTTACACTTTCTAAAGCATAATAAGCCAACTTTTGAACTTTTCATATGTAACCATATCCAAGATGAAACATGCATTTATATATACATACATATATAATTGGGAATTACATCACAAGGCTACACAAGGGTCCATCTGGACACCGGTAAGCAGCATACTAATCCATGATACATAAACCATGAGCCAAGAGCCAATATCCATCTCACATAATCCATACCTCACACTTAGTGGTTTGATGGTGTTAGGCCACAGACACATGGTGAGACCATCAAAAAAACACCACAATGACCTATCCCTTGTATAAGGTGGTTAGCCTCCAAGAGATAGTCATCACACATAGGTGGGTAGTGGGTCCTAGTTGTGTAACAGCCTCACATACCCCCATCCTCAAGGTTCCTTGCATTTGTTTCCTCATATACACTCACCAGGTCCGCCTCATACATCCTTGGAGAGGAATCACAATACGAAACATGAATGACATTGAAAACAATAACGATAAACTAGTTTAGCCACCAAAGTCATAAATAAATATCAAATAAAGATTCAATTTCAGCAAATAAGCAAGAAATGTGTGCAATTTCAACAATAAATCAAATGTAACCACAAGGGATACATGCAAATAAGATCACAAGGTGTGGCTAAACCATCACAATCAAACATAAAAAAAATGTCAACCTTCACAGTCAATAGAAAATCATCATTACCATATAGAAAATACACAATCTTTGAAATTACACTGTACAACACTGCGTGACTAGATACTAGGCACCAAACGAGGAAGGAGGGAACAACATTTGGTTATCACAATAGCCCCTCATGTGGTGCAGAGTGAGCACACCAATCACATGGAATGGGGTGTAATCCTTGGCTACACCTCACATCGCGTCATCACGAGGCATGGACTCACCAAGTGGCCCATGTACTCCTTGGTTTCCCACATGGGATGTGCACCTCGACCACAACCTGCATCACGTCTTAGTGCAGCATGGTCATACGCCAACTAGAGAAGGCACGTACTGGTTGTTTGTTGCATGCAAGTGTGTATGTGGCTTTGCGGAAGTAGGCACGTGTAAAACCTACCACACATAGTGATACCTCATGGAGAAGGCACATCTAGGTACTTGTCATAGCCAAAGGTATACATGGCTAGGACATACCCATATGCCAACCAACCAAAACACTATCAAGAGCAACATGAGTGTCCCTGTACAAGTGTATGTGGCCCCATTACGCTCATCACACAAGTAGGCTATCATAACACAATCTCATAGTGTACCTTCACACGTTTATGCACATGGCATCGTGTTCTCGAGCCTAGCTCACTCCCATCAGCAGCACGGTTTATATATAATGCATATATGAGTATATCAATATGGGGCTACTCAAGCCTCACCTCTCACATGGACGATATTGACTCGCTAATGCCAGCTCAATGCTAGCTCAACATCCTTATGAATGACCAGGCAATACTAACAAACCAATGCTGATGCACTCAAAATTGTGGGGATTAGGCTAGCACATATGGATCAGGTGCCCTGATCCATCATAAGGGGAAGTAGTGAGTACTTTCCTCATGATCAGTTGAGATGAGACCACTCTATGTAGCAATATGCATACATTGCACACCCTACCTAAGGAACTTTGTGGCTGCTACTACCCCTTCACAAAATGAAGGACTAGAGAACCAAAAGAAGAGATTCTACATAACTAACTTTTGGCTACTCTTAAATATATAAAAATTTCAACCACAGATGGATTGTCCCTCAATCATATAACAAACATACAAGCACACATAATGGTATGGTTAATCCCACACCTAAAATGCAACATATTCCCCATGGATGGGTACACAGTCTCACCATCCCATGGGCACACAAAGAAAGTACATGGTATTCACAAAATTTAACATGAGCACTAATACAAGATGTTCACATAATAGGGAGTACCTTTTTTCCCAATTTCCTCTTACCAAAGTAAAACCATTATCCACCTTTAAGTATGCAAGGTCAATACAAACTTTCCAAGAACGTGTACTCCCAACATCCATACAATCTTCCCTTGTCAAGATGATAATGTCATTAAACATAATTTTATAATTACAACCTTTATCACATACAATATATCATAGTGCTACATGGAGTAAATCAACAATGCCCTAATAAATATCACATTCACATTCATTATTATTAAGTGGTAAATCACCTTTCTACACACATGTTAATCACATTTATTTCCTATACACAATGTAGACACTGAAATCTGGTTTAAGCCTACGACTTCGATATTTTTAATAATTCGTATTTATTCCATGGTCATGATTAAATAATGTCAATCATTTAATTATTCACTTTAACTTTAATTCTTCTATTAATTAAATAATCTCAATTATTTAATTAATTCACACTTTTCTTTATTCTATCTGATTAATTAAATAAATGCTTTTTATTTAATTAGGTTACTAATTAACCTTATCCTTCTTGTCAAATTAAATAAATTCTTATTTAATTTACTCTTTATCATACTTCAACTATAATTAAATAAATCTTTATTTATTTAATTATTCATTTAAATCCCTTCATCACTTAATTAAATAAATCTTATTTATTTAATTATTCTTCAAATTCAAATCTTGAATTAAATGAATTATTTAATTCATGAATTTTGTTTTAATACATTCCTCTATATTTAGATAATTGTGCAAATTATCTAAGTATTCACTTTGACTCGACTCGACATCTATTTTAATTCGCTCAGTTAACTCTTGATTTAATGTCTGAGTAGCGTTCTCAAGTAATCTCTTCATCAAATCATTCAATCATCCAGTTCTAACTCATTTGCATGTACATGCAGATTAATTAAATATTCCTATTTAATTAATTAAATCTTGTGCGTGCATTCGAACAAGAGTTGCTTTAATCCATCTTGATCTTTTTCATGCAAAGATAATTCTTCTGTTTTTGAATACCAAACTTGAAGATTAAATCATTTATTTAATCTTTAATTCTATTTCTAATTTATATCACTCATGTCATTACTAACTATTATCAGAATGCATGACTAATCAGTTAATCTCAACCATCCGTTGATCTTTCAATCCTGATCTGTCATTTGAATAATCAATTATCTATAAATTGATCTAGTCTTCATCATTCCAATCTCTCTCGAAATCTTATGACTTTTTGGAGCACTTATCTTGAATCTTCGATGTTTTGCTAAATCACTATCATAGGCTATACTTGCACGAACCTACGAGAAATTTGAGGGAAATTATACTACACAAGCAAAATGGAGAAGGGAAATCGAGATGAATCATGGAAATATGTACAAATTTGGTGAGATTGTTCAAGTTTTATTTACGTTTTTTACTTTCCTTTGTTCTTTGTTGCTTAGCATTAGATTGCATTTAGATTTGCATTACATGCTTGCTTTTGATCTTCTGTCTACACTTTCTTGGCATTACATTTGGTTAACCTGACGTGAAGACACCATCTTTGCGTATCCATAGACTTTTATTTTGATTTTTGTAGGTTTTTGGTACGGAACAATGCATCAACTTGATGAAAAACCGCAATTGAAATTCACAGATGCATCAGTTGGACGAAGCGACACAATTGATTTTCTGAACCGCATCTAACACCAGAAATGACACAATTGAAAAATTCTAATGCATCTGCAAATTCCTAAACCACAACTAACTGGTAAAATACCGAGAATGCAATTGCAAAGAAAATCAACGCATATGACTGGTAAAATAGCAACGCAAGAGACTGGTAACCTTCTGTTTCTATTTTCAGGAAATCTCAAATTGTCAATTGATTTTGTGTGTTACTAATATCGGATTTTTCAGTGTGTGGGCTTTTCATTTTTGGAGTTAACGAGTTTTTTGTCGGATGATTGACGAAGACGATACTAAAAACTACTAACGAATCTTTCTACAGAACGCTTGTTGAAGACCTTAGTTAATTTTCTTGAAACAAATTGTTTAGTAGTGTAGAAAATCTTTCGTTTGGTTTAAAATTAACAAGTGTTTATTGTGTTTAGTGTGAAAGCACAATTGTGTATTACCCTCACAATTTGGTACATCGAAGTATCCTCTCCCCTTGCACATTCGTGTGATCCTGGGTGTAAGAGAAACGGTTACCAACTCTAGAACTTGGGCCTGTTCTAGTGGGAAAAAGTACTCACCCCAAGATGACTCAGACCGATAGCACCCTGAACCCGAGGGACTTCCAGCCAGTATATAAAAGTGGATTCTTGGGGAAAGCCCAAGAATCACGAGTATGATTCTGATGAGATGGATCCAAAAGGGGACTCTCGCCACATGGATCATGCCCCACGAACGGAATGCCGATACTAAACACCTTTTTTTTTTTAGACCAACCATTTTTGGCCATTGCTTGGTATAGTGCAGGGTATAGTACCATGCCCGAAGACACTCACTACTGATCCCCTTGAGTAGAGATAGCAGTTCTTGGGAGGTCATTTCCCAAAGAATTCAAAATTGGTGTGCTCGAAAGATGTTAATGAGCCGTGGAGGGGAGCTAATTCCACCAAATTTCTAAGCTATCCGCTCTCGAGAAGGAAAGGTGTTTATCACCAATCCGGGATATTTAGGTGGGTTGTACCAAGTATACAAACCCTAGGCCTTTTGGCCTATTAGGATGTGCTTGTCTTTTGTCAACTTAAATTTTATTTGAGTCCAAATCAAATTGAAAACACTTTGTCTTATGATTGTGCTTGTTTGCCAGAATTTGATCACAGAAAACAGAGTCAGTTTTAAATCTCAAATCACTGAAAATACACAGAGCGTCGCAATTGTTCACCAGAAGGTCGCAATTGATTTTTAGAGTCACATCTATTTAAATTCAAATTGCATGTATCATTTTTAGCCACATCTATTTAACTTTGAGTCGTATATGTCATTTTTAGTCACATCTATTTAGCGTAGAGTCACATCTACTAGATTAGCTCATAATTTCTTTGTGAAAGACTGCATATGTTATATTCTGAGTCACAACTGTCATTACGAGTTGAATCTGTTAGAAGGTTAACCACATCTGTCAGAGTCAGACAATAATCTTTATCAGGGACACGCAATTGATCATCAGAAAATTGCAACTGTGAAATTTCACCGCAACTGGTAAACTTAACTGCATGTGTGAAATTTTGCGATGCATTTGCCTGATTAGAAAACCAGAATTCAAACACACTGTCCAGTCAACATGATTATACTAGTCTTTCAGTGGGCATCCCACAAGAAGACTTTGAATGGAAACAGGAAATGATTTTTCTCAATTTTGCATCCTTTAGGTTCATATAGTCATTACCATAGTTGTCCTAATTCAGAGTTTGGTCTCATCTTAGAATACATTTTTCCTTTAGAGTAAACTTCTAGGAACGTCATTTTTACAAACTTTAGGATAGGTCCATCATCTACACTCTAGAAAAATCATAGCATCTACGAAATCTGTCATTGAACCTAGTCTTATCATTTTATCTTTTGTCCTACAGAGAGTCCTCCTAGCTCATCAGTCTAGTTAGGAAACTCAACTTGTCTTTGATCCTCATCCTACATTGGTTCCTTGACTTAACTAAATTGATGCCTTGGTTAGACTTTAGGTAGTTGGTTCCTTTGTCTCGGGTTTATAGATTTGATTACTTTAGAAGTTTTTCTTAGAATTTGCATCTTTGGACACTATCATCCTAGGATAGCATCATTTTAGACATACCTTATTTGCAGAGAAAAATATCAAAAAAAAAATAGCTGCATTCATTCCTTATTTGTACCTAGAAAATCCCAAAAACATAGCTTAGGTTGCATACCTTAGACTTAAATTACTCTTTGCATTGTCATACCTTAGGCCTCATATCACATACTTTATTCATACTCCACCTTTCATCATAACCTCATCACCATGTCTAAAATTTACCCTAATATGCTTGCTAGTCCATTTGAATACCAATTACTTCGTAATGGTCAGTGCCAACAAGCCATAGACTTCAAAATACAATTTATCCAATCCAACTTCCAATCAACGTCAACCCATGGTCAACTACCTACATACCCTTCCTACCAACAATTCATAAGTCCTAGTCATTCAGCCATCTGCCCTCACTATCAAGAGTCACTTGACACAATCTTTTCCATTAATCCACTACAAACATCTATTAGTCATACCTATCCTAACCTTGACAAGGGAAACCAACCTTCCACTAATCCCTTCCAAGCCTCCACATCCTATCATGGTCGTTCATCCACTAATCCCTTCCAAGCCTCCATGTCCTATCCTAGTCCTTCATCCACTAATCCCTTCGAAGCCACTCCATCTCAATCTACATCTTGTCATGAAAATACATCTATTCATGGTCTCCAAAGTCACATCCCATCTACTAAACTTAAGGATACATGTCAAATGGAAAGTCCAAAGCATGACTTCATGGCTTCACCTTCATGTCAAGATCAAAGTAGTCTATCCCATGACCCTATCTTTAAGTCCATCCGAGAAGTCCTTCTAGATAATCATGGCATCCAAAATACACCTATCCTTGATCATAATTCCATTCCCAACCACATCATTCAAGACAAACCCATCTTTGATCAAGACATTATTATTGACCAAGAAGTCCAAAATGATCCACTCCTTGACCTTTATGCCATTCATGATCAAACACTTGAAGATTACCCTATCCAAATACCAAACACATCCATTTCCCAAAATGAGACACTTGCCTCCTTGGAACACATAGATGATATTCCTCTAGAACAAGAGTCTCCTACTCTAGACATATTTACAAATGATCAAGTTATAGCTAAGTTCATTGGACTCTATGACAATGACCATAAAGATGGTTTCGACATCAACTTGGAAGCACCAGTAGAATCCTCTGAATCTGATATGTCACAAAATCACACCAAAGATATCCAACATGTCAATGAAGATAAGACATCCTATCAACTAGGATCATCCACTTTTATCAAATCAGGCTTTCTTGTAGAGGAGAAGATTCCAAGTAACAGTTTCCACATGCACAGTGATGGGTTAGCATCTTTCTTTTAAAACAAAAAATACCCCATCACAAACAAAATTTGTCAGAGCATGCAATATCAAGGAAAAAGGACTAGGCATACATGAGCAAGGAATTTTAGAACCAATACAATTTCAAGAAAATCTTAAACATCAAGGTCTTGGTTATCCTTCAGTTAGCAAATCTAATGATGTTAATGGTACCTCCTTGATATTGGGGGAAACTTTATCTGATACAAACATCAAAATGGAGGCCATGTGTAGTTCTTACCATAAGGTTGTTGCAAACACTCCTTCCATCCATACCATAAATTGTCATTCTAACATGAATAAACCTTCCATTTGGAACCAACAAAAAAAAAGTCTTACAAATTCAAAGTTCAAAATCAAATATCAAAGGCCATTGAGTCAATCAAAAATCCAAGTGGACAAATAAAGTTAAAATGGATCCCAAAGAAAAATGGATCAAGCAAAGAAAATAGTTCAAAAGTAAAAGTCAATCAAAATGTGGAGCCACAAGAAAAGAGGACTCCCACATATAATAAATGGTCATCATACAAGGCATATAAAATTCATGGTTCCAAACATTATCCCAATCTAAAACCTAGTCTCCATCATCCATCACCTAAAGTTTGGAAAATGAAAATTCCTACATCTAAATTGCCAAACGCGTCTACCATCATCCATCATAATCCTACATCTTGCCTAAAGTCTAAAAATCCTACTTCACAAATCTGTCACATCTTGGCAGTAACTCTTTATTGTAAGGACTCCCATGGCACTCTATCACGATGTACGTATTTTGATAAGGCCAACTCTAGTGTCAACAAGGATTACAATGACATCAATCAATTGTATGCAAGTGCTATGATCCTGACAAGGAAACTACTTCATCAAGGTTATTATTGGCATATCATGGAACCAGTCTCTACATCAACACCATCAATGGATTCGGCACAATCAATGATCATCAAAAGCATCAAGGCCATCCAGAAATAGAAAAAAAAAGTTCACTTTTATGAAAACCTAGCAAAGAGGAATCTTGGTGACACGAAAAAAAAAAATAGTCTAAAAAAAATTTCATCCAATAGTGAAAACCATTCTTATGGCACTTTGGATAAGTACCATGATGAAAACTTGGCAAACATGTGTCATGTGTAAGAAATTATCTATGTGGACTATTACACTTGGGGGCAAGTTGTCTCATCTCCCATACCCTTCGTATGACATTTATTATGACATTTCCATCTATCCATCTAATCCCTACCACTCATGCCCATTTTCCCACCTACTTTGATCTTGATAAGGACTAGGGTGAAAACATAAATCATGCTTTGGAAAAACTCTTTACATGTCTATCCTTTGGTCATACACTATCCATGAAATATCATGTCATAGTCATCATAGCATTTTTCCAAACGGGTTATCCTTATACGAAATACCTATCGCATGCCTTGGTTTTTCCCTTGTCAATGGTCTAAGGATCTTCCATCATACCATCTAATCCTGAAAAGTCATTCCAAATGCAACAAGCCCAATCCATACAATCTTTCTATGCATCCTAGTGCATCATTCAAAACATTCCTTAGCTTTGTTTCTAGCCTGGCTGCAAACCTTGATCCTTTAGTCACATTATCATCATCCTCATGTTGTTTTGAGATGTGTCCTTCCCACGTCAAACAACATCGTCACCATCCTCATCACTTGTCAATTGGTTTTCAGCTTGACTAGGGGCAAGATCATGGTTGTCCTTGGATTCTTGTGCATGCTTGCTCACTTTCTTATAGGCATCACTACCTTGTACATAGTCCACTTCCCTATACATACTACCTATCCCTGTACATAGTCCACTACCCTGTACATAGTCCTTATCCTTATACATACTACCTATCCCTGTACATAGTCCACTTCCCTATACATAGTCCACTACCCTGTACATAGTCCTTATCCCTGTACATACTACCTATCCCTATACATATCCCTTATCTTTCATATCCATCACTTGTATATACCATTCATAATAAGTGGTAGTCTTTCCCATAACCCGGAATGATTGACATCGAGTGCATTTCATATCCCCCATTTTACCCTATTCATAATCAATTGGTCTTATACTCGACTGGGGGAAAACACTTGACGTGTGTCATATTGATTCTTCCATTGGCTGTGTTGACGATGTAAAACCATAGAAAAATCCACAAACATCGCAAAATGTCCTAAGAAAATACAAAAACATCAGAAAACTTCAAAAAGACAAAAATATCAAAACATGTCAAAAATCCAAAAAATAGAGTCAGAGTCAGTCACACTTGTCAGTCTTTGTCGTTTGTCAAACTACGTTGCCTCTGTGACTAGATGTAGGCAAGGCCATCTGCTGATGTGCCCCTGAGGCATTAGGTTAGTCTGTTTAGGTTAGTCTATATAAAATCATGATTCAATTCATATATCTATATGACAAGGTCATTGGTCGTGTCGAGCTACGAGGTCTCTGTGTGTATAACATAGGCAAGGCCATCAATCAATGAGCCCCCGAGGCCACACTAGGCTAGTCCATTAGGGTTCGTCACATTCACTTTCACACACATCTTCTATTTGTAGTCAGTCTTGTTAGTCAAAGTCAAGTCGAACTACGAGGTCTCTACATGTATAACGTAGGTAAAGCCATCAATCGATGAGCCCCTACAGCCACACTAGGTCAGTCCTTTAGGGTTTTTCTTCACACATAGTCAATTTTCCACACATCATATCATGTCATGCATTAATCTAGTGAACAAGTAAAAAATGTCTCTAAGTCAAATCAAACAACTTGCCAAACAAAACAATCAAAATAGATCAACTAATGTCTGCTACAGGATGTGTCCTTCCTGGAAACAAACATCATTACAGCAATCAACCTGTATCTTGTTCAGGATGAGTCCTTCCTGAATATTGATATCAACAAAACAATCTATGTCTTATACAAGATGATTCCTTCCTGCCTAATCGACATGGTCAAACAATCAAACATAGCCTTACGCAGGTTATCACATCAATGACATCTGACTCAATGTCTTATACGATACATGTCTTTATGAAACCAGGCTTTATCATGCCTTATACAGATAGTGATAACATCGAAACTAGACTCAAAGTCTTATCCGGTATGTGTATCTCCTGAAATTAGGCTCTATCAATCAATCCTTCTATCAATCAAAATGAATCAAACAAACAGATCAAGTTTTGGCAAATTTTTTATTGGCTTTTTGACTTTCTGACTTATTTATTTTATCATTTTTCTTTGACTTTATGATGGGAATTATGTTACTAGATTTCTCCAGGATGTCCCATGAAGGATTTAGAGAAGCAATGATGTATCAGAATTCTGTTTTCTTTGACTGCTCTTTGTCAACTATCTTTTAAATTGTATTTTTGAGTCATGTTACTAGTTTCCTCAAGGATGTCCCATGAAGGATTTAGAGGAGCAATGATGTCTCATGACCCATATTTTATTTTGTTTGTTGTCTATGGTTTGTCTTTACAAAAAGACTGGGGAAATTTGTGCCCTTAGTATGAGTTAACGACACTCCTTGTCTACGATTGTCTGTTACTAGCAAGTGGATGACCTTGCACACCTTGATCTATGTCATATCATGGTGTTTTTCTCCATTTGTATTAGTCTCGCCCAATGATGATAAAGTGCAACACCTTTTGTGATACAGTGAAACATCGAAGATTGCTAATACTGACATCCATGTCTTTTATTATTCATCATTCTTTTTGCACTAACATTTCTTCTTTTCTACATCTTCACCACCCTTATCTATTTTCCTCTATCCTTTTGTCCTTCATCTTCTAGTTCTCTCATCAATTTCAAGAGCACACTCATGTTCTTTGAACCCGCCTGTCCTCCCGAGGGGGCATACCTTCACCTGTTTTACACTAGGGCATTATTGGGGCATATTCTTATCGATTTTCTTTGACACAACGCCGAAATGACACTGTATCAAAGAGGGGCAAATGTAGACACCAAAATCTGGTTTAAGCCTGTGACTTCGATATTTTTAATAATTCGCATTTATTCCATGGTCATGATTAAATAATGTCAATCATTTAATTATTCACTTTAACTTTAATTCTTCTATTAATTAAATAATCTCAATTATTTAATTAATTCACACTTTTCTTTATTCTGTCTAATTAATTAAATAAACGCTTTTTATTTAATTAGGTTACTAATTAACCTTATCCTTCTTGTCAAATTAAATAAATTCTTATTTAATTTACTCTTTATCATACTTCAACTATAATTAAATAATTCTTTATTTATTTAATTATCCATTTAAATCCCTTCATCACTTAATTAAATAAATCTTATTTATTTAATTATTCTTCAAATTCAAATCTTGAATTAAATGAATTATTTAATTCATGAATTTTTTTTTAACGCATTCCTCTATATTTAGATAATTGTGCAAATTATCTAAGTATTCACTTTGACTCAACTCGACATCTATTTTAATTCTCTCAGTTAACTCTTGATTTAATGTCTAAGTAGCGTTCTCGAGTAATCTCTTCGTCAAATCATTCAATCATCTAGTTCTAACTCATTTTCATGTACATGCAGATTAATTAAATATTCCTATTTAATTAATTAAATCTTGTGTGTGCATTCGAACAAGAGTTGCTTTAATCCATCTTTATCTTTTTCATGCAAAGATAATTCTTCTGTTTTCAAATACTAAACTTGAAGATTAAATCATTTATTTAATCTTTAATTCTATTTCTAATTTATATCACTCATGTCATTACTAACTATTATCAAAATGCATGACTAATCAGTCAATCTCAACCGTCCGTTGATCTTTCAATCCTGACCTGTCTTTTGAATAATCAATTTTCTATAAATTGATCCAATCTTCATCATTCCAATCTCTCTCGAAATCTTATGACTTTTTGGAGAACTTATCTTGAATTTTTGATGTTTTCCTAAATCACTATCATAGGCTATACTTGCACGAACCTATGAGAAATTTGAGGGCAATTATACTACACAAGCAAAATGGAGAAGGGAAATCGAGGTGAATCATGGAAATACGTACAAATTTGGTGAGATTGTTCAAGTTTTATTTACGTTTTTTACTTTCCTTTGTTCTTTGTTGCTTAGCATTAGATTGAATTTAGATTTGCATTGCATGCTTGCTTTTGATCTTCTTTCTACACTTTCTTGGCGTTACACACAGTGCATATAATTACAATGTTTGCTCAAGACAAGGTATGCAACATTATCACTTCAATATATGTTTAACATTTTGCATTTTGAGTCCAGGTACAATAATTTAACATCTGCATGGTTTCTTAAGACTTAACAATGAAGTTGGGAATTGTATGCCTCACCAACAAGATGTACCTATTATGCAATTATCATTAACATGCAAATGGTTTCATGGTGCAGGAGCACCTAGGAAACACTAGGCATTTAGGAAGTTTAGGATGCATTTTTTTTTTTGTTTTGATGTGTTACTTTGAAGGTCATGTTGACCATTGAGTTGAGGAGATAGCTTAGGGATGTGTTTGATCTCTAGGATAGAAGTTGTGACAGGATGGATGAGTTTAGAAACTCATCTTACTTAGTTTTCTAAAATTTGGCAAAAGTTGAAAAACATAGTGCATTTTGGAACTTTGCCACTAGGTAACTAATATGTCCAACTAAGGGAGAATAACTGATTGAGGAACCCTATTTAAGGTGTGCCTCAACCTGAGAGTAGGGTTGGTTGCAATGGCATTGTAGTGAAATTTTGTGAAATTGAAAAAAAAAAAGTTTTTTGTGAGTTATTTTCTGATTTTTGATTTGAAGTAGAGATTGAATGGATTGAACTTATTACTGTTTCATACGTAGGATGTAGAGTTGATAGTATACAATCTTTGTGTGCCATTAATTAGTTTCCTTGTTCATTTTTCAAGCACTGTTTGTAAATAAGTTTGATTCCACACTGTTGTTAGTCTGAACCAGGCAGTTTTGAGGAAATGGAGAATTAGTTCACTTTCCCACCGTACAAATTCTACGGCCCTTTGGGAACAGTGACTAGACTCCATGTGTGTAAATATGGTAGGATTTAGGGTTTGTGTGAGCGCAGGAGATGTTGGTAAAGTCTTGCCCTAGGTGAGCCAGGAAGGTGCCCGACTAGGAAGACCAGAGTGCAGAGCACATAACTTGCAGGGGTGATTGAATTTTGTTGAATTTCCTTTTTAAGAAGGTAGATGTGAGTCTTGCCAAGACTTGGTATGCAAGAGGAAACTCCATCAGTCCATCTGGTGTGAGAAACTCTTAGCAAATTGAAAGCATGCAGAAAAGGCTTAAAAAAACCCTAGTTTTTGTCCATTTTCAAGTGGAGGTGTTGTACGGGTAGTTAAGACCCAAGACCTCAAAAATCCTTGAGAGGGGTCCATTTGAAGCAAGAACCTCAAAGAAAGATTGGGGGTTCTTTGGAGAAAGAGAGAGAGTCAACCAATTATCTCAGAGAAGGAGGCCTAATTGGGGCTCTTAGGCTAGTAGCCTTTTTAACCCTAAATGAGGGTTTGATGAAAACGACCAAGAAATGGAGCTAGGAGGATACTCAAGAACCAAAATTGGATGGATTGCAATGAATTGGAACACCTCCACACCCTTGCAATCAAAGTTCAAACTATGGAGGTATTGTTAGTCTTTAGGGCAGATTAAAGGCTAAGGAGGAGTTAGAGCTATTGCACCAAGAATGACTTGGTTGGTTGAATGGTGATGGTAGTGGGGTTGGCCAGGAGAACCAGGGGTACCTAAAAATGAGAAGGGTCCTATAGGTTAAGGAGGTGAAGCAAAACATCAAGGAGGTCTTGCAAGCAAGACCTAGAGCAGGAATCTATGATTGATTCCTCCAACCCCCCTCCCTATCATTTCACTTTTCCCTTTTCTCTAAAATTTACTTAATGCAAAATGATTTTCTATTCAAATTCATACATGTTCCTTGATTATGAATGCAACTTGACGACTTAGGTCCTTTACCCAAGGTTTGAACTAGTAAAACAAACCTTCATGAATGCATAAACATTTGCTCAAAAGAGAAAAACATACCATGTATTTCAATACACCACACACTCAAATACAAACATCTCTGTTAAACCAATGAGAAGAGAGAGGAGAGAGAGGAATTTACAATTCTGACATAGGAATGAATGCAAACATGGTATCACCATCACACAAGCACTTCCACATAAATGCATAAATCATATGAGAGCATGCAATAATCTCTATGAACTAACAACGTGATCATTCATTTTCTATTACCATATTTATAATCTCAATACAATATAACATGCATAAGCAACTCCAAAGACACATAGGGTCAATCAAGCAATCACTTGCACAATGAGGTAAAGTATAAGAAGACATGCGCTGAAAATTTTGAATGGTAGTGAAAAACAATAAGACTCAAGAAGAGAATACACACATAAAGCACATTGCAACCACATGGGCTACAACCACACTCAGGAACCACTCAACGGTGTGCCCTTTACACCATGAAAGAGCTCCACATCAAGAAGGAGGCCATTCAAAATGCACTTTTTGGTAGGCTCGAGGGTCTAACTAACCCTCACAAAAAGCATTCCTCAACAAGATAGGCAAGGGGTGGGAAACAAAAACACTTGTTGTCATCCACCACACACACAACACACCAAGCATGCAACAACCATACACATAAATCCCAGTATTGTAACATGGGCTATACCTATAACTCTGCCTCTGGCTCGACCCATAGGAGGCATCCTAAAGGAAACAAGGAACACATCAAAATAGATCATCACAAGGACGATCTATACACCATACTAAGGCATGAAAGCAAATCAACAAGACTATGAAAAACAATATAAAAATCTCATGTCACACATGCCAAACACAACATAACATAGAAGGATCAAGTATACCAAAGATCCAAGTGTGTGAACATGGGCTCTGATACCAGATGTAACATCCTGCTACGCAACCCCGAAGGGTAAGAGCCAAAAGAGGACAAGATAATTTTTTTTTTGAAACATGAAGAATAACCTATGCAAAAAGCAGTTGTGGATATGATATATCAACAAAATACATGGCCAAGCATGGCCGAATGTACATCCTAGAGGAGAGGACTGATTTAACCTCCAAAGAAAATTCAAATAGGAGCAAATAAGATAGCTCCAAAAAAATTTCTTTGGAACTTCCTGCTCTAAAACTTTCTGCAGTAACAACACAAGACATGTAGAAAGCTATGATGCACCAGAACTTCCTACTCTAGAGCTTTATGTTGTAATAGCACAGAATGGAATATAGAAAGCTATGATGCACTAGAAATTTTGTAGCAGCAACACAAAACAACAAAAATAAAGTTGTGTTGCACCAGAACTTTAGTAGCAGCAACATAGAGCAATAAACAGGAAGTTGTGTTGCACCAAAACTTTAGCAGTAACAAACAAAAATTTGCATTGTGCTAGAACTTTAGTAGTCTATTGCATGAAGGAAATACACAACCATAACAACATTGAAGGGTAAGAGCCAAAAGAGGACAAGATAAAAAAAAATTTAAACATGAAGAATAACCTACACAAAAAGCAGTTGTCGATACAATATATCAGCAACATACATGGCTAAGCATGGCCAAATGTATGTCCTAGAGGAGAGGATTGATTCACCCTCTAGAGAAAATTCGAATAGGAGAAAATAGGATAGCTCTGGAAATTCTTCTCCAGAACTTCCTACTCTGGAACTTTTTGCAGTAACAACACAGGACAACATGCAGAAAGCTCTGATGCGCCGAAGCTTCCAACTCTAGAAATTTCTGCTGTAATAGCACAAAATGACATACAAAAGTTTCAATGCACCAGAAATTTTGTAGTAGAAACACATAACAACAAACATAAAGTTGTCTTGCACCTAAACTTTAGCAGTAGCAAAACAGAGCAACAAACAAAAAGTTGTGTTGCATTGAAACTTTAGTCATAGCAACACAGAGCAAAAAATAGAAATTTGTGTTGCACCGGAACTTTAGCAGTCTATTGCATGAAGGAAATACACAGCCATAGCTCTGATTTTTGCATGAGAACTTTTGAAATAAAATCCATAATTATCATCATAGTGCAAGTGAGTATGATACCAACACCAGAACCCGTAAGCCAAATATAAAACATCACATTTATTCTCATTAATTTATATGATTAAATCTTCTCTCTCAAGAGAGTACAATAAAAATAAAGGAATATACATGAGTACAATGGCATAGCTATGAATAAGATACATCAATTGATAAAATAAGTACAATAGAGAACACCTCCAACTAATGCTCCAATAACCTGTACACCAGTCCCCAATGGCAGTGGCAATGCCTCCCTACCATGTGGACTCAAAATAGACCACCCCACCATCCTCAGAGGTAGTCACAAGGCCCAAATAGAGATAATAGGGCAAGTGTAACATATGGCCAACACTCACATCAAACATGGAGCAAACATGAAATATAATGCATAAGGCCAATGTCACAACATGGAGATACTCATCCAATAACATATTGGGTACTACTCACTACTACTAAGGTATGAGGTACTAGAGTGCAGATTGGATGGAGTGTCATCATGTGTGCACAAAGGGATATCACCAAACGAAATCAAGTACACCTCTCATATGGACGAGGAGACTCAATCACGCCTGAATCAACACCCAACAAATGGATATGCCTTCTCGAATGCATCCTTATCCTTTACAAGCATTCAAGGCCATGCACGAGGACTCATTATCTTATAATTTTTTTACCCCAATGTTTTTATTTAGTTATCACTTGTTTACTATAACTCTGCAAATAGTTCCCCTGGCAGCCACTTGTGGGCCCCGGGCCCATAGAGATCCACTCAATAAGACCACTCTAATAACCTAGACCTAATCTCATCTCATTTAACAAAATGAGGAACTTGCATAGAGTAGGATGGAGGTTTTCAATTCAATCTCACTTGCAAAAACTTTCCAATTTGGAAACCCTAACTTGGTCTTTATCTCACAAATCCTTCATATTGCCTTGGAGCACTCCAAAGACTAATTTTTCACCATATCTTCCCAAGAAGACTTCAAACCCACAATTGTTTTATGAGTACAAATGCCCTTTATGCTCCTTTGTAACATATCAAATTTGTAGATAGGTTTGTTTTGTAACAACGCCCTCTAAAATTAATTGCTACGCTAGAACTAGGTTAAATTAACCCTGTATTTCAAAGCAACTAGATCAAATCGCTTCTCCAATATACCAAACTTCACTCCAAGGCTTTAACCAAGTCACATGGGGTTTGGAAATACAAATTTCATCAAATGAAACAATTTACCAATCACCCTTTCACAAAACCCTATATCTAACCACTACTCCTAAGCCTAATACATAGAGATATTAGGCTAGGGCTTGACCAAACACTACCCTACCAACATGAATAACAACCTAACTAATTCCATTCCATTGATTCATAGCATTTTCCATAGGTGGAATGGTTCAATATTCCATTTTTTCACTCAAATCCTCTTAAATTAGGTTTTTTTGACCACTTTCAGTAAAAAGTCTCTAAAATCCTTCAAACTCAATGAAACTAGATAAATTCAAATCCAAATGATATTTAACTCACTCCTACATTAATTCTAATTCAAATTAGGTCATTTACAAACTGTACTGAGCCATACAAGGTTCTGTAGCAACAAAAACACTCAAGAAATTACAGAAAATAAAGTAAATATTATTGATTTGTCTCCAAAAGTGTCTTTATAAGCTTGAATCGAACTCCTCAAGGAATATTTAAACATTTCCAACCAAAAAGAAATGGTTTCAAACTACCTTTTAAATAAATGACTAATCAGCTTTCACTACAAGCCAAAAATGCAAAATTGCATTGCAACTTTTGCAACATTTGCAAAATCTTGACAAATTTATCTAAAACTAACCCCATGAGACTAAAAACATTAGATATGGTCTAAATAGACCTTATTACATCAAAAATAACTCAACATTATAAAATACCAACATTAGACCCATATTTACATGATGAAGCTAGGTGCCCCTGCACCATACACCTAGGGAGAATAAAATCTCAAGTTCCACTTGAGATCAACTCTTGCATTGTGGTACCATGTTTTTTGATCTCTTCCTCTATCATCCAAGTGGCATCCTCCATTGGAAGGCTTTTCCACTTCATTAGGTACTCCTTATACACCTTGTGCCTCATCCTTTAAGCTACATTTGTGTCCAAGATGGTTTCAAGCTTCAATGGCTAACTTGGTGGTAAATCCTTGACCAAATCTTCATCTGGATCCTCTGATGTACCTACACCTATACCTACAATCACAGATCCTTTAAAAGGACATAGGTCGGAAACATTGAAAATTGGAGAGATAGCCACTCTAGGAGGGAGTTCTATCTCATAGGAATTTGCTCCAAATTTATGGACCACCCTACATGGCCCAATCTTCTTCATCTATAGTTTTGAATACTTCCCTTTTGGTAGCCTTTCTTTCCTCAAATGAGCCAATACCAAGTCCCCCACTTTGAATTGAACCTCTCTCTTCTTCAAATTTGCATGTTGCTTGTATTTTTGCACACTCTTTTGAAGGTTCTCTTTCACTTGCTGATGTATATCCTTCATGGCCACTGCAAACTCTTTTCCTTCAACACTCCTCTCTATACCACTTAAATCTCCAAGTTCAAACACTCCCCTTGGCTGCAATTCATACACAATCTCAAATGGTCTCTTTCCAACACTTTTGTTGACAAAGTCATTATATAAAAACCCAGCTTGGGGAAGAATAAGATACCATTGCTGTGAATGTTGTTTTGTCAAACATTTGAGAAGATTCCCAAGACTCCTATTGACTACTTTAGTCTGCCCATCTGTTTGTGGATGATAGGTAGAGCTAAAGGTCAAGTTTGTTCCCAACTTCTTCCAAAGGGTTCTCCAAAAGTGACCCACAAACTTACTATCCCTGTCAGAAACAATTTTCAATGGTAACCCATGAATCTTGACCACCTCCTTGAAAAACAACCCAACAATGTATGAGGCATCATTTGTGCATTACAGGGTATAAAATGAGCCATTTTGCTAAACCGGTCTACAACAACAAACACACTATCAAAGCCTCTCTAAGTTTTGGGAAAACCCAACACAAAATCCATGCTGATGGATTCCCATGGCCTATTTGGAATTGGAAATGGTTGGTAAAGACCTGCATTTGTACTAGAACCCTTGGTTTTTTGAAAAACAATGCAACTTTCAACAAGTTTTCTGATATCACTTTGCATCTTTGGCCAATAATAATACCTTCTTACCTATTCCAAAGTTTTATCCACACCAAAGTGATCCCCTAAGCTTCCATAATGCTTCTCTTTAATCAGATTAGTCCTCATAGAGCATTTAGGAATACATAACTGAACACCCTTAAACAATAAGCCATCTTGTATCAAGAAAATAGAATATTCTTCATGGAAAGTGCCATTGAACTGATTACAAACAACATAAACATCCTTGAAATCATCATCTACTTCATACATACCTTTCAAAGCATCAATACCTACACTTTGGAGTTTAATTTATTGAACCAACATTTTTCTTCTACTCAAAGCATCTGTCACCTTGTTTGAATTCCCTTTTTTGTGTTTGGTGGTAAAGGTGAAGCTTTGGAGGTACTCCACCCACTTCACATGTCTTTGGCTAAGTTTGTCTTGGCTATTTAAGAAACTCAAATCATGATTGTTAGTAAAAACAATAAACTCTTTAGGAAGGAGGTAGTGTCTCCACTTTTTCAATGATTGAACCATGGCATACAACTCCAAGTCATAAGAAGAGTACTTTTTTTCCTCATTGAGCTTCTCACTGAAAAATTCTATATTTCTTCCCTCTTGACTCAATATTGCTCCAATTTCATACCCACTTGAATCACATTCAATTGTGAACACCTTGTTAAAATCAGGAAATGCTAAGATGGGTTATTGTGCTATTCTTTTTTTCAGATATTGAAAGTCTTTTTCTGCCTCATCAGACCATACAAACCTTTTCTTTTTTTCCCCTTTGATTTTATCAATGATTGGAGAGAAAATATGACTGAAATTCTTCACAATTTTTTGGTAAAAGCTAGCTAGGCTATGGAAACTTCTTACCTCACTAACTAAAGTTGGAGTAGGCCAATTGAGAATTTCTACTACCTTGCCAGGGTCCATCTTCAAAGTTCCTTTTGAAATCACAAAGCCAAGATAGACCAACTCTTCCTTCATGAATTCACACTTCTTCAAATTGATCATCAACTTTTCTTAATTCATCCTCTTCAACACCATGTCCAAATGCTTCAAGTGTTCCTCTTTAGTCTTACTAAACACAAGAATATCATCCAAATAGACAACCACAAACTTACCTATGAAGGGTTTCAAAACTTCATTCATTAATCTCATAAAAGTTATTGGTGCATTTGAAAGTCAAAATGGCATTACCATCCATTCATACAACCCCTCATTAGTTTTGAAGGAAGTTTTCCAATCATCCCCCTCTCTAATTATAATTTGGTGGTAGCCACTTTTGAGGTCAATCTTTGAGAAATAGAAAGCCCCTCCTAAACCGTCCATCAAATCTTCCATTCAAGTGGTATGGGAAACCTATACCTTATGGTTATCCTATTAATTTCCCTTCAATCAGTGCTCATTCTCTAATCCCCACCTTTTTTTGGTGCCAATACAGTAGGAACAACACATGAGCTTACGCTTTCTCTTATGAGGCCTTTGTCAAGAAATTCTTGATTTTTTTTCCTAATCTCTTCATTTTGTTGAGGATTCATCTTGTATGTAGCCTTATTGGGTAGGTTTGCTCCTGGTATAAAATATATATGGTGGCTCACATCCCTTATTGGTGAAAAAGAACTAGGGAGATCATCTACAAAAATGTCTTGGTACTTGTTCAATAAGGCTTGGACTTCTTTAGGCACACTTTCAACCTTGGTTGTTTTCATAACAGATTTAGGTATGATAATAATTGCATACCCCTGTCCACCTTCTTCTTTCATGGTTTTCAAGAATTATTTCTCCCCAACCAACATAACACTTGACCCAACTTTTGTATCTAGGTTTTCATCTTTCAAAGGAGTAATTGTAAATGAACCCCATCTTTTTCAATCACATAGGCATTTTTCTATCCATCATGTTTAGCTTCTCTATCATACTGCCAAGGTCTTCCTAGAAGCAGATGACGAACATTTGTTGGGATGATGTCACACAATATCTTGTCTTTATACCCTCCAATATTGAATTCAACCCATGTATAATCATTAAATAGGACTTGTTGACCTTTATTCAACCAAAATACCTTGTAAGGAGTGGGGTTTGGGATTGTTTTCATCTTTAGCTTTTCAACCATCTCTAAAGAAACCAAATTATCTGTGGAAATGAAATCAACAACTTTACACACCTTACCTTGATATTTCTAGGTGGTTCTAAACAAATATTTTCTTTGTGGAGGCTCCTTCACCACAGGGACTTTGAGCAATGTTCTTCTCATCATCAGAGATTCTCCAATTTCTAGAGTAGCATGCTGAGAAGGAGAGTTGACACTCTCACAATCTTCTTCTTGCACTAATTATGTCCTCCTTTCACCACCATGTGAAGTGGAAGGTTTTTTATCTGGGAACTTCCATGATTGATGGACAAACTGATTACATTGATAGCATCTTCCTAATAATGTGTTGGATCCTCTACCTTGTCCTCCAAATCTGCCTCTACTATTTGATCTCCTACCTCTAAAACCACCTCTTGATTCCAAGCCTTGATCTTGATTACCACTTGTCTCAATTTGTGCTTTTTGATATTTTCCTCTTCCTCCAAAGGATACTCTACCACTGAATTTCTTTCATCTTCCTCTTCCTTTCTTCTCTTGTCTACTTTTTATCTTTTCCTTTGCCTTAATAGCCAATTAGAAGCATTCTTCTACTATTCTAGGGGTGGTAAGACTCATTTCATCTTGTATTTGAAACCTCAATCCATTTACGTATGTTGCTACCTTTTCAACCTCATCCTCAACATGACCTGCTCTAAGACTCCACTTATGAAACTCCTCTATGTAATCCATGGCATCCATGTCCTTTTGTTTCATATTTTGAAGCTTCCTAAATGTTTGAATTGCATAGTCACCAGTAGAAACTGACCCTTGACCTTAGACACCATCCTATCCCATGAATTGATTTTTTCTTTCCCCTTCTTCACTCTCTCTTCTTGCACATAATTCCACCAGGTTAGGGCATGGCCTTTCAACTTTTTTTTAGTAAATTTCACCTTTTTTTCATCTGCTACCTCCTTGTATTCAAAATAATTATCTAGCACATCAACCCAATCTAGCACTTCTTCACTATCTATGTGAACTAAGATCCTAGCACCTACAATAGACAACAAACAAACATATAATTAGATTCCAATGAAAGTTAAGACCAAGATTCCCTATAAAATCCATTCAACTATGCTCAAAATAGGAATAAAATAAGAACACAATGAAAGATGATAAAAATGAACTAAATAATATTAAGAACATGCAAACTCTTGATCTTATGGGGGAGTTGGTGCCAATTTGATGTGGAAATTGGCCCTTTCTAAACTCCTATGAAAGCTTTGATGATTTGATGAAGATTGTGATCCACTTTGTTGAAGGTTGAAGTGTGCTCCAAGATAAAATCTGCATAACCTAGCTATAAAACTCAATGAGATGGATGAAGATTGCTATGAATTTGAGTATAGTAAGTTTACTCAAGTTGTGGATGATAAAATGAGGAATGAGACCTCTTATTTATAGATTAAAAAGTTGGAGAAATGACCAAAATGAAGCAATGTGGGACTAAAATTCAACCAATGGCAAGGTACCACTTGTCAAGATGAGAATGGATGGAGGATGTGCACATTTTGATGAATGTTCCCATAAATGCAATTAGGTGATATTTGAAAATGGTGAAATGACATGTAAGAGGGAAAAGAAATACCTTAAATGCCATTTGGATCAATGCACAAGGACATGTAAGATGAAATGAATGTCTTGTTGGAAGGACAAAGTCCACTTGGATTTTGAATTCAAATTTGAGGGAATATTCCTCCATTATGTCGTATTGAGGGAAAATAGAGATTTAATAAATGAATTAAATCTATTTTCATGTGCAAGTGGCAAAAGCTAGAGGATGGGACATGGATGAGGATTAAATTAATCAAAGGTTAATTAATTTAATGAAGGATTAGATGATGTGACAAATTTGAATTAGATTTATAGGTTAATTTAAATTGAATATGAGAAGAATGTGATGCAAAGATTAATTAAATAAAGATTTTTGATTTGTTTAATTAAAGGAGATGAAGTTAGACTAAACTAAATAAGGTTTTAATTTATTTAATTTAATGGGATATACTTTAGATATTTAATCAAACAAAAGGGATTATTTAATTAAATATGGACATAGGGTTAATTAGATCAGGTTGACTGATTTAATTAACAAGAGAGAAAGACTTAATTATATAAAATGATTTATTTAATTAAGAGAGGAAGATTGATGAATTTAATCAAATAAAGATATTTGATTAAATGGTCAGACTGAGGGATGATTTAAGATGAAATGGTGTTAGTAATCGAGATCAAGTATGTCGGTATATTTTCCATGTCTACATTTTTCCCCTCTTTGAAGCAAAGTTCTCATTGTGTTGATTCAAAGAATAAATTGTCTCTATCAAAAGCTCAATTTTTTTTTTCAATTTCAAAATTTTCCCCAATGCTTCCTCGACGAAGAAAATATGCTGATATATTGCCCCTTAGAGAGACCAGATGAAAATTATGATTTTTGGGTGATCTCACAAAAAAAGAGGACAAGGTGTCCGACATGTCCAAAAAGGCTCCAGGAGGTCAAAAAATAAGGTAAAACACAAAAGATGGTGCAAAACGGGGAAAGATGGTGCAAAACGGCCTTCAAAGGGACAAAAACCTGGTTGGGGGACCAAAACCTTAACAGGATGGCCAAACAGAAGAAAAACCTAATTTTCAAGCTTAAATAGGCCTTAGGGGGCCACTTCCAATTCATTTTCACACCTAGCCTTTAGAGATTCTGCGATTTTGAGCTCTGACACCCTAACGAGATGGTGTAATGACAGCTCCTGATGCACATTTTTGATCGAGTCTAGACATACCAAAGACTTCCTAGAATTGGACCACCGATGATTCAACTTGACCCGAGCTTTGTTTTTCTTTTTTCGCAATCATTAGATGCACTTATAGTTAGGTCCCTAGGGGCGGTGCCATATTGCACCGCTCAAATTTTAAACTAGACTGCTCGGTCTTTTAAATTACACTGCCATCACATGATGGACCACCGTGGTGGAGTTTGTAGTTTGAGTACAAATTTCAAACTCTGACGCCTTTAAGAAATGCACCGCCATGCTTTAAACTCTGGCATCGCGGTGGTCTTTGAAATTAGGGTTTGAAGATAAATTGTGCCACTTTGGAAAAGTGCGCCGCTATGGTGCAGTTTGAGATTTTGAAGATTCTAATGTCATAGTTTGTAAATTTCAAACTACAATGCCTTCACAAGTTACGATGTTGGGGTAACTTTCAGAATGCTGAGATAAGTTTAGTCAAAGATTTTTTGATGAATTTTAACATAGTGACCTTTCCTGATGCAGGAGGAGGTGAGAGATATCTATTTGTGTGAGCACAGGTCTTGAGAGATCTTTGGATATTTGTGCAATTTGACTAAGAGGGACTAGGAGTGCCTAGGAGAGATGGAACTCTGGTACATCGCCTACGCACCGCCTGTGCAGACACACTTTGGCATGATGACATCTCTTGCCGAGAGGAGGCACAATGAGACTTCTTCTTTCCACCTTTCAACTGGTGAGGCCACAGTCACATTAGAGGATGTGTGGCAAATTTTGAGATTACCTATCCATGGTGAGTGAGTGATTTATGACATAGATGCTAGGATGGACACATGCTATGCTGTCCTAGAGACTAATCAGATTGTATTTTGCAATGGACAGATCAAGCTAGAGTAGCATAGGGCCATGGCCTCACCCTACTGCTTGGTTATTGTTGTGATTATATCAGGCCTTGTTGCCCCAGATTGGTGAGACCAATATTTCTGTCCTAGTTGGGGGCTTGCTTCGGAGCGGATGGTCTGACGGCGACCGAAACTTTTTGCTTGGGGCCCAGTTCTTCTAGCCTCACTATACAAAGACCTTCACGAGTTTGCATATTTGAATGATAGAGAACTTGGGGGAGGAGTTACACTTTTACATATCTAGGCATGGGAGCACATCCCTGTGCTTCATCCATGAGTTGCTCCAGTATCGATGGAGCCAGATGATCCAATTGTTTGGCGCTACAGGGGAGGCCTTTCATTTACATGCACATGACAACACTAGATTCCTCATTGGAGGATGGTCCTTGATGACTTGTGAGTATTCAGATGGCGGTCATACCTTGGACAGTCCTCATGGTTTGATGATGTGCAACAATTACTCTTTGCTCGCTAGGACTACTTGATGTAGGGGTAAGAGCATACCATGTTGGAGATGTACCTGTCGGGCAGGGTCCAACAACAGTTCAGAGAGCCGTAGGACAGGCCAGATGATAGTTATGTGGCCATTTTTGTGAGGATAGTGAATGAGGGTGCATGGGGCCGATACATACCTACCCATGAGGTGGTAGAGAGCTTCAAACAGTTGGTGGCCCAGTCATGGCCATATGACCAGGGAGAGGTAGATCCAAGAGTGACACAGGCATACATAGATTGGTTTTGGCCACCTCTACGACTCACAGTGCCAGGGACACCATCCGCTCGACGCAAGGTGAGAGGTAGGGGGCAGGGAAAGGCTGGGGAGGACAAGTTTAGGATCAGGGAGGCTAAGGGGTCACACCAAATCAGCCAGCTCAAGACTAGGAACTCCTAGATCAACAGGATGGAGAGCAGAGGCAGGAGGCCCCTCAAGAGGATCAAGATCCTGGTCACCAAGATGGACATCACGACAAGATCCTAACACCATCCAGGAATGGGGACCAGGATCGGCCTCATGTGCAGCTGCTCCCACATCTAGATCTAAGAGATGGGCAGATTTTGTAGCTGTAGGCCTAGGTACAGACACTGACAACAGAGAGAGATCAGGCTAGGGTTGAGTGGGACCAAGCCATTCTGTAGAGGTAGGCTATAGAGTTACAGGAAGTAGCCAAGATGGGCCGCTAGCAACAGCTAGAGGGCATGGCCGCCTCCTCCTCCCAGAACACAATATCACTCTGGACTTACAAAGAGGTTGTCCAAGAGGCCGATTACTACAAGATGCACTACAATCAAGCTATTTCGAGAGCAGGGAGAGCGCTAGATTTTTCACAAAGGACTAGCCACAAGTCAACAGAGCAACATGGGGAGAGAGCAAGTGGCAAGGGCAGTAGCTAGGAGGGATAGGCCTTTATTTTTTATTAGAGACAGTATTATTTTTGTGCCCTTTGGGCTCATTTTTGATAGCCCCATGGGTTGATTTTACTTATTGACATATATTTGTATATTGATCCAATTTTTTGTACCGTGACAACATATTTGATGATATATGAGATGATGATTTTGATATGATATGCTATGTCCTACTTTATGCTTTATGGATGCTTTATCTTCTATATGCTTATGATTCTATATGATGATGCAATGTGATGAATGATGTGATGTAGTGTTTGATGGATGGATGCATTTCTTTTTCACTATCTTTTTATGCACTTTTTATGATGATTATGTATGGATATTATGCTATGAAAATGCTTAGACTAACAAATCTATTTATGCAATGATGGATGGTATTATGTTATATGAATGTAAATGTTGTATAGTAATGGATGCTTATATATGTAATGCAATGTTATGGTATGATGAATGCAAATGATATGATAGATGTACTTGTGATACTTATGATATGGGATGATTATGTTATGCCAATGGTGATGCAAATGTTTTATGGGATGAATGATTTGTGTAATGCTTTAGAATATATGTGTGGAAGTGCAATATATGTTTCTATATGATATGCTATGTAATATGGATGTAGGATGAATGTAATGATATGCAATATGCTAACGGTTTATGGATGCAGGATGGATGCAATGATATGCAATATGCTGATGGTTTATGGATGCATAATGGATGCAATGATATGCCATTTGAATGATATGCAATATGCTAACAGTTTATGGATGTAGGATGGATGCAATGATAACTATCACGATACCATGTTAGCATGAAAATCAAGAGATAGAAGAAAACAAGAGATTCCAACAAGACATGAGAGGATGATGATGATGGTGATTTGCTTGCCAAGGAGTTGGGATTTTTTAAAAAAGGGCCAATTACCTTATGTTTGATAACACACATAGGTATGATGCATCAAGGTATGAAGAACCAGGATGATGTTGTACCTAGTGTGATGGACTCTGACTCGACAATCAGATAGGAGTATCCTTGTTCACACCTAGTGTATGAAACCTTATTCAGAATGTAGTTCAGATATTTCAAACATCTCAGGCCAAAACATAGAAAAGCAAGCCTTCCTATGTGGTCAACAAGATATTTAAAACATCCTCCCTACCCTTAAACAAAGCACGCATGACCAAGTTATATTACAATAATATACAACAAGCATAATAGATAAAAAGATACTGATCGATGCCCCATTCCTATCTCTCTAAATCCTTTTGTTCAGGATATCATCGAGAGGTCCTTGGAATAAGCGCAATAAGATAAATCAACAGATCAAGATAAAGTAAGGAAACAAACCAATGTTCTTCAAGACCACTAGCCAAGACTAAACTATGGTGATGCCTGATGTTGATGTCCATTGTAGGAAGGATGCTTCCTAGGACATGACTATATTAGATGATTTGATATGGTACTGATTGGATGATAGGCTATTGACACAAAGAGTTGAGTAACTTGTTTACGTACTGACCTAGACTTAAGATTTTGACATTTGAGTTTTCACTTTTGATCTACTAGACTTGTTTTCGACTATTTCACCAAAGGTTGGGGATGATGATTGATTTATTGTGAGTGATGTTTATTGCGGGTGAAAGTGAGATGAGACAGATGGATTTTTCAAATATTTGGATGTTTTTGGAGTTTTGGAAATATTTTTGAGGCTACTTTTGGTATTTTTGGTATTTTTCAAATGTTTTGATTTTCGATTTCCAAATGTTTTGGGGTTTTCTGAGATTTTGACCAAAAGACTAACCTAAAGACCTATCCTAGGGGCCTTAGGGGCTAATCAACAGATTAACCTTGCCTACGTTATACACACAGAGACCACATAGTTTGACTAACACAGACTCGATTATTGATGAGATATGAACAAATTGATTTCTAGTTTATTATGATGGACTCCTAAAGGACTGACCTAAGTGTCTTGGGGGATGATCATAGATCAACCTTGCCTATGTTCAAGGCTCAAAGACCTGTAGTTCGACAAGACGACTTTATTTTTGACTTTTTGACTTTTTGGACCTATTTTTGGATTTTGACATGTTTTGGATGTTTTGGGATTTTCTAATTTTTTGATGTTTTTTGGATTTTTTGATTTTGTGATGTTTTTGGATTTTTTGATTTAAGGACTTCAAGAATATATACGAATCTGATTTGATGAAAACATGCCCTGAGCATGATGCAATAGACTACTTCAATAAAGGCAGGACAAACTAACCTTGAGGATGGGCCGAGTAGTACTAGGAGGGATCATAACATGAATACAATACCAAGCTATGATGTGAATGCCGAATGGATGGGTGATGGATGGAGATATGAAATGCGATGGATGATGGAAGTGTAATGGATGGATGATGCAAAACAAGTTGTGAAGATCCCGGTGGATGGAAAGTACTTATTTACACAAGGCACCTATTTGCCAGGTTTTCACCAAGGTACTTGCCCATAGTGCCACCGAAGTGGTTTCCACTAGAGGACGATTTTTTCTTTATTGTTTTTTGATTCTTTTTTTTATTTTTTTGGATTTTTTTCTTTTTTAAATTTTTTGTTGTCACCAAGACGCTTGTTTGCCAGGTTTTCATTAGGGTAACCATTTTTTTAGGACATTTTTTTTATTTTTTTGAATTTTTTGGTTCTATACCTTGAAAGATTAGGCATAAAACTTTTTCAGATGGGAGCTATTCATAGGCTCCTATAGAGGTTCCCCTTTGGGTGTTGATAACTAATATGCGCCTGACTTATAGCTTGTTGTGATAACAAATGGTCCTAACCACTTGGGTTCAAATTTTCCTTTGTTGTTTGGATTTGGGACGTTCTTCTGATTTTCCTTTAGTACCAGTTCTCCAACTTGGAAAGTCCTGCTTCTGATCTTTTTGTAATAACTCCTCTTGAGTCTGTTCTGATAGACTTGCAAATTATTTAAAGCATCTATATGCCACTCATCTAGTAGCTTCAGCTCATTCAGTCTTGATACTTGGTATTCTTCATCTGTGATGAGGTTTTGTAGTGATATTCTTAGTGACGAGAGCTCGATCTCAATGGGTAATACTACCTCTAATCCATAGACCAGAGAGAAGGGGGTGGAACCTGTGGGTGTACGGATGTTGGTTTGATAGGCCCAGAGGGCAGGATTTAGCTGCAGATGCTAGTCACAACATGTGTCATTGACTTTATTTTTGAGGATTTTCATAATGGTTTTGTTGGTGGATTTTGCTTGGCCATTGCCTTGGGGATAATATGGAGTGGAAAAGCAATTTGAATTTTGAATTTTTCACATAGATCACAAACATCCTGATTCTTGAATGGTGTCCCATTATATGAGATAATAGCTTAGGGAACACTGTATAGACATATTAAGTAATTTAGGATGAACTTTGATATCTTCTTTCCAATGATGTATGTCATGGGGATGGCTTCCACCCACTTGGTAAAGTACTCAATGGTAGTTATGATGAATTTGTGGCCATTAGATGAGGTGGGAGTTATCTTTCCAATGATATCAAGTCCACACTGTGAGAAGGGCCATGGTGTAATAATAGGATGAAGTTCTTGAGTTGGAACATGGATGAGGTCTCCATGTTTTTGACATTGTAGGCACCTTTTGACGTAGTTATGTGGTTCTATTTCCATTGTAGACCAATAATACCCCGTCCTCAGCAATTTCTAGTGCCAAATGTGTGAACCAAGATCCTAGCACCTGCAATAGGCAACCAAAAAACATATAATTAGATTCCAATGCAAGTTAATACCAAGATTCCCCATAAAATCCATTCAACTATGCTCAAAATAGGAATAAAACAAGAACACAATGAAAGATGATAAAAAAAGCTAAATCCTATTAAGAACATGCAAACTCTTGATCTTATGGGGGAGTTGGGGCCAATTTGATATGGAAATTGGCCCTTTCCCAACTCCTATGCAAGCTTTGATGATTTGATGAAGATTGTGATCCACTTTGTTGAAGGTTGAAGTGTGCTCCAAGATAAAATCTGCATAACCTAGCTATAAAACTCAATGAGATGGATGAATATTTCTATGAATTTGAGTATAGTAAGTTTACTCAAGTTGTGGATGATAAAATAAGGAATGAGGCCTCTTATTTATAGATTGAAAAGTTGGAGAAATACCCAAAATGAAGCAATGTGGGACTAAAATTCAACCAATGGAAAGGAGCCACTTGTCAAGATGAGAATGGATGGAGGATGTACACATTTTGATGAATGTGCCCATAAATGCAATTAGGTGATATTTGAAAATGGTGAAATGACATGTAAGAGGGAAAAGAAATGCCTTAAATGCCACTTGGCTCAATGCACAAGGACATGTAAGATGAAATGAATGTCTTGTTGGAAGGACAAAGTCCACTTGGATTTTGAATTCAAATTTGAGGGAATATTCCTGCATTATGCCATGTTGAGGGAAAATAGAGATTTAATAAATGAATTAAATCTATTTTCATGTGCAAGTGGAAAAAGATACAGGATGGGACATGGATGATGATTAAATTAATCAAATTTTAATTAATTTAATGAAGGATTAGATGATGTGAGAAATTTGACTTAGATTTATAGGTTAATTTAAATCAAATATG
This sequence comes from Sequoia sempervirens, assembly GCA_007258455.2. Taxonomy (NCBI): domain Eukaryota; kingdom Viridiplantae; phylum Streptophyta; class Pinopsida; order Cupressales; family Cupressaceae; genus Sequoia; species Sequoia sempervirens. The sequence continues at coordinate 347,795,546 of VDFB02000015.1, read as the reverse complement.
AGAATAATGTGATGCAAAGATTAATTAAATAAAGATTTTTATTTATTTAATTAAACGGGATGAAGTTAGATTAAACTAAATAAGGTTTTAATCTATTTAATTTAATGGGATAGACTTTAGATATTTAATCAAACAAAGAGAATTATTTAATTAAATATGGACATAGGGTTAATTAGATCAGGTTGATTGATTTAATTAACAAGAGAGAAAGACTTAATTATATAAAATGATTTATTTAATTAAGAGAGGAAGATTGATGAATTTAATAAAACAAAGATATTTGATTAAATGGTCAAACCGAGGGATGATTTAGGATGAAATGGTGTTAGTAATCGGGATCAAGTATGTTGGTATATTTTTCATGTCTACACTATCCATCTTCCCACCATACATGGGAAACTTCACCTTCACCTCAACAGTATCTCCCTTGATAGCCTTCAACAACTTAACTATTCTCAACTCATTAGGGTCCAATTCATCATCACCTTGGACTCCTCCTTGAGGGTTTTCATTCTCACCCTCTTCCTCTTCCTCTTCCTCTTCCTCTTCCTCTTCCTCTTCCTCTTCCTCTTCCTCTTCCTCTTCCTCTTCCTCTTCCTCTTCATCACTCTGGTCTTGAGTGACCACACCTCTCTTTTGATTTGAATCTAGTACTACAAGTCTAGCTAGGATAGTTTCTTAAGACTCCATCTATCTCAACTCCTTGGGATGCTTCTCTTTAAATTCTCTAACTTCTCTAGTCGTTGGGTTCTTTTTATGAGGCATCTTTGTTTCCTACAAGCTTCAACATTTTCCCTTCAGTGACCAAAACCTATTCTCTAATACCAATTTGATGTAGATTAGGGTGAAGGTTTTCAATTCAATCCCACTTGAATAAAGTTTCCAATTTGGAAACCCTAACTTGGTCTTTATCTCACAAATCTTTCATATTGCCTTGTAACACTCGAAAGAGTGATTTTTCACCATATCTTCCCAAGAAGACTTCAAACCAACAATTGGTTTACCATTACAGACACCCTTAATGCTCCTTTGTAACATATCAAATTTGTAGATAGGTTTTTTTTGTAACAACACCCTCTAAAATTGACTACTACACTGGAACTAGGTCAAATTAGCCCTATTTTCCAAAGCAACTAGATCAAATCTCTTCTCCAATCTACCAAACTTCACTCCAAGGATTTAACCAAGTCACATGAGGTTTGGAAATACATATTTCATCAACTAAAACAATTTACCAATCACCCTTTCACAAAACCCTATATCTAACCACTACTCTTAAGCCTAATACATAGAGATATTAGGCTAGGGCTTGACCAAACACTACCCTACCAACATGAAGAACAACCTAAATAATGTCGTTCCATTGATTTGTAGCATTTTCCACAAGTGGAATGGTTCAATATTTCATTTTTTCACTCAAACCCTCTTAACCTAGGTTTTTCTGACCACTTTCAGTAAAAAGTCTCTAAAATCCTTCAAACTCAACGAAACTAGATAAAATCAAGTCCAAATGATAGTTAACTTGCTCCTACATCAATTCTAATTCAAATTAGATCAATTACAGACTATACAAATCTATACAAAGTTCTGTAGAAGCAAAAACGCTCAAGAAATTACAAAAAATAGAGTAAATATTATTGATTTGTCTCCAAAAGTGTCTCTAGAAGTTTGCCTCGAACTCCTCAAGGAATATTTAAACATTTCCAACCAAAAATAAATGGTCTCAAACTACCTTTTGAATAAATGACCGTTCAACTTCCAATACAAGCCAAAAATGCAAAATTGCATTGCAACTTTTGTAACATTTACAAAATCTTGACAACTTTATCTAAAACTGACCCCATGAGACTAAAAACATTAGATATGGTCTAAATAGACCTTATTACATCAAAAATGACTCAACATTAGAAAAGGCCAACATTTGACCCTTATTTACATGATGAAGCTAGGTGCCCCTGCACCAAGAACCCATAGCAAATATTAAATAATGAAAAAGCCACTAAAAACCATCACTAAAACCTTTTAAAACAACCAAGCAAACATTGTTGTTAAATCACTTAAATGGTTGATCACATCAACTAACAAATAGATCAAATACCATTCAAACATTCACCATTAACTTCATAAAAAGAAACCAATCATATAATCGGTATTAACCTCATTAAATCATCCCGCAAAACCACTTTTAAATCAAATAGAAACTACTATGCAACAGTGGCACAACACAAGGTTCTAGTTGTTGCTCAATGGAATGAAAAGAGAGCATAAAATTTCAAAAAAATTCAAAGTGCCCAGATATAAAATTGGAGCTTGAACCAATTCATATTTTTCGTTTCAAGTTGGATTCCACCTTTGGTTTCTAAGTTTATGACCAAAAATAAGGTGTTGTTAAGAAAAACGTGTTTTTAACCAAGCTGGGCAAAAAACATGAAAAATGAAAGTGCCCGGATTAAAAATAGGACAACGACCCAATTGAGATATGGGCGTTTCTACATGGAATACAAATTTATTTTGAATTAGTAATAGGTGGTTAATAGGAAGCTATAAAAAACATGTTTTACCAGGCGACACAAAATTGGCCAAAAATGAAATTATTCAAAATTCATTTTGGACTCCAACCCAGTTGAGATTTGGGCATTTCCAGGTGAATTTCATAGTTGGATTTGAGTTTAAACTAAGAGATCTATATAGATTTAGAAAAGAATCAGACTTTGCCCAAAATAAATACCATAACCAGGCTAAAAAGAAAACTCAACAACCAAAATGCCATTACAACACCCAGAGTAGCCAAGACTCCCAAAACATTTAAACACACTCATACATACATTTCTAACTCAAAATTTCAAGGAAAACACTGAAGAATTCCTTAAATCTGCCCCAAATGTGAAGTGAAGAAATGCTCGGTTAGCAAGGCACGATGAGATTTCAAAATAGAGCAGCAAGACAACAAAGCTATGCTAAACTTCTAGAGCCACTACACACAAATTTCTTCTTAGAAATTCTCCATGTTTCTTCCCCAACTCAGCTACCCAAATCGTGGGGTTTTCTCCTCCTTCCCAAAACATAAGTTTTCTTCTCCAAAAAGATAACTCTCCCAAAACAAAAACATATATATCAATGACAAGGCTGTCCATTTTCTTTTAACTGAACTCCTCAACACAATAAATTAAATAAAACATTTAATTAAATAAACTATTAAAGCTCTCCAAAGCAATTAATTAAATCACTAAATATACAACATTCTCTATTACACATAAAAATAATAACTTAAATCCAATATTAAAATACACACAAGCTCCCCAATAAGATTTAGATAAGACTATAAGAGCTCACAAAAAGGATTAATAAAATTATTTAAAATTATTAAATGAAATATATTATTCCCTGAAATAATCAATAAAAATCACTTAAAACAACATATTTAAAACCTCATGGATATAACTATTTAGATCTCCAATCAATAAAACACTATAAAATACCATATATGAAACCATGTCATAACACTAACAACCAAAATATAGCCACCTAATACATTAACGAAAACCTTGACAAAATAACTCAACAAAACATACTAGTAAACCACATGTGATCGAAAGATGCTCCGGACATTACCATTAGGTAACCGGATGATAAGACAACAATACAGGAACACTGCACTAACAAGGTACAGAGGGCTAGGGTGGGGGATGTTTGACCTGTGACTACCTCTAGTAACCACCATCAGGGAATACAAATATGCTTAGACCTGTCGATCCAGGTGGAGTCAATACTCTATACCTAGATCACTCCAATGACACATCAAAGTACATGTGCATATAACATATATCATATATTCGAAGTAACATCAATCATAAGGAAGAGGGTCATGATATTGTAAGCCTCTCGTATACGAGTGTTACGACATCATCCCTTTCCTATCCATAATCATACAAAAGCAATGATAATAGTATATAAACATATAACCATGTAATCCAAAATAATAACTAATCATGATAACCATTCCCATAATCATCAATGTCTAACCTCATTATGATAACATTTAACATTTAGAATACCAAATCAAAATCAAAATTCTATCTTACCCAGGCTAGGGTTGGAGAGGTGTTAGACCAATGGTTTACAAACTAGCATACATTGAATCTCTCCAATATATAGTTTACATACTTACTTTGGCCCCGCTAAACACATATTTTTTATTTATATATTTGAAACTCCATACCCAAAATATACCTAGAAATCATTACTAGTTCTTGATGTCAAACTATGTTTAAAGTTGATACTTTAAATTATAAATCACAACCTTATTTTTTACTAAAAATAGCATATCATCTATGTTCAATGTGGTAATAATGAATCAATATATCTATTTTATAATAAACAAAAAGATTCAGTTTGAATCTTGTAAATCCCAAGATCAGTTGACTCAAATGAAGTAAATTTCTAGTACCACATTCTAGGAAACTATTTGAATCCATACACATAATTTTAATTTTCAAACCAAATACTTATTTCCTTAACAACATAGTGTTTTGGCTATCATGTAGATCTCATCCCCCAAGTCACCATGTAGGAATTTTATATTCACATCCACTTTTCTACATCTAAATAAAAAGGAATATTATGAATAAAAAGAACTTAATAGATGCAAAATTATCAATTGGAAAAATAATCTCACCAAATTTTATCCCCGCAACTTGAGGATATCCTTTCCCAACAAATTTTTCCTTATACTTTTCAGCACCACCATTTGAATTGATCTACTTATTGGACACCCATTTACATCCAATAGGCTTTATCACTTTTTGAAAATCTACCAAGTCTCATGTGACATTATTTAATAACACAAGCATATCCTAATCTATAGCTATTGTCTAGGACTCAAAAAATATCATATACATTACCTCCTTCATAGCTCCAATCACAATAGTATCAATATATGTTAGAACATAATCTTATGTCAAGTCATATCCTTATAATTTTATATGTCATTCTAATATAAGGTTATAAGACCTTATATAGTATATGTTTTACTAAGCATATCCCAGTTTAAATAATTATAATCAAATATTATATAATTAATTATTTATGAATGGTGGTTATTGAATAGGTGTGAATAATACCCCTTTAGGCATTTTCTTGCCCTTTCTCATACATTTAAAGAGTTTCTCTCTCATTTGTTAGAGTGTGAATTTGGAGATTTATAGTGAATTATATAACTATGCACATGAGGTAGTATTCACCATGTGTAAGTAAAGAGAAGTGGCTCCCCAAGTTTGGTCTATGTTTTGATAGACCATTTTTTTAAGTGTTTTAATAAAATCATGATTTGCTTAATTTTCAACTCAAAAGGGTTTTCCCCTTGTATATCTTGTGTAATGTGTTAACTTTATACTTATATGATTCTCTTTTTATGTATTATATATATGTATATATTTAATTATTAGTATTCCAAGATCCTAATTTCTAACAGTATCAAAGAAAATATATATCTCGAATTAGGAGGATTATACCAATCTAGGTGTTGTGTCTATTGAGTGGACCTCTTTAAAAGATAAGGTGGACGTTCTACCTCCTTTTATAAACTATTAGAACAATTTGAACTCTCCTCATTTTTAGGTCCTTCGTTGACTTCAATTTCAAGCTTCTTAGTATTTTGCATTAGTTGAACCATATTTTTCTTCCCATCCCCTTTTAGTACCAACATTTTTGAAGAAGGATTAATCTCTATAAAAATATCATTTCTACAATATAGAAATATCTTAGCCAAAAGGTCCCAAATATTTTACCCTTTCACATTGACAATATAGTTGATGAATATACATTTATTACTTTTTTCTTTAACTTTAACCACTTATCCCTGGGAATGTGTGCTAATACCTAATAACTAAAAATAAAAACATGATTAAATGATGGATTTTCCTATCCATGCCTCAACTGATTACTTTTCAACAAGATCTAATATGGGAGCCCTATTTATTAAATAAAAAATTGTAACAACCAGTTATGCCCATATATTATTATCTTGAAATATATCCCCACTAAGCATACTCCTACCTCTCTCCAGTAATTCCCTAGTCATTTATATAATTCTATTCTCTAGAGGTTTATATAAATTTGTCTTATACCTCTCAATATTATTCTCTTTGTAGACTCTATTCAAAATCTATAAAACAAAACTCATTACTATTATCAATCCCCATAACCTTAATATTATTAAATTATATTTCTTTTTAAATATGTAACTAAATATTTTAAATTTACTATTAACTAAATACACCCATATCCTTCAAGAAATATTATCTATAAGAGATTACATAATATAAATACTTCCAAGTTGAAGGAAAATTAATATATCTAAATACTTCTAAATGATTTAAGTCCATCACCCCAAATGATTTTTGAGAACCAAAATAAAAATAAATGTGGTTATATTTTTTATGTACAAAATAGTTACCAAAATCAAACTCAAAGGTACAATCTTTCATCCCCTTGATAAGATTTTTATTTTTTGGGGGTCCTTAGACCTTTCTCACCTACATGGCCTATTCTATGGCACCATAATTTATTCTCTAAATTAAAATCTCACTTAAGTATCCAAAAACAACAAACATTAAAAGGAGACACAATACTTCTCTTTCCCACTAGTTTTGATGGTGAAGGTGTATATTTATTGATGTCTTCACTATAATAAAATAGGAACTATTACATTATATAATGCATGTTTTAGCTAAAATGTATAGTTCGCATGCGAACACCCATGGTGAGAACCTTATTTTCCTAATCCATGCGCATGCTTCACAAGAGGAAATAATCTATGCACTACATCATTGAGCTCACCAACTAACAATTTTTTTTTTTTGTGTCAAATGAGGGATATGTTCAACATGTTGTTGATCCCATTCACTCATACATCAAGAAATTTAATTTAGACTTTACCATATCCATCCATTCTCAAATGAGAATCATCACTATTGTATACCTTTCCATACTACTATTATTTAAATTTTAGAAACCACCCTTGATGCAATATCATATGGAAGGAAGCTCTAGTGTCTATCAAAAAACAAATTCTAGGTACATGAGTTACCAAGTCCATGCCAAAGGCATCTACATTATCTTGAGAATACTCTTTAGACTAACAATATGAATAATTTTTTTTTTTTACTTTTCTCCTATTTTTAGTCTTCACAAAAGTGCTCAGTATTACCATAGTTATAACACTTAGCCTTGAAATTTCTAGGAAATTTGGATCTCTAACTAAATTTAGACCTAGTCTTTTCTTTATTATTTTCCTTCTTCTTTCCTATCATCTTCAGTCTTCCTTGAAAAAATAGGGTGTCCTTAGTAAAATTATAATATTTTTTCTACATCTCCTTTGAGATTAAAGAAACCACTACCTCATCCATTTTTTTTATTTTTAAGAAGTGCTACTTTATGCCATCTCTAAGTGATTTGACAAATCTAGAAAATAACATAGAGTTGTCACACATTTATCCTCCTTTATTTTTAGTCCAACAAAATACTTGACTAGATGACAATTATATTGAACTCATTTGAATGCTCAAATACAAAACCAACATGGTTCATTCCTAAGTTGTATATATTCATTATCAAGAAAATGTTTCTAACCAGAGGATTTACCCTAGTACAATTCTCCCAACCTCTTCCAAAGATCTTGTGTAATAGCTTCATCATGTACACCAAGAAAAATTACACTTCACTAAGAAAAGCCTAATGAAACATTTCTCCATTATATCCAATATATTCATGTCATCTTGTGAAATTATAATGATTTGGATCTAAATATATTATCCTATGTATTTTTTCCAAAACTATATACTCCATCTTGAGCTTCTACAAATCAAACTTAGTTCTACTAAACTTATATATATCTATCCTTTATGTTCTTGTCATTCTATTATAAGAAAATATCCTTCCATTAAAGTTCTACCTAAACTAAGATTAGAACAAAACCTCCTCCCTAACACTTAAGACTTGAGGTGATCATACTTTGATACCAAATGGAAGAAATAAAATGTGTTGAACACACTTCTTACACTAAACTATGAGAGGAGTTATGTGTAAAAATTAAATTCATCATATAGTTACAATGAAATAAACACAAAAGAAACATAACATAACACAAATAATTTATGTGTAGGAAGTGTTTCTTGGAGAAACATACTTACACTCCAAACAAACATAATTATTAAATATTAGTAATTAAATGGTTAAAATACACTTACAAAGTCTAATCCTTTCTAGGAGTATAACCAGTGAGAAATCTAGAGAGATTCTAGTAGTATAAGAGTACCTATAAAATTCACTATATAGCCTCTATCTTAAGAACTTGATAAATATGAAAAAAAATATATAAAATCATAAGTTATTAGGAAATATGGAGATAAAACCACTTAAAACGTGGTTCCCAAATCTATAGTCAAAATCTAATGCCCAAATCCTAAGATAAGTTCACTAGATAAAAATAACATATTTCTTGTACATGTCATAATCTTTTCATAATCCACTCACCAAATTGGGAAACTCCACTTTGAATCCATTATCTCTATTCAAATTTTACTTGTAAAATGTCATAACATATGTCATAGGTTAGTCAAATAGGTTATCAAATCTCTTATGTGTCATGAATTATATTGTGTTTCCAATGTGGAAGGCACAACTTCTAGGGGCCATAAATTTTGTATAAGAAGCCAATTGAATATTTGTTTTAAATAAAATATCTTGAATAGATGCATGTTTTTTGTAAGCTCAAACTAAGGGTCACTTTTATATTTTTTGAGGCAAAAATCAACCTCTAGAGCCATAATTAATTTATCTTGTGTCCTATAGTAAAAAAATTACATTTTTTTATTCCAGACCTCTCTCACACTCTCTCCTTCCCTCTCTACTCTCTATCTCACCATTCTCTCTCTCCTTCCCTTTATAATTCTCTTTATCTCACCTCTCTCTTTGTCCCTCCTTCCCTCTCTAGTTTTCTCTATCTCACCCCCCTCTCTCTCTTCCTCCCACCCACTTTCCCTCTCTACTTCTCTTTATATAGCTTATTCCTCTCTACCTCTCTCTCTCTCTCTCCCTCCTTCCTCTCTCTTAATCTAGATCATCTCTCTATCTCTCTCACTCACTCTCCCACCATGCCCCATATTTATCTCTCACTCTCTCCTTCCCTCTCTACTCTTTATCTCACCATTATCTCTATGTCTCTCTCTCTCCTTTTATCTATCTCACTTGTCTCTCCACCCCTCCTCTCCCCCCCTCTCTCTCCTTCCTTCTCTACTCCTATCTATGTCACCTCTCTCCCTCCATACTTCTTCCTCCCCCCCCCTCTATCTCTCTATCTATCTACTAGAGACAGAGGTAGGAACATGGAGGGAAAGGAAAGATAGAGAGAAGTAGAGAGGGAATTAGGGAGGGAGGGAGAGGTAGGTATGGAGATATAGGTGAGATAGAGACCAATAGAGAGAGAGAGAGAGAAAGGGAGAGGTAGGTATAGATAGAGAGGGAATGAGGGAGTGAGGAGGTGGTAGGTGGGAGAGAGATGTGAGATAGAGAGGTGTAGAGAGAGAGTGGTAGGGAGTGATAGAGGGGGAGGGGAGATAGAGAGGAGAGAGGGAAGGAGATATGGAGGGAGAAGTAGGGAAGGAGAGAGAGGTGAGAGACAAAAATATAGAGAGAGAAAGTGATAGGGAGTGATGGAGGGGGAGGGTTGATAGAGAGTAGAGGGAGAGGTATGAAGGGAGAGAGAGAGAGGTGAGAGAGTGGGAGAGATGGAGGGATAGGAGAGATAGAAAGAGGGGGGAGAGGTAGAGAGATAAGTTATATGGAGAGAAGTAGATAAGGAGGGAGAAAGGGAGGGAGAAAAAGAGAGATAGAGAGAGAGTGGTTAGAGAGTAGAGAGGGAAGGAGAGAATGAGAAAGAGAGATATTGAGGAGGGAGGGAGGGAGAGGTAGAGAGATGAGGGAGGGATAGGTAAAGAGGGATAGGTGAGATAAAGAGTAGAGAGAGCTCGGGAAGGATGTATGGTGGTAGAGAGAGAGGGGAGGGAGTGAAAAGTAAAGAGGGATAGTTTGGATAGAGAGAAGTAAAGAGATATAGGAGGAAGTGGAAAAGAGAGAGGGAGAGAGAATAGTGATATAGAGAGAAGTAGAGAGAGAGAGAGAGTGGGGAGGAGAGAGAGAGAGAATGGGGAGAGAGGGTGAGGTAGAGAGATGAGGGAGAGGATAGATAGAGAGAAGTAGAGAGGGAAGGTGGGAGGGAGGGAGATAGAGGGGTGTGTGTTTGTGTGTGTCTAAGAGAGAGATAATGGTTAGATAAAAAGGAGAAGAGAGTGGGAGAAAGAGAGGGGAGGAAGGAAGGGAGAGATAGAGAGAGTGTGTATAGGTAAGGATAGGGTGAGAGAGAAATATGGGAGAGACAAAGGAAGAGGTAGGGAGAGGGATATATAGGGGTGTGTGTGAGAGAGAGAATGGTGAGATAAAGAGAACAAGTGAGTGAGACAAAAAGAGGGGGAGTGAGGGAGGAAGGCATAGAGAGTATATAGAGAAGGAGAGAGTGAGATAGAAAGAGGGGAATGTAGGTAAGGATAGTAGGAGAGAGATAGAGAGAGGAAGGGAGAGGAGAGATAGAGATAAGTAGAGAGGGAAAGAGGGAGGGAGAGGTAGGGAGGGATATAGAGGTGTGTGTCCATGTGTGTGTGAGAGAGATAATGGTGACATAGAGAAGAGAGAGTGAGAAAGAATGATGGGGGAGGGAGGAAGGGAGAGAGGGAGAGAGGGAGAGAGAGGGAGAGGAGAGAGAGAAGGAGAGAGTGGTAGAGAAAGAGGGGGAGGGAGGGAGGGAGGGAGAGAGAGAGAGAGAGAGAGAGTGTGTGTGTGTGATGGAGGGAGAGGGAAGGAGAGAGGGAGGGATAGGTATGGAGGGTGGGAGAGAGAGGTTAGATAGAGAGAGAAGTAGAGAGGGTGTGAGGGAGAGTGATATGGAGAGAGTGTTGAGATAGAGAGAAGTAGATAGGAAGGAGAGGATGAGAAAGAGAGAAGGAGGTGGGAGGGAGAGAGAAGTAGAGAGTGATAGGTGAGATAGAGAGAAGTAGAGAGATAGATGTAGATAGAGGTAGTAGGGAGGGTGGGAGAGAGATGGGAGGAAGGGAGAGGTAAAGAGGGATATGTGAGATAAATATAATTAGAGAGAGTGAAAGAGAGACAAAGACAATGACAGAGAGATAGAGAGAGAGACAAAGAGAGGGAGGGAGAGGAGAGATAGTATAGAGGGAGGTATGGAGGTAGGGAGGTAGGCATATGTGAGATCGAGAGACAAAGAGAGATAGTGATGGAGGGAGAGTTAGGTAGAGAGGTAGAGGGGAGATAAAGATAATTATAGAGGGAAGGAGAGGTAGAGAGAGAGGACATATAAAGAGAAGTAGAGAGGGAATGAGAGGAGGGAGAGTTAGGGGGATAGAGAGGTGAGATAGAGAGGTGTAGAGAGAGTGGTAGGAAGTGATAAATGGAAAGGTAGGTAGAGAGAGAGATTGGGGAGATTAAGAGTAGAGAGGAAAGGAGAAAGGGATGGAGAGGTGTGGAGGGAGAAAATGGGAGGTGAGATAGAGAGAAATAGAGATAGAGTGTTAGAGAGTGATGGAGAGAGAGGGAGAGGGGAGATAGATAGTAGAGGGTAGGATAGAGGTAGGGAAAGTATGGAGAGAAAGAGAGAGAGAGAGAGAGAGAGAGAGAGAGAGAGAGAGAGAGAGAGAGAGAGAGAGAGAGAGAGAGAGAGAGAGAGAGAGAGAGAGAGAGAGAGAGAGGGAGAGAGAGAGAGGGAAGGAGAGGTAGGTAGAGATAGGGATTGGGAGATAGAGAGTATATAGGGAAGGAGAGAGGGAGGGAGATGTATGGAGGGAGAGAGGGAGGTGAGAGAGGTGGGATAGAGAGAAATAGTGAGAGAGTGGTAGAAATTGGAGGGAGAGGTAGTAGAGAGAGGGAGAGGGGAGATAGAGAGAAGTAGAGAGGGAAATCAAGTTTGCATATGTTTCAATGTCAAGTCAAAAAACACTTGGGTAATGTTAAGCTCTCTATTAGCTATCTAACCCTATAATTTTTTTCACATTTTGAGTATGTTAAGGTTTTCATCTTTAATTTTTTTTGTTGGTGTATCTATTTTTTGTGAAGAACTAATGCTTGGTATTTTTTACTTTACTTTTAATCGTTTATCAAATTTTCAAATAAATTAAATTTTTAGAAACTAAACTCCATTTACATTTATTAAAAAAAATGATTTTCAATTACTTTTCAAAAAAATTACTGGGGGCACACTCAAATTTCAATTTTTTAGTATGTGTCCACTTTGAAAATTAGTAAAAAGTCATATATTCATTAAAAATTAGTAGAAAACTTAGAGATAAACTACATGGTGTTAGCTAATTTCTCATCAAAGAAATTTTTAAAATACTGAAAAAATATAACATTTAAGGGGGGCCACACTAGATGTTATGTTATATTTTTTTGAAAAAAATAGGACCAATTTATATGGCCCCCTTTTTGAACCTTTTAATCCTAACTATTTTTTAAAAAAATATTAGTTTAGAAAGGATATTTGGAACACTATGACTCTTTTTTTTGTTGCATCTTAAAATTTTGAGTGCAACTATCTCCTGTTTCTCATCCAAGATCAATCTTTCCCTCTTTAAGAAAAAAATGGCCACTTAAGACCTCTTTTTGGTCCCCCATCTTTGTGCGCTTACCCTTGTAGTGAATTCTCACTATGAAAAAGAGGTATTATTGGCAATGTGAAAGAGAGATGTGTTATCCCAATGTTCTATATATATTTTAATAGTTAAAATTATGCTTTGTGCAATTTTTTTCCTAAAAAGTTTTCCCATGTATATATTGCTTGGATGGTGAAGGGATTCATGTTAAAGCTTGTGTGGTTAGGATTCCCTGTGGGTCTTTGAAGATAATTTTGTTCAAGGGGTTATTGTTATCTTGGAGGGTATTATCTTTAATATTTCCTCTCTAATCTTACTTAAGAGTGTGGGTGCTACTGTTGTTTCTATGGCTCCCCTTTTCAAAAGACTAGTCCCATTGTTTGGTATTTTGGTTGGGTGGTATTTAATGTTCTATCTCAAGATCTTGGTTCTCTTGGTGAGTAAGGGAGCACTTATTTCCTTTGTTTATAGTTGGTTGTTCTTGGTTGGGTTATGTGTAAGGACTTTTCAGCTATCCCGGATGATTTCTTGGTTTTGGAGAACCTATGTTTCCCTTTCTTCAGGAGTGTCTTCTCTTTTCCATATTTCTCACTTTATTCCTATAGAGGTGGTGTCCTCTCCTTTTGACATGGAGTTGGAACTAGGTAGTTTGGTCAAGAGTCCATTGTTGAATATTTCCTTGGTTACGGTGATTGCTATGGTTTCTACTAATCTGCTACTAGTTGGGTTACATTTAGAGTTTATTTTGAAGATGCAAGTGTTGTTTTCTCCTATGGTTTATAAGTTCATCTATTTTGCAAGTTTCTTCCTTTTCCTTGGATATTAAGTTTCCTTTAGAGGTGGGAACTTCTAATATTGAGGTGGAGACCTCTACTTTTTATGGTGGAGGTTTGTTTTGTGGCTAAGGTTTCTCTCCTACTATTCCTTTTGAGGTGGAATCCATTCATATGGAGGTGGAGTGTGGATTTGTTGGAGAGTTGTTTCTACTGTGAAATTGAGGTTCTTAATTTCTTCTCCTATAGAGGTGGAGAGCTAGGTTTGATGATGTGGGTGGTATTTTTCATCCAAAAAATGATTTTGTTGGATCAAGAAATCAATTTTCTAAGCGGTTTATTCATTATTTCCTTACTGTTTTAGGTTGTGTTGACTTAGGTATCTTTTTTGAGCATTTGGTGTTTTTTCTCTTGATTGATTTATGTAGGTTTTGTGTTTAGATAGGGTTTAAGGTCCCTATAAAACCTAGTTGTAAAGAGTTCTAGGTCCCCTTCAAAACCTATTTACTTCATCTTGGGTTGTATTGGTATTATTTCGTTGGTTGTTGTTGTTGAACTATTGGTTAGCTCTATTTTATCTTTTTACAGCTTCTTGTTAGATAGGGTTTCAAATCCCTTCAAAACCTATTTGTAAGGGGTTTTGGGTCCCCCCAAAACCTATTTTTCCCTTGTAATCAAAAGAATAATATGCATAAAGTATTATTATCAAATGGTCTAACTATTGATAATTGATTAAATATTTTACTTTAAAATTGATTTCATAAAAAACTAAATTTAAGTTAAATAAATTGTAAATAGTGAAATATTTTTTTATGGCTACAATTGTCAAAATAAAAAAGCAATAAATTAAATGAAAAATTATATTATAGCATTAACTAGAATTAAAAAAATTATTTGAAGTAAATATATATTTTGCATGCAATTTTGATTGGATGCATGTTAGACATTCTTTGTATGGAATTGTTCAAGAATGCATTTATGAGCATGAAGAAAGTGTGAGCGGGGATTTCTAGAAAAATGGAAAAAACCTAGAAAGGGTCTTTAATACATATTGGGTGGTAGACAATTATGGGAGTAAGGTGGTTGCAAGAACAAAGTAAGGCAGAACCTTGGGAAACAGAGGGATTTAGGTGACTCTTCTTTTACCTCCAAACATGGTGATTCATAAGGAGGGGGGGGATTTCTCACTTTTTCTTAGGTGCCTCAGTGTCACAGATTCGATCCATTATTTTTGTTTTCCTTTCTTTTCAAAAAAAGATAATAAGATATAATAAGTTAATCGATATATATTTTTCTATGAGAAAATATGGAAATGGTGGGAATATGGGAAATTTTGATCACTCTGAGTCTCTACCAAGGAATGGAGTGAGGTTTCTAGATTTTTTTAATATCCTTAGCCATTATTCGTGGATAGGAAAGATCCTCAAACCTGTCAAGAAGAAGAAGATAAAAAGATTAAGAAAATACAAAGACTTTTTGGGGATCCAAGGAAGCTTGGCGTGAGGAGGAAAGGAATTGAGGGAAATACTATGTGAAGAGTCAAAGAGAAATCACTCTACAATTATGTTTTGATTCAGTTTACATCTGTGTGAAAGTATCTAAAATCCTTTCAACCAATTTTTTGCACAATCACTACATCTTATGAGACTACTTTTCTATTAGGCATTTTGTCTTGCAATTCACACATCATTCTTCCCAATTCTACATGCATGCTTTCTATGGAAGAGACCTATTAGCTATGAAATTACTTTATCCATTACGACCTCATTGATCTTAAAATGTATTGTTGTTTCCAACTGATGGTCTAGCATCTCCTAAAGGGTAGCTACTCCTTATACTCAGAGACCCTAGGTCAGTGGCCAACAAATAGGAGATGACTGATTGGAAAGCCTCTCCTTTCTACTTTAGGCTTTGCAGGACCAAGGTGGGTATCCCTATTCGTTAAGGAAATTCATCATACTACAATGGTGGGAAGCCTTCAATGTGCTAAATCATCTACACAACTCTCCCTTTTCTTCAATATCTTGTGGTAGTATGGAAAGAAAACATAAAAGTAAATACATGAAAGTAAAAATTTCTTTTGAATTAAAATTGGATCCACCTCAAATCTACGCTTATGAACATAGAATGACCAGTGCCTTATCCATACTAAGTCCAAAAATGAAGTAATACTCCTACAATAGACCCACCCTAGATTCTTATAAAATTGTTTCCTTACAACAAGAAACCAACAAAAGAACAGAACTATTAGACTTCTTTGAGATCCTTATTGCATCATCACAACTTAACATATGAACTAAAAGAGATTACTTTTCTCCTTGAATAGAAACTAACAAATCATACATTCATGGTCAACAAATGTGATATGACAATAAATACAACCCTCAATGATTATATTGATTCAAAGACTGTGAGTACAATAGTGGAGAGAATAATAGAGCTTATACAAACATAAAATGTGAAATGGAATGAACATTCAGGTCATCTATTGTTATTATAAAGAAAACATTACAACATTTCCTTCCTAAGTGCAAAAATCACTATATAGACTAAGAAAAAGGCTTACAAAGATTCAAAGAGGATGGAACCTTGACAAAATGTACAAAATTATCCTTTATAGTGCAAGCATAACTTAGATTCAAATTTGAAATTGACAACCCTAACCAAACTAGGGTTTTAGACTAAAGCACCCTATTGAAACTGCAGTCCGTCGAGAATTTCCCCCCAAAATGATGCAACCACCAGAATTGAATGCTCTTGACACCTTGAGCACACTCCAACAAAGTCATTCATAAATGTAGGCATGGTACTCCTGTGAAATCGACGATCACAGTCAAGAAGAACATACCCTGACATCGATTTCATTCTCTGCAACACATCAGGACATCAATGGTGCCGCTCAACAATAATTTTTTCTTGGGAGAAGAAAAAATCCGATCTATATCTATCTTGAGTTGATCCTGGTAGTTGGTTGTAGATATGCCATTTAAGTAATGGAATGTCTTTTCCTACGAACAAAAGCAATTAGCCATTAGGGAAATCACATTTTGAATTGTGGTCGTCGATCAATCCTAATCATGCCAAGATCCATTGTTAAACACTCACTATAGACAACTTTAAAACCCGACCATTGGATTTAAACACTTTAAATCAAGGTTGCATGATCATTACTATAAACATCATCACATGACTCACAATAACAATGTGAGTCATCCAATCATGCAAATCAGGTAGTGCCACCTATCGGCCCACATCATCATCTACTACTACATCTACTACCTCTGTAGGTCCCACTAGGGACACGTGTCACCAGCCTGCTAATCCCGCAAGATTTTGGAAAGTAATATTTTATTCATGTGGGGTGCGTGGGGAATGACTGAGATACATTCAATGCATTCACTTTGATATTTGTCATTTGATCAAGGGCCCACCACAATTGGCACCAGTCACAATTTCCTTTTGCCACATGCCATTATCCTCGCTCGCTAGGTCCCACATAGAGAGCTTCCTCCATTATCACCAAGTCGCCAAAAAACTAAACCTAAGAACCTCATGTCGAAGGTTATGAAATTTTGAGAACCAATGATATGTTGATTGAGGGCCCACCTGAACATGTAAAAATTTAATATGTACATGAGTATAAATCATGACGTAAAATGGGGTCACCTTAGGAAATAAGACTTAGGGGATGATAAAATATTAAAGGCCCGCGACTTAGGGAAAGATCAAACATTTGAAATGGGTAGGCGAACGAAAAAACAAGGTAAAAGGGCCAATGCACACACAACCACCAAGACATAAGTCATAACTTAGATGACTGGGAACTGGGCATAGGAGGTCAACATGAATTTAGAAGAAAAGTAATGCCAAGGGTTTAGGGTTTTATGATATAAGGGTTTAAGCCTTTTATGCAATTTTTGAACCCTAATCAGACAAAATGGAGGAAATTCAGAGGCACAAGGGGCAAAAAATAATTGAAATGGCCATGGATTTTACAAGTACCACCAAAATGAATGTTTCATCTGCTACTCACTTATACTTGATAGTATCTTAATCCGTTTTTATTTAACCCACCATAAGACCTCTTATCTATGAGGCAGTTTTCCCAAACATTTTCATGCCTCAACTGAGATTCCACATTTCTTACATGTCTACCACCACCTCTTTAGCTATTATATCTAGAGAATATGCTTGGAAATATGCTTTGATGGTATTTGATACCTTATTTTCAAGCCGTAGACCTGAAGATTTTGGCAAGGCTTGCAGATTATGTTTTACATCTTCCATTTGTATTTGCCTTAAAGTTTCTAAAGCCCTTTTCAATGAATTTGGGCTACTATCGTATAACTAATGCAATCCAGAAGACCAAATTCTTTGTGGGATTTTGTCAAATAGTACTGGTGAACAGTCCCTTTTTCTCATTTTTTCCTACATGAATACCAAGATAGTCGCAACTACTAAATTTAATACTACCACAACCATCAATATTGTATTACCATTAGTCCAATAGAAAAGGCTGCGAACGTGTTGGAAGATTTATCTATGGATGGAATATCTTAGTTACATGATAACATTGCTTGATCTAATGGTGGTTAAATTATTAAGAAAGCTAGTAATAGTGCTTTTGAGTGTCTCATTTGATAATGAATTTATAAAAAAACTTATTTACTACTTAGGTATCAAGCTATTAAATTGATCACATTAAATTTTAGATGGTAGTGTAGACACTAAAAAAATGTCCTAAATGATATCATGTGCACTCAAATCAGGTTTACTAATATCATTTCCTCATAAAACCCATCCTCTTTTCCCTTAATTGATTAAATTGACCTAGCTATTTAATTAATTATGCCATTTGCATCTATTAACCTAATTAGTTTAATCAGGTTAATTCACCCACTTCCATGCTATCATTGTTGGTATATGGCTTCTAGTGTTGTCATTGATGGCAACCTAAGTCATTGATTCGGTCTACACTTCAATATCTAACCATACCGGAAGATAGAGTAAAGAACAGGGTATCTAGATGAAGTTGAATCTGTCAAAGTGGTTTGCATTATCAGGTTATTAGTTTTGGTTGTGGATCTCAGGGAAGGCCTTTGGGTATATGAAATGTCTTACTCTCAAGTATTATGCTATCACATCAATCGGTGTACGAGTTACGAGATTTGGTAGTTCAATTTTCTATTCATCAGTGTATGAAATCCGACTAAGTAAATGTGGGGTGTTATGGATGATTAGGGAAAAATTGTTTAAGGTATTTTCGTATTGAAGATTTTTTTTGGGTCCTCACTATGTTGTAGCTGACTCTTATAGATGCGCATTAAATGTTATTCATGTTTTGAGCCAATAGTTGGAAAAGATTTTCTATTTTATTGAAGCCGACATATAGCAATTGAATCCTTGGTGGCTGATATATATATGAGATCGGTTAATTCATTTTTATGTTTATATGTGTGAGTGTTTGATATGTGTGTGTATGTGTGTGAATATCAGAAGAGTAGTTGAGCGATTTTCACTTGTGCAGAAGAGGATTTTGGGAAATGAATTAAGGCAGAGCAGAGCGAAGTGCAGAATCAAAAAGAAGGTCCAAAATCTAATCTATGAGCCTAATCGAAACTGTAATAAGGAATTTGTAGATGTTATCTTTTCAGTTCAAATTTTTGATGTAATCCAAATCTTTGTAAGGTAGTGAGCTCTAGGAACTGTGCCTAAATGCAAGTGCATTCCCCATTTTGTGAAACACTTATATTTGAGTACTCAAATTGTGGATTGGCCTCAACCATGGTTTTTCCCCTAATAGGGTTTCCACATAAAAATCCTTGTGTTATGGTGTTGTGGATTATTGTTTTATGTTTATGCATCTTTCCTTTGATTGAATGTTTTAGGCACTTGAGAGAATAGATTAATAAAGTTAAAAATTGCACAACACTGATTCACCCCCCTCTCAGTGTTGCTTGAGTCCAACAATTGGTATCAAAGCTAAGTTCCTTGGAAGAAGTTTAACATCTTGACGTGGATCCCAGAATGTTATGGACTCTGGTAGTCTTTAGCAACAACTTTTGGTGGCACTTGATAACCTTGATCAGTCTAAAGTAGAAGTCCAGGAATTGAAAGAAAATCTTAAGGATGTTGAGAAATTCATTCAAAAGTTGAAGGATCGTATTATTAAGTCTAGGGAGAAGAGAAAGGATCTATGTGATCAGATTAAGCAAAAAGAGAGCAAAAGCATGGATGATGTTCACCTAAATCAAACCTAGAAGGAAATAACTGAAGAATGTGAAAATCTTGCGAGAGACAATGCTACCTTAAAGCATGAGATGGAATCTATGGTGATTAAGATGACTAAGGAGATTGAAGAAAGTAAGAAGAATGAGGAAAAACTTTTCCAGCCCCTAAAAGAGAGATTTGATGAATGTACTAGAATTAATGGAGAATTCATTCAGTTGGAGATTGAACTGCAACAATCCAAAAACAATGAAGAAGAGCTTGAAAAATAGATTGTTATTCTCAGGGATGAACTTGCTATTGCAAATGAATACAAGGAGAAGTTTGAGATTAGCATTGTTAAGCTTGATGAGCTGACTCAAGGAAAAAAGAATGGAAACGACAAGTGAGGTCTTGGATATAAGAAAGGAGAAAGTTTTGGATCTGAACAAAGGAATTTCAGGCAAGGAAATCTAATGAACAAAGAAAAAATACTTTCGATAAGAAAAACTAATGCTCAAAAGTTTAATGGATAATGTTTTTTCTACAATAAATTTGGTCATATGGCTACTCAATGTAGGAGTAAAATGAAATCAAGTGATCCATCATCCTCTAGTCAGTGTTTCAATTGCAATAAGTTTGGTCAGAAGTCAATTGAATGCAGAAATATGTCAAACAACTCTAGGAATGTAAAATGTTATACCTGTGGAAGATTTGGGCATATTGCTAATCAGTGCAGATCAAGAAGAAATCAATGGAATGATTGGTCTAGACAAGGAAATGTTGTGTGCTTCAATTGCAACAAATATGGTAACATTGCAAGATTCTGCAAAAAAAAAAATGGATAGAAGAGGTTCGACATACAAAGGCAAAAATACGCAGAAAGATGATAAAGAAAAAGGGAAAGTGATTATGGATGAAATAAGAGATCAAATGAAGACATGGGTGAATAAGAGTTCCTCTATTATAGGAAATGAATCAGCACCAGAACTTGCTTCTATTAATTCCTCTGGGAATTAGTTTTAGGCCTCTGGCCTAGGGGGAGTTGTCAAGAAAATCCTTCAAACTCCCTACCGATAATTGACATCGAGATGTGGACGACTGCAATGATTGCACTGATATTCTACAGATGTTGTTGAAATAGTTGGAAAGAGTATTATGTTGAGTTGAAGGTCCATAGAATTTTTTGTTTGATGACTGAGAAAACAAGGTATTCAAATAAGTTAGGGAAAAAGCATTTACTCAAAAATAAGTTAGGTGTGCGAGTTACAAAAAGAAAGTTGAAACCCTCATTTGCAACTTTGTATTGAAGAGAAGAAGAAGGAGAGCACTCTGCATTAGAATTTCAAAAGCATTTTCCGTGGTGGAACCCTAATCCATCAGGTACTTATGTTATATTGAGAAATTTTAGTTTAATTTGGTGTGCAGTTGAAGAACTTATTTTCAAGACATGGGTATGAAAGGGAAAATGGAACAAATCAAAGAAACGATAAAACTAGATGAGTATAGTAGTGAGATGATTAGAGCTGAAAGAAACATGTTGTCATACGATGAATTGGAATGGTTGAATGAAGAAAAGCACAAAAGCTTGGATATTTGGAGTGAATTTACCTATTTGGAAAATGTAGAAATTGTTGAGTTTATTCTAGATAGATTGAATGATGATATTTTGACTCTGGATAAACCCTACCATATCTCAAGAGAAGTTATTGGAATTGTAACTGGGTTATACAAAGTTTGGGATGTTCCGAGGAAGAATTCAATTCAAAATAAAGAAGTCGAAACCCTAACTGGAGTAATTGGAGATAAAAGGGCATTGATAATATCCACAATTAAAGATTTAGTGACAAGGTACATTGCACATGGAATATCCTACAAAATCTTTTTCAGAAACAGAGAAGGTGCAATTTCAGTAGGTGTTGTTTATATTTCTCACAAGATGATAATGGAAGATCAAGATTTTGACCTTTGTGGATTAATGAAAGATCAACTGATGGAGAACATGCAATTGACAAAGAAGATAGATTACCCTTTCAGGTTTGGCACTCTTGTTATATGCCTTGTGATGTATTTTCTAAATTGCTTACCCCTGAACAACAACATAATATGGGAAGAGAGTAAACCAGCTTGCAAGCATATTTACATATATTCTAACAATTTGGAAAACTATGATAAAGTTTATGAAAGTTTCTTTAATGGTTTGCTAAGAAAGTTTGGGTCAATTGGTATTTCCATTCCAGTAAGGGAACTTGAAGTTGGTTCCTCCTCCGGTGAGATGGAAAGAAAGAAGAAAAGAGCAAAATAAATTGTTGTTTGTACTCCACCAGCATGCAAGACTCCAAGAATTGAAGGGAATGGAAAAGAACAAGTGATTGTGGACATACCAGATGAGGAAATTGATAAGGAAACTGACACCCAAGGAAAAGAACTGGAAACAACTAAACCAGAATAAGAAAAGGCAATGACAAAAGAAATTGAAGGAGAAGGTGACTTAACCAAAGAAGAGTTAATGCAACTTATTCATGAGAAAGATGGAATATAGAAAATTGGGAACATATGGTCTATCAGACCTTCATATGAGAAAGACATGATCTTAAATGTACTAAGTGCTCATCTTGTGCACAATCATATCAAATTGGAGAGTTTACAGAATAAGTTGCCCTAAGAGATGATTGAATGTATAAAGTAAATCATGGAATCTGAGTTTCAGAAAAAGGAAGAGGAAGAAGTCATCCTACACCTAAAGAAGCAGTATAGATTGTCACTCACTAAGCTAAAAAATAACATGAATCAACTAAGGAAATGAATAAGCACAACAAATAACATTTATAACTATTGTCTTTGATGGCCTCATGCGATCATGAAGTACAAAGAAAAGTTGGAACAAATTGAAACAGAGTTGAATAGTATTGGACAAAATTTTAACATGTCTCAGGATCATGATGGTGCAATCAAGAAAAGGATTCAGGAATTGCAGACAAAGCATACAAATGTTCAAAACACTAGGAATAGGATTGTTGACACCTTCTGGAAAGTGAAGGACATAACAGAATGCAGGTTGGAACAATTGATTGAGATACTGAGGAAAGGAGAATTATTAGAAGAAGGCATCACCATTTTGGAATCCCTCATCAAGATTATCAACCGGAAATCCGAAAAAAATAGCATGATCATAATCACCAGGATTGTAGTAGAAGCATGGAAGAAGTATCTTTTGGAGATGAAAGAAAAGTACAAAATAATCTTCAAATAGCAGCTGTATTTCTTCAAATTTTTGAATCATTTTCTGAATAAGTAAGTTTTTGGTTACACTTCATAGGGGGAGAAAGAAAATATTTAATTATATTTTTTTCATTGATGTCAAAGGGGGAGAGAGAATAGTGAAAAATGCCTTATCAAACTCAGGGGGAGTTTTGTTGAGTTTTGTCAAGTTTTGTCAGCTATGGCGTTTTGAAGTTTTGAAGGTTCCAACAATTAATCATTTTTCACTAAGTTTTTTAATCAATTCCAAAGGGGGATATTGTTGGAATATGGCTTCTAGTGTTGTCATTGATGGCAACCTAAGTCATTGATCTAGTTTGCACTTTAGTATCTGACCATACTGGAAGATAGAGTAAAGAACAACCTAGTATCCAACTGAAGTTGAATATGTCAAAGTGGTTTGCATTATCAGGTTATCAATTTTGGTTGTGGATCTTAGGGAAGGTCTTTGGGTATATTAAATTTCTTACTCTCAAAATTGTGTTGTCATATCAATCGGTGTACGAGTTAGGAGATCCGGTCATTTAATTTTCTATTCTTTAGTGTATGAAGGTCAACTAAGTAAATGTGGGGTGTTACGGATGTTTAAGGAAAAATTGTTTGAGGTATTTTCATATTGAATATTTTGTTTGGGTCCTCACTATGCTATGGCCGACTCTTGTAGATGCGCATTAAATGTTATTCATGTTTTGAGCCGACGGTTGGAAAATATTTTCTATTTTATTGAAGCTGACATATAGCAATTGAATCCTTGGTGGTGGATATATATATGAGATTGGTTAATTCATTTTGATGTGTATATGTGTGAGTGTTTGATATGTGTGTGTATGTGTGTGCTAATATCAGAAGAGAAATCGAGCAATTTTTACTTGTGCAGAAGAGGATTTTGGGAAGCAAATTAAGGTAGAGCAGAACAAAGTGCAGAATCAGACAGAAGGTCTAGAATCTGATCTATGAGCCTAACCAAAACTGTAATCAGGCATTTGTAGATGCTATCTTCTCAGTTCAACTTTTTGATGTAATCCAAATCTTTGTAAGGTAGTGAGCCTTCCTGATTTTGAGCAGTGAGCTCTAGGCAGTGTGCCTGAATGCAAGTGCATTCCCCATTTTGTAAAACACTTATATTTGAGTACTCAAATTGTGGATTGACCTCCACAGTGGTTTTTCCCCTAATAGGGTTTCCACGTAAAAATCCTTGTGTTATGGTGTTTTGGATTACTGTTTTATGTTCATGCATCTTTCTTTTGATTGAATGTTTTAGGCACTTGAGAGAATAGATTAATAAAGTTAAAAATTGCACAACACTGATTCACCCCCCCTCTTAGTGTTGCTTGAGTCCAACAAACATTTTGTCCTATTAAATTAAATACATCAAGTTATTTAATTTAAGTCCCCAAGTCTTCTTATTTAATTAAATAACCCTAAGTTATTTTATTAAATATCATTTCAGTTTCCCCCTTTTCATTAAATCATTTATTTAATGAATATCATCTAATTCCCCTAATTGCATGATTAAACCTTTTTTTAAATTATCAATTACTAATTAATCTAATTTCATCCCACTTGCAAGGGAATATTCCAAGGGAATATTCGTTCTTTGCACATTCCTACAAAAAGGGAATGTTCGTATGGAATATTCGTTTGCACAATTTAATCTAGTTTTAATTAACTAAATAAGATTTTTCCCTCACCCATGAGAATATTCCAAAGAATATTATATCTCCTCACTCATTTGAAAAAGGGAATATTCTTACAAGGCTTCATGTGCAAGTTAACTCAAAATTTCTTGTGCAAGTTAACTTGTGACCTCTTGTACAGGTCAAAAGTGTGTTTGTTTAAAGGAATATTATTTTGAGATGATGGAGTCATAGTGTCCTTGATGAAGCTACATTATTCAATGGAGGACCTTTGCTAGGAAAGATATTCAACCACATAGAAAGTGTTGCAATAATGACATGCAAATAGAGATTCTATTATGATGATATGATATGTTACAAGAGTACTTGTGCCTAATTAAATAGGCAAGAGAGAGAACCTAAAATGCATAAGATGTTTCCAAGTGTCAAAATCACACTACATGTGAACCCTACCTAGGAAATGATAAAAGATTGAGATAAGTTCTAGAAGGGAAACTCATCTTCTAGAAGGAATCCTATCCCTACACATGAAAAGGGAGAATTACCCCATTATTTATGATTTATCTAAAAATGAAACCTAGGACTAAATAATGCAAGACCTAAGTTAACTTATGCTAGTGTAATGATTAATTAATTACACTGACACCCCCCATAAGTGCAACTTATAGATGAAATGCAATGATTATGCAAAGATGATGATAGATGATGGGTCCCGGCTATAAGATGGCCATTTTAGGTACCCATTTACATGAAGAAAATGAAAGATGCAACTAATCTCCCACAACCAGAGAAAAGGGGAAAACCGAGTGGGAAGAAAAACCCTCTCCAAAAAGGAGATGAAATGCAAAAAAAAGTGAGAAAAGATGGGAAGGATGGAGGACTCCCAAATACCCCCCAAGTACACCATATGTCTCATGGATACAATACAATCATTATCCCCCCCATAAGATGGAAATGGAGAGACTATATATCCCCCCAAAAACATGTGATCACTTGAAAAATTGGTAAGTTCCTAAAGAGAAAACAAGATCCAATTTCGAAAAACTTGTCTTCCTTTTAGAAGAAACAAAACCAAGTGCAAGTGTAAAGATGCTTCCCATTTCGGATAGGAATTAAAGGAATGTAGGATGAAGGTGGATGTCGATGATGTCTCTGAACTCTGGTCAAATGTCTCCTCGATCACTGAAGATGAAGATGCCACAATCAACTCAGGTACATTCCCAAGCAATGAAGAAGGTGACAAATCAGGATGATGTGGAAACTAATGTTGAACAATATCCAAAGATGGCAATGCAATGAATGTGATGGAGACTCAATTTTTCCCCCTGAATGAAGTGTCCTCGAAACCACTAAAAGAAGTCTGAAGCAACAAATGTGTCCAAACCACAAGTCTCCAGCTAGGAAGAAGCAAATCCAATGGTAGATGTTGAAGAAACTCCAACTTCATAATGAACCGAGAGGGAAGAAGACTCATATATGAAATATTTGAAGAGAAAACAAGTGCTTTCAAGATAGTGTCAGGATCTCCAATCAAGGTCGAGACAAAAAATGTGGAGACTCTAGAAAACTCTCCAAAGTATGATCTAAATAGAGGAGTGATATCCCCTTAAGAATGTCCTCCAAACCTATAGAAATAGCCAAGTCATCAATCCTTAAAATGAAGCCATCCTGTGATATCAAGTCTGGAAAACCGAATGTGTCCTAATGGATAGAAATGATGATGAAAGCCTCAATCAATGAATCTGGACAAGGAATCACAAAATGTGAAGGGATAAAAATTATCTCTAATGGATAAGAAGCATCTAAAGAAACCTTGTCAAACTCTTTCGAAGGTTCAAGGCAATCAACCTCCTACACAACAATATCATAATGAGGTACCTAATCTAAAGAATGACATTCTAAATCATGACTATGTCATAGAAAAATGGCCCCTTGTCATTTTCATGGACTTTTAGATCTTGTTTCATGGTGTTGGAACTATGTTGCTCTAATTTTATGTTGTGACATGGCTTGAACATGCTTATTTAGGTACTAAAACTTAAATAATGACATCTTGTGAAGGTGTTGTGAAGTGTTGTAAGACATTTCTACATTCTTCTAGACTCTATTTATTACAATTCACCTAAAACCCACATTTTTATCACTAAACAAGTCCTATTTTGAAGTGTTGTAAAGTCTTGTAACAAGCTTTCATGCTCTTCTAGGCACATCTTCACTATTTATCCCTTTCTTATGCTTTATTTGACATCTTTTATGCCCTCATATGCTTAATTAAGTGTATTTTTGAGTATTATCCCAGAAAACAACATTAAATAAAACATATTTCCCAACACACATTTTCAGGTCCTAGGTGGGATGCATTCGCCATGGGTGGAAAATGAGTCCCCCTTGGCCCCAAATTCAAAATATTTTAAATTTCCTTCAGTATTTTGTTCAAAAACACTTGATGTCGGCCTGTGATGGGGTATGAATGGGTAATTAAGGCACAAGTGTGTATAAATAAGTGAATTTCACTTCATTTCAACCCCCATTCATCAAGTTCACTTATCCACCTATTCACTCAAGCATTCAAGCATTTTACAACATCTTTTCAAACACTATTCAAACACTTTGAAGTAGCCATTGACATTACTTCAGACTTGCATCATCAAGGGTTTGGTAAGTTAATAGCAATTGTATGTTGTTAGTTTATCATTCCTTTGCATTTCATTATTTTATTAAAGGTTTGATTACCAAAAGTGGGGTTTAACCAAGGCAAGCCCCTATCGACTAACCTTAAACCATTTTACCCTATTGCATGTTTGTTTGCAGACCTAGGTATGCAAATTTGATAATCTTTTTGGTGTTGAAAATTGGTTTTTAAGTCAACTAGGTGCTTCAAGTCAATTTAAGTCTATTTCAAGCTTTGAGAAGGTTTTTTGTCTATTTCTTGCATAATTGACTTTGGCAACCCGACAAGCAGTGATTCCTAGATTTGGTGTTGCAGAGTTATCTCCTGATTTTTCAAAAATTTGGGAGAGGACTGATTCACCACTTGTGGAGAATGAGTCCCACCTTAGGACTGAAAATCTGAATTTTGTCAGATTTCATATCCCGATAGACACAAACTTGTTTCTGACAGTTTTTCACCAGGAGGACTAATTTGCCACCCTGGGCGAATGAGTCCCACTGTGAAAAATTAGTAATTTCAACTAGCATCCAGGACACTCCAGATTCATCAAACTTCATCCAGGTGCACTCAGATTCATCCTATTCCTTTATGTTCTGCATAATTTCTTCATTTACTTCATTATTTGCATATCACAGTGTGTTTTCAAACATAGCTTTAATTTCACTTTTGCATTCATTTTCATCCTTTCAGATTAGTTAATTGCATTTGGTTAACTTCATTTAGGTTAGAAAACATCACACATAACATTATTTGAATGAACTAGTTTGCATTTTTGGCCTAATTCTCTCCTTTTAGGTGAAAAACCCTAGAAGAGTTAGAGAAGTCCTAAGAGCCAAAAAATCAATAGTTCATTTTGGTGAACCCGAATTTTTGAGCACTTTTCATTTATGATTTCATTTACATATTGCATCCTAGTTTGCATTTTCATTAAC
Organism: Sequoia sempervirens; assembly: GCA_007258455.2. Taxonomy (NCBI): domain Eukaryota; kingdom Viridiplantae; phylum Streptophyta; class Pinopsida; order Cupressales; family Cupressaceae; genus Sequoia; species Sequoia sempervirens. Next base: position 347,767,349 of record VDFB02000015.1, on the reverse strand, counting down.
ATTCAATTAGTACATTGTTTTGTTTTTGCATTTTAGGACATTTTATCTTGCATTAGTGAAAACTTCATTTAGATTTCATTTTTACATTGCATCTCATTAAAAAAATTTGAAAATATACATTTTGCATCATTGTTTACATTCTATAGGACATTAAAATCATCTTAGAATTTCTGAAATATACAATAAAAAAATTGCATACTGGGACTCATTCACCACCTAGGGCAAATCAGTCCCTCTGCACTTGTTAAACAACATTTTTAGCACTTTTTTGGCATTTGTCTACATTTTTGTTTTCTATAGTTAGATCTCAGCTATAGTTAGCAGTATTTATATTATTTGCATTTCAAACTCTTAGATTAGTTTTCATTTTCATTCACTGCTCCTTTGTGGTACTTGTATGAGTGTTTGGTGCCCCGTTGATAATACTTTAGTGAGAAGAAGTTCTAGACTCATGGCCTCCCATGATAGCACTTTCACTGTGGACCTTGGAATCTCACAAGCTCCTACTCCTAGTATGGACAATGGTGCATTAGGCCCTAACAATACCACTTCTATGCCTTCACCTTTCCATCCAATGAATGTTGACAACCAAAATAACTCCCTCCCGCAAGAAAAGGTCATTAATATTCATGAGGATTTTGCACATTTACAACAAGCCTTGTCACTTGAAAACATTTCCCCCATTGCTATACCCGCTATTGACAATCTTCATCATTTGATTGAAAATGATGATGGTTTCCAAGTGATGAAGAGAATTTTTGAGATTTACAATAAACATCTCTCTTCTAATACCCAATCCACAACCATTCTTGTAAGCCAAGGAGGACCTCAAGTTCCTCCCCCTTCAACCATGGCTTCCATGCCAACTTATACCAATTCGTAAGTCCATACAGCTATGCATCAAGCTACTTCTTTCCTAATTTCCACTAGCATTCCTACTTTTGTGGCATCACAAGTCCCTTCTACCACTTTCACACCTCATAGTATCCCTTTCACTTCCCCTCACAACACTTACACTCAATCACCATTTTCCCTTCCACCTCAACCCACATACCCCGATCCCCTTCTTACACAACTCCTTACCACCATTTCATCTATGCAACATCAACTTTCCACCATTAGCCAAGGCCAATCCACTCCACTTACATATCATGTTTGTAGTAGCCCCTTATCCTTATAAATCTTACGCACCCTGATGCCACAAGGGATAAAAATGCCTCAATTTGAGAAATATGGAGGAAAAGGAGACCCTATCAACCATGTTAATGCCTATACAACTTTGTGTAGTGACTTCCTCCTTGATGATAAACTGTTAGCCAAACTATTTCCAAGGACCTTGAAAGACACTGCCTTAGAATATTTTTCCAACTTTCCTAATCATTCCATCCATTCATTCAATGAATTGGTGGATGCATTCATAAGTAACTTTCAAGTTCACATGACACCTAAAAAGACAATGGCTAACCTTATGCGATGTAGAAAAAACACAGATGAAAAAGTAACGGATTTTATCTCACGATACCAATCTATGTATGCTCAAATTGATGTTAAGATTCTTGATGCACATCTGCAAAAGATTTTTATCAAAAACTTGCACACACACCTTCAGGATAAATTAACAATGATGAAATTCCCCTCGTTTATGCATTTATGCACAACCTTGTGTGAATACCATAATTTAGTTTCAAGTCATGATTCAAAATCCACTTATAACTGAGCTGACAAACTTGAACATAGAAATCAAAACTAGAATAACATACAAAACTTCCAAATCAGTGGCAACTGTTAAATTAGCATTCCTTATACCTATGGGGACCCGAAGAGATAGTTTACTCCCTTACCTGATACCCTCCATAACATAATGAACCAATTAATTGAACAACGCTTGCACGCTTTTCCACCCATCTAACCGTTTGATCCAAACCAACCTTTACCATCCACCTTCAAACATAATGCTTATTGTCATTTTCATTGCCAAAATGGACATGACACTGAACATTACAAGCATCTAAAACATATAGTTCAAGACCTCATTGATTCAGGCCATCTATCCATTATGGGTGTTAATGATAAAGGCAATAAGTCCATTGTACCCCCTAACTAGAATTTTCAAAATTTCACTAATTCCATGCCTAAACATACTACCTCATTTTTCAAGGCTAGTAAACCTTCAACCACTGATGTAATGACTATTCATACAAACAATGAATAACATGATACACCTCCCCCTGTTCCTACAGAAAGTATTATGGATGAGATAGTAGCTATGATAGACATCATCCCTTGTAAGGGCCAAACCACTAAGTCTCTCGATATCACTTTTTCTACTAAAGACATACTACAAAACTTCCTGATGGTCCTCTTTACATAGCTGGAAAAATCTATAATAAGCCCACTAATGGGATATTAATAGATCCCGCTTGTGGCGAGAATGTGATCACAGAGGAGTTTCTAGTATTACATGAGCTATATCAAGATGAATATAATAAACCAACTGCATGGATTAAGAAACATACTAGTTTTTCATGCCCTACAATTAGATCGATCATGCTACCCTTAAAGATAGGACCAAAAAAATTGGAGGTAACATTTTCAATTATTCCACAATCTGACCAATTTCATTTGTGGCAAGGCCACCCTTGGCTTCACTCAATGAAAGTGGTCTCATCAGTTGTTCACAAGTGTTTGAAGTTTCCACATGACAATGAGATAGTCACCATACACCATAGTGGCTTTAATCTTTTATCTTCCAAAGGTAATTTTTCCTTAGAATCCTTTTGGCCTACACCTATGGAACCCATCACACCTCGAAAGGACTTCTTTTTCATAACCTATCAAAAGTTTAAATCAAAAAAGATATCTGAATTGTCTCTTCGGAACTCATCCTCGTCCACTTCCACACCTCCTATCATAGACAAAACCATGCTTCAACTTGAGTTCGACATTGAGCAAACCATACAACCTCCTGAACAACCACCCCTGGATACATCCCCACCATCATTTAAACTACCAAGGGAAATTGAAACCACTCTTGTCATGCCTCCTTGCCTTAAACAAGTGTATAAAGCCAAAGAGAAAGTGGTTGATCCATCCTCTTCATTTTCTTCTATTCTTCTCTCTTCGGAAGTAGAAGAACCTATGATGACTCAATCCACTCTTACACCTCAACAACTCCAAAACATAATTAAACAAAACCATGGTGCTAGGGAATGAAGGTGTTGTATTCGTCTCCTTGCTCGTCAATCTCACATAGAAGAAGATAAATACAATCAACCGTTACCTTTGACTGAAGTAATAGATGACCACCCTCCTTCTCTTAACCTACCACAGGACATTCCAGTGCAACCTTCACAAAAAATTGAACCAATCCAACAACCTCCGCTTTTGATCCATCCATCCTTAGAAATCACCCTCTGTCCTCCTATTTTCATTAATCTTGATGATTATGATGATAGAAAAAATAGATGAAGTGCATAACAATTTAAATTTTTTATTTTCATGTACAATGAGCTTAAATGATACATCCTCTCCACCAAGTGAAGAACCTAGTATGACTCCTAATTCGGTGCTTGCAATTCTTCCTTTGGACAGTCAACCACCCTTGCATTACACTAAACATGATTGGGAGGCGGATGAGCTGTTATATGGTTGACTTGCATTCTCCTAACTAGCCTTTTTTCTTTTTTCTTTTTATTTTCCTTTTCATGTGTGTATCATATTCCCTCTGTTCGTACACTTCTTCTATTTATATCCCTCTCTTCTTCTGTATTCCATACATTGTCTTTTTCTCTTTTTTGTTTTGTTTTCTCCTTTTGGGGATGGCACAAAGCGTAGAGATGCCCTATGTGTCTTCCATATTGACCCACAAGGTCTTTGTCTTTTTCTCTTTTTGTTTTGTGTTCTCCTTTTGGGGATGACTCAAGGCATTGAGATCGAAATGTCCCCTTCATGTTGACCCAAAAGCTTTCTCATTTTCTTTCCCCTTTTTGTTTTTTTTTCTTGTGTTTTCCTTTTGGGGATGATGCAAGGTGTCAAGACCGCAATGTTTCTTCCATGTTGACCCAAAATGAACTTTCATTTTTCCTTTGTTTTCGCTCTCTTTGTGTCATTCTTCCAGTTCTATGTGCTTTGGGGAATGATGATAGTTCTGAGCTCTTTCATAAACACATTGCAGCAATGAATATACTGAACCCAAATCCATAGATCCCTTATGTGTTTGGTGCTTTCTTTTCTTTGGGGCAACTCCCTTTTATTTTTTTTCATTTTTCCTTGACATGATGCAACCTAATTTTGAAACATATGAATTGGCATAGGGCTTTTTAGGCTGGCTCTCATGTCTTGTTTTCTTGTTGGATTTTCTTTTCTTCTCTACTTTAAATTAATTGCTCACAAAATGATGTGTAGCAATTTGTTTAAAGTGGGAGGCATACATTACCATAATTCATTTGTATTCTTGGTGCAACTTTGTCATTTATATGATGCATTTTTCACTTTATGGATGACATTGGGTGTGATGTCCTTCATAAGTGTGATCTTTCTAAGCATATTACATTCCTCTTGGTGGCCTGATGCAACGCACTGCATCCCCTAAGTTATGAATATACTATTCTTTGATTGGTCCTCTCTTGGAGACATTAGACATAATGTTCCCTAAGTGACTGACCTTGCATGAACTGAACAAGACTCCTTTGAACTTCTTTTACACCTTTTTGCATTTTTACATTTTGCATTTTTTCCACCTTGCATAACGTAGCTTGCATGACTATGATACCTTGTCTTTTTGTTCATGAGCATTTTTCCTTATGGCACCTTGTTAAAGTTATTAGCGGGTATAACTTTAATATGGTTGAGCAGGAATCCCACCTATCGGCATGAATTTTCCCCATAGCCACTTTTGTGTTTGTGAGTGCATACTAACTAGCGTATGTATCTTACCTTTTGGGCTTGCTCACCTCGCGAACAACTAGTTATGTGGCCCCAAAGTGAGTACATTTGGGCCTTCTCACCCGGTGGACCATCCTAATTTTTGTCACCACCAAGTGAGTATACATTCTCTTTCATCCTAGATCTAATCCACAACTAGTTGGATAGATGATCGAAGCTTCATATGATTCTCTCTTTTCAACACTTGTGTGTTCCTTTGTTCTTATTCTAAGTTTTCTATGGGATCATCATCATGGGGGCTTGATCATCCCTCTTGATCGTTGTCATTCCATCTTGCTAGTGTAAGTGCATTTGAACCCTCCTCTCAATGTTCATGGCTACTTTAGTGTAAGTTTGAAGTAGGTTCATCCTCTCACTAAAGTGGGGGCTAAATGTGATGTAGAAAAATGGCCCCTTATCATTTTCATGGCCTTTTAGATCTTGTTTCATTGTGTTTGAACTATGTTGCTTTGATTTTATGTTGTGACATGGCTTGAACATGCTTATTTAGGTACTAAAACTTAAATAACGACATCTTGTGAAGGTGTTGTGAAGTTTTGTAAGACATTTCTACATTCTTCTAGAATCTATTTATTACAATTCAACTAAAAATCACCTTTTTATCACTAAACAAGTCCTATTTTGAAGTGTTGTAAAGTCTTATAACAAGCTTTCACACTCTTCTAGGCACATCTTCACTATTTGTCCCTTTCTTATGCTTCATTTGACACCTTTTATGCCCTCATATGCTTAATTAAGTGTATTTTTGAGTATTATCCTGACAAACAACATTAAATATAACATATTTCCCAACACACATTTCCAGGTCCTAGGTGGGACCCATTCGCCATGGGTGGCAAATGAGTCCCCCTTGGCCCCAAATTCAAAATATTTTAAATTTCCTTTTGATATTTTATTCAAAAACACTTGATGTCAGCCTGTGATGAGGTATGATTTGGTAGCTAAGGCACAAGTGTATAAATAAGTTATTTTCACCTCATTTCAGCCCTCATTCATCAAGTTCACTTATCCACCTATTCACTCAAGAATTCAAGCATTTTACATCTTTTCAAACACTATTCAAGCACTTTGAAGCAGCCATTGACATTACTTTAGATTTGCATCATCAAGGGTTTGGTAAGTTAATAGCAATTGCATGTTGTTAGTTTATCATTCCTTTGCATTTGATTATTTTATTGAATGTTTGATTACCAAAATTGGGGTTTGACCAAGGCAAACCCCTATTCACTAACCTTAAACCATTTTCCCCTATTGCATGTTTGTTTGTAGACCTAGGTATGCAGATTTGACAATCTTTTTGGTGTTGAAGATTGGTTTACAAGTAAACTAGGTGTTTCAAGTCAACTTAAGTCTGTTTCAAGCTTGGAGAAGGTTTTCTGTCTATTTCTTGCATAATTGACTTCGGCAACCCGACAAGCAGTGATTCCCAGATCTAGTGTTGCAGAGTTGTCTCCTGATTTTTTAGAAATTTGGGAGAGGACTGATTTTCCACCATAGGTGAATGAGTCCCACCTTAGGACTGAAAATCTGAATTTTGTTAGATTTTGGATCCCGACAGACAAAAACTTGTTTCTAACAGTTTTTCACCAGGAGGAGGACTAATTCGCCACCCTGGGTGAATGAGTCCCACTATAAAAAATCAATAATTTCAACCAACATCCAGAACACTCTAGACTTCATCTAGGTGCATTCAGATTCATCCTGTTCCTTTCTGTTCTACATAATTTCTTCATTTACTTCATTATTTACATATCATAGTGTGTTTTCAAACATACCTTTAATTTCACTTTTGCATTCATTTTCATCCATTCAGATTAGTTAATTGAATTTAGTTAACTTCATTTAGGTTAGACAAAATCACACATAACATTATTTAAATGAACTTCTTTGCATTTTTTGCCTAATTCTCTCCTTTTAGGTGAAAAACCCTAGAAGAGTTAGAGAAGTCCTAAGAGCCAAAAAATCAATAATTCAATGGCCATCGAGAAAGGGTGGAGTATCTTAACCTCCATATATCTCCCAAAGCTTAGTCCAAAGGATGTGAGGACAATCGCAATGATCAAGAGACTTCAAAACATCACAATCAACTTGCATTGAAATGATCTCCAAGACAACGTATTTGCTACAACTCCAAGCAAGTTCATGAATACCTTCATTTGGATGGGGAACTATACCATATAGATGTGGCAATAAATAAATTGATTGGAGATGGTGTATGATCCCATCTTGCCATTTTTTATAGTTTCCCTTGTGCAACATAGTCAGAGAAGGATAATATGCAAGCCCCATAATGTATTATCAAATTTCTCCAAAAAACAAAGACATTAACCTTCAATAGAAAATATAAACTTCCAAAGATGATATACAACTGAAGCGATGCCACCCAATGCAAAAAATCCTTTTCCAAAGCTTCAGTATATCCAAGTTATTGAACAAATGCACCAAATTGAAAAAATCTAATGCAAGAGTACCTGGAGCTAAAATTGATCAAAGTGAATGGACTAATGAAAAAATCTCTAAATTACCTTCTTGATGCCGCTAGAGTCACTGAAACCTGATAAACAGTTGCAAAGATATGAACCTTTAAGTCCAGATTAGGGTTTTGACTTCAACTAAATAGAATTTTTTATGACAGTAGAATCTAGAAAAACAGAGTGCACCACTAAAAATTAGACTCCAAGATCTTTCCAACGGAATATCATTTTCCAAATTTTGATATCGTATGGGACAGATACGGCCTCCGATAGATCACTACTATAATGGAACTGATCAGGCTAACTAGGCAAAAGAATAGAGCACCCGGGGGCTAAAAACAATAAGTATTTGGTCATTGATGTGACAACAGATAGAGCAAAGGCAAAAAAGAGCACCCCCTAGATCGAGATGCAGGAGGCGTCGCTCGGGATGTGCGAGTCCTCCAGTTCTGCAAATGACCGAGGGTGGGGGCTTTAACCATCGGCAAGGGACCTTCAGTGGTAACGGTGGATGGTGGCTAGGAAACGATCACCAGCAATGAGGGAACGATGGTGGACGATGACGGGATGACCAAATGTGACAGGTGTCGACAAACAAGTACCCTTCGTGCACAGGGAAATAAATGTAACCGACTAAGGAAGCCAACAAATAATATTTTTTGAATATTACAAATTTGCAATTCAAAAAATTAAATGTCGATTAAAATTTTAAATCTGCAAAAATAATATATATGTCGACCGATCAAAACTATAGCCTGATGGAAAATATTTATGCTAACCTTAGAATAAAATAGCCAATTGCCCACAGATTTTAATTTTTTCCCAAACTATAGAAAAATTTTCCCAGATGATGAAATAAAAATAGCCTAATAATCTAAAAAAAAAATTCCATGATGGAGGACTGAAAGGGATATTTTTTCCTGCAAATTTGTATGGATAACTATACAAAATAATGCAAACCCTAAATGATACCTCAAATGGCTCTCGGTTGATATGTCTCTAATTTTTATGAATGAGCAAGTGATCTATGGGGTTTGAGGCCTTATGGACGCAATGGAGAGGTTAGAGAGAGCCTAATGTGCACCAAAAATCAGCTTGGTTCCCGAGTAGAACCAACTAGCCTGCAAAGAATCTCGCACACCAACTTTCTTGATCCTGGGATGAAGTTTCACTAGAAAAGCTTTGATACCATGTTGAGATGATGGAGTCATAGTGTCCCTGATGAAGCTGCAGTCTTTAATGGAGGACCTTTTCCAGGAAAGATATTCAACCACACAAAAAGTGTTGCAATAATGACATGAAAATAGAAATTATATTATGATGATATGATATGTTACAAGAGTAGATGTGCCTAATTAAATAGGAAAGAGAGAGAAACTATAATGCATAAGATGTTCCCAAGTGTCAAAATAACACTACATGTGAACCCTACCTAGGAAATGATAAAAGCTGAGATAAGTTCTAGAAGGACAACTCATCTTCTAGAAGGAATCTTATCCCTACACATGAAAAGGGGGAATTACCCCATTATTTATGATTTATCTAAAAATGCAACCTAGGACTAAATAATGCAAGACCTAAGTTAACTTATGCTAGTGTAATAATAAATTAATTACACTAACATATTAACCCTTGATTAAAACCTCATCATTGATTCTCATTCATTGATGAGAATCCATGATCCATGCCTCCAACATCTTCCATCCTTGATCATTGATTAACCTTTTTTATCTCAACCCTTCATTTCTAATTTTCTTTCCTATAAATAGGTCACTATTTTGAAACAAATGGATCCATCCTTTTCAAAGAAAACTCATGTTGTTGAAATCACTCATGCTCACACTCACTTTTAGTATTTGCTTAATATCATTTTATCTTAAATACTTGCATTAATTAGCTTAGCTTCCATTAATGGCTTCCATGGTAACATAGATGCATACATTTAGCTTCTTTATTAATTAGGGTTTGAAATTTTTACCTTAGAATCCATTTAGACTAGCTTTGAATTTACACATCTTAATCATTTTAGCATAAAATCATGTTAATATAGCTTGCATCGTGTTAATCTAATTTTGAATCATATTTCAAAACACATCTTACAATGGTTTCATCAATTTTCTTTAATAAAACTAATTGAAACAAGCTTATTACCTTTGAGATTGGGAAATGGTCATCGTTCCACATCAACACAACACCACTCCCATAATAAGATAACTTTCAAATGGATTAGAGTAATCATTTTTTAAGCTTTCATAGTTTAGTATGCTTGATTTTAATGGATGCTTGGTTTAATTTTCATTTTATTGATCCTATTGATATTGGTGTTAGTGGCTTAATTATGCTTTGATTCTCGATAGATCAAGTGTAAGTGGCCCATATTAATCCATCGGTCACATTCTGGCACTAGGAGGGAAAAACTAATCATAGTTAATGAATTTTTCTTTCAAACTTTATTTTCTAATTTTTGTAGATACCTCGATGCTCTAGAGGATTTCAGTGATGCTTTTGTAAGGTGTCACCATATAGCAATGCTATCATCATCTAATACAGTGATGCCTAATTAATACACTAGGACTACTTAAAATAAACGATGACGTTGAATACTTTTAGAGGCATCAAGGATTTATAAATAGCAATGCTCCCAAATAGTGATGCTCCCAAATAGCGATGCTATCATCATCATTGGATTTCTATAGAGAAACGCTCCAATTCACCAGAGCGACGCTATCTGAATAATATCATCCTTCTTTGGTAAGAAAAATGGTGATCAATTTTCAGCATGTGCTTTATTTTTATTTTTTACTTTATTTGATCACTAACATTCCTTTGACTTTATTCTAGTTTTTAGGCTAACTAGGTTTTGTGGGGTGGATGATAAAATTTGAAGTGAAGAAGCATTCTTATCTTTATGTCTTATAATTATAACAAGTTTTTTGACACTTTTGGGGCGATTATAACCCATTCATCATCCTTTTCATTTTCTGCTTTAGGACCACACTAGCTTTCAATTGGGTTTTAAAATAAATGCTTGAATCAATGAAAATTGAACCCTCATCTCATCTTACTTTGGGTTTAAAATTGAACAATACAACTTAACACTTCGTTTGGTGCTTAAAATAAACTCACCTTTGTTTTAAGGATTAAAATTAACAAGTTTTTTCTATGTTTTGTGATTTACATTTGTGTCATTGAATGCATATGCACTTCTCTTGCACCACTTGGCGATCTTGAGAATCAAATGCATTGCCTTGACATTTTTTATAATCACCCCCATATTTCAATTTGGATTAAAATGAACCCCATGCTAGTGTAGGGAAAAGGAATTGTGTGTGTTCTCTCCTTGCTTCATGCAATCAGAGAGATCAAAATACAAACGTACTTCCTTGCTTTTGTTTATCTTTAGAGTCCCTGCCTCCCTACTTCGAAAGGAGGGAACAACCTAAGCGGTAATGAGCTAAAGCCAATTTCTTTCAATTCACTATATAAAAACGTGTTTGTGACAAAATTCATAAACAACAGGAGTAGATGTGTCATACCGACAAGTGTCACCCTTAATATCTGTGTGATACATTAAAATCTCTTCCTAGCAAGAGACTAGGAGGCCTCTTGATTTAAATAATCTTGAGTTAATCTTTCCATGTGTATGGCCACCTTGAATGAAAGCCCTTATTACAAACCATTTTTTTAGAATCCAAAAACTTTTATGATTGCTGGTGCAGGAACGGTAATTTCAAATCCACCCCACATTTTACTATTCAATTGTCAAAACAAGAAAATCCATAGGATCTTTGAATCTTTAGCATTTCAAATTTGGTGGTCCTGAGAAGTGTGTGTCGTGGAGGGGAGTTGTTGGAAAAAAAAGGACAAGCAACTGAGAAGGGGGGGTGAATTAGTTGTCAAAGAATATTTAAACTTTTTAAACTTTACTCATCATAATCTCAGATCTAATGAATGAACAATAAACCATGAACAATCAACATATCAGAAGCACATAAAACACCAATATTTTTATGTGGAAATCCTATTAGGGAAAAACCCACGGTGGATGTTAGTCCACAATATTATAACCTGTTAAAAGTATAATGAAAAATAATGGGAATGCACATGCATTCAGGAACACTGCCTAGAGCTCACTACTCAAATACAAGAGGGCTCACTGCCCAACAATACACAACAATACAGATTAGATCTGTAGGGTATGAACTGAGAAAATAGCTTCTACACAAGCCTGATTATAGTTTCAGTTAAGCACAAAAAACATTCTTCACACTTCGTTCAAACTTCTTCTCACTCTACTTTGCAATTGAATGAATGGATCAATATTCACACACTTTCTCTTCTCTATATTTTCTTCACTTCATACACACATTAACTTTACTCAAAAAATCACTCTTATATATCTGCAACATGAAACTACATCAACAACTTTGTCGGCCAAAAATATAAAACATATTTTCAATGTCGGCTTAAATTTACTAATAAATTTTCAATGTGGATCAAACACCGTCAGCTAATATTGTGATGTGACCTAAAACAATATCCTCGAGCATGCCAAACATTCAAATTTAAATCTTCAAGGATCCACAACATGTTACAACCATCATGTCGGCCAAGAACAAGAAAACCTGAACACACATGTGAAAAATCTTCGACCACGAGCACTCTAATCATTGCAGATGCACAACAAGGATAGAGAATGATCTAGAAGCATCCACAAACAACAAGAACTAACAAAGAAGCATCCCTAGCAACTGAGATTACTAGAATCACATAAACTTCAATCAGGAACACTGACAAAACCCATAGAAATACTGTTGGAACACAATTGTTCATAGTACAATCAAATCTTCATGCAGACCTCTAAAAATTTTGGTAGATGAACTAGATAATCTCAACAAAAACCCTTTATTCCACAACAACTGATCTTCAACGTATAGAACAAAACACTTTCTTGACCTTCACTATTCCACTGGCAACCTGCAACATTTTCTTTAACAATTTTCTCAATATCCTCGACATATACAACCTTCAATACAAAAGTGCTAATAGTTTTGACATCAATGACAACCACATATCAGCAATGCAACCACAATATCCAACAATCTCCCCCTTTGGTATTGATGGAAACACATGATGTGAAAAATACCATCAACACATCTACACTTACTCCCCCTTAGATTCTGACTCTTTTTCCCTAACCTCTTCTACATGATCTTCTCCCCACAAGACTCTTCACTCGAGATAAGCAACAATTTTTCACATGACTCTTCTCCCCCTTTGACATAAATGGAAAAGATAAGAATTATCTTCCCACATATAAGCTCTGAACCACATATCTGCACATCTAACTACTCCCCCTAAGTAGCAGCCACAAAAACATCAATCTGGATCAGGAAATATCTATGGAGCACCCAGATTGATGCAAGCAAATGCATCTTTAGTTCATATCAAGAGGGGTAATCACCCCTAGCATCCCTCTGAGATACTCAAAAGTATCCTTTGGAAATGGCTTGGTGAAAATGTCTGCAATCTACTCTTTGGTAGGCACATACTCCAATCCGACTTCTTTCTCATTCACTTTCTCCCTCAAGAAGTGAAACTTGATTGATATATGTGGTGCAGGGGCACCTTGCCTTAACTCCTTCATGTTTGTTTGCAATTTTGGCTTGTACTGACTTTAGCCAAACCAGGGTGTTAGTAGGTTGTGTTGGATCTTAGAAGGTATTGTGTGTGTGGAGAGTTAGTCATTAGGACTAATTTTATCCTAGTTTATCATTGTTGATAAATGTTGTTAAATTTTTGCTTTATTAAGCTTTGGACAGCATATCTTAAGTTACAAAGCATTTAGTATATTAAAACCACATCATCATTGTTTAAAAGATGCCAAAGGACAGTTAAGGAGTTGATGATTTGAAAACAAGGTGTTAGAGGTCCTCAAATTTAGGAACATGACATGATGGTAAGTTGCAAGAATCTTGTAAAATTGCATGGCAACTTCTTGTGCGTTTGCATGCAACCTAGTGGGGTTGGATTCCCTAAAGTTTAGGAACATGGGATCGATCAATATCCCTTGAAATGTGGCAAGGCATCGATGTAAGAGGTGTGGCTCGTAGTTAGCAATCAGTTTTTGTTGTAATTAGTATCAAGTTTTGGTTTTGGAATAGAAGAAAAGGAAGAACTCTGTTTTCTAGAAATTCTAGTGTGTTTTGCAACAGAACCATCATATGTGTTGAATACTCTGATTTAGCACTGTATTTATGTTGCTAGAATAGATTTGATTCACTTTTGATGGTGTATTTTAGTTAAGTAGAGTAGAGTCCTGGATTTGTATCCATAGTTAGGTGGTGAAGGGTTTTTATTCCTGTTTTCAGCAGATTTTCTGTGTTACCCGTGAGTTCTTGGGAAACAGTGACTTAAAAAGCATTGTTAATACAAACTTCTCACTGTTTTATGTTCATTAGGTAGATTTAAGAAATATCCTTCTTGTATTCAGGGTGTTTTGGGTCGAGTTTCTGTTTCTATTTCATAGACTAGAGTGTAGGGAATAGTATTTGTGTTTTGAGCAGTGTGACTTTAAATGGCTCCCCCATAAACACTGATCACGGGGATTTCCTGAATTTGGTGTGACATGGGAATGGAGCCAATCCTTTGTATATATGTAGGAGTAGGAGATTTGGAAATCCAAGCAATGATTTTGAAAACCAAACCCTAGGCGAGCTATAGTAACCCGGTTAGGAGTTTGGTGGGAAAAAGTTGAGAACTCAAGTAGGGGTAGAAGGTACAGTACAATATCTATACGGATTCAAGAAGGTTTTGGTCACAATTTGACATGTGGGAAAGGATTGAGACTTGAACAATCCAATCGAGTGAGAAATAGGAAAGTGATCAGCAAAACCCTAGAAAATAAGACAATTAGCCCTCCTCTCCAAGTTCATAGGAATTAGCTGTACGGAATAGTAGAGGTCTGAAACCCAATGCAAGATTTAAAGCTCTGAAAAGGGTGCCTGAAAGTGTCTTTTGTTTACTAGGTTGTGTGGAGATTTTGGGCAGAAAAAGCAAAATAGTGACTGGTAAGGGCTAGTAGGAACTAGGCCCTCTCAAGGCAATTTCTTGGAATCGGGTGTATTGGAAACCAAAGGACCTCTAAAATGGATCAATTTGGATTCAAAAAGCATGAGGACAGTATTTTCAACTCCCTTGCAAGCAGTTCTAGCAAGTTGAAGGAATTGGCACTTAGACCCTTCTAAGTCCAAGGAAGAATAGTCAGTTGCAAGAAGGTGTGGATCTTCCAGAGGTAAAGCACTAGTGGAGAACTCTTTGAGAAGAGTTGGAGCAGGACTAGGATAGTCTTCTATGCTCAGCAAGAACCTTTGGTAGTAGGTTCTAGGCAGGAGACAGTGGAAAGTCTTCTACAAGATAGTGCAAGCAACCTTTGGAGTTTATCATACACCAATATGTTTGGTCTTAGAGTGTAGCACCAGATTCTTTGATATGTTGATTGCACTTGAGTTGTCATAGTATATGGCAATAGGTTCATCATATACTACTCTGATATCTTTTAGCATCTGCTTCATCCACATCACTTGAGTATAGTTATTTGCAGTAGCAATATACTCTACCTCAGCAGTAGATAGAGAAATGGAATTCTTCTTTTTTCTCAACCAAGACATCATCTTCTTCCCTAGGAAGAAGGCACCACCACTAGTACTCTTCCTATCATCTACATCTCTTTCCCAATCTGCATCAGTATATACATTCAAATTAAGATCATCATCCTTAGGATACCAAAGCCCAAAGTCAATTGTTCCTTTTAGATATCTAAAGATTCTCTTTAAAGCAGTCACATGAGATTCTTTTGGATCAGCTTGAAATCTAGCAACCAGACATACAACATCCATAATGTATGTTCTGGTATGAGTTAAATAGAGCAATCCACCAATCATTGACCTGTATCTTGTTTGAATGTCCTTAGGAGAATCATCATTCTGAGTTAACTTGCATCTAGTTACCATGGGAGTACCAATAGGCTTTGATTCATTCATTCCAAGCTTCTTCAATAGCTCTTTCACGTAGTTGGACTGAGATATAAAAATTCCCTTGTATAACTCAGTAACTTGCAATCCCAAAAAGAACTTCATCTCTCCAATCATGTTCATTTCAAATTCACTCTTCATTTCATCAGCAAACTTCATACGTAGATTATCATCTCCTCTAAAAATAATGTCATCAACAAAGATCTCAATAATTAACTCTCTTTCATGATCCAATTTGAGATACAAGTTGTTGTCAGGTACCTTTATTGAATCCAAGCTTCAGTAAGTATTTTTCTAGTTTAGCATACCAAGCTTTGGGGGCTTGCTTGAGTCCATATAGAGCTTTCTTCAATTGGAAAACCATGTCTTCCTTATCAATCAGTTGAAATCCATCCGGTTGTTCAATATATACTTCTTCTTCTAGCTCACCATTCAGAAAAGCTAACTTCAGATCCATTTGATAGACTTTATAGTTCTTATATGTAGCATAAGAAAGAAATAACCTTACAGCCTCAATTCTAGCAACAGGGGCAGAGGTTTCTTCAAAATCAATACATTCCATTTGTGAATACCCTTTACATACAAGTCTTGCTTTATCCTGAACCATTTCACCTTGTTCATTTAGCTTATTCTAAAAGACCCATTTAGTACCAATCACATTTTTGTCTTTAGGTCTAGGAACAAGTTGTTAGGATTAGAAAAGGCAGATATCTAACAATTAAATGTAGATTTAATTAATAAACAAAGAAACTAAAACACATAGAGAATTTAACGTGGTTCACCCAATCCGGGCTACATCCACCAAACCGCAACCATCCAATGATTTTATTATCCAGTGCAAAAACCTATTACAATCTTGTGAATAATCATGTTTTTCATCATACTGCAACCCCCATCTGAACCCCCTTTTAACAAGCTTAGAAGCTTCTAGATTAGGGTTCTACAAAGTCATTTTTTTCCCTTTTTCATTGATTTTTTCCTTTTTCTAGTGACGACGCGAAAAAGTAGGAGGAAAATTTTTCTCAGGCATTGCCACCCCCGAACCCCCACCTAGGGCCCAGCCCAGCCCTGGACCCTAGCAAGGATACATGTCGGGGTGTATAGTATAACATGATCAGTCGCCACATACCAACACAAGTATCCATGTATATTATTCTTTTCAATCTACATCAGTTCTTCCTTCATAGCTTCCATCCAATGTTCATCATTACAGGCTTCATTTACATCTTTAGGCTCAATTTTGGAAATCAGACAATACTCTTCTACAATCTTTCTTCCAGTTTGCACACCTTTGTTCTTGTCTCCTATAATTTGATTTTCAGAATGATTTAGTTTCACATACCTTAGAACTTTGGGACTCTCTCGAACTTTTGATTCTTCTGTTCTTTCTTCTCCATGTGTACTTGTCTCTCCTTCCCGACTTTCTTGATTTACAGGAATAAATTAAAGTTGATTTACCATAACATATGGAGCAATTTGAAGTCAATTCTGTGTCCGAGAATTTTTCCCTTTGTTTTTGTTGTCTTCCTGGTCATACATGAATCATATCCATAGTATCTGGATGATTTAGCAGAATCCTCATCAACTCTGACATTTGCACTCTCAACCATTTTTCTTAATCTTCTGTTATAGCACTGGTAGGCCTTGCTTTTAGTAGAGTAACCTAGAAAGATTCCTTCATCGCTTCTTGCATCAAACTTTCCTATGTCCTCATCTCTCTTGATGTAACACTTGCTTCCAAAGATCTTGAAATATTTAACAGTAGGCTTATAACCAAAGCATAGTTCAAAAGGAGTATTACCAAAATTAAAATTGACATTTACCTGGTTTAAAGTGTACACAACAATGCTTACAGCTTCACTCCAATAGATGTGAGGCACATTTCCTTCAATCATCATTGTTCTAGCAGCATCCATAATTTTTATGTTCTTCCTCTATGCAACTCCATTCTGTTGAGGGGTTCGGGGAGTAGATAACTGTCTTCTGATTCCATGCTCTTCATACAAAGAATTAAAATCCCTGGAGGTGAATTCATCACCTTTGTTTGACCTTAAGCATTTTATTTTCAGACCTTTCTCATTTTCTACCATGGCCTTGAAACTTTTGAACTTTTCTAATGCTTCACATTTTTCTCTTAAGAAAGAAACCCATATCATTCTAGAGTAATCATCAATAAGCAACATAAAGTACCTTTCTCCATGAAGAATTATAACTTTGGTGGGACCACATAGATCAGTATGCACCAGCTCTAGTAATCCATTTGAATGATGTTGTTTGCTCTGAAAAGAAACTCTATTCTATTTTCCCATCTAACACTCCTTGCAAATTTTGTTAGTAGGCTTCACTAGCTTAGGTAGATCTCATATTGCTTGAGTGGAACTTACTTTGACAATGTTATCAAAATTCACATGACACAACCTCCTATGCCATAACCATATTTCATCTACTTGATCAATTAAACAACTTTCACTAGTAGCATTCAAGTGAAAAATATTACTTTTTATCTTTTTACCCGAAGCAATTATATTTCCAGAACTTCCAAGTATCTTGCATCTTCCACCTTTGAACTAAAGATCATAACCCTTGTCCGCCATCTATCCAACACTCAATAGGTTGTGCTTCAAGCCTTCAACATAAAGGACATCATCAATGTTATGCTTACCACCAAGACAAATAGATCCTCTGCCATGAATCACACCAACATTGTTATCTCCAAATCTTACAACCCCACCATCATATTTCTCAAGACTTAAAAATTTTATTTTGTCACCAGTCATATGATGTGAGCATCCGCTATCACTAACCCACTCATCCTTTTCTTCAATTCAGATTGCAAGAGCTTTCTCAACTTTAGTAGATTTAGTAGCCACCAGACCATTTTCCTTGATAGCAATGAACACCCATTCATCCTCATTTCCATTATCTTTATCAAACTCTTCATCAGTCACTCCTTCTTCAACATAGTAACATTTATTTTGAAATCTAGATTTGTTAGGCTTATTCCTAGGAACTCTTTTAGGACACCTTGATGCAAAATGACCTATTTTACTGCAAGAGAAAGATTTAATAGGAAACTTTCCTTTATACTTACCTTATCCTCTGCCTTCTTTCTTCATAATCAATGTTTCCAATTCTTCTACTTCTCTTTCTTCATCTTCAAGCTGTTTTATTTCTTCCTCATACTTGAATGACTTTCTGGAACATTCCCCCAGATCATATCTTTCCTTGTTTCTTCCAGATACAATAGAATTAAATGTAGTTTCAGACTTGGGAATAGATTCACCAAATTCACTCAACTCAAAGGAAACAAGTTTACCAATCAGTGTATCCCTTGTCACATTTGCTACTAATCTAAATTCTTCAATAGCACAAGCCTTTGCTTTGTAGGAGGGAGGAAGTGATTTGAGCACTTTAGCTATAATTTCTTCCTCTTCGAGGGTACCACTGGCACATCTAATACCCATCACAATTTCATTTACTCTTTGCATAAAAGAAGAAATATTTTCATCTTCACCCATCTTCAAATTTTCATACTTTCCTTTCAAACTTTGTATCTTAGCCATCTTCACATGTACATCTCCTTCATACAAAGTTTCTAGCTTCATCCACATCTCATGAGTTGTCTTCAAACCTTTCACATTTGTCATTTCTAAATCTGTTAGAGCACTCAACAAAGCTTCCATAGCCCCGACATTATTGTCAGCCTCTTTAATCTCATCAGTAGTGGAAGGACCATTCTGAGGAATAACATATGGTTTCTTTGTAATCTTCTAGAAGGGTTCACCAATACACCTCAAATGACACTCCATCCTAAATTTCCATAATGAGTAGTTTTTTCCATCGAATCTAGGACTATCCTTCTTGTATGATGCCATCTTGGATCACCTCAAGCTCTTAAACTTCTTCAGAGGAACCTGCTCTGATACCAATTGTTGGAAAAACAAGAATAGACAACTGAGAGGGGGGGTGAATCAGTTGTCACAAAATATTTTAACTTTTCAAACTTTACTCAACTTAATCTCAAATCTAATGAATGAACAATAAACCCTAAACAATCAACACATTAGAAGCACACAGAACACCAAGATTTTTACGTGGAAACCCTATTAGGGAAAAAACCATGGTGGTGTTAGTCCACAATATTATACCCTATTAAAAGTATAATGAAAAATAATGGGAATGCACATGCATTCAGGCACACTACCTAGAGCTCACTGCTCAAATACAAGAGGGCTCACTGCCCAACAATACACAACAATACGGATTAGATCCACAGGGTATGAACTAAGAAAATAGCTTCTACACAAGCTTGATTACAGTTCTAGTTAAGCACAAAAAACCTTCTTCACACTTCGCTCAAACTTCTTCTCACTCTACTTTGCAATCGAATGAATAGATCAATATTCACACACTTTCTCTTCTCTGGATTTTCTTCACTTCATACACACATTAACTTCTCTCAAACAATCACTCTTATATATCCACAACATGAAATTACATCAACAACTTTGTCGGCCAAAAATATAAAAAATATTTTCAATGTCGTGCCAAATTTACTAATAAATTTTCAATTTGGATCAAACACCATCGAATAATATTGTGATGTGACCTAAAACAATATCCCTGAGCACGCCAAACATTCAAATTTAAATCTTCAAGGATCTGCAACATGTTACAACCATCATGTCAGCCAGGAACAAGAAAACCCAAACACACATGAGACAAATCTTCGACCACGAGCACTCTGATCAACATAGACACACAACAAGGATAGAGAATGATCACGAAGAATCCACAAATAACAAGAACTAATAGAGAAGCATCCACAGCAACTGAGATTACCAGAATCACATAAAATTCAATTAGGAACACTGACGAAACCCACTGAAATACTATCAAAACACAACTATTCATAGTAAGATCAAATCTTCATGTGGACCTTTGAAACTTTCGATAGATGAACTAGATACTCTTAGCAATAAACCCTTTAGTCACAACAACTAATCTTCAACATATAGAACAAAACACCTTCTTGACCTTCACTGTTCCACTAACAACCTGCAACATTTTCTTTAACAATTTTCTCAATATCCTCAACATATACAACCTTCAATACAACACTCCTAATAGTGTTGACATCAATGACAACCACACATTAGCAACACAACCACAACATCCAATAGGAGCCAGTGTCACCAAATCTCTATCTGTTTGTATTGTCTTAGTGCTTGGAGAAATCCAAATGGGGATTCAGTAAGTAGTATCTTCTAAACCTAAGGTTATAAATTCTTTTGAGTTAGTTTAATAATTTGCTTGATTCCAAAACATTACAAACAAACATTCATGATCTTCCTCAAAATTTCAAACTCTTTGGTCTAAGTATGGGTACCCTTTTGAAAAAGCCTTGATATTAATGCTTGTCCTAAGGATTTCTATCCTTAGAGATGTCTAAATATCTTGACTTATATCTCAATCCATACTTCCCAAAGTTAACATAAGCAACTATGAATTTAACTTCATCCTTTTCACAAAATGGACCTTGTGAAATTTATGATGTTTTTGACATAGACATTTAGTTTGAACTTAATCAAGACAAGTGTTTGTGGTAAAAGAAATTCACTTAAGCAAGATAAATTGACAAATTGAACCCCACATGACCATTTGAAGACAAATTGCTCCCATTGAACAACCCAACCTTATAGTTGCTAACATTCAACCAAACTTTGAATTAATTGAGGGAGAACAAACCAACATAATTAGTAGTTTGAGAGCTTCACTTTTGAAATAAAAGAAACACCCATTCAGTGGAGAAACACAACAATAATCTTAGACAAAGAATAGGAACAAGCTGATATTGTGGCTAGAAGGCCCATATTACCACCACCCACGTGGAAATAAATATCCCCTTTTCTTTCATAAACTTGAACTTTTCCAAATGATCTCATGCAAAATCAGAATCCCCAAGAGAAGGTCTACAATTCTTCATTTCAAACTTCAGCATCTTAGTCCAAAAGCTCTCAAAAAACACCATTTAGCACTACATCAAAATAGAACTAGGTTGGTATACAACTTCTACAAACGTGTTTCAAGGAACAACCCAGACTTCTATATGTTCTTTTTAGGTCAAAACCTTGGTCTTTTTCATGATCTTGAACCTATCTAAAACATCAGGTCTTTAGGATTTGAAAACTTTAGATGCCTAGCATTTTTCTCACTACCTTGGTCTTATACAACAAAGGTTCACTCTAGGTCAATGTTGGGTCAAATATTTCACTCACCCCTTCATCAAATTTCATCCTTCACTCCACCAAACTTTGCAAAAATTTTGAATACACCAACACTTTTAGACTTGGACATATGTCAAACCAACCCCTAACTTAGCTACTTTTCATGTGAAATGAATCCTTTTCCATGCATTTGGCTAAGTTAGTTATCGTCTTTAAACTATTTTATCTTGAAGGTCACAAGTCTACCCTAAATATTTCCAAGTTCATCAACATCCTTTATCCAAACATCAAAAACTTAAGTCAAAAGTGTTTTCCCAAAATGTTTGCAAAGGTCACTCCCCACATCATCCACCTTTTCATCTCTCATTATCATCATTGCTCCAAAAATACTTAGAGCATCCCTTTTACCTATATTTGAGTCAACTAGAGATTTCTAACATTAAAAATCTCAACACAACTCTCCCAAAGGTGACCCAAAATTTATGGTAAAAACAAGATCACAACACAAGAGAATCATGGAGAAAACCAAAGTCACATTTACCTCAAGTGATCCAAATCCTTTAGAATTTGATCCAAGAATCCATGTTACCCCATCACAACAACCTTCATCACCATCAGGGCCATATGAGATTGAAGACTTCATGAACAATCCATTTGGACTTACTAGAAAAGAAATCATGGAGCATCAAGCCTTAAAGAACATAGTTCCTAATTCTCCATCTTTTGTTGCACAATCATTGAAACAAGGCTTAACTTCATATACTATTCCAATTACTCCATCCCTAGAGCTAAATCAAACATAAACACCTAGTATTACCACTAGTCTTGCTAAGGACTTTGGCCATACTCTTTCATTTGAAAGCAGCAGACTTGTGGGTACCCTTGAAACCAATCCTCCATCCCAAACAACCACTTGGACACTAAAATTTGGTGCTCCTCCCATTCCCAAAGATCCCAAAGAGCCATATAAACCACTTACACTTCATTACTCCACAACAACTTCAACATATCAAGGACACCGCTCTTCATCCATACCTGCAAGTATCAAAAGTGTGCCCAACATCACACAAGGTAGTGTAGACCAGGTGGACCCAAAAGGGAAAGGAAGTAATATCATACAAAATCAGCCTTTAACAACACATGGAACGTCTTCTTCCAATCCTCCCGTTGACATCCAAAACACATCTATCCCATCCACCATCAACCCACATCAAAACAATCCCTTGATCACAAACCCCATCAACCAAAATAATAACTTGAACACATCTCAAACACATCATTCAAGGGAATCCTTTCAATCAATGGACCCAAGGTCCTAATGTACCCTTCACATCACAATACTTAATGGTACCATCCTCATCTTTATCGTTTATCCCCCAAGTCATGCAAAATCAAATGGGACCCCAAACTTACATTCCTCCACCACAATCCACTATCTTGCAAGGAATGTTAAACCAAGGGAATCTCCAACCTCTCATCAACAATGTGTAATCTACACAAAACCTCAACGCCCAAAATCCATCTCAAATTTCCTAACCATTGGTTGATCCTACATTACAAGCACATTTCCTAGCTTTACAAAAAGCACAAGCAGCTTATCAGCAAGTAGTCCAACAACAACAAACACAACAAGTAGCCCTAGTACCACAACAACAACAACAAGCACAACAAGCAGCCCTAGCAACACAACAACAATAGAAAGCACAACAAGCATCCTTAGTAGCACAACAACAACAACATGCAACTTTAGTCACCCAACATCAAGTAACCTTAGCAGCACAACAAGTAGTCTTAGCAACTCAACAATATCAACAAGCCCAACAATAGCAACAAGCTCAACAATATGCCCAACAACAACAATTCTTCGCACAACAATAGTAACAAAAGGGTTTTTACTATAACCCTCAACAAAACATCATCAACCCAAGCACATTAGGAGCATATATTCCTACACCATCATCACCTTATCCTACACCACCATACACACCATACAACACCTCATCATATCAAAATTCCACATACACATCACCCACCATCCTGCAATATGCAACATATGTTCCTCCCCCTAGTCCACCAGATGATATGGCATCACAACTCAAGGTGTTAACACAAGAAATGCAGGATATCTGGATGGGAAAAATGAAGAAATCTCATACACAAAACCAATGCCCATATCAATTTGATCAAAGCATCGCAATGGTACCATTCCCTCTTGATTTTGAAATTCCCAAATTTGACAAATACAAAGGGAGGGGAAGTCATGTGGACCATATCAAATATTTTAACATCATGTGTATGGAGGTTGCCTGTAATGAGTCTTATTTGATGTTCCTCTTCCCGCAAAGTTTAATAGGTCCTCCCATGGACCAGTTTTCTCAATTTCCTCCAGGTATTAAAAATTTCCAAGAAATCACTGATAAATTCATAGATCACTTCTCCTTCAATCTTGACATGGACATAAGCTTAGAAGAGTTATACACTCTCAAATAAAACAAAGGAGAATCTTTTGCTAATTTCTTGTAACTATGGAGACAAAAAGTGAGTAAAAGAAAGTGGCCAATTCCTAATGATCAACAAGTGGGAATTATCATAAAAAATCTAGATCCAAATCTATCCTTTCACTTGAAAATGTAGTGCATCACATCTTACGATGAGCTTGTCCCTAGAGCCCTTAATATCGAAAGAGCTCTAATCTCACAGGGAAATAATCAAGCCTATAAATATAACCATCCATCAACTAGTTCCAATGACAAGCCTCATGTTTGGGCTAAGAACAAGAATGTAACAAATAATGGAGTGGTATATGCTAAGGTGATCTTAAGTGCTCCTAGCCCAAACAACAATCAAATAGCTAGCGTTAAACCAACTATGCAACAAACAACACCACAAAAAAATTAGGTCAACAACATCAAAATGCAACAAAGGTGAACACCTAACAAAAACAACTATCCAAAACACAAGTATACACAATTGTCATAACCTATTGAGACTATCATAAAGAAATTGGTACAATCAAACCTGATAAAACTTCCAAATTTGAAAAACTACCAAGAACTGTAGGACAAACAACCATGGTATAATGAAAAAGGTCTTTGTGACTTTCACAAAATCAAAGGGCATAAGACAACAAAATACATGTGACTCAAAAATATTATCCAATATCTTATAGAGAGAAATACTATATCTATTGAAGTACTAGTTGGTAATCAAGATCTTAAGATATACAAGGCACCCATGCTAGATCATAGCAAATAAAACAACACTGGGAAAGCTAAAGATTACACAAACGTGCAGCATACCTATTCCAATGTGGTTTCTTCCTGTGATAGTGTCATTAGCGTCATCACCATCAAAGGACCTAGTGCGGAATGTGGAGTCACCACATGACATGTTAAGATCACCATCCAAGGAGTCCCATCTCAATCTAGGGCACACCCTACTCAACCAACGACAAGCAATAGCAAATATAATCTCTTAGATCAACTTAAAAATACCCTCACATAGATCTCTATCTCAGAACTATTGAGGCTATCCCCCGCACATAGGGAAACCTTAGAGGAATCTTTGTCTACATCATCCATTCCTGAGGATATAGATACCAAGTAGTTTTAAGCTATGGTAGAGCATATCACTAATCATCTCCTCACCTTCTCAGAACAAGATCTACCATCATAGTCATCTCATAATCGTGCTTTACACTTGGAGGTTATCATTCATAAGAATGAGGTTAAAAGAGTCTTAGTAGATGGAGGTGTTCTAAAAATTTTCACCCTTCAATTGGTCAAAAATTTGGGCTATTCAAAGGATAATATTGAGAAGACAAAGAGCACCACCATCAGGGCATATGATGACCAAGAACAAGTATCACAAGGAATCATCGCACTACTCATCCAAGTCGGCCCCCTCATCACAGAAACTACATGCCAATTGTTAGACCTGGATCTTCCCTACAACATACTGCTTGGTCGACCCTAGATCCATGCCCTAAAAGTTGTAGCTTCAACCTACCATCAATGTGTAAAGTTTCCTTTTAAGGGTCAAGAAGTTACTATCCATGGAGATCCTGAGCCTTTTTACTACTGCAAGAATCTTGAGGCCAAGTTCTATATGATACCCCAATTACCCAAGAATGACAAAGGGCCTACACCTTCTACCTCATTTTTTGACCCATCATCCCTTGCATCTAACTTTGAAATGAAAGCACCCATTGTGTAGAGAATACATGATATCAAAGTAGTAATCCAGGATGATGGTTGTGGAAACTATAAGCTAATGAAGGATAATTTTGTGCTAGGAGAGTTACCTCTTTCTCCCAAATTTCATTGGAATCCCACACCTAGAAAAAACATCCCTAAAACTATCAAGATGGTAGCTACTACCTTCACCAAATGGGAGGACCTAAACAAAGAAGATATCAATGATGAGGATATCTTTAAATTGCTCTATCAAGATGAACGACCCATACTTATTCTTCCCATGAAAGATGATAACAAAGGCTTACAACTAATGAAGGGCATGGGGTATACAAAGAATCAAAAACTAGGACAAAATGGCAATGGTTTGCTAGAACCTATCATTCTTGAGAAATGTCCAAAGAATCTTGGCATAGGTTGCACAACTAGCAAGGTTACGCTTATTGGCAAAGATACTTTTGCTAAATGGGCTAAGGCTTCCTCTTGGTTACCAACATTGTGTGATACTACCCTAGATGACTTCCCCCTTGATGTTGCTGACCTATTTAAGAATAACTCCCTCTTCATGATATCTACATTATCCTTCACCCCAAGCAACCAACCAAATGAAATACGCCTAGTATACCCACAAATCATTGACTTGGACCAACAAGGACCACCGATTCTATATTTATTTGAAAACGATGAAGCCATATCAGAATTCATAGGACTTCATGACAATTTACCATGGGTAGATCACAAAGCATACTTTTATATAGAACTAGATATAGGGTCATACTATGGGGAGACGATTGAGTCCTTCAGTTGCAAAATTGATGATATGCAACTGACTTGTAGTTCTTTGAGTGAAAACCACACTATGGCACTCTCTGATCCTAAAATAGTAAAAAGAAAGGATGTATATGATGGTGAAAACCTCTCTAAGGCATCCAAGTATGAGGGATTCAATCTCCTCCTTAGTGTGATGCATCCAGAAAAGTTAGCAATTTTAGCATAAAAGGTCACTCCAGTGAACATGGGAATAGAAGAAGCACCCAAGATCACTTTCTATGTTGAATCCTTGTTAGATAAAGAATAGAAGAACCTAGCAGCATTCCTAAAAGAGCACAAAGATAATTTTGCATGGTCATACATAGATATGCCAAGGATTGATCCAAAAGTGGTAGTGCATCATCTAGTAGTCTATTCTAAAGCCAAACCAATAAAGAAAAAGTTAAGAAAGATGCACCCTCAGATAGCACTCTTGGTCAAACTTGAGTTACAAAAGCTTCTTTACATTGGATTCATCTGACCAATAGATTATACTGAGTGTGTTTCAAACCTAGTACCAATCTCTAAACCCACTAGGGGCATCAAAATATGCACTGATTTCAGAGACTTGGAAAAAGCATGCCCAAAGGATGATTTCCCTCTTCCAAACATTGACATCGTAGTGGATTTAATAGCTAGGCATGAAATGCTATCACTCATGGATCTGGTTTTTCAAGTTACAATAAAATCATGATTTCCAAATAGAATCAACACAAAACTACATTTACTTGTCCATGGGTGACATACTACTAGAACATGATGTCATTTGGGCTAAAGAATGCAGGAGAAACCTATTAGAGAGTAATGACCCTCATCTTTCATGATATGATCCACAAAATAGTTGAAGATTATGTGGATGATATTTTGGAAAAGTCAAATAAAAGGAGTGAGTACATACAAGTCTTAGGACCCATCTTTGATAGGCTTGAAGAGTACAAGGTACGACTGAACCAAAAAAAGTGTGTCTTTAGGGTTACATTAGAGAAACTTCTTGGCTATACTATCTCACAAAGAGAGATAGAAATTGATCTAGCAAAGGTAAAAGACATCCTATACATTGAACCACCGCAAACATTGAAGCAAATGAGAGGATTACAAGGAAGATTGCAGTCCATCAGAAGGTTCATAGCACAACTAACAGATAAAATCCACCCCTTTTTGCATCTTCTCTATAAAGGAATAACTTACATGTGGGATGAGAAGTGTGATAAAGCTTTCCAGTAGATCATTTATACTATCTATTGACATCCCCAATACTCATGCCATGAATACCGAATAGACCATTGATCCTATATATCTCGGCAACATCAGCAACACTAGGTGCTCTTCTAGCACAACATGATGAAAACAGAAAAGAAAGATATATCGACTACATCAATAGGACCTTGGTGGGCTATGAAATGAACTATTCATCGATTGAGAAATCATGCTTAGCATTTTTTTTTCCTTCAAAAAGTTTAGACATTACATGATGATGCATCAAATTAAGCTTATTGCAAAGATCAACCCATTGAAATACCTGTTATCCAAAGCAACTCTCACTAGGTGAATGACCAAATGGGTAATGATATTAACAAAATTTGGCATAGATTATGTGGAGAACAAGGCAATAAAAGGGCAAGTGATTGTAGAAAAACTAGCAGAGGCACCTATCTATACAGAGAATCCATTGATATTTGAATTTTTGTATGAATCAATATTCCTTGTTAATGTAGCAAATTAGTGAAAGATATACTTTGATGGATCATTTACCCAATATGTAGCAGGGGTAGGAATTCTCTTCATCACCCCTTAAGGAAACTGCATACCAAATTCATACCAGTTATCATTTCCATGTACTAACAACATTGCAGAGTATGAAGCCCTGATCACAGGTCTAAGGATAACAGTTCAATGGTAGATACAAGAAATGAAAGTCTATGGAGACTCACAGTTGGTTATCAACCAATTCAATGACAACTATCAAAACAATGATGACAAGCTTACTCCTTACAAGAAGATGGTAGAGAGTCTCAAAGACATTTTCATAGATATAACTTTTGAGCAGATTCCTCACATGAATAACTAAGCAATGGATGCTATAGCAAAAATCAAGTCATTGTTAGACATGCAAAACAACGTCCTACAGTGTGAATTCTTAGTACAACAACTTCTTGTACCCACTTTTGAAATCCTAGAATCTAAATTCATGTGTGTCATTGTTGGTCCTAGATCCCCATGGTATCATGACATATTTACCTACCTAAGCAAAGGAACCCTCACATCCCTTATCACCTCCAACCTTAAAAAAGACCTTTTGTTAAAAAGGAATCTTGCTTCATGATCCTAGGTGATACCTTATTCCATCGAAGCATCAAGGGGACATTACTACAATGCCTTAACTAAGAGGAATCCTTGATCACTTTAATAGAAGTACATGATGTTATATGTGGTTCCCATTCTACTAGTATGAATTTAGCTAAGAAATTATTGAGGACGCAATACTATTGGCCAACCATGGAAAGAGAATCTCATTAGTATGTACAGAAGTGTGTCCAGTGTCAACAACATGGAGATAAGATTCATGCTCTAGCTTAGGAGTTGCAACCAATGGTCACACCTTATCCTTTATCACAGTGGGGGATTGACCTCATAGGAAAGATTACTCCAACCTCATCTAATGGCCACACATTTATCATAATAGCCACTGAGTACTTTACCAAGTGGGTTGAAGCCATTCCTATGACCTACATAATGAGGAAGAAAATTGCTAAATTTATCTTGAACTATCGTATCTATCATTATGGTGTTCCAAAAGCCCTTATCTCGAACAATGGAACACCCTTCAAGAACTAGGATGTAAAAGAGCTATGTCAAAGATTCAACATCCAACACTGATTCTCTACCCCATATTACCCCCGGGGCAATAGTCAAGCTAAGGCTACAAAAAAAACCATCCTAAAAATCCTAAATAAAATGGTCAATGAAGCTGGTCATGACTATCATCTGTAGTTGAATCCTGCTCTTTCGGTCTATCGAACTAGTATTTGTACACCTATAGATACAACCCCATTCTCCTTGGTCTACAGATTAGAATCCATCCTGCCTATTGAGGTTGAGCTTCCATCATTGCGAGTGTCACTACAGAACCTAATCATTGATGAAGAGTACAAACTATCTTAGCTAAATGAGCTAGAATTCTTGGATGAGCATCATCTTGATGCCCTTAATCACTTACAAGTATATCAAAACTGACTAAAATGGAGCTATAACAAGATCAAGTATTAGTCTTTCAAAGTGGGGAATCTTTTCCTAAAGCAAAATCAAAAAAATATTCCAGATCAAGACATCAAAGGAAAGTTTGAGCCTCATTGGTTAGGTCCTTTTGACATCACAACAAGTTAGGGATTAGGAGCATATCAATTATCAACACTTAAAAGTGAACCCTTGTAGGAACCAACCAACAACTTACATCTCAAAAAGTTTAATGCCTAGTCTTGAAGGGTGTAAATTTGAAAAATACAAAAAAATAAAAAAAATGATCAAAATCTAAAAAAATAAGAAAAAGGATTGAAAAAAGTAAAGAAAGAATTATCCTCTAGTGAAAACCACTTCGGTGGCACTTTGGGAAAGTACCTTGTAGAAAACCTAGCAAATAGGTGCCTTGCATAAATAAAGCACCTTTTTCTACCTGGGCTCTTTCTCCTATCATTCCATCTTTCACATTGCATCCTTCATCCTATTTATTCCATCACTCATCCGCGTCCAATCATAGCTTGATGTTGTGAAGTATCGTATCCCCTTAGAACTACTTGGCATAATTCCAAAGGTCAGTTCACCCTACCTATATTGAGGTAGTCTATTCTATCACATCGGGGGAAATTCGTTATGGATTGGATCAGGTTCTTGTATATCTTAAGGTTGTCAAAAATATCAGAAACATTCATAAAATGTTCATTAGAAAATCTAAAAACATCTAAATCCTATATAGCTAAAATCCAAAATTATTTGAAAAGTAGTAAAGGAAAAATCCCAAAACATCCAAATCACATCAAAAACCCTAAAAAGGTCGAACATTGAAAATCCAAAAAAAAAAACCCTTTCAAACTATGAGTCTTTGAGCTTGAACGTAGGAAAGGCTAATCTTTGATCAGCACTTGAGACACCCTAGGTCAGTCCTCTAGGAGTTTATCATAATAAACTGACATTCCATCAATTGTTTATATCTCATCATCAATAAGTCATGTCAGTCGAACTACATGGTCTCTACGTGTATAGCGTAGGCAAGGCTTATCTTTGATCAACCCCTGAGTCCCCTAGGATAGTATTTTACGTTAGGTTCTTGGTCAGAAACTTAGAAAACCCCTAAACATTTAGAAAATTCAAAAAACAAAAAAAAGCATTAGAAAACATTCAAAAGACCTAAACAACATCAAATATCTTAGAGAAAACCCTAAATAGCCTCAAATAATCGAAAACCAAAACATTCACATAAACTTTCAAAAAGACCAAAAACAACCTCAAAACATTTTCAAAATACCAAAAACATTGAAACATTCCAAAAAAGATCCAAAACCATCCATCCCATTTCACTTTCACCTACAATAAACTTCACCCATAATAAATCAATCATCTTCAGCCTTTGGAAAAACAAAGAGAAAACAAGTACCGCAAGTCGTAAAAGTGAAAACTTAAATGCCAAAATCTAAATTCTAGATCATAGGTAAATGAGTCAGTGAAGTTTGTATCAATGGCTTATCACACACCTCATCCTAAATCAAAACATCTGATCAACATGTGTCCTAGGATGAACCCTTCCTGTGATGGGCATCAGTATCAAAAATCACCTTAGCTAAAAGAAACTAGAAATAGATATAGATAACGCTGACTGTTTATCTTTGATCTTTTCTTATGATGTATCTTAATGACCCATTTTGAGGACCTCTCGATGATGTCTATCAAAAAATGATTTAGAGAGAAAGGAATGGGACATCGATCATTATATTTTTGTTTGTTGTGCTTGTGGGTATTCTTGTAAAATGATCTTGGTGCATACTTGCTTAGTTGTGTGTAGGGAGGTTGTTTGGAGTAGATTGTTGAATATTGCATATGCTTTGGTCTAATATGTTCTAAGCTTCTAACTTAACATTCCAAATAGGTTTTCATATGTCAAGGTATGAACAAGAACTATCCTATCTATTTGTAGAGTCCAATTCCATTACACTAGATACAACACCATACTGGTTATCAATACCTTGATGCATCATGTCTATGTGTTATATCAAATAATAAGGAATGACGGAAAATCCCAATCCCAATATATGAGAAAATCATCATCATCATCATGATGCATCTCTCATCAACATCTCTAATAAAGTCTCGGTGGATCATAGACTTGTCAGACTTTTTGAATCAATCATCAAAATCAATGGTCAATCATCTTATTTCCTCTATCTTCTCTCTGTGGTAACTTGGTATCATGATAGTGAACAAAAATATCATCAATGCATCCATCCTGCATCCAAAAAATATTAGCATGCATACATCTTGCATAAATCACGACATATCATAATATCAAGAACACATTCCACTCCATCATCATTATCATTTAAGTTGTGTTGAATGAAATAGATTTTTTCTTCTAAGCATCTTAAATCATTGCATATATATCATAAGCATGAACATTTGCATAATCATATCATAAGCATGAACATCTACACCATTTGTACATCCATATGCATACATCATCACATCATAAAATTTCATAATAAAATACAAAAAAACAAATGCATACGCATCACATAAGCATATCATATCATCCATCCCATGGAATATCATAAAAAGATAATGGAAAAGAATACAACATATACATTGCATCCTTCCCATATCATTTCATTTCATATACGTCATAGATCATCATCACATATTGCATAAACATGAATAAAAGAAGTGTATCCATCACATTGCATTCATACATAATCATAAACATAAGCATATAATATCATATCATATCAACATAAAATGCATCCATACATTCATAAAGCATGAAATAAAAGAACACATCACATCATATCAAATCTTTATCATATATATATAATATGGTAACTATCATAATACAATATCTGAGTTAGTGTATGTATATCGATCAAAAGTACAATATCCATGAGGCTATCAAAAAGGATCCCATGAATGTATCTTTGTATAAATAATTAGGAAATAATCAAAAGTGTTTGTACAAGGTAGCTAGCCCTGATGGTTGCTCCCCTCACCAACTTGTTTCTATAGCTGATCCTCAGCCTGGGGATGTGCCTCACTCTTCTGTGAGTAATATAGTTGCCTAATCACCACAAGGACATCCTGATGGTAGTGCATGTGATAATAGCCTTTCTATACAATCAGGCAGAAACTATCTATCCCTAAGCTATAGCAGTCATAGACTCTAACTACTAGTGTCGCCCAACCTCTTATGCTAATTGCATATCAGTAGTTTTCCTAAGTTGATGCTCCTGGTCCCTTTCCACTATCAATGCCTATACTTGCTACATGGCCTAGTCTCTCTTAGTAGTGATGACCAAAATTTGCTAATGAGCCTGATCTCTCTCAGTTGTCACCACCTACAACTACTGTTGCAACTGATGAATTTGAGCATCACAGGGATCTGGCCTCAACGATGGCTATTGTGGAGGCTACTATTGTATTGATGGTTGTTGAGGAGGTTGTTGGTGCAATGGTGGTGCACTCGAGACCTGTCCATCGTGATACTGGCCATCCTAGCCATCATGTCCTTTTCCCTTGCCATCTGAACCTTTGCCCTATCCTCTGCCATGTCCATCATTTCGCTAACCTCTACCTTTGTGTTCACCCCTACCTCTCAACCTCCCTTGTGGAGGTACACCTGCTCAATTTATAAATTTTGGATGGGGTACGAACAATGCATCATAAACAAGCATCGTCTGAGAATCCACCTATCCCTTATCATAAGACCATGGCCTAGAAACCAGCTATCGAAAGCCCTCTATTAGCTCATGGGTTGGGATCATGTGTCCCCATGTAGTCTCTCAATCTAACCTTGAAAAGATGGTGGTGTATGCATCAATAGGCCTATCTTGCCTCTCACCAAACTATCTGGCAACCCTATTAGGAAGGTACCTCTCAATAATCATGTTCTCTCAACCCTACATATATCGGGTATGTCAAGCAAAGAAAATTTGTTGCACATCATCATACCAAGTTGACATCTGAAGCCATGGACGCCATCTGAACACTGCCATATCATCGATCACTCAACGCCAATATGGAATGTCGAGCTACCCTGTGTGATGCAATGTGATGGCACCCCTGTATCTCCAAACAACTAGATCATATGGCTCCACATCTTCCATGTCAACAATAGGTCAAAGCACATAAATGTGCTCCCAAGCCCAAATGTGAAGAAGGGTGACCCCCATGTCAATCACCCGACCATCACAGTAAATGAAATCATGCATATCATGGTAAAGGGAGGCCAAAATCATTGGCCCACATGCATAATGGGTCCTCTAGAAGAGCGTCCTATGCCAAGCTAGACCCCATCCTAGACTGAATCCTCTACTCCATCGATCTGGAGCAACCAATCCTGAGATAACTACTGCAAAGATCAATCTGAAGGTCGAAACTCGACCTCTGTACATCTCAAGGTCTATCTGTGAGTTGACCAGGACAATAGAATCTTGGTCAAGCACCTCATGGCATGCATCATAGCCAGTGTCAGTATCGTAGATCACACACTCACCATTTATCAGAAATTGCAAAACCCACCATACATTCTCCAGCATCACTGTCGCCTCACTCGTAAGTAAGTGGAAAGATGAGGTCTCGTTATGCCATCGCTCGCATAGCACTGTCATCATAGTTAAATGTGTCCAAACAATGGGAATATACACAAAGTATGACAAACCAAACTCCCCCAGGTGCCCCTGTCACAACTCAGAAAATCACCAAGCCTAGATAAAATAGTCGACCAGTGCTCACGGGACATCAAAGGCTAGATAACCTCTTGTACCCATGAAGCGCATGACATCAAAATTCAAAAAAACTAGCTAATTTTGGAGTTTTTATCTTCCAAAATGATAATAGCATCGCTATAATTCAAATTCCAAACAACAATGCTCGAAGCATTTAAACTGTAAATCATGATATGTGTCGCTAAACACACATGTGTCACTATTTGAGCTTTGAAAACCTTAATCCTAAATTCTAAATCATGAGTTGCATCGCTATTCACATATGCATCACAATTTGAAATCTAAAACCCTAAAATAAAATCATGAACTACATTGCTATTTACATATGCGTTGCTATATAGCGACACCGCCAAAGTTCAAAATTCAAAGTGTAATAAATGTGCCTAAAATTAAAATTTCAAATCAAGTTTTGAATCACATACTAGTGGTCCTATGCTTGGAGATGTTTGGTACTCGTGAACCCAATGGGAAATGTGTCATGGGAGCACTCATTGCACCATTTTGTCAGAGGGTCAGAGCTCAACATGCAAGAAATCTCTAACGAGTGAATGTAAAAATGAATTGAAAGTAACCCTTCCTCACCTATTTATGCTTGAAAATTAGGGGGTTTTGTCCTAATCTAACCATGGGGTATGTGCAAGATCATCACAGAAAAAATAGGCCCTTAACTTGCAAAAAATTCAAAAAAATCAAAGTTAGGCAACTTGACGTAAAAATTTGAATAAGTTATCTATATTATTTCAAAAATATGTAAGAATAGAATCTGTAGCAAATTGAATGTAGTTTCTAAACTACTAGGTTTATTTTTATTTTTAAAATCTATTTGGTGAAAACTTGAAATTTCAATGCATTAGTACTTAAATTTAGGGGAAAATAATAAGTAGGTGTCTATCTAACCACCCTAACCACAATAAAATGATAATTTTTTTTATAAGATTTTAGATATAAGTAGAGGACTCATGTCCGATGTGATGCATATTTGTTTGTAATTTTTTTCCAAGTAAATAATTAATTATGATTTTTCTTTTAGAAATTTTAAAAAATATAAAAACTCGTATGTCCGACCACTTTAACTTGGTCAAAACTTCATGAAATTCAATTTTTATTTTTTTAATCTTATAGTATGCAAAGCATAGAATGCGATGCATGTTTCATATTCAAAAAATGTGATACTGTTTGAAGGCTATAGATGTTTTTCAATCAACCTATCAATCAAGAATTTAGTCGTAATTCAAATAGAAAATGAACAATAATTATTTATTAAATTCAAAGTAAAGAATAATTTATATTGATGGAAAGCTGAGAATCTCCTTTAAAAACCCTTTTCTTTTCATCAATTTTGGGTAAAAAAAAATGTCATCATCCACATACCCTACACATACCCATCATATCGCCACTTTTTGGCCCATCATGATCCTACACATGCCCCATGAAGCTAAGGTTTTCACCATTTCCACCAATCTTTCCAAATTGAAGCTTATTTTGCATCATTTTTTATGTTTTTGGCATTTTTTTGCATCTCGGAGCCTTTTCGGACCCTTGAGGCAGCATTTAACCTTTGTCAATAAATCAACCCAAAATTCAAAATTTCTACCCAATTTCTCAAGGGGGCAGTGAACTAGCTTATTCCTTTCGTTGGGGCTGCAGTGGGGCATCCAAATTTTTATTTATTTATTTTTGATTTAAGTAGCAGTTTTTAATCCAAAGGGCGTCAGTCTTTGAACCAACATAACATGTACCTCGCTTCAAAGAAGGACAAAATGTAGACACTAAAAAATGTCCTAAATGATATCATGCACTCAAATCAGGTATACTAACATCATTTCCTCATAAAACCCATCCTCTTTTTTCTTAATTGATTAAATTGACCTAGCTATTTAATTAATTAAGTCATTTGCATCTATTAACCTAATTAGTTTAATCGGGTTAATTCACCCCTTTCATGCTAACATTTTGTCTTATTAAATTAAATACATCAATTTATTTAATTTAATTCGCTAAGTCTTCTTATTTAATTAAATAACCTAAAGTTATTTAATTAAATATCATTTCACTTTCCCCCTTTTCATTAAATCATTTATTTAATGAATATCATCTAATTCCCCTAATTTCATGATTAAACCTTTGTTTAAATTAGCAATTACTAATTAATCTAATTTTCCCCCACTTGTACGGGAATATTCCTTCTTTGCACATTCCTCCATAAAGGGAATATTCCTTTGCACAATTTAATTTGGTTTTAATTAACTAAATATCTTTTTTCCCTCACCCATAAGAATATTCTCTCTCCTTACTTGTTTGAAAAATGGAATATTCTTACAAGGCTTCATGTGCAAGTTAACTCAAAACTTCTCATGCAAGTTAACTTGTGACCTCTTGTATAGGTCAAAAGTGTGTTTTTTTGAAGGAATATTAACCCTTGATTAAAATTTCATCATTGATTATCATGCATTGATGAAAATCCATGATCCATGCCTCCAACTTCTTCCATCCTATTTCATCTTTGCATTCAAGGGACCGACCTAGCCCTTCGGGACCGACCATACTATACCGTTGATTAACCTTTTTGATCTCAACCCTTCATTTCTCATTTGCTTTTCTATAAATAGGTCACTATTTGGAGACAAATGGATCCATCCTTTTCAAAGAAAATTCATGCTATTGAAATCACTCACACTCACACTCACACTCACTTTTAGCATTTGCTTAATATCATTTTAGCTTAAATATTTGCATTAATTAGCTCAGCTTCCATTAATGACTTCCATGGTAACATAGATGCATACACTTAGCTTGTTTATTAATTAGGGTTTGAATCTTTTAGCTTAGAATCCATTTAGATTAGCTTTGCATTCACACATCTTAATCATTTTAGCATAAAATCATGTTTCAACACACATCTTACAATGGTTTCATCAGTTTTCTTCAATAAAATTAATTGAAACAAGCTTATTATCTCTAGGATTGGGAAAGGATCATTGTTCCACATCAACACAACACCACTCTCGTAATAGGATAAGTTTCAAATGGATTAGAGTAGGCATTTTTGAAGCTTTATTAGTTTAGTATGCTTGGTTTTAATAGATGTTTGGTTTAATTTGCATTTGATTGATCCTATAATTGAGATTGGTGTTAGTGGATTAATTATGCTTTGATCCTTCATAGATCAAGTGTAAGCAGCCTATATTAATCTATTGGTCACAAGTAGATGATAAACATAAAAATTAAGTGATCGCCACTTAAAGGTATGAATGATAATCAAATAGAAGAATAATAAGTACATGTTACGTATGTATTAATCAATAAGTTGCAAGAGAATAAATAATTTATAAATGAAGTAGTGAATGACAATATAAATTAAGGGTTATATCAAGTTATAAGGAAGAAAACAAGAGCTACTTATAGAAAATGCAAAGTGTAAGAATCAATACATATTTGAATGAATAATAATACAATCATATAAGAATATAGTATTGGTGATAGATATTTATAAATAATAGAAGTACTAGTAAGTAAGATATGAATAAGAAAAGAATGATAGATATAATGAAATAGCATAAAGAGAATATATTTGGAATACAAGGTTAGTGATATATCATAATAAGAATATTAAGGAAAGAGTAGAAGGAAAAAAATATAAAACACAATGATAAAGAGAAAATAAAAAATAAAAGGAATATCATGATAAATGAGAGGTAGAAAGGAGGCATGGGTGGAGGAAAATTAATACAATAAGTGATGTTAAAGTGTGTGTCTATATGTATATATATTGGTATCAATGAAAAATGATACATGAAATATGATTAGATATTTTGTATAAAAAAAATATAAAAGTGTAAAATTATTTGTCTATATATAGGAAAACAACAAACCAAAATATATATATATATAATTGTAGAATTCATTTAGACTAAAATTAAGTTATGAGTTATAACCTAGATTACTTCTAGATAAGTTATATGAAAAGTTTGTGAGATTTTGTATGAATGTTATGTGATATTTTATCACAATTCTATCTTCATGAGATAAATTGGTTCATTGAATAATTTAATAATTATTAAGCTTCAAGATTTGAGGATAACTTAAAATAAGATCTTTTGATTTAAGAAAATGTTGTGAATTACTAATAATTATGAATTCTTTCATATCAATTTTAGTATATGGTAAGTTTTCATAGTCTCGTAGAGGCATATTAAATTTTAGTTGAATATTTATGGACATGAATAATTATTTTTTTATCGTACTTGTGTATCCACCATGGTCAATTGATTTAGTTTATTATGATGGATAGTTGTGGTATGAATTAGAATACTTGAGAAATTATTAGATTGATTGATTTATGGTTATTATAACTCCATCTATTAATATGCTTGTGCATATTTACAAAATAATCATGTTAGCATTACCTTTATTTGCAAAGAGTGTGCCTCACTTTTTATAAGAAATTATGGACCAAATAATGTTAAAGATGAAAAGTTATGTTGTTGGTAATCTAGTGTCTTCTTTTTTTGTGTTTGAAAATTATGATATCATTAGATATAATTGTGTTTTGCTTCACAATCCCATTACTCCAATCAGATTTACATTGCTAGTCTTCCTCAAGCTGGATCAGGTATTCTTCTTTCAAGAAGAATTCTTGAGAAGTGAATCACTTCATCATATGAAATGTTCTCCAACAATGTTCTCACCATTAATGTGGTTGAAGGAGTTAAAATTCAAAAGAATCCTATAAGGAAGGTTCTTTTTATAGTTTATTGTGTAATCTTGATCTCGACCATGTGGTTTATTGTAAGGAATACATTCCTTTATGTTTTACCATAATATTAGCAAATGTACTCTAAATATCTTTTCTTAATATAATTCCTTGTTTCTCTTTCTTGAATATTAGACATGTGTCACTTTTATTGCTTGATTTTGAATAATATGTATAATTTACTAATTTTAATTTAGTGTGGATGTTACAAAATGTGCTTTAAAATAATATCAAAAAATGAGAATGAATAGAATAGATATCATAGGAACTCAACTAGATGGAGGGTTTAGGTAATTATATTGGGGTTATGGATTTCCAACTAGTAGTAGACTTATGCCTTCAATAGAATCACAAAAAAAAAAAACATTGGGGCTATAGATGCTTTTATAGTAGTGAGTCAATGTTCAGGTATTTTAAACTATCAAAATGTTGAGTTTACAATGGTAATTTTTTCTTTAAATGATGGATGAGTTTCCTAATTTTCAATTCTTGGTTATTTTTAAGGGATTTGAGAATGCTAGAAAATTTAAATATTCAACCCCTTTTCAATAAATGTTTACTTATGAAGGATTTTTGTATGCATACACTTTGTGTCCTAATCTCTTGAGGTCCTTGCTTTTCCTACAATCCTTCCCCTTACTATTAAAATTTTAAATTCTTAGAAAGTGGAGAATTGTGAAACTTGAATGTAAAACTAGACTCTAGATGTGTATAAATTGAGCATTCCAACATCTAGTCCATTTCTAATTCATATTCATACAAATTGAAAACTCGGAAATAGTGTTCCACCTTTTGGGAGATGGAACTAAAGGGGAACTAGGGTTCCTCCACCTACTTCACTTATGTTTCATTAAAGGAAACCAAGATCCCTCAACCAATTGGCTTGATTGAGGGATAGGTTAGGTGATTAAGATGGTTTCCTTGGGTGTGATTAAATACAAAAAGGGGGTTCACCACCAAGCAAAGGCTTGGAAAGAAGAAGATTCAAATGATATGCAAACCTAACTATGCAACCTAAGATATGAAACTAAAAATCAGAATAACAAACTAAGAAAGAACAGAGGCATAATTGGAAGGATGATGTGGTCAAAACAAGCTCTGAAACCCTAAATTTTTCTATTTGAAACTTATTGGGACTCATGTGCCAAACTAGGTGATTTAGTCCCACACTAGAGTTTCTATGCAAGAACTAGAATCTCTCAGTGATTGATCTAGATATTCTAAAAACTGGAAAAAGTGTTATACTAGGACTCATATGCCCAAGGTGGTGATTTAGTCCCATTATTAGGGTTTTGCTAAAACTTGGGTTTCCTCTAGTGATCTACTATAGCTTCACTCCTACCAGATCTTTGAGTTTGAAAGCTTAAATTCTGGCTAGTAGGTGACTTTCTGTGAAGATGACAACTTGACAACTTTCTTCAATCTTGCAACTTTGTCTTCAAAGGATCTTCAAGTCTCAAAACACCTAGATCCACAATCACACATGTAGAGAGAGAGAGAGAGAAATGTTGATTTGTTAGTGGATAGGTGTTCGCCTTAGTCAAACCCCATTTCGGTAATCAAACCTTAATGAGAGATGAAACATGAATGAAAAGAAACATGAAATAGAATATGAAACAATAGAACCTTGTCTGAAACCTTGTGGAACCTCTTAAAATAGGGGTGTGTGTGGTTTTGATGTGGAATGATGGATTAGGATATAATGTATTCACACCCACTTTCAAAGAGACTCCACTCAAGGATAACCCTAGAGATCTCAGTGCAAAGGAGATTGAAATATTGCATAGGGTTATCCTAGAGATTAATAATAACTAATAATGGGTTCACCACCAAGTGTAAACTTGGAAAATACAATGAAATGGAAAACATGGTGTGAAATGCAAACTAACTCTAAATGACCTAAAAAGTGAACAAAATGTAACAAAAAACTATGAAACTAAAAGTGTGCTCCTGGAAGATTGAAGAAGGTAGAATGGAGGTTTGGATCACTAAAAAATTTGTTGTTGATGTTGACTGGGACTCATTCACCAAGCTGGCGAAATCAGTTCATTTTATGAGAAAATGTGCAGGAACAGGTTTTAGCCAAAAGGGTATCCAAATCTATAAAAATATTTGTCAAACATGTATAGTGGGACTCATTCACCAATAGTGGTGAATCAATCCACTTCTACTTTTCTAGAAGTTCTAAAGTAGATCTTGTGCCTCTTGGTCTGCTATACTCATTTTGACTGGTTTTCAGATCTGAAACTGCAAATTGCCACATGTAAACCTTCTCCAAGATTCTCCAAGGCTTGATGACAACTTTAGGGATTTTAAGGACTTGAAAAAATTTCTCCACCTTTGCTTCTTGAAAAATCTATAACCTAGCCCTGCAAATCACACAGAAGAAGAGGGAAAAAATTTGTGGGGGTTAGTGAAGAGGGGTTTGCCACAGTCAAACCCCTTGTTGGTAATTAAACCTTGAAATGAAAGCAAATATAAAATGAGAAAGATGAATGAACCAAATATAATTTTGCAACTCACCAAACCCTAGCAATAAGGTGTTGCAATGATGCTTGAAATGGCTACAATGGATGTGGTTCTTGACTCTATGTTGAATGATGTTGATCTTGCTTGAAACACTTGCTTGGATCATGAACTCTATGTCACAAATGTTAGCACAATAACAAAAATGAATAATGAAATCTTTGACATGATGATTGGAACTTGAAGATTGCTCTAAGATGCTTGATAATCTACCCTTGAAATGCCTTGAATTCTCTTGTGAATGCTTAATGCTCTTGAGAACTCTCTTGAATGCTACGTATGAATACTTGAATGCTTAGGATGAAAATGAGTGAAAGAACCTTTTATTTATACTTAATTATGCAAGAATTCCCAAAATTACAACACTACAAGCTGAGATCAAAACTAGGAGAATAAAATCCTGCTAGAAATTTAAATTAAATTTGAGTTTTGGTCACACGGGACTCATTCGCCCAAGGAGGCGAATGAGTCCCATCACACATAATGTATGGGACCAAAAATGGAAAATGCTTAGAAATGTGTGAAACTTACATCAGGGCCAAAAAGACCTAGGTGGGACTCATTCGCTTAAGGTAGCCAATGAGTCTCAAACACTAAATCGGGGCCACACAAACCAAGAACACCTGAATTATGATTGATTATTGGTTGGTGTCAGGATTATCCTCAGAAAGATGCAATAAATGAGGCTTGTGGATACAAAATAGGGCCAATTAAATCATAAGAAATCCCAATTATTAATGACAAGCCTAGAGGAATGTGAAAGTGTGTTATAACACTTTAAAACACTCCAAATAATGCAAGATTAAAGTTGATTATGATTAAAATGCTTAAATTATTTGATAAAACCATAGAAAAATGTGAAAGTGTGTTACAACACTTTTGCAAGGCACCATTAAAATCCCATTAGTTCACAAGGGCCCAAGACCTAATGTACACT
Organism: Sequoia sempervirens; assembly: GCA_007258455.2. NCBI lineage: Eukaryota > Viridiplantae > Streptophyta > Pinopsida > Cupressales > Cupressaceae > Sequoia > Sequoia sempervirens. The sequence goes on along the minus strand of VDFB02000015.1, from coordinate 347,724,470 downwards.
AAATCAAGGTAACATTAAGCTAAAATCACAAGGAGGGCCAAAACAAGTCAAAAAAAGTAGAAGGGTTACTTTTTCGGTGACTCCATTCAGTCCCCACTTTAGTGAGAGGATGAACCTGCTTCAAACTCACACTAAAGTAGACAACACACATCAAGAGGGGTTCCAATGTACCAATGCTAGCAAGACAAGACGACAATGATCAAGAGGGGTGATCAAGCCCCTAGGATGAAGATCCCAGAACAAAATAACATGAGCACAAAGGAACACACATGAGAATGATATAAAGAGAAAGGAAAAGGCCAAGCATACACTACCAAAGATGAAAAAGAGAAAAGAGGGAGATAAAAAGAATCAGATCAAGCTTTGACCATTTTTCCATCCTGATGTGGATCAGATCTAGGTTGTTTGTCCAAAAAATGCGTACTCACTCTAAGGTGATGAAACTTCTGGTTTTCCACCAAGTAAGAAGTCCTAAAAGGTGAGAAATGCACACTCATCGTTGGTATGCACTCACACACACGCAAGTGGCTATGGGAAAGCCATGCCTCAGATTGGGCTTCCCACTCAACCATACCAAAGTTATACCTCCTAATAACTTTAATAAGGTGCCACACAAAAATTATTTTCGAGCTTCATGAGGGAATCAAAACTTTGTATGCTTGGAGCTCATGAAAAAATAGGATGATACTATAGGCATGCAAGCTATGTTATGCAAGATGTCCATATAACAAAAAATAAAAAATGCAACATGTAAATAATGTTCAAAGGATTGTTGCTTAGTTCATGTGAGGTCTTTAACTTAGGGAACATTATGCCTAATGTCTCCAAGAGATGACCAATCAGAGAATAGAGAATTGACAACTTAGGGGATGCAATGCACCGCATCAAGCCACTAAGAGGAATGCAATATGTTAAGAGAGATCAAGCTCCTGAAGGACATTACACCCAATGTCATCCATAAAGCGAAAAACACATCGTATGAAGTAAGAAGGCTACATTAAGAATAGGGAAAAAAATAAAATACAAAAAAATAATGCCAATGTATGCCCCAACTTTAAAGAAATTGCTAAACACCATATTGTGAGAAATTACTTTAAAGTAGCTAGTTAAAAATGCTAACAAAAAGACATGAGAGCCAACTTGGAAAGCCCTATGCCAAGTCATATGCTTCCGAGTAAAGCTACGTCATGCGAAAGAAAAGGAAAAGAAAGGGTTTCCCCCAAAATGAAAATACCAAACACATAAGGGATCTATGGATTTGGGGTTAGTATGTTCTTTGCTACAGTGATATTAGAGAGCTCGAAATTTTCATCATCCCCAAAATACACATAGAAGTAGAAGAATGACACAAAGAGAGAAAAAGCAAAGAAAAACCTTTTAGGTCAACATGGAAGAAACATGAATGACTCGGCGCCTTGCATCATCCCCAAAAGCAAAACACAAGACAAAAAGAGAAAATGAAAAGGAAAAAGAAAAAGAAAGCCTTTTGGGTCAACATGGCAGAGACATAGGGTGTCTTGATGCCTTGTGTCATCCCCAAAAGTAAAACACAAGACAAAAGAGAAAAGGAAAAAGGAAAAATAAAAAGAAAAATCCTTTTGGGTCAACATGGAAGAGACATAAATGTCTTGACACCTTGCATCATCCCCAAAAGGAAAAGGAAAAAGATATAAAGATAAAAAATTGAAAGAGATACATGACATAGAGAAGAATAAAGGTACAAATAGAGGAATGTCACAAAGAGAGAGAACATTAGACTAAACATTACGGCATATCACATAATGGCAGATCACATTACGCACATGCAATCACACAAAAGAAAATGAAAATGAAATAAGGAAAAAGGATAGTAAGGAAAATGCGAGTCAACCTATGAGCAAGTCATCCACCTCCCAATCTCAGTCTATGTATACTGAAGGTGGGAAACTAGCCAAAGGGACAAGAGAAAGTGTTGAACTAGGAGAAGCACCAGGAGATTTGTCATTTAAGCTCATAGAAGAGGAAAACAATGTATTCAGTTCATTATGCACCTCTTCATCAATTTTAGCAACCTCGTCATCATCATCTAAGTTGATCACAACATGAGGTCGAATGATAATTTCCATGGAGGAGTTCAACTCCTGTTGTGGAGGTTGCATTGAATTTTCTTGTTTTGGTTGGGAAGGAGGGTCATCGTGCATTGCTTCAGTCAAGTTCAGATCTTGATTTTATTTGTTTAATTCTTCATGTAACTTGTGAGCAAGGGCACAACATCGACACCTATGCTCTCTAGCACCTTTGTTTCTTTTGGTTTTGTTCTCAAGTTGCATTTTTGTAAGAGCAAGTTGATCAACTATAGGTTTCTTTTCTTCCCTAAGGGGAGGAATGGAAGGAACCACAAGAGGTTTCTCAACCACTTTCTCTTTGAATTTGTAATTTTTTTTTATTTGAGGAAGTGTTACGGGGTTGGTTTCATTGGCTCTTGGTCATTTGTAGGATGTAGGTGAAGTTTCTATTTTCAGTTGGTCTTGATTGTTTGGTTCTTGTTTAGGTTCAAGCATGGTTGGATCAAGGATTGTAGGTTGAGATGTTGATGGGGACATGTTTTGAAGAGATAGTTTGGCTATCTTCTTTTCCTTGAACTTTTGATAGGACAAGAAAAAGAAGTCTTCTTGAGGTTTTATAGGTTCCATGGGTTTGGGCCAAAAGGCCTCTAGGGAAAAGTTTCCTTTGGAAGACAAGGGGTTAAAGCCACTATGGTCGATAGTGAATACTTCATTTTCAAAGGGAAACTTTAAACATTTATGCTCAACCAAAGGGACGACTTTCATGGAGTGAAGCCATCGGTGGCCTAGCTTCACACAAAATTGGTATGACTGGAGGATGATGGAGAATGTGACATCTAATGTTTTTGTTCCTATCTGCAATGGTAAGGAAATTGATCCTATTGTAGGGCAAGAAAAACCATTGTTTTTCTTGATCCATGCTTTCAGTTTATCATATTCATCTTGATAGAGTTCATGCAAAATTAAAAATAACTTGTTGATCATGTTCTCTCCACAAGTGAGATCTATTAATATCCCATTAGTGGGCTTGTCATAGATATGGTTGGATATGTAAAAAGGACCATCGGGAAATTGTTTAAGTATATCCTTAGAGGAGAAATCAATGTCAAGAGAACTCTTAGGTCAGCCCTTACGAGGGATGATGTCTATCATCCCTTCCATTTCATCTATAGGATTTACATTGATAGCATTATTTATAATAGAATCATTATTTTCATCATTTGTATCAATAGTCATCACATCATTCTTTGTAGTTTCACTTGCTTTGACAAATGAAATATTATGTTTGGGCATTGGGTTGGTGAAAAATTGCAAGGTTTGGTCAAGAGAGGCAACAAACTTATTTCCTTGATTACTAACACCTCCAATGGATAGATGGATGGAATCAATGAGGTCTTCCATAGGATGTTGAGGTCTTCCACAAGATGTTTAAGATGCTTGCAATGTTCCATGTCATGCCTATTTTATCGATGATATTGGCAATAAGAATTTGATTTAAAGATTGGGGGTAAAGGCTTATTAGGGTTGGGTGTTCTAACAGGAGGTAAGGTAATCATTTGTTGTTCTAGAAGTTGGGAAAATGTGTTATGAAGGGTATCAAGCAAGGGAGTGAATTGTCTTGTGGGGTCTCCATAGCTAAATGGGATCGTGGCTTTGACAATAGCTACTTGGTTATTGACATTTTGAGCTATTTTTTGAGGGGGATTGAATTGAAGGAACCCTTTTTTTTGTTTTCTAAAAGGTTGAGCATTGTTTTGGTTTGTAGGCTTGGATCTATCAATTTGGCTAGAAATGGACCTTGTATCTTGACTGTTAAACAAATTTTGATAATAACAGAGGGTAGTGCATAGGTGCACGAAGGATGGGAATTTCATCATATTAGTCAACTTTTCTTGGATTTGACTTTTTAAATTTTCTATGAACATATTTTGAAGGTGTGGGTTGAGGACCTTGACATCGATTTGGGAATAAAGTGAATGATAGCGTGAGATCAAATTAGTTATCTTTAATTCCTCTTTTTGCTTGCATCTCATCAAATTAGCCAAGGTCATCTTAGGAGTCATATGCACTTGGAAATGGTTTAAAAATGCATCAATAAGTTCATTGAATGAAGGAATTCAGTTGTTCGGTAATGAAGAGAACCATTCCAAGGCAATATCTTTCAAGGACCTAGGAAATTTTTTTGCCAAAAGTTTATTGTTGAGGACAAAGTCACTACATAAAGCAGTGTAGGCATTAACATGATGAGAAGGATCTCCCTTCCCCCCATATTTATCAAATCTAGGCACCTCTACACCTTGTGGCATCGGTGTTTGTAATATCTCCAAGGACAATGGACTACTTTTGACATAATATGTAGGTGGATCATTTTGATTTTGGTTTATGGTGGAAATTTTCTTTTAAAGGGATGATATGGTTTGGAAAAGTTGTGTTATGAGAGGGTCATTGCTTGTGTTATGAGATGGGAGTGAAAGTGGTGATGGAATGTATGTGGTTGTAGGATAGGTGAATGGAATGTTTATAAGTGGTAAGGTAGGATATATAACTTGCAATGCCACATAGGAACTAGGGATACTAGCAAGAATACCCAAGGAAGGAATCACATTACTAACTTGTTGCATTGTTGTGACTTGAGGGTTGGTGTAGGTAGGTATTGAGGCAATTGTTGTGGGAGGAGGAATTTGAGTTCCTCCTTGGCTTGTGACATTTCTTGTGGGAAAAGGACAACTAGTTAGCGAGGAAAGATGTTTTCCAAAGATTTAAACAATATTTTTCATAAGGTCAAGGCCATCATCCCTTTCAAGCATGCGGTGAATGTTTTCTATGGTAGGAATTGCAATGGTTGAAATGTTTTCAAGGCTTATTTGATGTTGTAAGCTTACTAGGTCCTCATGAATATGAATTATGTTTTCTTGCGGGATGTTGTCATTCCTTGGTTCAACTTGCATGCTATTTCAAGGAAAGGAGTTGCTAAGGGTGTTATCCATGCCTAGTGTACTAGTGTCAATACTAGGAGTGGAAGCTCTAGATAACCCAAGATCCACAACGATTGTGCTTTTGTGGGATGACATGAGTCTCGAACTTCTTCTCACTATGGTATTAGCAATAGGACACCAAACACTCATGCAAAGGCTACTAAATGCAAGGTGAATGCAAATGAAATGTAAGCTAATAAGAATAAAATGCTTATAACTAAAATTATGGAAAGTGAAACAGAAATGTAGAAATGGAAAAGAAAAACTTAGAAAATGAACTGTAAATGCCAGAAAATGCAGTGAAAAATATGCAAAGGGACTTATTCACCCAAGGTGGTGAATGAGTCTAGGTACTAATTTTTTTTAATTTTTGAATTGAATTTTATGCTTTTTTATGTTTTTTGATGCAAATCTGAAATACAAATGCAAAATTTTACTAATTTTCAATGAAAATAAAGTGCAATAATGCAAGCTATATGAACTTTCACTAATACAAGAATTAAAACCCTAGAATGCAAATTAACCAATGCAAAACCTAATGCAATGCTAATGCAAGCTAAATCTAGGATGTAAATGCACTCCAAATCGAAATAATGATGTCCTAAATGTAGGTTCACCAAAATGGAACCTCTTAAAATATGGGTTTGTGTGTTTTTGATGTGGAAAGATGGATTAGGATATAATATATTCACACCCATTTTCAAAGAGACTCCATTCAAGGTTAACCCTAGAGATCTCAATGCAAAGGAGATTGAAATCTTGCAATAGGGTTGTCCTAGAGATTGAATGATAACTAATGAGGGATTCACCACCAAGTGTAAACTTGGAAAAGACAATGAAATGGAAAACACAGTGTGAAATGCAAACTAACTCTAAATGACCTAAGAAAGTGAACAAAATGTAACAGAAAGCTATGAAACTGAAAGTGTGCACCTAGAAGACTGAAGAAGGTAGAATGGAGGTTTGGATCACTGAAAAATTTATTGTTGATGTTGATTGGAACTCATTCGCCAAGCTGGGTGAATAAGTTCATTTTTTGAGAAAATGTCCAAGAACAAGTTTCAGCCAAAAGGGTATCCAGATCTATAAAAATCTCTATCAAGCCTGTATAGTGGGACTCATTCACCAATAGCGGTCAATCAGTCCACTTCTATTTTTCTGGAAGTTTTGAACTGGATTTTGTGCCTCTGGGTATTCTATGCTCTTTTTGACTGGTTTCTGGATCTGAAACTACAAATTGCCACCTATAGACCTTCTCCAAGCTTCTCCAATGCTTGATGACAACTTTAGGGATTTTGTGGACTTGACAACTTTTCTTTTCCTTTGCTTCTTGGAAAATTTGCAACCTAGCCCTAAAGTTGTCAAGTTCACAAAATCCCTAAAGTTCTCATCAAGCCTTGGATAAGCTTGGAGAAGGTAACTTATAGGTGGCAATTTGCAGTTTCAATTACAGGACATAATAACCTGGCCAAAATAACCCTAGATAGAATAACCTAGTCATAATAACCCAAGGACAAAATAACCTAGGGTCATAATAACCCAAGCCAAAATAACCTGTGGTAAGAATAACCCATGGACAAAATATCCTCATAAAAGTATAGAGAAAGGTAAACAAAAACCATGGGTTATTTTTTCCATGGGTTATTTTGACCATAGGTTATTTTGACCATAGGTTATTTTGTCCATGGGTTATTATGACCCTGGGTTATTTTGTCCTTGGGTTATTATGACTGGGTTATTGTGTCCAGGGTTATTTTGGCTAGGTTATTATGTCCTGATACCAATGAATAGGGGTTTGCCTTGGTCAAACCCCTTGTTGGTAATTAAACCTTGAAATGAAAGAAAATATAAAAGGAGAATGATGAATGAACAAAAGATAATTTTGCAAATCACCAAACCCTATCAATAAGGTGTTGCAATGATGCTTGAAATGGATGCAATGGATGCGGTTCTTGACTTTAGCTTGAATGATGTTGATCTTACTCGAAACACATACTTGGATCATGAACTCTACATCACAAATGTTAGCGCAATAATAAACATGAAGAATGCAATCTTTGACATGATGATTGGCACTTGAAGAATTCTCTAAGATGCTTGATAATCTACCCTTGAAATGCCTTGAATGCTCTTGTGAATGCTTAATGCTCTTTAGAACTCTCTTGAATGCTAAGTATGAATACTTGAATGTTTGGGATGAAAATGAGTGAAAGAACCTTGTATTTATACTTAATTATGCAAGAATTCCTAAAATTACAACACTACAAGCTGACATCAAATCTAGGAGAAAAAAATTCCACCAGAAATTTGAATTTTGGTCACACAAGACTCATTCACCCAAGGTGGCGAATGAGTCCCATCACACATAATGTATGGGACCAAAAATGGAAAATGCTTAGAAATGTGTGAAACCTGCATCGGGGCCAAAAATACCTAGGTGGGACTCATTCGTCCAAGATGGAAAATGAGTCCCAAACACTAAATTCAAGCCACACAAGCCAAGAACACCTAAATTATAATTGGTTATTGGTTGGTGTCAGGATTATCCTTGAAAAGATGTAATAAATGAGGCTTGTGGATACAAAATAGGGCCAATTAAAGCATAAGAAATCCCAATTATTAATGACAATCCTATAGGAATGTGAAAGTGTGTTATAACACTTTACAACACTCTAAATAAGGAAATATTAAAGTTGATTATGATTAAAATGCTTAACTTATTTGATAAAACCCTAGAAAAGTGTGAGTGTGTTACAACACTTCACAACACTTTTGCAAGGCACCATTAAAATCCCATTAGTTCACAAGTGCCCAAGACCTAATTTGAATGTGTTATCCACATTACAACACTAAATCAAGGCACCATTAAACTAAAATCACAAGGAGGGCCCAAACAAGTCAAAAAAAGTAGAAGGGTTACTTTTTCGGTGACCCCACCTTGTAGATCTGCAAACAAGCATGAAGTGGCCTTAATGGATGTAGATCTTGATTTTCATTCTTGATGAAAGATAATTCCTTTGAGTACTTGAATTAATCTTGAACAATACATCACAACATTAGCTCAAAACCACATGCATGATGCATCAAACCTTTGACATGATAATGGATCTTGAATTGCTGCAATAATCTTCTTCAAATATACCTTTGAATTCTCTTGAAATGCTCTTGAATGCTCTAGAATTCTCTTGAATTCTCTTGAATTCTCTTTTGAACTCTTGTGAAAGTGCTCTTGATTGATTATGAAATTCTAGGATGAAAGTATGTGAAATAAGCTTGTATTTATACTTGTTTATGCCAAATTTCCCAAAATTACAACACTACAAGCTAACATCAGATCTATGATAGTAAAATCCTACCAAGAATTTGATTTAAATTAGGTCCTTGTTAAAGTAGGACTCATACACTAATTGTGGCGTATGATTCCCAGTAGAGCTAAAACTCGAGACATAGATTTATAGGAGTGTCTTGTTTAATGTGCAATTTGAAATCAGGTCCTAAGACCTAGGTGGGACTCAGACGCCCAAGGTGGTGTATGGGTCCCAAATCACCATCTATCTAGAACACATGACCTAAAATATTGAATTATGATTGGTTATTTGATAAGTGTTGGGTTTATCCTTCGAAAAATACATTTAATAAGGCTTGTGGATGCAAAATAGGGCCAATTAAAGCATAAAGAAGTCAAATTAATCAATGAATCCCTAGATTAGTGTGAAAGTGTAAAGATACACTTTACAACACCCTAAATAAGACAAAATTAGGTTCGATTTCTATCATTAATTACTCATTCCCAAATTAAGTGTGAAAAAGGGTTACTTTTATCTACACTACACAAATGAATAAAAATTACCTTAAAAACTTGAAAATAAAATTTGTAGAATTTCTATGTGCTATTGGACATCTAGTTCTTATTGTCAAATTCTCCTAATGTATGATCGTTCCCCAAAAAATAATCTCACATCTTGTTAATTTCTTAAGCCTTTGTTAAGTTTGTGTTGCTGATATTTGAAGTGTATGTGGATATGTTCCTTTATCATTTAAACATCCCATCCTCCTTCATTTTGTGGAAAATCCTTTTAGTTCAATAATTAGCATATTTTTAGGATCTCAAAGTGAATCCAAATATATTCTTACATGTCAAAACACTCACTTCCTTTGTCCTTTCCTATGATGAAATCCTCACAAAAGGGATTCTCACTTGGGCAACTTCTATTTTTTATACTTTTTCAATTGGATGTGAAAGTTATTTTCGCTTATTATTTTGACCCTCAAAATATCTAGATCTCCTCCAAGTTCTTGAAAATGTCACTTTTATCTATTTAAATGGAAAAAGATAACCCCTAAAAAAATGTTGGATGTAAAAATCCAATATTGAAATGGACTTGAAAATCATGTACAAATCGCCTTTGATTATTTACATGGAGGTTCTAAAATTAGAGAAGACTTCAACAAAACTAAACTTGAGGATTTTGTAAGATTTCAACTAGATTGTTGATATTTTAGTGCTTAGCGTCCAAAGTCCACATCATATTCTAATCCTACAAATGATAAAAATAAATGATAAAATCTTAAGGCATTAAAATCTTTGTAGAATCTAACCTAACTACCAAATATTCATCTTCTAGGTTATCTAATAGCTAGATCTTTTTTCATTTCTATAAAAGTGGTTTTAAAGGTAATGTTAAAGGAATTTAAATCCTGGTGGAATTTTGGTGGATAATTTGATGTCTAATATTTAGATGTCCAATTCCTTGATCTCCTTCCAAACCCCCAAAATTACTAAAATATAGTGTGACTTGGATTTCTTTGGTTTAAAGATAAACTTAATGATTTTCTCTTTATTATTGCAAGATTCTAGGTGGGAAGAAGTATTTCTCGATCATGTGGAGGAACTATTAATGTAGTGGTTGCAAAAAGCATCCAAAGGAGATAAAAAATCACATTTATTATTATATTTGACCCGTGCAACTACTAAAAGGGTTTTCTTTCCTACAAAATTTATGGTACATATTCCAAGATGTAGGTGTTATGCAATTTCATGCTAGAATAAAGAGTAAGTCAATTTTGTTATCAATGCATTAGAGGGTTTCAACTACGTGAGGAATTTTACACCACTCCAGTTCTTTAAATATGCATATTTAATGGGATTAACCATGACCTATGCACTCCCTTTCCAAATTCATCTAGAACCATGATTGATACTTCCTGAACATGCACTATTGATGAAGAAAATCACCATGAATCATTAGATCTTGCCAAGGATATTATCTTTATCTATAAAGAAAAACATATTTCTCCTTATAAAGGGTTGAATTTTCTCTCTAAATTCAAGGGTTAGATATTATTTTTCAACCTAAATATTTGAAATTTCACTCCAAAATATTCTAAAAATTGTTGGTATCTATGTGTATAAGATCGAAATTGTACCCTTGCAATTTCCCTTACATTCTTGTTCCCACTTTAGTGTCTTCTCCTTTAGCATCTTGAGTAGGCTCATCCTAGCCCTTGCATCAGCCTTTTTCCCTCTCAAGATGCTCCAGCACCCCTTTTTAGCAGCCACCCTTGCATGTTAATTTTGCACTAGACTTGGTGTCTTTTAGGTTCATGTTGTTTTGTAGCGTGACATGTCCAAACACTAGTGCATCACGCAGATGTCCACGCACCGCGCTAGCGTCCTGCAACGTTTCAACACTTAGATGACCGTTTTTGAGCATGCTTTCCACTTGTCATCTTAGTTTGTCAGTGGAAATGGCTCAGGATTCTCTGAAACGGCCTGGGAAGCTTCTCTTCCCTCCTTAAAAGTCATCTTTTCATTTCATTTGAGGGACTTCTTCAACAGCTAACTCCACTCTTCTAGTTTTTAGCTTCACTCCATCACTTTCTTACACATACAACTTGTTGTAGTAGCTTCAAGCTCTCACAAGCTTCCATTACAACATTCTTGATAGCCTTCTTGGCCCTTGCAATTCCATTTCCATGCTTGTGAGCATCTTGGGATTCCATATCCCCTACTATTTGCACATTTACTTCGTGATACGGGTTCTCCTCCTCAAGCGGGGTTTCCTTTTATCACATGCTTATTCGTGATACAAGTTCTCCTCCTCGAGCGGGGTTTTCTTTTATCACACACTTATTTGTGGTGCGGGTTCTACTCCTGAGCGGATTATGCTTTCACCACACTCTTTGCTCATCACACTCTTTATCTTCTTGGTTGTCTGCGGGGGTGGGAACACCAAAACGGGGGTTTGACTAAGGAAAACCCCTATACAACTCCAACATTCTCTCCAGATATTGTGCTTGTTGGTTTTGAAGACTTTTGTTTGGTGGAGGCTTCATCACTCGCATGGCTATAAGAATTTATTTCCTTTTCTTCTCCTTACCTTTGTCATTTCGATTTCTTTATCTTAGTCCTATCATTTTTTGTTATTTTATTGTATTCTATGGTCTTAGCATTCAGAGTAGAAAGATTCACTTTAGGTGTTTTTGTGATAAACTGGTCCTCTGATCTATACGAGATTCCAACGCACCTCTGAGATGCCAGCGCACCACACTATCATCCGCTTTATGCGCTGACATCCTTTGGCTGAGAGCCTATCAGTTTGTCTAGAGACCCTCTGTGACCTTCTCTTTCGGATTCTATAATTTTGGCGTTGTTCCATTGAGGTGATATAGGGCAGTTCGCCCCGTGAGGATCTCTAAGTGAAGAGAACTCGTGAGTAGCGAATCCCCCTATATCATATTTTGGTGAACCTAACATGAACATTTTTCTTCGAAAAACTATAAATGGATTTAATATGTTCTTTTGTTAGTTCCATATCTAATATTATCCAAGATATTAATGATATTCCTTTTAATGCATGTGATAGTGACTTGGTTGTGTCCATGTCACTTGGTATCTTTGATCCTTCTCATGAGATTCCTCTTTCTTCAGAGGATATCTTATTGCAAGAAGACAAAATCATTGATACCTTCCTCAATGTTACTCTACCTACTCTTCATTCTAATGCACTCTCGTCTAGAGATGATGCATTGGTGAATGATGAATCTTCTTCTCATTCCAATGCACTCTCTTTTGGAGAAGATGCATTTGTGAATGATGAATCTCATCTTTGTTCTAATGTACCCTCTTCTAGAGATGATGCATTAGCGAATGATGAACCCCCTTCCACATTTGATTCTCCTTGGATCAATGTTGAGAATGTCTCTTTAAGTAACTATTCCATGTTTGATCCTATTTGCATTGATGTTGAGAATATGTATTCAAGTAATTGTTCTACTAGTAGTAATGAGTTTTTGAATGTGGTAGATGTCTCTGCTGCCCCTCTAGGGCCTAAGAGACTGGTCATTCATGTGACTCTAGTTAGTCCCGCTCCTAAAATGGTTTGTGCTATCGATGGTGTTCCATTAAATAGCGGATCTCCTAATCTTCCTAAGGCTCCCTCTTATAGAGCGGTAGCCTATACTTACAAAAATAGTATGAATAAACAACCAAGACTTCCTCAAGCTCCTAAACCTATAGCTAAAGCACCTAGCGATTGCAATCTTGTCAAACAACCTCATATTAGTTTGGATAAGATCTCACTATGGGACTTGCTTCAGTCTACTCCGGTTTATCAAGGTATGTTTCAGGAAGCCTTGCAAAAGATCCTCTTTCCTTCTTCCGCTAGGCCAACAGATGTTGATGTGTTGATGGCATATATTCACGTGGGTTCGCCGAATATTATGTTTTGTCTGTAAGAGCTCCCACCCTCAAAAGTACAGTATCAACTGGATCCTCTAATGATTATAGTCAATATTAATAAAATAGGAATTAGATGTACTCTCATTGATGTTGGTTCGGTACTCAACGTATGTAGTATTGATCTACTTCCTAAGATTAATATTGACCCATCCTCTCTTAATACTTCTTCCCTTGTCCTCCATGGGTTCGATAATGTCGGTTGACAATCCCTAGGCACGATAGTCTTGCCTTTGAGGTTGGGACCTGTTACTGTTCCTACCCTTGTATATGTCATGGCAGAAAAGTTGCCATGTAACCTTCTTCTTGATAGACCATGGATTCATGCTATGGGTGCAATCTCGTCCACCTTGCATAAATCTATTAAGTTTATTTGTAACAATCAAGTAGTCACAATTAAGGCTAACCCTGAAGCTATGCGCCTATGCGAGATAGCGGCTACTAGTCGAGCTCTAGTTGTGCCTACTCTTATTCCCTCAGTACCTTCTAGTGTGTCGATGTTTACCCCAGCAATACCTACTACAAAGGATACTCTCGAGGTGGATGTCCCTAAAGAAGATCCTTCTGAAGCAAGGAGTCCTAAGTGTGCTCCTTCCACCTCTTCTCAAAGGAATGCACATCTTGGTGGTGATCGGGGCTCTTTAGACTTTACAGAGTCCTTCGTGGGAGAATATAAAGTTGACCCAATCCACTTAGACCTTCTGAAAACACCACCTACGCCTGCTATCAAAGATTATTATTCTTTTATATCATGGAATAGGGTGAGGAATCATTGTAATATCCTTAGTATTGATCCTCCTTCTGAGGAAGAGGATTACGCTTCAGCTAAGGAGGATATTGTTGGCAGTCCTATTAATAAGAATGATGGTGATCCCATAGAGGAGTGTGATCCATGTTACTGGGACAATGCTCTTTATAAGGATACACCTTCTTTTCAAGACTTGCAAACACATTATGGCCCTGGCTTTAGGCTCATCTCTAAATTTGGCTATGAGCATAAAGGTTGTGGGCATAATGAACAAGGCATTCAGGTCCCTATAGAAATTGTGCCTCGTAAGCATAATCTAGGGCTTGGTTGTTCGGATGAACAATTTAAAAGAACACCACAGTTGGATGGAGACATGAATTCCACTCAATCTTGTTCTCACGGATTGTTTTATCCTCCTCTATCTTCCACCTTCGTGCCTTCCTCTTCTTGCGAGAAGTCAGACCTTTCACCACAAGACAAAGGTTTGATTTCCGTTCCTCATCCTTTATCTAAGCAAGAGTGTATTTTTTTGTGACTTCTAAAAGCCCGCTTAATCACTCTTCCTTCTCCTACAAATAAGAAATCTCATGGACATGATAAACATTCTTTCTATGCATACCATCAAGTGCTTGGTCATTCCACTAGCGAATGTAAGGCCTTGAAGGACAAAATACAACAACTTAGTGATTTAGGTGCCATCAAACTTCCATTTGATTGATGCACCTGCTTTGCTTGACAAGTGATATCGAGGTTCACCTCTATCTTGTCTGAAGCATCTTGCATGGTTCTCCTCCCTTGCACATTGGGGGCAGTGATAGCTCATTTCGGAGATGTGTGTCCTTCTAAAGGACCCCTCTCTTTGCTATGTCTTGCAATTGAAGTGTCCCTTGAGTGGACCCCTCTTCCTCTTGAAGGGTTCCCGAGGGACCTCTTTGAAAGCCTCTATTTCAAATGAACTCTTTGTGTCTAGCTTGCGGATGGCCTGACTAGACCTTTCCTTTCAAATAGTGTGTCCCTTGAGTGGACCCCTCTTCCTTTAAGGGTTACTGAGGGACCTCTTTGAAAGCCTCTATTTCAAATGAACTCTTTGTTTCTAGCTTGGGGGCAGCCTGACTAGACCTTGCCTTTCAAACAACACGTCCCTTGAGTGGACCCCTCTTCCTTTCGAAGGGTTCCCAAGGGACCTCTTTGAAAGCTTCTATTTTGAATGAACTCTTTGTGTCTAGCTTGGGGGAAGCCTGACTAGACCTTTCCTTTCAAATAGCGCATCCCTTGAGTGGACCCCTCTCCTTTTGAAGGGTTCCCGAGGGACCCCTTTGAAATTTTCTCGATCTACATGACCAACCACTTTAGACATGTTCTATCTACGGGTAGACGTGTTGACACTTGTAGATGCATCCTATCTGTGGGTAGATGTATTGATGCTTTTAGACATGTTCTATCTGCAGGTAAATGTGTCGACGCTTTTAGATGCGTCATATCTGTAGGTAGACGTATCAACACTTTTAGGCATATTTTATCTCCGGGTAACATGTCAACACTTTTAGATGTGTTCTATCTGTGGGTAGGCATATCGACACTTTAGACATGTTCTACCTATGAATAGACATATTATCACTTTTTGACTTTGTGGAATCTGCTTCTTAGGTTTTCCTTCATGTGAGAGTTCTTGAAGGATGCCTTCCTTGCAAGTCTGTAGGCTTGTGAGGCGCTTTCTGGTGATACGGGTTCTCCTCCTCGAGTGGGGTTTTCTTTTATCACCTTCTTTGTGGTGCGGGTTCTACTCCTGAGCGGGTTTTTCTTTCACCACGCACTTTGTTCATCTCTCTTGTCTCTTGCATATACCAGATCAAAGATAACCAACTTCTTCATCTTGAGTATATGCTCCTTCTCTCTTCATCTTTGAAGTCTTCTATGAATAATTTGGGGACGACGTATAGTATTGAGACAACTTTTTACGTCGAGGTCTCTTTCACTTTGCTGATTCAAATCCATTAGCTTTTTATGTTCTAACATTGCTATCTAATGCAGGTGTTTCTTGTCTAATATATTGGTTTTGTAGATCGTCAGACTGGGGGCATGCTTTCATGGTTCAAAGAATTATCTGCTTCCTCTACAGTATCCTTTTGGCATATGATGTTATTTAAGTTTAGTAGATTTCCTTTAGCTTGCATATTAATGTAGATGCATATGCCCACTAAAGTGGGGGAAAAATGTATAAGAGAAAAATTGCACCCTTGCAATTTCCCTTACATTCTTGTTCCCACTTTAGTGTCCACTCCTTTATCATCTTGAGTAGGCTCATCCTAGCCCTTGCATCATCCTTTTTCCCTCTCAAGATGCTCCAACACCCCTTTTTAGTAGCCACCCTTGCATGTTAATTTTGCACCAGACTTGGTGTCTTTTGGGTTCGTGTTGTTTTGTAGCATGACGTGTCCAAACACTAGCACATCGCACATACGTCTACGCACCAAGCTAGTGTCCTACAACATTTCAATGCTTAGATGACCATTTCTGAGCATGTTTTTCACTTGTCATCTTAGTTTTTCGGTGGAAACGACCTAGGAAGCTTCTATTCCCTCCTTAAAAGTCATTTTTTCACTTCATTTGAGGGACTTCTTCAATAGCTAACTCCACTCTACTAGTTTTAGCTTCACTCCATCACTTGCTTACATATACAGCTTGTTGTAGCAGCTTCAAGCTCTCACAAGCTTCCATTACAACATTCTTGATAGCCTTCTTGGCTCTTGCAATTCCATTTCCATGCTTGTGAGCATCTTGGGATTCCATATCCCCTACTATTTGCACATTTAATTTGTGATACGGGTCCTCCTCCTCAAGTGGGGTTTGCTTTTATCACACACTTATTTGTGGTGCGGGTTCTACTCCTGAGTAGGTTTGCTTTCACCACATGCTTTTTTCATCACACTCTTTATCTTATTGGTTGTTTGTGGAGGTGGGAACACCAAAATAGGGGTTTGATTGAGGAAAACCCCTATACAGCCCCAACATTCTCTCTAGATATTGTGCTTGCGGGTTTTGAAGACTTTTGTTTGGTGGAGGCTTCATCACTCACATGGTTGTAATTATTTCTTTCCTTTTCTTCTCCTTACCTTTTTAATTTCTATTTCTTTATCTTAGTCCTATCATTTTCTGTTATTTTATTGTATTCTGTGGTCTTAGCATTTGGAGTAGAAAGAGTCACTTTAGGTGTTTCTGTGATAAAATCATCCTCTGATCTGTACGAGATGCCAGCACACCTCTGAGATGTCAGCATGTCGTGTTGTCGTCCACTTTTTGCACTGACGTCCTTTGGCCGAGAGCCTGTCAGTTTGTCTAGAGACCCTTTGTGACCTTCTCTTTTGGATTATAGAATTTCCACACTCTTCCATTAAGGTGATATAGGGAAGTTCGCCCCGTGAGGATCTTTGAGTGAAGAGAACTCATGAGTAGCAAATCCCCCTATATCACACTATGGAACTTGCAAAAGCATCTTATTTGTCTACTTTAATTCATGGTTTCCAAGAATTAGGCTATATTTCTTCATTATGGAGGTATAAATGTAATGGGTATTTGATGAATTATTTGTTCATACCACTCGCATTCTCATTATGTATTTTTTTTTGGGTGGTTAGTTGAAACATTTTATTTCATTATTGTAAAGTGTCTTAGTAAACTAGACTAATATTGAGTGTTTAATAAGTCTTTACCATATTGACTTCCTCTAAAGATATCACTTTTCTTATGATACTACTATTCATCTAGTTAAATAAGTAGTAAATGTTGATTTTTTCTACTTATGCATTCATGTATTGCAATGAAATTTTAAACAAGATATTTCTCAAACCCTTCTCTTCCTTCCCCTCTATTACACTATTTATAACTAGTGGTTAGTTTAGGAACTAATATCACCGTAATGAATACTCAATGAATAATTTTTTTTTTCACAAAGCATTTTAAGACCATGAGATTAGTCTAATAAATTATAGGTTGAGAACATTATGAAACAAGTATATCTTCTAAATCTAACCTATTTTTAGGATTCTAGTTCTAGAACAATCATTTAAGTCCCTTAATTTGTATTACTATAATAATATAACAAATAATGTTGGAATATGGTCAACACTCCCCTCAAGATTCGCGACATGGCTTAAGTGCCTCTCATGGATCCGTTAACTTTGGCGGTTGTATTAGGCATTAATAGGTCAACCTTTTGATGCAACGATAATCGTGGGGCTAAAAATTGGTATCAAAGCCAAAGGTTACAGGTTTGAATCCCCTCGAGTAATGTTAAGGGAGAGATTGTTGGTAGATGGTCAACACTCCCCTCGGGATTCACAACATGGCTTAACTACATCTCGTGGATTTGTTAACTATGGCAGTTGTTTCGGGCATTAACAATTCAATCTTTTGGCACAACAACTGTGGGGCCAACAAATAATTGAACTATCTTGAAAGCCAAAAACTATCCATAAGGGATCTTGGGGTAGTCAACTATCATTTTAGATCTTGATTTCCTTTCAAGAGAAGTTGGATATCCAAAAAAACATTGAGTTGGTGAATATGTCAAAAATATTTGTGAATGCATTTCCTTATATTAGAGACTATTTTGTTAAATTTAAATCTCATATCTCAATTGTTTGGTTGTGGGAAGTATAATTCTAATAAGTAACCTATATTATTGAATATTTTTAAGTATCATATTTAGTCTTTCTTCTACCTTATATTCCACCATGGATAACCTAGGTGATGCATTTTTTATGCCTCATTTTGATATATTTTTGTGGCCATTTTACTAGAGATAAAGCTAATATTATTGAGTTAGATGCAATTCCTAAGAGTCAAGAATCCATATCCCAATCACCCAAAGTCAAATGCAAGAAGAAAACAACATCTAAGACATAATCTAATGAGATTGGACCACCTCTTCTAAAGAGGATACACCTAAAAAGGAGAAAAACACATGTTATTATTGAAAGAAGTTGGGCATGATGAACATGGTTGCTATAAAAATAGATTGATGAGTTGAAGTAACTTCTTTAGAAAAATAATATTGAATTACCTTCAACAATTGTATTGGGTTCATCTTATTCTTCTACACCCTCATCATCTACAAGTCCTTAGTTAGGTTTAGATGACTTGATTCTAGATATTCAACTCATATGGCTTCATGAAAGGGTATGTTCTCTTTATTTGTTTTTTATACTTCATAATAAATCTTGATGGGGAATAATATGCATATGAATGTTTGCAGGAAAGGATCTATTGACACATGTGGGAGAATAATCTTTCAATTATGTACTTTATGTTCCATCCTTGTCAACCAAGCTCCTTTCCATCTATCAAATTGCACATAGTGGAACAAGAAAGACTATTGAATTCACACCTAATTCTATGATTAATAGGGACTTAGAGAGTATATCAATCATTATTGCTAATATGATTGATCATGCATCTCACTTGTACACCTTTTCACATTTTTCCTTTGATGATCTATTATAGTTCCTTTAATGATACTCACACTCATGCATCTAGTGTAAACTATATTTCTAAGGAAAAGTTTGGTCACTTGAGCCTTAGTTTTCTTTCATTCTCTTTGACTCTTGGGACTTACATTGAGATTCCATATCCTTCACCTCCCATATTTTCCAATTTTAGAGTTTCTATTGCTTCCAATACTTCAATTTAGTAAGATCATTCTAGTATTTTAGATTCATCTTTATGAGGGGTATGTGCAGGATCATCATGGAAAAAATAGGCCCTTAAGTGGCAAAAAATTTAGAAAAATCAAAGTTAGGCAACTTGACATAAAAATTTGAATAAGTTATCTATATTATTTCAAAAATATGTAAGAATAGAATCTGTAGCAAATTGAATGTAGTTTCTGACCGGGTTTTTCAGAAAGAAAAAATAAAGATGGAGTTTCAATCTGCAACTACAAGGAGCCGAGCTAGGGCATTCAAGCCCTAGCTCGTGTTTGCTTTCTCTGTTTGTGCGAAGGTTGGGGTGGGCGTCTGCTTTGTTCTGTGGGGGGGGTTAATCTTTTTGCTACGGCTATTCTTTGAAGCTCTGGCCTGGTTGTGTTTGGCCATTTTTCCTACACGGGAGGGTTTCCTCTGATTTGTTGTATCTGGGGCCGGATCTTTCCTATGCATGTCCGTCCCAAGCCATTTGGCGGCTTTGTCTCAAGGTGAGCCATCTAGGGTTGCGCCTGACATGGATTTTCGTGCTGTGGTGGGCTTGAAATTGCCAAGACAAGGAGCGAGGGTTTTTGAAAACACTCTCTTCTCTCCGAATATAGGGTCTATGGAATCAAATTCATCTGGTGGATCTCGGATCTCGGAGATTAATGGCTATCTTGAGCGTTGCAAAGAGAGACTTAAATTGGTGATTCCGATTGAGATGATTGCTGAGGATATTGAATATTATTCAAAGCATTCTCTGTACTACAAATTTTTGGGAATGAGAGTGTCTCTACAATTTTTGGAAACTTGGGCTCAGAGGACTTGGGAGCTAGAGGGTGAAATGGAGGTCACGCTGCTTGCAAATAATTTTTTCATGGTCACATTTATCTGCTTGGCTGATCGCAATAGGGTTTTTGAGGGGGGGGCCTATTTTCACAACCAAGTTGGGTTGTTTGTCAAGCCATGGCATGCAAGCTTTAATCCCTCAGAGGAGCTTCCGAATCATGTTCCGGTGTGGGTTCAGTTGCCCAGATTTCCAATTGAATGTTGTCGTGAGGATGTTCTGCACATGCTTACTTCAATGCTTGGGAAGCCGATGGGGTCTTCGACACAAACCCTAGGTAAGAAAGTAATGAATTTTGCTCGAATTTGTGTGGAAATTAATTTGAGTAGACCTTTGCCAGATGCTTTGGATATGTGTGCGGGTTCCCATTCTTGGGTGCAGCAATTGGATTATGAGACCCTTCCTTTCTGATGTTGCCTTTGTCATGAATATGGTCACCTGTTGCATAGATTCCCAAAGGCTAAGCCTGTGGTGCCTCAACCTCCACCTCCTCCTCATAACACCCCTAATGCTGATAAGGGGAAGAATCCTGTGTCTGTCGAGGGGGTGGATGTTGAGGGTTATGTTCCTGTTAAGGCTCGTAACTAAAATAGAGGTCAAAAAAGGACTTTGATGGAGAGACAAGATGAGGATACTTTTAACAGGTTTGAGGTCCTGGATGATTTGGGTCAACAGGAAGTTAATCCAGGGTTAATAAGTGTGGATTCGGGTGTGGTGGGTTCTGACCTAGAGGATCACACTTCCATTACTCCTCCTGCTCCACAGGAGGAGTTTGTCATGCCTATGGTCACTGATGTGCAGGTTGGGGCTCAAGTGTTGTCGGATCCAAATGTTGAGTTGGGGAAGGGGGATGGAGGCACTTCCTTTCCTGCACGGAATGTTGGATCGGATGTGGCTAAAAGTAGCAAGCCTTCTCCTCAACTGGGAATTTTGCAAAAGGATGGCAAGAAGGGGGGGTCGAAGAAAATCGCTAAACTTGGCAGGAAGAAAGATTTGGAAAAGATTAAGATGATGGGGGAGACTTTGGTGGAGTCAGGGTCTGTCAAGACCCTGGATTCTCATTTTTTGACTCCTTTTAAATGATCATTATTTCATGGAATGTAAGGGGCTTGAGCAGTGGCCCTAGACAAAAATTTGTTCGTGAGTTAGTAAGAAGTCATTCTCCTAATGTTCTTTTTCTTCAGGAGACCAAGTTATCTGTTGAGTGCATGATGGGTTTAGTGCCTAAGTTGTGGAAGAATGGTCAATGCCAGTGTATTGGGGCTCAGGGATCCTCGAGGGGTGTGGCTTGTTTCTAGAACCCTCAGAAGATTCAACCTTTGTGGTGGTTATCCTTCAAGTCCTCTTTATCCATGGTTGCTTTGTGTTTTGAGTCGGGAGATTCTGTTCTCTTCTCCAATGTTTATGCACCTGTTGAGTTCCAGGGTAAACTTCTTTTATGGACAAATATTTGTTTTGTTCGTAGCCTATTTCCCTATCATCCATGGATCATTGCAGGTGAATTTAATGCTATTACTAAATTAGCTAAGAAACGGGGTGGTATTGCAAGACTAGAGCCTTCTGCATTGTTGTTTCAAGACAATATATCAACTCTCAATCTTGTTGATATCAAACCTAGCAATGGTCAGTTTACTTGGAACAACAGAAGGGTGGGTGACAGTTGCATTGCTGAACGACTGGATCGTTTGATGGTCTCCTGCTTTTGGGTCGGGGGAATGTGGTCTTCTAGTTCTGAGATATTAAATTGGAGAGGTTCGGATCACTGGCCTATAAAGCTAGTTATCGCTTATGCTCGGGTGCCTCGAACGCCAACCTTCAAATTCCACCTAATATGGTTGCGGGACCCTGACCTTTATGGATGTGTTGCTGAATGGTGGAGGTATGGTAGACCTACTTATGGTACTGCAATGTATAATTTTGCTAAGCTCCTTCAATATGTTAAGTATCAGCTTAAACGGTGGAATCGACAATGCTTTGGAAACATTTACTATGCGAAGCTTGCTGCACAAGCTGAGTTGAATGGTATTACTAGGTTGATTAGGGAGGATGGGGTGTCTGAGGATTTGTTGCAAGACGAGGCTAGGGCATTGAAAGCTCTGGAGGAGTGGGAGCTGAGGGAGGAGATCTACTGGAAACAAAAAGCTCGGATTGAGTGGCTTCAGGAGGGAGACAACAATACTGCCTTCTTCTTCAATTTGGTGAAGGCCAGGCATCATGGTAATTCTATTTCAGCTTTGGTGACTGACAGGGGAGAGGTTCTTTCTTCTACTCAGGCTATCTCAAATGAAGTTGTGCAGTATTTTTGCTTCTTTATTCAGGGAGGACTCACAGGGGGACTCGGTTGATGAGGCTCAGGTTCTCTCTTGTATTCCTTCTTTGGTCTCTTAGGAGATGAAGGAGAATCTTATGAGTGATATTTCACTGGAGGAGTTGGAGAAGACTATTTTCCAAATGAAGAAGGGTAAAGCTCTTGGTCCAAATGGTTTCCCGATTGAGTTCTTCCAGGAATTTTGGGAGATTATCAAGCTAGATTTATTGGCAGTCGTTCAAGAGTCTCAAAAGAATAAGCAAATGCTTCGGGCCCTAAATTCTACCTTCCTTGCTCTCATCCCTAAGGGTGATGGGGATGATCAGTTAAGTCAGTTTCACCCCATTTCTCTTTGCAATGTTATTTATAAAATTATCTATAAGTTGATTGCTGATAGGTTAAAAAAGTGGCTTACGCTACTGATTTCTGAGGAACAGAGTGGTTTTGTGGCAGGCTGCCAGATTTTGGATGGGGTGGTTATTGTTGTACAGAGACTATTCATTCTATGGCCAACTCCAAAGATAAGGCTATGTTTATCAAGTTGGACATGGCTAAGGCTTATGACAGAGTTCGATGGTCCTTCCTCCGAAAGGTTCTGGGGGCCTTCGGTTTTGAGGAGTGGATATGCTGGGTTATGAGCTGTGTGACTTAGGTTTCTTTCTCTGTTTTGATTAATGGGGAGCACTTTGAACTCTTTGGTGCTTCTCAGGGTTTACGGCACCCCCTCTCTCCTTACTTGTTTCTTCTTTTGGTGGAAGGTTTGGGACGATTGATAAAAGGGAATGTGGAGGGGGGCCTCATTTAGGGATGGCAATGGGGAGGTGGCTTACCAGTGCAATCTCACTTACAGTTTGTGGATGACACTACTTCGATGGGCATGGCTACTATTAGGGAGGCTTCTAACATGCACAAGGTGTTGGATGTTTATCTTGCTGCATTAGGCCAGTTAATTAATGAGGGCAAGTCTTCCATTTTTTTCTTCAATACTCTAAACTCCATTCAGAGGAGAATTGCTCATATTCTCAGATTTCAGATTGGGGATCTCCCGCTGACCTACCTTGGGATTCCTATTTTAGTTGGTAGGCAGTCTAGGGATTCTTGGCAGGCTATTCTAGAAAATTTTTGTGTCAAAGTCACTCATTGGACCCTTCGCTAGTTGTCTTTTGCGGGTCGAGTTCAGTTGCTCAAATCCATGGTTCAGGCTCTCCCTCTTTATAGGTGTATGATTCAGGTAGCGCCGATGGGTTTTGTTAGGGATCTTGATTCCTTAGCAAGACAATTTTTATGGGCTGGTAGTTTATTGTCCTCCAAGTGGAGTTTTGTTAGATGGGACGTTGTTTGTAGCCCAAAACAATTTGGTGGTCTTGGGTTAAGGCAGTCATTGCTGTCAGGTATGGCTCTGGCTGCTAAATTGTATTGGCATTGGTGTGTGGAACAAGACTGGGTGTGGGCCAGAATTTTGACTCGAAAGTACTATCCAGGGATTCCTCAAAGTGATATCCCTCATTATAGCTTGACAGGTAAGGGATCTGTGATTTGGAATACTCTCAAGAAAGGGGCTACGCTCATTAAGGGTGGCTTATTCTGGATTTGCAAGAGTGGGTCTGAGGCCCATTTTTGGCATGATGCTTGGGATGGTCACCCTCCCATTGTTTCTTAGTATCCTCATTTGCTTACTTTGTGCTAGAGGTTCTATGAAGCTGGATGGTCGAGGGTGTGTGACTTTAAGTCTCTATCTTTTCAGGGGCAGTTGGTGGAGGTGAGATGGAAGAATCCTAAGGAATGGCCTATTGTTGGTATGGAGGAGGAGTGCACTAAGCTTCATTACATTCTTTCTTGTCATAGTTGTAGCTCCCTCGTGGATGAGGATGTGTTGGCTTGGTTTCCTAATCCCAAGGGTGCTTACACCGTTTCTTCTGGGTATCAGGAGTTGCTTTTCCAACAGATTGAGGGGGTGAAGATTCATTGGTGGAAGAAAGTTTGGAATAAGTTTTCTTGGCCAAAGTGTAATTGTTTTATTTGGACTTTGGCTTGGAATAGGTGTTTGACTTGGGATAATATCTGAAAGAGAGGTTTTTCAGGCCTTTCTAGGTGTGTTCTCTGCGGGTGTGGGGAGGAGGACTCTCCTCACTTGTTCTTCCGTTGTCCCTTCACCTTACAGCTCTGGCATTTCTGGTGGAGTGTTTGGAAAAGTCCTTGCTTTCATTCCTCCTCCCTGGTGGAGTTTTGGAATAGCCTGGGGAGGCCCCCCTCCTCGGCCTCTTTCTTGCAGGATGTTTGGTATGTTGGTCCCATCTTTCTGCTTTGGCAAGTTTGGTTGGAAAGGAATCGGAGAATCTTTTAGGGTGAAAAATTGGGGATTCAACAAGTTTGGTTTAGAATTGTGGGAATGATCCAGGAGACGGTTGAAGCTAAAGGTGATATTGTGCTACTGTTAGAGAAAGGAGATGTTGAGATGGTTGATCGGTTGGGCATTCAGTGGCTATCTTCGGCATCTGTGTGCGTCAGGAGAGGTAGGCATGTGAAGAAAAAAGTTCAAAGGGTGGGGAGTTGGTTGCCCCCTCCAGCTAGCTTTCTGAAGATTAATACGGATGGCTCATCTAGGGGAAATCCTGGACCCGCTGGGATTGGCGGGGTTGGTAGGGATTCTTCAGGATCGGTGGTATTTCTTTTTTCTGCTAATGAAGGGATACAAACTATCAACAGGATGGAAGGCTTGGCTATCCTCTATGCCTTGAAGTGGGTGTATGCTTTAGGGTGGCGTAAGGTTAATTGTGAGTTTGATTCTCAGGTCTTGGTCAATTTACTTCATGAAAAGAAGATTTCTAATGTTAGCTGGTAGTTGGCTATGATGGTGCAGTAGATATTATAGGTTAGCTCTCTGATGGAGTCGGTATCTTTTGTCCATATTCCAAGGGAATGGAATAGGGCAGCTAATTGTCTGGCCAAATGGGCATTGGAGAATATAGATGGTGGGAAGATCGATGGGTGGGAGCAGGTTTCCCGTGAGTTATGTCAGGATTTGGAGAGGATTCTTACTGAGGATGGGAGTGGTATTGGGGAAGGGTGATTTTGTTCCTGGCTTTTCTGGTGGTTTCTATTGGTTCCTGGGGCTTTGGCCCTTTGCTACCATGTAATGCTTTGTTCTGATTTTCAATAAAGTTTTTACCCCTTTTATTTTAAAAATAAAAATAAAAAAATAAAAAAATTGAATGTAGTTTCTAAACTACTAGGTTTGTTTAAAAAAAAAAATCTATTTGGTGAAAATTTGAAATTTCAATGCAGTAGTACTTAAATTTCAGGGAAAAAATAAGAAGTAGGTGTTTGCTTGACCACCCTAACCAACATAAAATGATATATTTTTTTATAAGATTTTAGATATTAGTAGAAGACTCATGTCTCGATATGATGCATATTTTTTTGTAATTTTTTTCTAAGTAAATAATTAATTATGATTTTTTATTACAAATTTTAAAAAATATAAAAACTTGTATGTCTGACCACCTTAACTTGGTCAAAACTTCATGAAATTCAATTTTTCTTTCTTTAATCCTATAGTATGTGAAGCATAGAATGTGACACATGTTTTAGATTAAAAAAATGTGATACCATTTGAAAGCTATAGATGTTTTTCAATCAACCTATCAATCAGGACTTTAGTTGTAATTCAAATAGAAAATGAATAATAATTACTTATTAAATTCAAAGTAAAGCATAATTTATATTGGTGGAAAGCTGAGAATAGATCCTTTAAAAACCCTTTTCGTTTCATCAATTTTGGGTAAAAAAAAGTCGTCAGCCATAAACCCATCATATTGCCACTTTTTGGCCCATCATGATCCTACACATACCCTGAGATGATCCTTTTATGTAAATTGTAGAATTTTTTGTGAATCCCATATTTTAGATTTGTAGACATGTAAAATATACAGATTGATATCGCACACTCGATCCTGATCTACTAACATCGCTTCATCATGAATTATCCCTTCTTCTAACCATTTAATCGAATAGTCTTATTTGATTAAAGTCGTCATAATTCCCCTTTTAATTAAATAAATCCCTCAATTTAATTAAATCATTGTCTCTATGTAATTAGCTAGGTCATTTCATCTTCCTATCTTTATTTAATTAAATAATCCATAATTCATTTTATTAAATCTCTATAGTTCCTCTATTAAATTAAATAAATCAAACATTTATCTAATTTAATCAAACATCACCCCCTTTGGTTAAATAAATCAAAATATTTATTTAACTAGGTCTTAATCATTTTCATCTCTTTTTGATTTATTTCAACCCACAAGTCTAAATCAATTAGTCAAATCACCTAATCTCCTCTTAAATTAATCAAAACATGATTATTTTAATCTAATTGCATGTCACATCCTCTAGCTTTTCCTACTTGCACAATAAATCAATTTATTTGATTTATTAAATCTCTCTCGAGCTATTTACTTTCAAAAAGACATCCAAGTGGCAATACTCAGATTCAAATTTGAAATATCCCCCCAAATAGACATGTGCATCCAACAAAGCATTTAAAATCTCTTACATGTCCTTGTGCATTGAGCCAAGTGGCATTTAACTCCTCTTTCATCCCCCCTAAACATGTCATTTCATCAAATTCAAATATTCAAACTTGCACATTGATCAAAATGTGCTCATTCCCCCACCATTCACATAATGACATGTGGCTTCTTCTCATTTGTTGAATATTAGTCCCACATTCATCCTATCTTTCAATCTTCAACTCTTTCTTTCTATAAATAGAGAGCTCATCCTTCATTTTTATCATCCATAACTTGAGTAAACTTACTATACTCAAATTCATAGCAACCTTCATCAAATTCATCCAAGCATAGTTAGGCTTTTCGCAGATTTTCAACATGGAGCTCCATTGAAGTCATCACCACAAGCATGCATCTTTCATCAATCACCTTCATCACATCTTTGGAGTTGGGAAAAGGCCAATTTTTACATCAAATTGGCACCAACTCCCTCAAGAGATTAAGAGTTTGCTTTGTTTTTAGAATAGGATTTGATATTTTAGCCTTTAAGTTTGTTGTGTTCTTCATGTTATTCCTTTTCTCTTGCATTCAAATGGATTGCTTGAGGGATCTATGTTCTTACTTACATGTGACCTTATTAATGTGTTGTTTGTTGTGTTCTTGTAGGTATAGGATATTGGTTCACATTTTGGCACTAGAAGGAGGGAAAACCAGGAGATCAAATCACATTTTTTGAAGAAATTCCATGCTTTTTGGGTGATTATAGAAAACTCAACTATTGGAAGCTCAACGTCGCTATTTAGCACCGCTAAGAACTCAGCGTCGCCATATAGCACCGCTAAAAAGTTCAAACTGCGACGCTTCAGACTTCCCGCCCAGAATTCAAATTTTCAAACAGAATCGCTAATGCTTTATGTCCCACTAGAATCTTTTCAAAATCCAAACTGCATCGCTGATCAAAATAGCGATGACTTCATGCTCACTGGTTTGGTTGTAAAGCAACATTGACTAGTAAGTGGCGCTATACAACATCGCTAGTGACTTCAAACTGTGATGCCTTCGTGGATTGCACTGCTGGAGGGAAGTAAAAAGTGACAAGTTATTTCTAACATGTGTTTTTTTATCAAATTCTGGTTATTTGGCATGTTTGCTACTTTCTTGACCTCTATTTTGCAAAATCTAATTGATTTTCTTGTAGGTTGAATTGGTCAAAGGTGACTTGAAGAAAATAAGTATGATGACCTCATCTCATGATACCAAGTGTTTTTAAACACTCTAGTGTTTTTTCAACACTCTTAGAGGATTCACTATTCCTCTTAAGGACAAAATTGATATCTTTCACACTTAGGACTTACTAGTTTCATTTTGGGCTCTAAAAAGAACTCTTTTTTCAATTCTTGTTACAAAAGGGGCTTAAAAAGAACTTTAAGACACAAACTCACTAGATTTTGTTTGGGGCTAATAAATTGAACAAAACAAATTCTCATACTTCATTTGGTGCTATAAAAAGAAATCATTATTGCTTTTGTTGGATTAAAAAGAATATGTGCAACTTTGCTTTGTGATTACTTACTTGAAAACTAACACCATTGAAAAGACGTGTGCACTTCTCTTGCACCTCACGATGATCTTGAGAATCAAAAGGATTTTTGATGGTCTTAGGGTGGGATAAAGTGATCACCTCCACGTTTCATTTTTGGGGTTAAAATTGAACAAAACATTGTGCGAGTGTGAGTAAACCTATTGCATGTGTTCTCCCTTTGTTTCTAAATGAAGGTTGATCAAACTATGAATACATTTACTCACTATTTTTTTATCTTAGAGGGCTTGCCTTGGGGAAAAAGTACTCACCCAAGGGAACGACTCAACTGGGAACACTCTAAAACCAAGGGTATTTCCAGCCGGGATATAAATGTGGGTATTGGAATAAATGTCAGTATCATGCGGTTGGCTCCAATGAGAAGGGAAGCAATGGTCTCTCACCATGTTGGGTCAACTCCTATGAACAAAAAGTCTGAATTAAAACCCTTGTTGTAGAAAGGCCAAAATCCCTATCTATTTGTTGGTGCAAGAACAATCGTTCTGAAGTTGCCCCACACTTTTACGGTCTTTAGTAGAAATGGAAAGCATGCCATGGGAGTTTCATGGGTGTTGATGCTTGGCTGCCCTGTATAAGTGAGTGTCATGGAGGGGAGCCAGTGGGGTCAAGCATCTAATCATTCGCTAAGAGTAGGTGTAGCTGGACTTGTCCAAGTGGGAACTCAACAAGTAAAGTCTTTTGTATCCATAAGGTTGTGCATGTTCTTGGTATCAAAACACTTGCTTGTTCAAAAACATTGGGAAACACACATTCAACAGGAAAATCAAAATTTCAAACCCCTTAGTTAGAGCAAATACCTTTGACAAAACCCAAGAACTATTGCTTACCCTGGGGATTATGTCCTTAGAGGTTTCTAAGTAATTGGGTTTACATCTTAATTTTCTTCTACCAAGGTAAACATTAGGTAACCATTGCCTTGATTTCCTTGAATTCCACATAGCACTTTGTGGGATGAAAAAGGAATTCGTACATTGGACATCTAGTTTCAAAACCTAATCAAGAATTGTTTGTGGTAAAAAGAAGTCACTAAGCAAAGTTAAGAATAATTGGACCCCACACATGTGCTTGGCATCTTTTGGTCATATGGTTTTCATGCAAACATTGATCTTTTGGTTTGAAGGGAAAAGCATGTTCTTCAAAACCTTGGCCTTGTAAACAAGTCCTTCTTAGGTTCATTTAGGATCAAAATAAAACACTTTGTCCATTTCAAACATTTATCATCCCATCCCACAAGCAAATTTAGAGCTTTGGAAACATCATTATCTAGACTTGGGTACATCCTTAAACCAAATCAAAATCACCTTGTTTAATTAGGTGTATGGGAATGCATCCTTTTTCATACATTTAATTGAATTAGCACCCCTTTGAACAAGTTCATCCTAAGATCATATCTAACATCTTATGGTTTACAAGTTCATTATCCAAATCAAATCAAACCAATCAAAATCAAATCCTAAAGTATAGCATTGATCCAAAGTTCCTAAAAAATTCAACAACCATATCATTCACCCCTTTCATCCTTCATTTCATCATTGGTCCTAAACACCTTAGAGGTCACTTTTGCAACAAGGTCAAAACACAAGAAGAACATGGAGTATAAACTTAATTCATACATCAAGAGTAAAGCAAGTCAACCAAACTATCAAAGCCTTATAATTCTAATTGATTTTCAAAACTCACATTTATACAATCCATACATGGGATCATTATTTCCTACAAACCTCAATGGTACAACAAATGTGAGTATACCCAATCTAAATCTTGGAACACCTTTTCCGATGGTAGATTTAAATCCAAGTCCAAACTTACAAATCTATTGATCAACCAAATACTCAATGCATGAGTCTTCAAAAAAACAACATTATCCCACCAAATCCATACATGCCAAATGAGAATATACCAAGTACAACTATACCAAACATGAACATTTTGAATCCACACTTGGTAAACTTTTGGATAGATATGTTTGAAAATCACACGAATGTTGTTCAAAATCCATCACACCCATATGTCCCCCTCACTTTTCATAATCCTAATGACCCATCATCATCATTTCACGCAACCCCTCAAACTTCTCTCCCTACAACAAGGAGAAGGTGACTTATTTGGACCAGGGGGCATTTTTTATCAAACATCATCATTTCCCCAAGGGAGCATTCCACTCACTTTCCCACCACTCCCACCATTTCCATTAACATTTGTATCACCTCTTGGTTTGGGGCTACCTTCGCTACCATTGCTCATCCAAAACATCCCCCCAACCATCAATCAAGGCATCATACCAAATTCCCCCCCCTTGCCATTGATATCACAACAATAGATGGAAACCATCCCCATAGCACAAGAAACCAACACATCATCTATCATCCCTCAAAACATGGTCTCTCAAGGACTAGCCATATCAATCACACCATCCACCACTCAAATCCCAATCATCAATACGATGATAACTCTTATCACCACAACAAACACTATTCCAAAACCACCTCCACCACCACGACCACCCAAACCAACCACATCAAACCAATACAACATTGCATTGCAAGCCGCTCAACAAGCTGCTTATCAGAAGGCACTCCAACAAAACCAAAATTGACAAGCTACACAACTAGCTGCTCAACAAGCTGCACAAGCTACTCAAGTTGCCCAAGCCACACTACAAGCCCAACAAGCAAATGTTGTTCAAAATCCCAACAACATGTTAACAACTCCATATATCGATCCAATTCAACGATCACATGATCAAGACTTATCCATCATTGAACACATGGAATATCTTTCTACCTCATCTGAAGATCAAATCAACATACATCAAGAGTAACTTTTTGATCATGATAAGAATCCCTCAACAATATCCAACAATGATCTATTTCAAGGAGTGTTAACATTATTTGATCTTGTCATCAACAATCCATCGACCAATGATCATGTTGAAAATGTCTCTACATCACCTAATGAGTTAGAGGAAATACCTCAAAAATTTATTCTAAAGCATGATCAACATCTCTCACCAAAGTCTAGCAATGGTCCTTTCCAAGACATATTGACATTCTTCAACGTCATGATTGTCGATATTGAAGGAATCTTCAACTCAACACTTGATCCAAATTCACTCAAAGATCAAGAGGATATTGAGCCACTTCCTATGCCTAATGAAGATATCCAAGAACCCTTTGTAAGCAATCCATCCTTTGAAATTGACCCATGTCAAGAACTTGATCCAAAGCATGTCAAAAGCAATTCCGAAATCATTCAAGATCAAGAATTCGCATCTCCAAGATACTACAATGATCTAATGGACAGTCTCTTATCTATACCAGATGTCTCAAATGATGATCACATCCATATAGCACACACTCCTCCATATACCCATGAGATCCTTTCTGTGGATGGACACGTAGATGATCTTCATTCAGAATAGGATTCCTTTACTCCTGACATTATTACACAAAAAGAGCAGGTTATTGATTCCTATAGTCAAACTGAGTTGTCAACATCAGGATTAGATATATCCCAAATTAAGACTAAGGAAATCATATGTAAAGATATCCAACATTATCTACCCAAGGAAACAAATCAAACAGAATAGGATATTCCAAAGTCAGCAGAGAAACAAATTCCAATAACTTCATCCATAGTGGTCATTTATCAGAGAATGCATTCTAAACAAGAGCTCTTAGAATAGGCAGAATCAAAGCACGAAGGAAATATTTCCACAATACTGGGGGAAACTTTATCTAGTACAAGCATCAACATAGGGAGCACGAAGAATCCATATCATGAAACCGATGCCAATACTACAACCAGCCACATCATGAATCTTCATCCACCCATCACCCCATCCATGAATTGGGACCAACATCAAAAGAAAGGTTTGAATCAAAGCACAAAGAACGTTATCAGAGCAAAAGAAGTAGAGCATGAAGGACACATCAAATACACATGGATACCAAAAAATACAAAGAAAGATTATCCCTATCAAACTCCATTAGTCAAAGAAACTATGGGGAAAAATTAAAAAGGGAAAAGTATACATAAAATATGTCCACAAAGGAAAAAGAAGGCTTCTCAAGTGACATACAAAGTATATCAAGCAGTTGGTCCTAATTCCACATACACTTTCGTATTCACCCATCATTGCTCATCTTCCCAAGTTTGGAGAGTCAAAGGTTCCAAACTATCAACCAATCCATCTTTTATCCCTAAACACACTCCATCCACACCTCCATGCATGATATCCAATTCTCACATTGACCATGTATTGGACATGACCCTTCATCATAAGGATTCAAAAGGCACTCTATCGCAATGTGCACACAGAGACAGAGTTAACTGCAGTATCAATAAAGCAAATCATGAATCTCAAAAGTTGCATTCAAGTGCATGTATCTTAGCAAAGAAACTTCTTCAAGTAGGATATCAATGGAACATTATGAAAAAAGCATCTACATCAACACTGCAAGATGATTCAGCATGAGCTTCAAATCTTTCAAAAAAACCAAAAAAATCAAAAAATATAAAAATCCAAAAAAATTAGAAAAAGGATTGAAAACAGTAAAGAAAAAAATCATCCTCTAGTGAAAACCACTTCAGTGGTGCTTTGGACAGGTACCATGATGAAAACCTAGCAAATAGGCATTGTGTGTAGAATCAAGCATCTACGTGTGCTAGTTCAGGTGGAAGCATCTTATCCCATCCATAATAAATCCAGCATTCCATCCATCTCATCCATAATAAATCCATTCATCTATGAACCATTTATCCAATCCATCTTTATCCATCTACATCCATAGTCCAAATTATCTTGACCTTGATGAAAGTTTGGTGCACACTTTACACTTGCTTATGGTAGACATCTTGACATGGGTCATTTTCATTGATCTTATCTTACCGAGCATTATCTGAGCCATGAAGCATTATCCAAATGAGCATACTCTATTCAAACACCTTATCTTATTGCAAGATAATCCTTGTAATCCTTTGCATTCTTATCATATCCATCTGTCCACACACCTATCCAAGCATCCACCCATGGTATTCCATACATTGCTAGACACTGGGGGCAGATATGTACATCTTGCTTTGGGAATAAATCTTGATCTATATATTCCAGCTTATGTGTTGATCCGAACATTGGAAAACATGAAATCAAATTGGTCATGTTGGAGTTAAAATGACACTGAGAGGGGGGGTGAATCAGTGTCTTAACAGATTTGACCAATTTTCAAAATATTCAAAACATATCACTGATTTGTTCTCAATATTGCTCTGATTAATGCATTCATTAGTTGAATGTAATCATTCATAAATAGAATTGAGAAAAGTAATAACTCAACAGTGAACAGAAACAACAACAGCATAGTAAAACAGAAAGAACACTGAAGAAACAAAGAGGCACAATATTTTTCCAAGTGGAAAACCCTCCTAGGGTATAAAAACCACTCCCTAAAATGCCTTCCTGGCTTAATCTTATAATCAACTGTTCACAATGCCTTATAGGCTAATTTTTTAGCACCCACTCAAGGAGCACCAACCCCTCATTTAGAGATATCTATCTCAAGGAGTACCAACCCCTCAAATTATGTTTTGAACAATAATAATGATTCAGAGGGTTTCTCTATTTTCAGTTAAACACTTATCTCTCTATTTTCTCATCTACAGAATACCTTAAAGATTCAATAACTGAATCCCTAAAATACCTCATAGAGAAGAAACTCACAATCTTTGCATCTTATTATACAAATTTTATTGCATAGTTTTATCCATATATTTTTTATACAGCCAAGGAATGATAGTCTCAGAATTACATCAACTGTCGAACAGAAAACTAAGTTTTTTGCTTCTATATATACATCTTGATTTACATGCCAGATAGGTAACTGTCTTCAGGAGTAATGGCAAAACAACCAACCCAGCTAAGAGCCGTTCTCAACAAATCTGAAACATGTGAGATCATTTCTCTACATAAAACACACAACTTCCCACCACAAAAAGTCATAACATCTAATGTATGAAAGACTCAGTCAGGGCATCATTTGTCATAGAGATGCAGAAAGCAGTTAAAGAGAATATTGTGATTATAAACCAGTAGGAAATGCATAAATAAAAATACCAGACAGATCTGTAACTCCCATGGCTCCATTATCCACTGTCGAGCTTCCAGTCAAAAATGCACCAAGTAAACCTTCCATAAACCTTTGAAAGAACCGTTACAGTCAGCAACAACAGAAACGAACAGTTTTTGAAGCTTTCTCATGATGGTGGCTAGGCTAGGGTTCGATACCCAGTCAAAAAGAATAAGCTCACAAAGTTTTCCATAACAACCTTTTTATTTCCATCGATGACACGTTATGCCGAAGGCAACTTTAATGTTGCTAGACATTCAATTCGCTTTCATTGTGACACATCAGATTTGGAGAGAAGACATGTTGAATACAACATGCTACGCCGAGAGCCATCAAACATCCTTCTGGTCAATGAGACAGAAAGTATCTTTCACCGAAATGATACCGTCATTCTATCGCTATAGCTTTTGATATCGAAGAGACATTATTTAGACTACCCCTTGTTTTGCCGAAACATCCTAAGCTCACAAAAGATCACCAAGAGAATATCAATCTCACACTGATGAGCCTTTGATAGAAATCCCTTGTGTGATGTTGCTGTAACATACAATCTTCGGGGAGACCTCTTGGAGAAAAAGCTTTGACATACCGAAAGAACTTTATACACTGAGTCGCTGAGATCATGCCAAACTTTCACTGAAAGCACTTCAAAAGACATAGTCGGTAAGACCAAAGTGTTCACTAAGACATTCCCTCGAAATATAAACTCATGCCGATATGCAATGTTTTTTAACCAGCGGTCAGTGTGACATAGCGCATTTGATATGACTTCACACCGAAAATAATAAGCCAGGTCGAAGTGAATCCAAGATGTGATGTCGGCGAGACAAAACCACTTCGCCGAGACCTATTTTGAGAACCCTAACTCTTGCCGATACGCATCCATCCACCATCGGTCGGTGTAACATTGCAATCTCGCTATGACTTCATACCGATGGTATTACACTTTTCCGATAGACTTCCATTCAACCTACAATCGGTGAGACAAGATCATTTCGCTATGACCTCAGCCCGATACCCCTCAGTTTGGCTGAAGTTCTCTCAAAGAGTTGTTCGGTGAGACTCCTCCCGAAAAATAGATAAAACCTTTTGAGCACGAGTCGGTAAGACAAGAAAGACTTGCTATGACATTACCCCAAGGACAATTTTCTTTGCTGATATCTTCATTCTGAAGCGGGTCAGTAAGACATAACATGTTCGATGAAACATTATACTAAAGACCTCTGGCTCAGCCGATAAAGATTTCTCTTATGTCGCCAAGACCATGGACAATGTCACGCTGAAAGCTGCCAGAATGCTGAATTCAATCGACATAACATCAGAAATGTCTTGTCAATAGGCAACTCAGACATTTCAAAGTGGATTAGAGATTTTGTCATCAAGGACAAACCATAAACACAACTGAGATCCAACAGGTCAAACCACTTGTGAGAAAAAAAATCCAAATCACTAGCCCGCGACATATTTTGATGAGAAGACATTCCTTATCAATCTTCATCTTTCATCAAACATCAATCCAAACAATCACTATCAGTCGCATCTAATGTGTGCTTCAACGTCACATCAAATCATCCAAAACATCTTTTGTTCCAAACCAAGCTTCATCAATCTTGATAAAATCAAATCCAATCAATCCATCATTGAATCTCGGGATATCCATCCTAATCCTTGTGTTTCTTAACACCATCCTTGCATTGTTGTGTATCCTCGACAATATTATCATCATCAATCCTGCATCATCTTGGGATATCCATCATAAATCCTCATGTTGCTTAACATTTTCCTTGCATTGTTGTGTATCCTCAACAATGTTATCATCATCAATCCATCAATTTGATCAATCAACCTTAGCTTGGTTTTCAACAAAATCCCAAAACAAAGCACTGATATCATCACACACATCCATATCCAAAATGTCAAAATCATGTGAAAAAAATAAATAAATCCCAAAACAAATAAAAAACATGGCATCCGAACTACGTCATCTCTGAGCTTAAACATAGGCAAGGCTAATCTTTGATCAACCCCCGAGACAAAAAATCCAAAAACATTCATAAAATCTCATAAAACCCCGAAACATTCATAAAATCTCATAAAATCCAAAAACATTCAAATAACCCAAAAATATCAAAAACAACCTCAAAACATTTCAAAACACCAAAAACATCCAAATATTTGAAAAAATCCATTCGTCTCATTTCACCTTCACCTGTAATAAAGAATCATCCATAATAAACAAATCGTCACACTCACCCTTTGGCAAAACAAACAAAAACAACCACAACAATCAGCAAAAAACAAGCTTCAAACGTAAAATCAAAATTGAAACAACAAAACTTTTAAATGAAAAATCATACTCTTGATTATTTGCAAACATGTCAATCAATTTTATATCAACAACTTATCAAAGAACTTATCAACCCATCATCATCCTATACAATGCATGTCCTAGGATATATTGTTCCGACAATGGGCATCATTTTGGATATCACCTTGGATTCTTATCCTATCAAAACACATCCCTTTGGTTGTAGGTATGAAGAACATTGACTTGTTTGTTTACTTGATCTTTCCTGTTGATTTATCTTATTGCACTCATTCCAATGACCTCTCAATGATGTCTAATCAAAACAATTTAGAGAGAAAGGAATGGGGCAATGATCATTATCTTTTGTTTGTTGTGCTTGTTGGGCGTTCTTGTAATATAACCTTTGTGAATCCTTGCTTCGTTAGGTGTGTATGGAAGGTGTTTTGGGCAGCTTTTTGACTATTGCATTAATGGGTTATACCTTTCCGTTTTTTGGTCTGAGATGTTTGAAACTTTAGAAGTGCATCCTAGCAAGGTTTCTATATGTCAGGTGTGAGAAAGAATACTCCTATATGTTTGTCAAGTCAAAGTCCATCACACTAGGTGCAACGCCATCCTAGTTCATTATACCTTGATGCATCGTGCCTACATGTGTTATCAAACATAAGGTAATTGGTCCTTTGAAAATCCCAACTCTCGGCAAGCGAACATCATCCATCTCTCATCATCATCTCCAATGAAGTCCCGTCAGATCATAGACTTGTTGTATCCTCTCTTCCATCCATCTTATTCTTCTATCTTTACTAACATTTCTATCCAAATTTGTGTGATATCTCAAAATATACATGAGGCTACCCATGGTCGATGATTGTCTATACATCATCAAAATTGTCTACATCAAATATCTGATCTTTCTAAAGAATTATCTTTCATCCTCTAATCAGTAGAACCACTCCTCACATTTTATCGTGATCTCGATCGAAAATTAGTATTTCCACTCGATCTCTCGAGGGGGCAGTATACCAGTGTAATTATTTTCATTGGGACAATAGTGGGGCATCCAAAAAATTAGAGAATTTTTTGACTTTGATCTCAACAAGATTATTCTTTGAACCAACGCAGCAAGTATGTTGCTTCAAAGAGGGGAAAAATGTAGACTTGTAAAATATACATATTAATATCGCGCACTCAATCTTGATCTACTAACATCACTTCATCCTAAATTATCCCTCTGTATAACAATTTAATTGAATAGCCTTATTTGATTAAAGTCATCATAATTCCCCTTTTAATTAAATAAATCCCTCGATTTAATTAAATCATTGTCTCTATGTAATTAGCTAGGTCATTTCATCTTCCTATCTTTATTTAATTAAATAATCCATAATTCATTTTATTAAATCTTGATAGTTCCTCTATTAAATTAAATAAATCAAACATTTATCTAATTTAATCAAACATCACCCCCTTTGGTTAAATAAATCAAAATATTTATTTAACTAGGTCTTAATCATTTTCATCTCTTTTTGATTTATTTCAACCCACAAGTCTAAATCAATTAGTCAAATCACCTAATCTCCTCTTAAATTGATCAAAATCTGATTAGTTTAATAATCTAATTGCATGTCACATCCTCTAGCTTTTCCCACTTGCACAATAAATCAATTTATTTGATTTATTAAATCTCTATTTACTTTCAAAAAGGCATCCAAATAAGAATATTCTTCAAATTTGAAATCTCCCCCCAAATAGACATGTACATCCAACAAAGCATTTAAAATCTCTTACATGTCCTTGTGCATTGAGCCAAGTGGCATTTAACTCCTCTTTCATCCCCCCTAAACATGTCATTTCATCAAATTCAAATATTCAAACTTGCACATTGATCAAAATGTGCTCATTCCCCCACCATTCACATAATGACATGTGGCTTCTTCTCATTTGTTGAATATTAGTCCCACATTCATCCTATCTTTCAATCTTCAACTCTTTCTTTCTATAAATAGAGAGCTCATCCTTCATTTTTATCATCCATAACTTGAGTAAACTTACTATACTCAAATTCATAGCAACCTTCATCAAATTCATCCAAGCATAGTTAGGATTTTTGCAGATTTTCAACATGGAGCTCCATTGAAGTTATCACCACAAGCATGCATCTTTCATCAATCATCTTCGTCACATCTTTGGAGTTGGGAAAGGGCCAATTTTCACATCAAATTGGCACCAACTCCCTCAAGAGATTAAGAGTTTGCTTTGTTTTAGAATAGGATTTGATATTTTAGCCTTTAAGTTTGTTGTGTTCTTCATGTTATTCCTTTTCTCTTGCATTCAAATGGATTGCTTGAGGGATCTATGTTCTTACTTGCATTTGACCTTATTAATGTGTTGTTTGTTGTGTTCTTACAAGTATAGGATCTAGGTCCACAAGATTTGATAGATATTATTAAGGATATCTATTTCATATTCAATGATAGTTATAGAACACATGTTATCACATCATATTTATCTTTGAATATTTTTCTTCATGAGTCTTCAAATTTTTTTGAATAGGTTTAACATCATTATATTATGACATCCTTTAATTATAAAATGTAGAAACTTGAGAAATTTCAAAGGTACACATCATGAGACTTCTTCCCTCATTTATCTTCTTGGAGTGGGAGTTTCTTCTACATACACTATTAGATTTTTTCCTCCCAAAGAGAGAAATATTGTTTGTCAATTTTGTATCATCTTTAGCATTCACCATTGGCATAGGAGCTACTTGTTTATGGGGGAAACATAGTGCCTCTTTCTCTCCTATGGGGGGATACTAATTATATATTCATGATAGATGTAGACCTTGGGGGATCATGTTGAGTCCTTTCATCACTTTTATATGTTTACTTTTATGTGTTCTCTCTTTTGAAGGGGATTCTTTCCACTAGTTTTTTTTTTCATTTACTCTATTTGTGAGAGATCTTTTGTACATGGGTACCTAGCGAGGATTTGTTACCAAGACATATATTCTCATTTTTACACTTGTAGTTGATCTCTAAGTTGCACTTAAGGAGGGGTGTTAAAGTGAAAATAGGTTACATTACCTTGTTAGATGTCATTGCAGCCCTATTTACACAGCTAATTTTAATTAGTATGTATTTATGTCATTTAAGTTTTGAGTCTCATGTCATATGATTGTGACAATGTATATAATATCATGTTTTCCTATCCTTCACCTTGCCTCTATAAGAAAGGTTCCTCTTTTACAATATGTATCTTTTATTCATTTAATCTAGCATTGATTTCTTCCTATTCTCTTATGAAAGGTTATTTTTGGTTTTACAATTGATACTACTTGGTTGAGCCTATTATGTGACTCTACACAAATGAGACATGATTCTTGTTTTCTAGAAATAAACTATGAATTTTATCTAGAAAACTTGGATATAATTTTCTTCAATTAGGAAACTTCAATTGAATCTACTTAAATAGACCATATTTATGTGTCCCCCTAGGGTAGCCTCTTCCCCTCCAAGCTACATGTGGCAATTTTAAAGGGAAAAATAGGCCAATTTTCTTCATGCATGTGGATGTGAATGGACATCACCCAAAGATGAGATTTTATAGATATGTATCCCTTAGAATTACCTTTATATATGTACCACAGGTCTATTATAAAAAGTAGTGACCCATGTTTAAGATAGAAAAAAAAATGTCATAAAGTTTTCAAAATAGATTACAATTCACTACATAATAATGGCCTTATTTTAATAAAGAAATAAATTTTGATAATTAAAAAAAAAAAGATAAATAGATTACAATAAAATATAAGCCTTATATTTTATTTATTAACAATTAAAAATGAATCATAAATAAAATATTTAATAAAAATTATCAAAATATATATGTACACTAGATATCAGAGTTAATTATCTATTTTCAAGAATCAAATTAGTATTTTATTTGTAGTAAAAGTTATACATTATGCTAAAATGCCACTCAATAAAAAATAATAATATATTTAATAAAAACTAACAAAAATAAATAGAAATGTAATTTTTTATTTAAAAAAACTATAACTTGAATCTAAATTAAAAAAATCTCATAAATTATTATTTTTATTGTCCTTCAATTCTTAATAGTTTTTTAGGTATATAATTGACAATTTTTGTTGAATGTTGAAAATATTGATTTTGATGGCTCACTAATGCTAAAAAGTG
The DNA here is from genome assembly GCA_007258455.2 of Sequoia sempervirens. NCBI lineage: Eukaryota > Viridiplantae > Streptophyta > Pinopsida > Cupressales > Cupressaceae > Sequoia > Sequoia sempervirens. Next base: position 347,683,382 of record VDFB02000015.1, on the reverse strand, counting down.
TGACACACTATTATTATTTCACCCACCTATAATAATTGATTGTCAGTATTTAGGAAGAATCTTGGGGATTTGAACAACTCTTGGACAAAATCTTAAATGGGAAAATTTAATGTTGGGTCTATTTCGTGATAACATGATTGTGACAATTTTCATAATTATATGTTTACCTATCCTTCACCTTGTCTATATCAGAAAGGATCCTCTTGTACAATATGTATCATGTATTAATTTAATCTAGCATTAATTTATTCTTATTCTCTTATAAAAATTTTTTGTAGTTGATCCTATTTGCTTCAGTCTATTATGCGACTCTTACACAAATTTGACATGATTCTCATTTTATAAGAATATACTATGAATTTGATCTAGCATGATTAGATATAAGTTGCTTCAATTTAAGCAACTTGAATTGAATCTAATTAAAGAGAACATTCTTATGTGGTCCACATGGTAGCCTCTTCCACTCCTAGGTACATGTGGAAATTTTAAAGGAAAAAATAGGCCAATTTCTTCATCCACATGGATGTAAAAGGTTATCACGCAAAAATGAGATTTTATATATATGTATCTCTTAGCATTACCTTTATATATGCAACATAGGTCCATTATAAAAAGTAATGACCTCTATTTCAGACACAAAAAGTAAAAATAAATTATGTTAAAAAAATTCAGAAGATTACAATGTATTGCTATTGATGTCCATATTTCAATTAAGAAAAAAAAATCAATAAATAAGCAAACATATTCATAGTACAATAAAATATAGCCCTATATTTCATATATTAATAATTAAGAATCAATGATACTAAAATATTTAATAAAAATTACCAAGAGATATATGTGCACTAGATATTGGAGTTTATTATCTATTTTCAAGAATCATGTATTAAAAAATTATTTGTAGTAAAAGTCATATATCATGGTAAAATGTCACTTGATACAAAATAGTAGAAATATAATAAGAAATTTATTAATACCTAACCAAAAAGAATAGAAATATATATATATTTAATTTCATAATATATGAATTGAATCCAAATAGAAAATGTCATAAAATATTAATTTGTATTGTCCTTAAATTCTTGACAATTTATTTGGTATAATGGACAAAATGTATTGAATGTTGATAAGTGTTGATTTTGTTGGTTCAATAATGTTAAAAAGTGGGGCACACTATTATGCTTTCACCCACCTGTAATAATTGATTGTTATTGTTTGGGAAGACCTTTGGGGATTTCACCAACTCTTGGTCAAAATCCTAAATGGACAAATTTAATGATGGATTTAACTGATGGTAACACAACCTTTGCAATTGAGTAAATTCTCTAGAGATGTTTCTAAACACCATATGTTTCTTATCAGATTCAAATCACATATAAGAAGACAAACATGTTTTAGATAGCAAAACTCAACCAAATTAATACTACGAGTTACAAGTTCATTTTTACACACAAAATTGAAGTCTACACTCATTGAGGTCACCTCTACACTTGAAAAAGTGAACAAGAGAATTTCATAATTAAATTTCTAAATCAACGACAATTCTATAATAGACCATTGTTTTCATATGTCTTGACACGTGAATTGTAACATTCATATAATATAATTTTCATCAAATATAAAACTAAAGACCTTACATTTATCTTATTTTATTTTCACATTAATTATAACATTTATTTTAATCATCTCATATCAATCCCAAATCATTTATTTAAAATATTAATTTAATTAATATTTTATCTGGTATTTTTTTCCCTTAGTCTTTCCGAGTAAGGATGAGAACATCATGACACAGGTAAGGCCCATTCTAAACGGGGTGTCAATTCACCAACAACAAGATTTGAGACTAGATCCCAATTCGAGACCAAGGGAAATAGTCTACAACCAAACAGATAGAAAGTTCGAAATGAAGAAAAGATACAAAAATATTAATTATTTATACTTTATTTGATTTTTTTCCCTTGTGTCCCATCAATGAATATAATAATGTGTTGTGCCCTTTAGTAACTATTTTTTGAAAGGATTATTAGTATACAAAGTCAATTTTCACCAACAAAAACATGATAATCATTTATATTTTTTATATAAAAAAAAATGTAAAATTACGTAATCGTTACGGCAAATGATATTAATGCAAAGTGGCGTATCATTCCTCTTCCTTACAATGACATCACTTTCATTTTATCGTTTCCTAGAAGGCAAGGATGTGACATTGATTACGCTACATTGTGGCAATTATTCGCTCCTTTTACTTTACATGAATCGCGTGTGCTCTCTTTCCAAATTTGCAGGTTCTTCAAAGCGTTATTTATTCGTACCCAACTCTCATTTAATTCATTAAAAGAAAAATAAAATAAAAAACTAACAGTATAATATCGGCTCTGTGAAACCATAGAAATGTGTATAAACCTCATCACAAATCTCTTCACACTAACGGAGGCCAGATCTCTTCATATTTACAGGTTTTACACACATCAGAGCATAACATACAAACCAGTCACAAATGGGGGACTCTGAAGAACCGTCCCCGTGTTTGCAAAGCTATTCATTCATCAATCTCACAACTTCACTCATTGAAGGTCTCAATTCGGGCTCCCCACGTATACACAACGCAGCAATGCGGGCCATGGACACCGCCTGCTTGTAATCATAGCAACCATTCAACCTGCAATCAATGACTTCACAAAGTCTGCTGGGGTCCTCCAAAAATGGGGAAGCAAGCACGGCCAGAAGCTCCCGCTTCTCACCACAAAAGGCCTCCATGCCTGTAACAAGCTCCAAAAGCAGCACTCCAAAACTGTATACATCGGTGTTTTTACAAACAATCCCACTCCTAAAACAGTGAGGATCGATATAGCCAGGGGAACCCATTACACCACTCTTAGTCAAATAACTATTATCCCCTGTTCTAGAGAATCCAAAGTCACAGAGCTTTGCATTGTAATTCTCGTCCAGAAGAATGTTGGAAGATTTGATGTCGCAGTGAAGAATAGGAGGGTCACAAACCTCATGAAGATAATGCAAGGCCGATGCAATTTGAAGTGCTATGCCCACACGATGTGGCCATGCAAGAAATTGATCATCTGCATGCAAAGTATCATGCAAGTTTCCATTTTTTACGTACTCAAGGACCAGCACTCCCGCTTCTGCAAATTCACAGCACAATATATAAAATCTCAGCAAAAACATATAAGGAAAAGAGTGTTTTTTCTGCATTTAACTGACAGCGGTTTATTTACATAAAGTTTCGAATCATATGTGATCCATTATTTTCTGAATTTAAGGGTGTGCAGTTTATTTACATCAATGTTTCCAATCATATGTAATCTATATCATATGTAATCTATCATTTTCTAAATTTAACTGTGTGCGATTTATTATTTTCTTAATTTAACTGTGTACAATTTATTTACATCAATATTTTGAATCAATGTGATTCATCATTTTCTAAATTTAACTGTGTATGATTTATTTACATCAAGTTTCGAATCATCATATTACCTGATCCATCATCAGTAAAATGAAACTATAAAACAAAATGAAACAAATATAAAATCTCAACAAATCAAATCTCTAACATATAAGGAAACCAATTTTAGACTTTTAAGACTCTTACCACTTTCGTCACAGTATCCAACCAAGTTCACCAAATTATCATGCCGCGCTCGTAGCAGGGCATGCAATTCTTGCCTGTAAGCCTCGCGCAAGCGCTCAGTTTTTCTTATCTGGACTTTCACTACACAAACTCTCTGATCCGCCAGAACTGCTCTGTAAACAGTGCTAAAGCCCCCCACGCCAATTACCACACGGAAATTCTTGGTAACTTTCTGGATTTCCTCCCACGAAAACTTCTGAACCTTTCCCGAGTGACCAGTTGAGCTGAGGTTCCTCACAGCCCCATTTTTCCTTTTACTGTACTTCCTTACCATTAAACAGCAGACAGGCAGCTTAAATGCCATGGGACTGCCCTTCTCCTCGACAAATAATAACGATTTCTTTACTCGGCCATGGGTTTCTTAATCTACGGTCCGATGGCTTAACCGGTGGCGTGGCCTTATCGCAATGACGATCTAAGAAGAAGTCTGCTTTAATTAAGCAGGTGAAGTGCACGCATCAGATTGGGACTGAAGTCGTCCTTTACCTAATGCGATCCTTTTAATTGCGAATAAGTAGATAATAAAGCAGTGGAACCCACGCTAATTCAAGCTCAGAATGATGGCAACGAAGTCAAAGTTTCGTAAAGTTGTTGAGAACATGAATGGCCATGGCAGACGAAGTCAGAGTTCTGGAAGTGATGATGACAACGATGATGGAAGAAGACCACAGAAGTTGGTAATTCTCCTGTATTAACGCTTTAACTAAGGATTGAATGGAATACTACAAATTCTACGATTGTCGGTGCATATGAAGAATATGTTTAATAAAATATTATCCAACGTGTTTCAATAGCATCCATAGCTTTGTCTGGATAGATTGTAATAAATTGGATACGTATGTTTCAGAGTATATACGAAGGATTGAATTTATCTGGTTCAGAGGTATTTCCGGCTGGGACGGGACAGGGACCACAAGGAATTTAGAGAGGCGGGAAGAAGACAATGGAGATAATGAAATGAGTGTCGTCAAAAGCGGGAGAGAAAATCGAAGCCATGAGTGTACGAGCGATGAAAGTGCATCTCACTTTTATATTTGGGTTTTACATCTATCATTTTGGGCATGTTATAAATATAGGTATATGTGAAGGAAGAATAAACTTTTTAATGGATTATTTAGATTTCGTTTTTTTATAAAGTAATGAAGAATCTGGAGGGGTTTCTATTTTTAAGGAAATTTTTATAATGTAATATTACTAGCAATCCCATGACAAGGTCAGGTTTGATTTAGCTGGAATCTCCTAGTGATTTGGCAAATCTATAAGGATCTTATCTTGTAGCGAACATCATGAGAGCATATACCAGGGAATTCATGAGTTTCAAGGTGGCTTTGTATTGGGTTTGCTCGTGGCACATGTGAAGGCCAGACATCAAGGTTGAAAGGATTTCATCAAGCAAATGAAAGAAAGAACCTTTTATTGCTAACTTTTATTTGTTTGATTGCAACTGTAACGTGGTACGAAGCTTTCCTACTGATGATGACACTGCATTAGTAGTAATTGCAATATATGAGTGACATTTTTTGTGTAAATATTTGCCAATGTCTTATGCTAAGCAAAGGACGGAATGACACATTCACCATTGTGTCATAAGTGTTGAGTTTTAAGTTTGAATTGTGTGACAACTGATTCAGCCCCCCCTCTCAGTTGTCTTGCGCCTGTTTAACCATTGGTATCAGAGCTTTAGTTCCTTGTTGTTGAGCTTAATCGCTTAAGGAAGATCTGATGGCGCATAAGTTGGCGATCCCTATGTTTGATGGAACTTACTACAATGACTAGAAGGGACAGATGAAAGGATATATTATCTCCTTTGGTTTCAAGACTTGGATGGCTATTGAGACAAAGTATACACCCCCATCTGGTGGTCTTACTACTACAGATGAGATCTCTTTATGAAGAAAATGAGAAGGAAAAGTATGCTATTTGTAGTGATTTAACTAAAAATGAGCAAGCAAAGGTTTCTTCTTTGGAAACTGCATATGAAGTCTGGAAGAAGTTGGAAGATATGTATGAAGTAAATGAAAGAGTGAAATTGACAAAGAAGTTGGCAGTGAAGCACAGATTTGTGAATCTGAAGATGGAAGAAGGTGAAGAGTTTACAATTTTCTTTCAGAGGGTTGAACTGACTGCAAATGAAGTTAGAAATCAAGGAGAAAAACTATCAAATGAAGATATAATTGAGAAGATCTTGATAACCCTACTACAGTGCTACAGGGATAAGATCTCAGTTATTGAAGAATTATATAATCCTAAGACCTACACTTTGGAACAGTTGTTTGGCACCTTGCAAGCATTTGAGTTGAGGAAGTTTCAGAAAGATGACAAGATAGAAGAAAAGATAGAAACAACATTTAAAGCATTGACGATTGAAGAGGAACCAGATAGTGATGGTGTTGATGAGTTGGAAGCAAACTTCACTAGGAAGTTGAAGAAAGTCACCGGAAAATATAAAGGTATGTTGCCCTTTAAATGTTTTAGTTGTGGTAATATTGGTCATTATGGTTTGAGATGTCCAAATAGAGTTGTGCATAAGAAGATCAAGGATTATAAGGATAAGGATAGGAAGGATAAGAAATATAAGAAGTTGTACTATGTTAAGGAAGAAGCAGGAATTTCTGATTATGAGTTTGAGAATGAGGTTGATGATAGTGAATGCTTATTCTTAGCTTTGGAAAGTAAGTTTGTATCCACTAACCCTAGAAAATGTGTAAGCAAGAAAGCTCTAGAGAGTAAGAGGAATAGGATGGAAGGTACTTTGGTTACCAATTTTCATGCAAGACATGATGAAAACTACTGGGTAATTGATAGAGGATGTTAAAATCACATGACCGGAGATAAGAGTAAGTTCACTAAACTTGAGAAATATGATGGTGGTTTAGTTATGTTTGGTGATGATTCAAGAGAAAAGATCTGTGGGAAAGGTTCAATTAGTTTTGATGGAGTGCATAGTATTGATGATGTATATTATGTGAAGGGTTTAAGGCATAACCTTCTAAGTGTTGGTCAGATGTGTAGCAATGGTTTCAAACTTGTGTTTCAAAATAATACCTATGAAATCAGAAAAGGATCCGGAAGTGGAGATATGATTGTTGTTGGAAGAAGAACTCATGGAAACATCTATCAGTTGAAAGGAGTTGATGGTCATTGTCTTGTATCTCAAATCAGTGAAAGTTAGTTACGACACCGAAGAATGGGACATGTGAATTTTGATAACCTGGTCAAGATCAATGCAAAAGAGATTGTTCAAGGACTACCTAGAATCACAAGACTTGGTAATGCTATTTGCAGAAGTTGTCAATTGGGGAAACAAACAAGATGCAACTTTAAGGGAAAAGAGCACTCTACTACCAGAATGTTGGAGTTAGTTCATACTGATCTCTATGGTTTGACTAGGACTGGAAGCCTTAATGGTGACAAATATTTCATGTTGCTTATTGATGATTATACTCAAATGACATGGGTTGATTTTCTCAGAGAAAAGACTCAGGCTCTGGATAGGTTTAAGGTATTCAAAGCAAGAGTGGAAAATGAAGTAAATTTAAAATTCAAGTGTTTGAGATCTAATAAAGGTGAAGAATTCGCTTCAGGTGAATTTAATGCATTCTATGAACATCATGGCATAAGAAAATAATTTTCTGCTCCAAGAACCCCTCAGCAGAATGGAGTAATTGAAAGGAAAAATTGGACTATACAGGAAGCTACTAGAACCATGATGAAAGAATCAAATGTACCGGATGTGTACTGGAGAGAAGCGATACATACTGGTATTTATATTCTTAATAGAGTCCAAATTAGATACAACAACACTAAGATGCCTTTTGAGGGTGTTGTCATAATAGTGGTTTACAATTTCTGAGAGGAACAAATTTTAGCTGAAATCACATATTTTTAGAAAATATAATGATTTAAGCCTTAAAAGGTTCCATTTTAAGGATTCCAATTGAAGAGGGTTTGATCAAATCACCTTAGATCAAAACCCCTTGGATAGAACCTCGCTAGTTTTAAACCATACCTATAAATGTGTCTCCTTTACACCTATCAAAATCAAAAAAATCACATTTGATTTAGCTTTTAGGGGATCAAATGAATTAATTTAAAATTTATTTCAAATGATTATGGTATTCCTCATAACAAACTATCCAATGAATATAATTTTAATATGTTTTGGTTTTGTTATGTATTTGTTTTTTAAGTTTTATTAAACATAGGTTTTTCATCGAAAATGAATTTCTTTGTTCTTCACATGTGGAATAATAGAAGATTATCAAAAAAATTTGAAAAAAATATGAACCGAGATATTGAAGTCCTTGATCCAACAAAAAATTAAATTAAATTTTGACATATACAAAAAAAGTTCGTTATATGGTCCACTATGTCTAAATTGTAATTCGTTTGACTTTGAAACTTGATTAAGGAAAAATATTCAATAAAAACTATCTAACCAAGTGGAAGCACTAGATATCGAGTTACAAATCTAAATTTGAAATAATTAGAATTTTATCCTTCATGGAAAAAGTTATCAATTATAATGGAAAAGGCCACTTTTTAAAAATGTCATTTTCTGAAAAAAAATCAATTTTCGTGGGAGATGGAAAAATAAGTGAAATTTGATTCCAAAAATTTTGAAAAAAATATTTTTAGAATCTACAGACAAAATTTGATGAGACTCTAGTTTGCACCATCTTCAAATTCCTCACAATTTATCCACTATAGGTGCACGAATGTGAAGATTTAGTTAAAAATAATAATTTCAGTGTCTAGTTTGGCCAAAAATTGTAAACCACTATTATGGGATCACCCTTGAGTTATGGACCAGTAAGACACCTACTATGAAGTATTTTAAGGTATTTGGAAGTAGATGCTATATTAAAAGAGATGATGAAAAACTTGGAAAGTTTGATGCTAGATGTGATGAAGGAATTTTTCTTGGATACTCCACTACTAAAAATCATACAGATGCTTTAACAAAAGATTGAGAAAGATTGTTGAAAGTGCTAATGTGAAAGTTGATGAAGACATACACAGACCTATTGAGATAAGTGAAGTTGAACCTGATGATCCTATCTATGGACGTGTACCTGAAGAAAACAAGAAGGATGAAGAGGAAGAGAAAGAAGAGCAAGTGGAAGAAGAAGAAGAAGAAGAAGAAGAGAATGAGTCAGAACCTATTGTCAGAACTCCTAAGTATGTATAGAAGAATCATTTCGAGGATTAGATAATTGGAGATAAAAGTGAAGGTGTGAAGACAAGAAGCAGAGTTGCAGCAGAGGTAAATTTGTGTCTATTATCTAAAATTGAACCCAAATTTGTAAGTGAAGCATGTGAAGATGAGAGTTGGATGAGAGTTATGAAAGAAGAATTGCATCAGATAGAAAAGAATCAGACATGGGAACTAGTCCAGGCTAGGCTTGTGAATAAAAATGTGATTGGCTCGAAATGGGTGTTCCAGAATAAGTTGAATGAGAGTGGAGAAGTTGTAAGGAATAAGGCCAGACTGGTATGCAAAGGATATTCACAAGTTGAAGGTATAGATTTTGAAGAGACATTTTCCCCTATGGCCAAAATGGAAGCTATAAGGATGTTTTTGGATTTTTTTGCTCACAAGGACTTGAAAGTATATCAGATGGATGTTAAGTCAGCATTTCTGAATGGTGAGTTAGAGGAAGTGGTGTACATGGAGCAAACTGAAGGGTTTCAGTTGTCTGACAAATCGGACATGGTTTGTAAGTTGAAGAAAGCATTGTATGGATTGAAGCAAGCTCCTAGATCTTGGTATGCAAGACTGGACAAATATCTGTCAAAGCAAGGATTCAGCAAAGGTTCTGCTGATAGCAATCTTTACTTCAAATTAGAAGGTAACAAACTGTTGATAGTAGTTGTTTATGTTGATGATATCATTTTTGGTGGAAATGAAGGCATGTGTAAAAAGTTTGTTGAAGAAATGCAAAAAGAATTTGAGATATGTCTATGATTGGTGAATTGAATTTATTCCTTGGTCTACAAGTGAATCAAACTAATAAAGGGATATTCATTTCACAATCTAAGTATGTAAAAGAACTGTTGAAGAAGTTTGGGATGGATGATTCCAAACCAGTTTGTACTCCTATGGTAACCAGATGTAAATTGAGCAAAGATGATGAACCTGCTAAGACTGATCAAAGCAAATATAGATCTATGATTGGTAGACTGTTGTACCTTACTGCTACCAGACTGGACATTATGCATCCAGTATGTTTAGTTTCCAGATTCCAAGCAGATCCCAAAGAAGCACATGTCATAGTTGTAAAGAGGATATTTAGATATTTGTTCAAGGTACACCAGATTATGGACTATGGTATCCTAAGAGTGATGATTTCACCCTGAGTGCTTATACAGATGTTCATTGGCCCGGATGTGTAGATGAACGAAAGAGTACCAATGGTGGTGCTTTCTTTCTTGGTGGAAGATTAGTTTCATGGTTGAGCAAAAAGCAAGAATCAGTTTCTTTATCTACAATAGAGGAAAAATATATTGCTACAACATCCTACTGCACACAGGTTTTATGGATGAAGTAGACATTGAAGGACATTGGTGTGGTATATGATGAGCCTATTTCTATTTTTTGTGATAACACAAGTGCAATAAACATTTCAAAGAACCCGGTTATGCCTTCAAGAACAAAACATATATCTATCAAGTATCATTTTCTGAGAGAAAAAGTGTTGGAGAATGAAATCAAATTGGAGTATGTGACCACATAGGAACAAATTGTAGAAATATTCACTAAGGCTCTCCTGAATGATACTTTTGAGCATCTCAGGGAGATGTTGGGGGTCATTGGCCCTCCGAACTAGGTGCACATGAAGGTGCAACAGTCCAGTGAATTCACAAATTCTTTATTTATCTGGACTGATTAATGGATCTACTCCGTAGGGGGAGTAGAAAAGGTTTTCATTGTTGCATTATGGGTGTAATCCTAAGGGGGAGTAATTAGTGTTGATGATCTTTTCCATTGATGTCAAAGGGGGAGAGAAAGTCATGTGAAAAATAGTTGCAGAAGAAGAGAAGGTGTTCTCCTGAGATAGTGTGTAAATTTTTTGTCTTTGATGGTTTTTTCACATCATGTGTTGCCATTAATAACAAAGGGGGAGATTGTTGTAAGTATGAGCAAGTTTGGTGGTGTTTTCATTAATGTTGTCATTGATGTCAACATAGTTCAATATGTTGCAGATTGTACATGTATAACTGAGATGTTTAGATTTTGTGAGTACATGGACCTATCTCTATGGTGTAGCAGATGTGTTGGTTTGATGCTTTTCCAATTTCTTTTGAGAAAATTAAATAAAGAAGAGAAGTTAGTGTGTTGAAAGTATTCAGAATGTGCTTCGGTATGTGCTCTACATTTCTCTTGTGTTGATCCTATGCTTGTGTGTATCTGAAGGTTTGATAATGGTGATCTCGTGGTGATATATTCTAAGTTTTAGCTTCTGGTTTGATGGTACATGAAAGTTATGTTCACCGGTATGTGAATTGTTTTGGTAAAGTTGGTCTTCTATGGACTAGCAAAAATATTATTGCTCTGCGCTTTTCCTCTATTTTGTTTCAGATCTTGTGGATTTGGAATATTTCTTGTGAAGGTGTTTTCTATGCTCTGGCAAAGTGGCTTGAAGATTGGTGATCCAGAAGTCATGTTTCAGTATTTTAGTGTGAGTTTATATAGTCCGGTTGGACTAGTGAAAGATGTTTAGTGATTGAAGTTTGTTGTTTTGTTGCAGATGTATCTGGAAGATTCTAAAATGTATTCTCATTCTTAAGGAAGTGTATCATGGTGTTCGTGTGTCATATTCTTGTTGGGAAGTGTGTACATCAATGATTATTTGTGTTTTCATTAGGTTTGGCCAACTTGGTGTTTACACTTCATTCAAGGAATAAAATTTATTTAAGCAAGCGTTTGGTTGTTTCGAGATATTATTTTTTATCTTGAAAAATATTAAATTTATTGGTCCAGTTTTATTCCTCTCCACCATGGGAATTTTGAGTTGCTGACCTAATTTGAATTTATGAAATGAGGTTTTTGTGGCCAACCTTGGAGAAAGCTTCTAAGGTTGAGGATGGTATAAAATCAAGACGAATTGTGAAGAGTTGTACAACATTTTGATGCAAAGTGATGAAAGTAAGCCACAAATCATAAGATTAGAAGTGTGTGTGTGAGTTGCGATAGCAGTTCTTCATTGTGTCGAACATAGTGAGTTGAAGGTTTTTGCAATCCTATGAATGTGCGTTAATTTTTGCGGTGGATATTTTTGTTCTCTTTTGTATTTGTAGGTAGTGAGCCTCCCTGTTGGACAATGATTCCTTTCTATGGACAGTGAGTCCCTTTTGTAGGAGCATCATGGAAAAAACAAGCCCTTAAGTGGAGAAAAATTCAAAAAAATCAAAGTTAGGAAACTTGATGTAAAAATTTGAATAAGTTATCTATATTATTTCAAAAATATGTGAGAATAGAATCTATAGCAAATTAAATGTAGTTTCTAAACTACTAGGTTTTTTTTTTTTTAAATCTATTTGGTGAAAATTTGAAATTTCAATGCAGTAGTACTTAAATTTCAGGGAAAAAATAAGAAGTAGGTGTTTGTCTAACCACCGTAACCACAATAAAATGATAATTTTTTTATAAGATCTTAGATATATAAGTAGAGGACTCATGTCTCGATGTGATGCATATTTTTTTGTAATTTTTTTTCAAGTAAATAATTAATTATATAAATTTTTTATTACAACTTTTAAAAAATATAAAAACTTGTATGTCTGACCACCTTAACTTGGTCAAAACTTTATGAAATTCATTTTTTTTAATCCTATAGCATGTGAAGCATAGAATGTGATGCATGTTTCAAATTCAAAAAATGTGATACCATTTGAAAGCTATAGATGTTTTTCAATTAGCCTATCAACTATGACTTTAGTCGTAATTCAAATAGAAAATCAATAATAATTATTTATTAAATTCAAATTAAAGCATAATTTATATTGGTGGAAAGCTGAGAATCTGCTTTAAAAACCCTTTTTGTTTCAACAATTTTTGGTAAAAAATAATTGTCAGCCACATACCCTACACATACCCATCATATCGCCACTTTTTGGCCCATCATGATCCTGCACATACCCATTAGTGAAATTGCATTGAGGGTATTTATTAGTGAAAATGCATATAGGTTGCATATTCACTATATTGCATCATTTCATTTCATTGAAAAATTGAAAAGTGTATTATTCTTCATCTTCATTGCATTCTAAATTGCATTCAATCACTTGTTTCTAGCTTCTTTTTCTTGCACTTATTTGCACATTTTTCTATTTATGAGCATTAGTATACTGAATAGGCAATCTGTAAACACTGTTGACATTCCAAAATTCACTATTTTTCTACAAAAAACCTCTGCTACGACTAAAATGCCCTTCTTGGTGTCTTAGTCCCTCTTAGGATTTTTGCTTCAGAAATCTCTCTCTACTGTTTGTTATTTGTTTCAGCCTCTAGAACTTTGGAATCGCACCAGGAGGACCAAGATTCCCTTCCTGGTGTCTTAGTCCTTGTTGATTTTAATTCTCCTATTTTTAGGATCTAAAATTGCTTTTATGTGTTTTTGTGGGCTGCTTTCTATTTTTTGTTTCAGTTTCCAAATTTGTACTGTTATTCCAATTTCTTTCATTTCAAGTGTAATTGCAAGCATGGGATATTGTGTTCATTGCACTTTTGTGGTTTATCCCTTGTATGAGTTGTAGTACTTAGTTTCCTATTGCTAATACTATGGTTAGACGAAGTGCGAGACTCATGGCATACCGCAATAAGACACTCATTGTGGATCTTGGATTATCAAGCTCTCTTAGTTCTAGTATTGGAACTAGTTCACTAGGTATGGACCATACCTTTGACTCCTCTTTTGCTATACCTACCTTACCTACAAGTACTCTACTGAGTGTAAAAACATTGATTGATCATATTCCTCAAGAAAACATAATGAAAATGCATGAAGATTGAGCTCATTTACAAGATAGTGTAAGTACTGAAAACATTTCAAACATTGTTATACCTACCATAGAGAACCTTCACCGCATGATGGAAAGTGATGAGGGACTAGAAGTTGTGTGTAACATAGCTCAAATCTTCAGAAAACATCTTCCTCTCACCACTAATGGTGCTCAAGCCTCAAACAATATACAAAGCCAAGGAGGAAATCAAACTCCTCCCTCTTCAATCATAACCTCAATTCCCACCTATACCATTCCTCAAGTGACCACAACAATGCAACCAACTAGTAGCATGCTTCCTACCTCAAATGTTTCCACTAGTGTTCCTTATACCTATGTGGCACCTAATCTTATATCTCATCCCGTAAGCAACTCATTCATTAGTCCTTCTAACACATACATACCACCACCATATTCATCTCCATCACATACTACAAGAAATGACCCTATCATTAACCACCTCTTACAAATCCTTTTATCCATCCAACATCAAGTTTCCACTATAAATCAAAATCAAAATGGTCCACCCTCATACTATATCAAGAGCAATCCATTGTCCTTGGAGATATTTAGAACTCCGGTGCCACAAGGTATAGAGATCCCTAGATTTGAGAAATATGGAGAAAAGGTAGATCCTACTAATCATGTTAATTCCTTTATTGCTTTATGTAGTGACTTTATCCTTGAAGACAAACTATTGGCTAAACTCTTTCCAGGATCCTTGAAAGAGATTGCTTTGGATTGGTTTTTTGCATTACCGAATAACTCAATTCGTTCATTCAATGAACTTGTTGAGGCCTTTATTAACCATTTCCAAGTGCACATGGTCCCTAAAATGGCATTGGCTGATTTGATGAGATGCAAGCAAAATGAGGGTGAAAAATTCACTGACTTTATTTCACGCTACTAATCGCTTTATTCCCAAATCAATGTGAAAATTCTTGATTCCCACCTTCAAAAGATGTTTGTAGAAAACTTATAAATCAAGATAAGGGATAAGCTTACCATGATGAAATTTCCTTCCTTCATGCATTTATGCACTGCCCTTCAAGACTATCAAAATTCCCTAACCAGTATTGAACCAAAAACCACCCTTACCCATCCCGAAAAGACCGAAGCCTCAAACCAAAACACCTACGAACCTTTTAGAAGACAAAATAAAAGTTTCCTTCAACTAAATTCCACCTCTCAACCTACCCAACTAGTTGATACCCAAGTAGTTGCTATAAAGAAGAGTAATCCTTATATCTTTGGGGATCTGCAAAGACAATTTACTCCCTTACCTAACACACTTCACAACATTATGACCCAACTCTCAAACAAAAACATGCTTACCTTACCTCCCATTCGACCCCTTGACCCTAGCAATCCATTACCTCCAAACTTTCTACACACGATGCCTATTGTGCTTATCACCAACAAAAAGGACATGATACAGAACATTGCAAGCATCTTAAACATATTGTACAAGGCCTCATTGATTCTAATCATATCCAAATTGGATGTGTAAATGAAAAAGGTAATAAGTCTATGGCTCCTCCCAACCAAAACTTACAAATATTTACCAATCCCATGCCCAACCATAATATTTCATTTGTTAAGGCTAGGTAAACTAAGCCCAATGTGATTAATGTTCACACGGATGATGAGAATCTAAGCAATCATGAACAAATTCCTATGGATGATGATACATAGAGTCCTATGGATACTAATGAACAAAGTCCTATTAATACAATGATAGGAGTATTGACATTGAGCCACGTAAACAACAAACCATTGACATTACTTTCTCTTCAGAAGAAACAATCAAACATGCACCTGATGATCCTCTTTACATAGCTGAAAGAATCAATAACAAGTCCACTCCTGGGATTTTAATTGATCCCGTTTGTGGAGAGACTGTGATCATAGAAGAACTTTTATATGTGCATGAACTTACTCAAGATAGATATGGTAAACTGAAAGCATGGATTAAAATGCATGATGGTTTTTCTCATGCCACAATGGGCTCAATCACATTCCATTTACAAGTAGGACTGAAGAAATCAAATGTATCATTCTCTATCATCTCTAATTTTGACCAATTTCTTGTGAAGTTAGGCTACAAATGGTTTCACTCCATGAATGTGGTCCCACCCATTGTCCATAAGTGCTTAAAGTTTCCAATCGATAATGAAATATTCATAGTGAACCATAGTGGCTTTAGATCCCAATCTTCCCGTGGAAATTTATCCTTAAATATTATTTTTGATCTGAACCTATGGAACCTATAAGACCTCGTGAAGACTTCCTTTTCCTATCATACTAAAAATTCAAAGCAAAATGCATAGCCAAACTATCTCTTGAAAACTTTCCTCCACCCATGATTGAACCTCCACCCATGCTTGAACCTCTGCTACCTAGAGAAAACAATGCTGAGTCTAAAACCCTTCCAATAAGCTACAACCCATCCATAAACAACCCCTTTCCTATTTCCTACAAGAGACCTAGATAAAACCAAACAAGTCCTAATCTGCCTCCTAAGAAAATTTACAAAGCCAAAGACAAAGTGGTTGAACAACCTTCTATGGTTTCTTCCATTCTTCCTTCACAAGAAGAAAAAGGAACCTATGGTTGACAAATCCGCTCCTACACATATGCAACTTGAAAATCATAATAAAATAAAATGCAATGCTAGAGAGCCTAGGCGTAGACATCGTAATATTGTTTGAATGATGAATAATGATAAAAATATTGAAAACAAAAATACAAACTTGACAAAAGCAATAAACGATGACCCTCCTCTCTTACCAGAACAAACATAAGCTATATCTTCACCACAAAAAGGAATAACAACTTCTATGGATATTATCATTCATCCTCTTGTTGTGGTTAACTTGGATAATGATGAGGAAATAGCTAAAATCAATGAGGAAGTGCATAATGAGTTAAAAAAATTATTTTCATCTTCTATGAGCTTGAATGACAAAAACCATGGTGATCCTCCTAAATCGAGTGATTCACCATGTGTTGAACCTGGTGATTCTCCTAGTACAACACTTGATGTTGTCCCTCTTGCTAGTGATCTGCATTCTACATATACTGAACAAGACTGGGATGTGGATGACCTGTTGGATGGTTGAATCGCATGTGCTTTACTAGTCTTTTATATTTTATTTTTCTTTTGCTTACATTTTCTTTTTGTTTGCTTGAATGTGCGTAAAGTGATCCCCTGTGATGTTCTGTTTGATGTTCCTCTTTCTATGTGGATTCCTCTATTTGTACCTCCATTCTTCTATATGTCGTATACTTTTTCCTTTTGATTAATCTTTTATCTTTTCCTTTTGTTTTCATTTCTTGTGTTTTCCTTTTGGGGATGATGCAAGGCATCGAGACATTCATGTCTCCTTCATGTTGACCCAAAATATTTTTCATTATCTTTTCTTTTCCTTTCATTTTCCTTTTCATTTGTCTTGTATTTTCCTTTTGGGGATGATGCAAGGCATCCAGAACATTCATGTCTCCTTATGTTGACCCAAAATATTTTCATTATCTTTCTTTTGCCTTTCATTTTCCTTTTCATTTGTCTTGTGTTTTCCTTTTGGGGATGATGCAAGGCATCAAGACATTCATGTCTCCTTCATGTTGACCCAAAATATTTTTCATTATCTTTTATTTTCCTTTCATTTTCCTTTTCATTTGTCTTGTGTTTTCCTTTTGGGGATGACGCAAGGCATCAAGACACCCTATGTCTCTTCCATGTTGACCCAAAAGGCTCTTTCTTTTCTTTTTTTTTCCTCTCTTTGTGTCATTCTTCTAATTCTGTGTATTTGGGGAATGATGATAGTTCAAAGCTCTCTAATGTCATTGTAGCAAAGAACATACTGACCCTAAATCCATAGATCTCTTATGTGTTTGGTGTTTTCATTTTGGGGGCAACCCCTTTCTTTTCCTTTCCTCTTGCATGACGTAGCTTTACTTGGAAACATATGACTTGGTATAGGGATTTCCAAGTTGGCTCTCATGTCTTCCTTCTTGTTTGCATTCTCATTTTTCTACTTTAAAGTAATTTCTCACATCATGGTGTTAGAAATTTGTTTAAGGTGGGGCCATACATTGGCATTATTTTGGCATGATTTTGCTTGCATTTTTTTTCCTTTTCATGTTCTTTGATGTGATTTTCTTACTTCATGTGATGTATTTTCCTCTTTGTGGTGACGTTGGGAATAATGTCCTTCAAGAGTGTGATTATCTTGGCATATTATATTCCCCTTAGTGGTGATGCGACACACTGCATCCCTTAGGTGGTGAATCTTTTATTCTTTGATCAGTCCTCTCTTGGAGACATTAGGCACAATGTCCCCTAAGAGTAAGACCTCGCATGAATTAAGAAAAATCCCATTGAGCATCCCTCTTTCTTGTTTCATTTTTGTGCCTTATTAAATTCATGGAGGTATGGCTTTAATATGGTCCCTTGGGGCTCACCTAGTGAACACCTAGCTTCACTAGCTTGTGTGAGCATGCATTTGTATACCTTATTAAATTCATGGAGGTATGGCTTTAATGTGGTCCCCTGGGGCTCACCTAGTGAACACCTAGCTTCACTAGCCCATGTGAGCATGCATTTTTGTACCTTATTAAATTCATGGAGGTAAGGATTTAATATGGTCCCCTAGGGCTCACCTAGTGAACACCTGGCTTCACTAGCTCGTGTGAGCATGCATTTTTGTACCTTATTAAAGTCATGGAGGTATGACTTTAATATGGTCCCTTGGAGCTCACCTAGTGGACAACTAGCTCCCACTAGCCCTTGTGAGCATGTGTTTTGTTTACATAGTGGACAACACATTCCACTTGTAAACCTCTTTTGGACAAATAGCCTAGACCCGGTCCACTGCGTTGGATGACTAGTCAAAGCTTGATCCGTTGCAATTTTTCCTTTTCCTTTTTTCATTTGACTTTTTCTTTTCTTTGATGGTGTATGTTTGTGATTTGGTTATGACTTCATATATCATCTCCAAGCATGCTCCTTTGTGCTTATGTTGATTTTTCCATAAGATCTTCATCTTGGGGGCTTGGCCACCCTCTTGATTATTGTCATCCTATCTCGCTAACATTTGTACATTTAAACCCCTCTTGATTGTGTGGTTGGCTAATTTATTGTGAGTTTGAAGCAAGTTCATCCTCTCACTAAAGTGGGGGCTAAATATAGTGTAGTAAAATGCATATCCTTGTATTTTCACACTTGTTTGGACCGACCTTGCTTTATTTATGCTTTTTTATGGCTTAATTGATCCTATTTTATGTCCACAAGCCCTATGAATGAAATATTTTTCTGGTTAATCCAGACATTCTCCAATGCATAAATGATAATTTAATGACTCCATTGGTGTGTCCCTGATTTTTGGGTCAGGACTAAAATGCCACCTAGGGCATCTTACTCCCCCAAGGCTCTCAGGAACCTGATTTTGGCATCTCTGGATTGGGACCCTTTTTGGTGTTTGTGCCCCAAGTTTTTAGTACTTGGTACTAAGACACCACCTATGGCATCTTAGTCCTCCATGAGTCATTTTTGAGACTTAATTTCAAATTTTGGCAAGATTTAGCCTCTTTATTTAATAAATTCATATGTCGGCTTGGTGTGATATAATTTCGGGATATTAAGCATAAATAAGTATAAATACAAGGTTCCTTGATTCATTTCAACATAGGTCTTTTGTGAGATCTTTTATCATAGCATAATTGAGTTCACAAGAGCATTTAGGAGCAGATTCATCAAGCATTTAGAGCCATTTTCATATTCAATCATCATATCAAAGAGTTTTCTTGCATCATGTGTGTTGTGATAACATTATGTTGTAGGGTTTTAATTCAAGCAAGTAATTCAAGTCCTACCTTTTAAGCAATCACGATACATATCCATTGTAGCCATTACACACAATTTTGTAGACTTTATAAGGGTTTGGTGAGTTGTAGCATTACATGTTGTTCATTCAATATTTCCCTTCATTACTTTATTTCATTTCAAGGTTTAATTACCAGAAAGGGGTTTGACCATGGCAAACCCCCATTCACTAACAAATCACAAGTTTTCCATTTTTCATATATTTGTGATTGCAGATCTAGGTTGAAGACTTGAAGATCACTTGGAGTGAAAAGTTGCAAAGTGGCATTATAAAGTTGTCATCTTCACGGAAACACCTACAGGCTATATTCAGAAGTTTCAAAACCTGAGACCAAAAGGAAGCCAGTGCAAACCTTGGAGCTTAAGATCCTATTCAGAGTTTTTAGAAATTCAGAACGAGACTAATACACCATCTTGGGCGTCTTAGTCCTCCTAGGCTCATTTTTTAGATATTTTCAGAGATTCGGTTCCAAAATACAAAGACTTTGTATTTTCCCCAAAAAATAACAGTGAGACTAATACACCATCTTGGGCATCTTAGTCCTCCACAACATATTTTGGCAGGTTCTTTGCATTTCCACAATCCTCACAGTGTCTCCAAATTTCCCATGTACACACATAATATCCCTTTGTCACATAATTTCATCATTTGCATCTTTCATTTAGCTTGCATTTTTAGTTATAGGTCATATCACAACATGTTTTCAAACATTTTCTTTTCCAAGCATTTTCTTGGTGATGAACCCCTTAGAACTTAAAGAAACCCTTCCTAGGACCCTCCTAATTGAGAATTGGCTCACCTTGTGAGGTTTTTAGTCAGTCTAGTTAGGACCCCTAGGACATTAGTGAATGGTTGAGTGAGAAAAGTGTGATATCCCAAAAAGGTATCCATTTTCCTCTTCATCATATGGTTGAGTAGATGCATAGGTTGTGAATTTTTCTAGCACCAAATCTACCTATGTAATTAGCTACTTGGTTTGGAAATTGGAGGTTTTGAAATATTATTATTATATCACCTACTTAGATTTGAGGCTTTTTATGAGTCAAGGAACAGGTAGGATTGAAATAATCATTCTCATATATGTCATCCCATTTATTACCCAAGGAAAAGTTACTTGGTTTGTCCACCATGTGTCCAACTTCTTGCCCATATTTTCACCAATTACTTATTCTATATTCACTTCAACCTAGCTTCTTTAAAGAATTCATTTTTTAATTACAAATGATATACAACAAATTTCTTCTAGAATGTTGGATATGATTGTGAAGGAGTAGGAATAGGGGTTGTAATATCTCATGTATCAACATATATTTATACCTATTCTTTGGGATATTTTGAGCTTATACTTATGGTCGAGGCTCCAGTGTTAAATTATTAACGTCATTGTTCTTGATTCTCTTTAGCTAGGTCATAAGCCACCATGTGGGCTCATATTTCAATTGACCTATGATTAGGTTTAGCTATAAATATTTCAATTATTTTCTAGAATCTTGAAAAATTTCCTCTTTACAACAACCATATTATTGTAAGGGCAAGCAAGATAATTAAAAAAGGACTTACCCTTGCTAGACTTGAGGATGATCATACAAGATTTTAACAGTCATGTAGCCTTCTCATTTGTGATTAGAGCCATAATAGGAATAATAAAGTTACCCAAATACTAATATTAATAATAATCAATTCAATGTAAGTGTGAGATCCACATAGTAATTGGATCATAACCCCTTTGAGAATGAAATTTTTTAGGATTTCCTCAACTATTTTGACACCTAGATGGTTTACCTCTTTCATTCAATCATATGCTTTTGGTGTGGAAAACTCAGACTTTTCAATTGTCATGTGAATCTTTCTATGTTCCTTCATTTTGCATGCAATCATAAGGGATCAAGCCAGTTGAACGTAGCTCAAAGTGATTTGGTGTGTTTGGGTGTGAAAGAGGACCATGCCTAGCATAAACGTACCCATCCAGACATGTTTGAATAGTCAGTCTAGTTGTACGAGTTGTAGAATGAAAGTTGCACTACTTTGCAACTTTACAATGATTGCATTTGACAACTTTTTCCTCAACTGAAAATTCATCACCACAGAATAACGTGTCCAAGGTAGAAAAAACTGAGAGAGGCTATTGTAGAGGGGCCCAATTCAATCCCATAGCCTTAGACAGAGAGTTTTTAAGCATCATGGTTTTTGAGTAATAGCACGTCAAAGATTGCAATAATTTTACACTTTGGACTCTTAAGGGATCGAGCTGGTTGAACATAGCTTAGAGTGATTCGGTGTGTTTGGGTGTGAAAGAGGACCATTCATAGCACAAAAAAACTCATCCAAATGTGTAGGATTAGTTCATTTGGTTGTACAAGTTGTAGAATGAAAGTTGCACCACTTTGCAACTTTACACTACTTGCATTTGACAAATTTTTCCTCAATGGAAAATTCATCACCATGAGAAAAAAATAAGAGAGGTTATTATAGAGGGTCCCAATGCAATCCTATAGCCTCAAACAAAGAGTTTTTAAGCATTACAGTTTCTGAGTAATAGCCCATCAAAGATTGCAGTCATTTTGCACTTTGGACTCTTAAGGGATCGAGTTGATTGAACGTAGCTCAGAGTGATTCAACATGTTTGGGTGTGAAATAGGACCATTCCTAGCATAAATGTACCCATTTGGATGTGTTGGAATAGTTTTTTTGGTTGTACAAGTTGCAGAATGAAAATTGCACCACTTTGGAACTTTACACTACATTTGACAACTTTTTCCTCAACTAAAAAATTTGTCACCATGGGAAAACACCTCTAAGATAGCAAAAAATGAGAGAGGTTATTGTAGAGCATCGTAATGCAATCCCATAGCCTCATATGAAGATTTTTTAAGCACCACGATTTTCAAGTAATAGCCCATCAAAGATTGTAGCCATTTTGCACTTTGGATTCTTAAGGGATTGAGTTGGTTGAACGTAGCTCAGATTGATTCATTGTGTTTGGGTGAGAAAGAGGACCATTCCTAACATAAACGTATCCATTCAAATGTGTCAGAATAGTTCGTTTGGTCGTACAAGTTGTAGAATAAAAGTTGCACAACTTTGCAACTTTACACTGCTCGCATTTGACAACTTTTTCCTCAAGTGAAAAGTAATCACCACAGGAAAAACCTCTGAGATATAAAAAACCAAAAGAGGTTATTGTAGAGGGTCCCAATACAATCCCATAGCCTTAGATAGAGATTTTTTAAGTGTCATGGTTTTCGAGCAATATCTCGTCAAAGATTGCAACCATTTTGCACTTTGGACTTTTAAGGGATCAAGTCAGTTGAACATAGATCAGAGTGATTCAAAATGTTTGGGTGAAAAAGAGGATTATTCCTACTGTAAACATACCTATCTAGACACATTGGAATAGTTCGTTTGGTTGTACGAATTGTAGAATGAAAGTTGTACCACTTTGCAACTTTACACTGCTTGTATTTGACAACTTTTTCCTCAAGTCAAAATTCGTCACCATGGGAAAATGCCTCTGAGATAGAAAAAACTAAAAGATGTTATTGTAGAGGGTCCCAACATGATCCTGTAGCCTTAGATGGATAGTTTTTAAGCATCATGGTTGTTGAGTAATAGCTCATCAAAGATTGCAGCCATTTTGCACTTTGGACTCTTAAGGGATTGAGTTAGTTGAACGTAGCTTTGAGTGATTTGGCATGTTTGGGTGTGAAAGATGACCATGCTTAGCATAAAATTACACATACGAATGTGTTGGAATGGTCTGTTTGGTCATACAAGTTATAGAACAAAAATTGCACCACTTTGTAACTTTACACTGCTTGCATTTGACAACTTTTTCCTCAACTGAAAAGTCATCACCATGGGAAAATGTCTCCAAGATAGCAAAAACCAAGAGAGGCTATTGTAGAGGGTCCCAACACAATCGCATAGCCTCATATGGAGAGTTTTTAAGCATCACGGTTTTTGAGTAATATCCCATCAAAGATTGCATCCATTTTGCACTTTGGACTCTTAAAGGATCGAGCCAGTTGAACGTAGCTTGGAGTGATTCAACATGAAGGGTTACAAAATCATAACCTATAGGGTGCCTAAGGATGCTTGATATCACATGTGAACCTACATCAACCTTGAAAAAAATTCTTTGAACTTGAATATCAGAGAGCAACATCTTCTTCGAAGTCAAAAACAACCACTGACATGCCTTTGAACTTGAATATCCTTGGATTTTAGTTCTAATATAAGCATTTTATGTATTGCCTCCAAATTATAAAAATGGATACATCTTGAATTTGTACAATGGTAAGAATTATACAAACACTAATATTTGCATTGCTTTGTGATTTAGGAAATGAAATTCTCTTTATAGATGGCATACCACTTTGCACAAGCATAATAATGAAAAAAGAACTAAAATGAATGCTTAACAATGCTAAACCAACACAAAGACTTTCTATCTATTATAGACATTTCCCTTTCTTGTTACTATTCACCATTTGTAAATATTTTACAACTCCTCATAAACAACCATTTCCTTGCATGCATTTGCATGGTTGAGAAAATGCCTCAAAGACATGACTCTTGAGCTCTTCAAATTAATTATTGTCCATATTCACTTGATAAAGGACTACCTCTTTGTGAGTATATTAAACCTTATATTATTATACTATGAAGTGTCCTTTATTTCTTCTATTGACTATCATTTGTATGACCATCCTCTAATATTTATATGAAACACATTGTCTTTAACACCTAAGGACTACCCCCTTGAATCCTTATGGACTATCTTTCCTCTTGTAATTGCACTCCCTTTAACTAAGGCATGCAACCTTTTGTACAATTTTCCATTAATGACCATCTTCAAACACCTTTAAGTATGCCCTTATAACTCTTGTTCTTAAAATCTCATGTCTGTCATGAGATTGCTACCCCTTTTATGACTGTGATCTTGCATAAATCATTAAAAATAATTGAAGTCAAAGGTACTAATAATACTTATGAGGATGAAAAATACAATATAGGTTAGCACTAGGGATCACTAAAGGGTCCATTTAGTAAGGATAAGTCAGAGGTAATCTTACATATAAATGTATGGTTAGTAGGATTTCTGCTAGGAATTAACATGTCACCATAGCTTCACAAGCTTTCCTCATATCTACTTAACATATCCATATGTCACTATTCCCAAGGTTGGCTCTCAATAGGATATATCAATAGGAAACAATAAAAGTAGGAATCTATCATATGTGTATTCATGTATATAATCCAAGGTTGGGTACCTTGTATCACAAGCTCAAGCATACACAAATTATATATTGCATGTTTTCAAGCAAGAATCACACACATAATTCAAACAAATAAGTTTTCAAACAAGAATCACATACATAATTCACTAATAAAGATTTTTTCAAACAAGAATCACATCCAAAATTCATTAAAAAGGATTTGAAACTAAGCTCAATATGACCACAAGAAACATTAATAAGCTCATGAAATAATACAGTGACACACCTAATACTATTACCGATGTACTATCAATTGTGAAAACATTCAAAAAATACTTACCAAACCACAACCTCAACTATCATGATTGAATGAAATATGAACCCCTACACCTCAACCAACATAATCTAATGTACCTATTGCACCTTTTATTTAATATAGCAACATGAAATCATACAAAATGAAGCATGAATCACCAATGAGATCATGATATGATTAGACACAAACAAATAAGAATGAATACATAAGAAATCACATTTTTTAAGCTAACAAAGCATGACAAAAATTCATACAATATTTCCTATCTATAATATTTGTAGCGCTCCACTTCTTCAACACGATGGAATGGAAGAATAAGTAAATATTAGAATAAATAGTTCAAGTTAAAGAAAATAAGATGTAGAGAATTGAAATAAGTAAAATGTACATGTGAAAGGCACATATCTTGGTCAACACTAGAATTAATTTGATACATCACCATAAAATTGGCAAGGTAGTGGACTATTTGAAAAAATGGGTCCAAGAAATGGGGTCTCACTGTGATGTACCAAGAAATGGGGTCGCATGGTGATGTACATCATCATGAGACCCCATTTCTTGGACCCATTTTTCCAAACAACCCACTAGGTTTCCAATTTCACCGAATTGGCAAGCTAGTGGGCCCACTAGGTTGCCATTTTGGTGAAATTGGAAAGGTAGTGGGTTATTTACAAAAATGGGTCAAAGAAATGGGATCCCATGGTGATGTACATCACCATGAGGTAAATCAATGTAAGACCCCATTTCTTGGACCCATTTTTTCAAACAACCCACTAGGTTGCCAATTTCATTGAATTGGCAAGCTAGTTGGTGAAATTGGCAGGTAGTGGGTTGTTTGGAAAAATGGATCCAAAGAATGGGGTCTCACAAGGGTCCAAGAAATGGGGTCTCATAGTGACGTACATCACTATGAGACCCCATTTCTTGGAACCATTTTTCCAAACAACCCACTACCTTGCCAATTTCACCTAATTGACAAGCTAGTGGGCACAATTGGCAAGCTAGTGGGTAAACTTCGAACCAAAACATATAATCTTCCTAATATTCATATGTAAAATTTGAACCAAAACATATGTACTGAAAGGTGGAATTTTTTTTGGTTTTTCTAGGGTTTAGAACCTAGAATGACAATCTTCACTCTCTCTCATTCAAGAACAAACCCTTGAGATTTCAATGCAAAGGAGAAAGAAATATTGCAAGAGGGATGTCCTACGGGATGGATGTAAGATAATAAGGGGTTAAACACCAAGAAAGAGCTTGGAAAGATAAATGAAATGCAACTCAAAATGCTTAACCCTAATCCAATGCAATCTTTCACTAAATGACCTAGAAATGCAAATAAGACTAAACAGAAAGATGCAAAATGAAATGTATGCACCTAGGAATCTAATGATGACTAGAAGGAGGTCTAAAAAATTGGAAATTATACCTTTAATACTGAGTGGGATTCATTTTCCAAACTGGGAGAATCAGTCTAGAATCAAGTTTTTTGTGTGAGAACAAGAATTTTCCAATGGGTATCTGAATCTGCAAAAACCTCATTTTTGAGCAAAACTGGGACTCATTCACCAGAAGTGGTGAATCAATCCAGTTAGGGTTTTCTAGAACTTCAAGGTCTAAATCTTCTCTTCTTAGTCTACTCAATCTGCTTCTACAAGTTTCTGAATTTGAATCGAGCTATAAATCAACCTGTAAGTGTTCTCCAATGTTCTCCAATGCTTGATGACAACTTTGACAACTTTAGGCACTTTGACAACTTTCTCCAATCTTTCTCTTCAATATGTCTTCAATCTAAACCTACAAATCACACACTAAAGAGGGAAAAATGTCATTTTTCTAGTGGAAAGGTTTTTCCTTGGTTAAACCCTATTTTGGTAATCAAACCTTGAAATGAAATAGAATAAGAATGGAGAATGATGAATGAACAAAATATGATGTTGCAACTCACCAAACCCTAGCAATGAAGTGCTACAAACATGTATGTGATAGCTCCAATGGATTTGGATCTTGACTCTTTCTTGAATAGGATAGATCTTGAATGAAATGCTAGCTTAAATCATGAAACCCTACATCACAATTGTTAGCACAAAAACAAACATGATGCATGAAGACTTTGACATGATGCTTTATGCTTGAATAATGCAATAAAATGCTTGATAATCTACCCTTGAAGACTCTTGAATTCTCTTGTGAATTCTTGAATACTTTTGTGAGCTCAAATTTTCTATTATGAATGCTCTTCACTTGCTAGGTGTAAAATGAATGAAAGTAACTCGTATTTAGAATTAATTATGCAAGAATTTCCGAAATTACAACACTACAATCCGACATCAAATCTAGGAGGATAAAATCCCACCAAGAATTTTAATTAATTTTGATTTTGGGCCATATGAGGCTCATTCACCCAATGTGGTGGATGAGTCCCATTAGGCATAATTTTTGGGACCATTTTTAAAAATGCTTAGAAAGGTGTAAAATCGTGTTCAGGACCCAAAAACCTAGGTGGGACTCATTCACCCAAGGTGGTGAATGAGTCCCAGATCACTAAATTTGGGTCACACAAGTTGGAAACACTTGAATTATTATTGGATGATGATTTTTGTCGGGATTATCCTTGAAAAGATGCATTAAATGGGGCTTGTGGATTCAAAATAGGTCTAATTAAAGCATAAGAAATCCCAATTATTAATGGAAACCATAGAAAAGTGTGAAAGTGTGTTGCAACACTTTACAAAACTCCAAATAAGGTAGGATTAAGGTTAAAAAGAGTTTTATTAGGTTTAGTTAATTAATAAAACATTAGAAAAGTGTGAAAGTGTGTTACAACACTTTACAACACCTTAGCAAGGTACAATTTTAAATTCATTAGTCCAAAAGGACCCAAGACCTAATGTGAGCATATTAAACATATTACAACACTAAGTCAAGGCATCATTAGGCTTAGATTTACAAGGAGGGCCCAAAAAAGTGTGGAAATGTCACTGATGACATTTTTTGACACTACATTTAGCCCCCACTTTAGTGAGAGGATGAACTTGCTTCAAAATCACACTATAGTAATCAAAATCACTTCAAGAGGGGTCCAAGTGCACCAATGCTAGTAGGATGGGATGACAATGATCAATAGGGTTGATCAAGCCCCCAGGAACAAGATCCCATGACAAACCAACATAGGCACAAAATAACACACATGAAAATGATATAAAGAGCATCATAAAGGAACAAGCCTACACTGCCAAAGATGAAATAAAAGAAAAGGTAGAATGAAAGAGTTAGATCAAGCTTCAACCATTTGTCCATCACGATGTGGATAAGATCTAGGCTATTTGTTTGAAAAGAATGCAAGCTCACTTTGAGGCAACAAAACTTTAGGCTGTCCACTAGGTGAGGATCCAAATGAGGTGAAACACATACACACATGGCTGGTATGCATTCACACTCACACGTGAGTAGCTAAGGGAAATTTATGCCCTTGTTTGGCTTCCCGTCAAAAACCATACCAAATTTATACCTATTGATAACTTTAATAAGGCGCCACACAAAAATGATTTTCAAGCTTCATGAGACAATCAAAACTTCGTATGCTTGGAGCTCATTAACAATGAACTTCAAGCTTCATGAGGAAAGAAAAACTTTGTACGCTTGGAACTCATGAACAAACAAGATGGCTCCACAAGCATGCAAGCTATATTATGCAAGGTGGCCATATAACTTAAAATTCAAATGCAACAATAAAGAAAATTCAATAGAGTCTTGTTTAATTTATGCAAGGTCTTTAACTTAGGGAACATTGTGCCTAATGTCTCCAAGGGAAGACCAATCAAAGAATAAAATATTCACAACATACGGGATGTTGTGTGTCACATCAAGCCACTAAGAGGAATGTAATATGCTAAGAGAGCATTCTCTTGAGGGACATCATACCCAATGTCAACTACAAAGAGAAAAACACATCGCATAAAGTAAAAAGGCTACAACATAAACTATGGAAAAGAATAATTCCAATGTATTCCCCCACTTTAAAGAAATTGCTAAACACCATGCTGTGAGTAATTACTTTAAAGTAGCAAGTGATAACTGCTAACGATAAAGAGGACATGAGAGCTAACTTGGAAAGCCCTATGCCAAGTAATATGTTTCCAAGTGAAGCTACGTCATGTAAAAGAACAAGGGAGGGGTTGCCCCCAAAAATGAAAATCTAAAACACATAAGGGATCTATGGATTTGGGGTCAATATGTCCTTGCTACAATGTTATTAGAGAGCTCGTAACTATCATCATTCCCAAAATACACATAGAACTAGAAGAATGACACAAAGAGAGTGAAAAAAAAAAAACCTTTCAGGTCAACATGGAAGAGACATGAATGTCTCAACACCTTGCATCATCCCAAAAGGAAAACACAAGAAAAAATGAATAAGATAAAGAAAAATCTTTTGGGTCAACATGGAAAAGACATGAATGTCTCGATGCCTTGCATCATCCCCAAAAGGAAAACACAAGAAAAAATGAAAAAAGTAAAGAAAAATATTTTGGGTCAACATGGAAGAGACATGAATGTCTCAACGACTTGTGTCATCCCCAAAAGGAAAACACAAGACAAATGAAAAAGATAAAAGGAAAAAATATGTACGACATAGAGAAGAATGAAGGTACAAATAAAGGAATTCCACAAAGAGAGATACATCAAATAGAACATCACGGGGGATCACATCATGCACATGTAGTCACACGAAAGAAAATGAAAAAGAAATAATGCAAAAGACTAGTAAGGAACATGCAATTCAACCTATTAGAATTTTGTTCCCATCCTAGTCATGTTCATTGTATACTGAAGGTAGACAACTAGCCAAAGGGACAATGACAAATGCATTACTAGGAAAAGGCTATCTACTTCTTTCCCCCACTAAGTGCAAGGAAAGAATGAGATGAGGTATGTGATGGGAAGGATCATGTAATGGTGAGAATACAAGATTCCACAACTATTGCATGATAAGGAGTGGAAGGGTATGTTATGCAATCATAGGATAACAATTATCATTATCAAAGTGATATTTAGTACTCAAGATTATTTTGAATGCACAACACTCATCAGTACTATGTCCAAGAGTTCTATGGTATCGACAATGTGGAACATTTGCACCTTTAGGATATAGTCTTATCTTTTCTTTCATAGTTGGCAATAGTATAAGTCCTTGGTTTAAAAGTATTTGTAATTTTATTTTAGCTTTAGGTGGTGGACAAGGAAATTTTAATTTCTTTAGTTTCTAAGGTCTCTTGTGCTTTCTAGATTCTCCAGTTTCTCATGTTGAAGGTTGAGGATGGGGGCCTAAGGTGATCCTATCATCCTTGTCATCATTATGAATCATTATTTTTTCTTTAGGAAGAAGGACATTCATATTGGGAGAAGGATCTAAGACAACCGTACCATCACTATGAAGCATTAGGTATTCTTTAAGAGTACCTACATTGAGAGGAGGATCTTGATATCCTAACCCTTTGTATTTTTCAGTTGGTATTTGCTCTAAGAGTTGATGAATTTCATGTTCACTTGTTGTATCACATCCTTGTGTGCTCAAGATTGTGAATCCTTTTTCTGTATGTTTGTTCTAGGTTGATAGGAGTGTTTGTGACCTTATTAACATAGAGTGGTTGAGTGTTTTTTTGCTTAGAGGAACTAGGTTCACCTATTGTAGGGAACTTAGGTTCAACTCTAGTTTCACGATGTAAGTAACCAAACATCTCTAGAGGTGGTATTTTAGGGGGTTTTGGTTGTTTCATGGATGGATAAAAGGATGCATTAACTTCAAGGTTGTTAAGAAAATCATTTAGGAACTTATTCATGTTGTCATCATCTTCTCCAATGATGTGAACATCACGAGGTGGACATGCATTAGGAGTTGAAGTAGCATGAGTCAGTTCAATTTCATTAGGATCATTTCCAAAAGCACAAATTGACACATCCACTAAGGACTTCAAGGACATCCATAGTTTTCCAAAGCACATAACCATGATACAAACTTCAGATTCTAAACTATGCAACAATGTGAAATGAAATGATCTAGGTGCAACTTTGAATTCAAGCAATGTACTAAGTTAATCTAGATGCAATCAATTGGCTGAAATAGAAAGCCTGTAAAATGGAACGAAAAAGTAACAACAACAAACAAAAGCTTAGAAATAGTACTTTAAATGCTAGAAAATGCAATGCAAGATGTGCATAGGAACTAATTCACCCAGGGTGGTGAATGAGTCCCAGTAGGGGATTTTTCAAAATTTTCAGAAGTTTTAAATTGATTTTTATGATTTTTTATGTTGTATGATGTGAATCCTAAATGAAAATGATTTTTTTTTTTAATTTAAATGATTTGAGATGCAAAAATGCAATCTATATGAACTTTCACTAATGCAAAATTTTAAAACCCTAGAATTCCAATTAACTAATGCAAAGTTAATACAAACAAGATCTAGGATGATGATGCACTCCAAGTTAGAATTATGATGTTATAAATGGAGGTTCACCAAAATGAAAGGTGGAAAATTGTTTGCTTTTTCTAAGGTTTAGGACCTAGAATAACAATCTTCACTCTGTCTCATTCAAGAACAAACCCTTGAGATCTCAATGCAAAGGAGAAATAAATCTTGCAAGAGGGATATTCTAAGGGTTGAATGTAAGCTAATAAGGGGTTAACCACCAAGCAAGAACTTGGAAAGATAAATGAAATGCAAATCAAAATGCTTAACCATAATCCAATGCAATCTTTCACTAAATGACCTAGAAATGCAAATAAGACTAAATAGAAAGCTAGAAAATGAAATGTATGCACTTGGGCATCTAATGATGACTAGAAGGAGGTCTAAGACACTGAAAATTATAACTTTAATGTTGAGTGCGACTCATTCACCAAGCTGTGCGAATCAACCCAAAATTTGGGTTTCTATGTGAGAACAAGAATCTACCAAATGGGTATCTGAATCAACCAAAACTGGGACTCATTCACTAGAAGCTGCAAATCATTCTAGTTAGGGTTTTTTGGAACTTTAAGGTCTGAATCTACTCTTCTCAGTCTGCTCAATCTACTTCTACAAGTTTTCAGATCCGAATCTCTGTAATTCAACCTGTAGGTGCTCTCCAATGTTCTCCAATGCTTGATGACAACTTTGACAACTTTCTCCAATCTTGCTCTTCAATATGTCTTCAATCTAAACCTACAAATCACACACTATTAGAGGGAAAAATGTTGTTTTTTTAGTGGAATGTGGTTTTCCTTAGTCAAACCGCATTTTGGTAGTCAAAACTTGAAATGAAATAGAATAAGAATGGGGAATGATGAATGAACAAAATATGATGTTGCAACTCACCAAACCCTAGCAATGAAGTGTTGCAAACATGTATGAGATAGCTCTGATGGAGGTGGATCTTGACTCTTGCTTGAATATGATAGATCATGAATGAAATGCTAGCTTGAATCAAGAAACCCTACATCACAATTATTAGCACAAAAAAAAACATGATGCATGAAGACTTTCACATGATGCTTGATGCTTGAATAATGCTCTAAAATTATTGATAATCTACCCTTGAAGACTCTTGAATGCTCTTATGAATTCTTGAATACTCTTGTGAACTCCAATTTCCTATTTTGAATGCTCAGTCAACTTTCTAGGTGTAAAATGAATGAAAGACACTTGTATTTATATTTAATTATGCAAGAATTCTCAAAATTACAACACTACAAGCTGACATTAGAAATAGGAGGATAAAATCCCGCCAAGAATTTGAATTAATTTTAATTTTGGTCCACATGGGACTCATTCGCCCAATGTGTTGAATGAGTCCCATTAGGCTTAATTTTTGGGACCATTTTAAAAAATTCTTAGAAAGGTGTTAAATCAATTTCAAGACCCAAAAACCTAGGTGGGGCTCATTCGCCCAAGGTGGCAAATGAGTCCCAGATCACTAAATCTAGGTAACACAAACCAAAAACACCTAAATTATGATTGGATGATGATTTGTGTAAGGATTATCCTCAAAAATATGCATTAAATGGGGCTTGTGGATGCAAAATAAGTCTAATTAAAGCATAAGAAATCCCAATTATTAATGACAACCCTAGAAAATTGTGAAAGTGTTTTACAAAACTCTAAATAAGGCAGGATTAAGGTTAAAAAGAGGTTTATTAGGTTTAGTTAATTAATAAAACCTTAGAAAAGTGTGAAAGTGTGCTACAACACTCTTCAATATCTTAGCAAGGTACAATTTTAAATTTATTAGTCCACAATGGCCCAAGACCTAATGTGAGCATGTTAAACATGTTACAACACTAAGTCAAGGCATCATTAGGCTCAATTTTACAAGGAGTGCCCAAACAAGTGTGAAAATGTCATTGAAGACATTTTTTGGCACTACATGTACAAACTTGAAATGAAAACATATGTAAACTTGAAATATAGAAATCAAAGCTCTAACTATCAACTAATCTTGATGTGCATACTTACAAATTAATAAGAAACAATGTGCATACTTACAAATCAATTCAACAAACCATCTGAGTCTGCTCTACTCTTTATTGTGTCAAGTATTGCCTCATGGTCAGACTCACACACCTTCCACAAGGTCTTATTCAAAGGTCTACCCCCATATTTTATCAAATAAACATTGGATTCCATGACAAGGTTTGATTAATGAAGAATCTTCTGATGTGTGTCAAAGTCTTGAAATAACCAAACATTAACATGCTTATCTGGGTACCTTCTAAGCCACATTCCAGTAGAAACCATTGAGCCTGTAGGGTATTCAATGTTTTCTTCATCTCTAACTGGGGCCTCTAATTTCTTTTTTTCCTCAACACAATGACACAATTAATAATTTGTTCCCTCTTCATTTTCTTCATCTAAAATAACTACATAAACATACCCTACATTGATATGTGCAAAAAATTAGATGAAGTTAGTCAACATTACAAATACACTACAAAGTAGATAACAATAGGAATTCAAAAACTATGCAAGTAGATGTATTACTTAGTTGAACTAAATCTGATATGTTGTTAAAGTCCCTCTCTCTCTCTCCCTCTATCCCTCCCACTCTATCTCTCCCACTCCCTCTCTCTCCATCTATCTCACTTCTCCCTCCATCTCTCCATCCCTCCACCCCTCCCTCTCTACCCTAATCCCTCAACCCTATACCCTCAAACCTTAAACCGTTAAGCCCTATACCCTTAAACCCTCAACCCTCAATCCTTAAACCATATACCCTAATCCCTCAACCCTCTACCCTCTTGACCCAATACCCTAAAACCTCAAATCTATAAGTCTTTACCCTATACCCTCAATTCTCAACCCTCTACCCTATACATTGGATCCTCAACCCTCATCTCTCTCTCCTTCCCTCCTCTTATCTCCTCTCTATCTCACTTCTCCCTCTATCTCTCTCTCATCCCTCTATCTCCACTATCTCTCTCCCACTCCATCTCTCCCCTCTCTCTCAACTATCTCCCTCCCAACCCCCCCTCTCTCTCTCTATTAGGTCTCTCCCACAAGCACCCTACCTACATAACTAGATCTCTCTCTATCTATCTCTCTGTCTCCCTGTCTCCCTCCATCCCTCTAACCCTCCCAGTCCCTCTCTCTCCCGCTCCTCTCTCCCTCTTTGTCCTTTCCACCTCTTCTCTCCCCTCTCTATCAACTATCTCCCTCCCAACACCTCTCTCTCTATCAGGTATCTCCCTTAAGAACCCTAACTACATAACTAGATAACTCTCTCTCTCTCTCTCTCTCTCCCCCCCCACTCCCTTTGTATCCCACTCCCTCTCTCTCCCTCCCACTCCCCCTCTCTTTGCTTCCCTCCTCTTCTCTCCTTCTCTTCTCCCTCCATCTCTCCCTCCCTCCACCCCTCCCTCTCTACCCTAATCCCTCAACCCTATACCCTCAACCATTAAAACATTAAACCCTTAAACCCTCAACCCTTAAACCCTAAACCTAATCCCTCAACCCTCTACCCTCTTAACCCAATACCCTAAACCCTCAACCCTATAGGTCCTCAACACTATACCCTTAATTCTCAACCCTATGCCTTAAATTCTCAACCCTCTACTCTATACATTGGATCCTCAACCCTCATCTCTCTCTGTCCTTCACTCCTCTTCTCTCCTCTCTATCTCACTTCTCCCTCCATCTCTCCCTCCCTCTCTACCCTAATACATCATCCCTCAACCCTTAAAACCTAAACCCTCAACCCATATACCCTCTACCCTATACATTGGACTCTCAACCCTAATCCCTCAACCCTATACCCTCAACCTTAAACCCTCAACCCTTAAACCCTCTACCCTCTACCCTCAACCCAATACCCCCTACCCTCAACCCTATACCCTCAACCATTAAACCCATAAAATATCAACCTTAATCCATCAACCCTCAACCATCAACCCTTAATCCATCAACCCCAATCCCTCAACTCTCAACCATATACCCTCAACCCTATACATTAAAACCTCAACCCTCAATTCTCAACCCTTAAACCTTAATCCCTCAACCCTCAACCCTTAAACCCTAAACATTCAACCCCTATACCCTCTACCCTCTCCATTGGACCCTCAACCCTATACCCTACACCCTATACCCTCAACCCTCAACCCTCAACCCTCAACCCTCAACTCTCAACTCTCAACCCTTAAACCCTATACTCCCAACCCTCAACCCAATACCTTCTACCCTAAATCCTAATCCCCCAACCCTATAATATCAACCCAATAGACTAAACCCTCAACCCTATAGGTCCTCAACCCTATATATACCCTCAATTCTAAACCCTCTACCCTACACATTGGATCCTAAACCCTTGTCTCTCAATGTCATTCCCTCCTCTTCTCTCCTCTCTATCTCAATTCTCCCTCCATCTCTCCCTCCCTCCCTCCCTCCCTCTCTATCCTAAACTATCAACCCTTAATCCCTCAAACCTCAATCCCTAAACCCTCAAATGTCAAACCTTAATCCCTCAACCCTAATCCCTCAACCCTTAACCCTTAAACCTTAATCCTTCAACCCCCAACCCTTAAACCCTAATCCCTCAAACCTTAAACCCTAAACCCTCTACCCTCTACACTATACATTAAACCTTGAACCCTCAATTATCAACCATCTACCTTATGAACTGCATCCTCAACCATATACCCTAAAACCTATATACTCAACCATATACCCTCAACCCTCAAACCTAATCCCTCAACCCTCAACCCTTAAACCCTAAACCTCATCCCTCAACTCTTAAACCCTTAAACCCTCATCCCTTAACCCCTCAACCCTTAAACAATTAAACCCTCAACCCTCAACCCTATACATTAAACCCTCTACCCTATACATTGGAACCTCAACCCTAATCCTCAACCCTATACCCTCAACCCCTATCATTCTCTATCTATCTATCTATCTCACCTCTCTCTCCCTCCCTAAACCTTTAAAATCTCTACCCTAATCCCTCAACCATATACCCTCAACTCTTAAACTCTGAAAACCTCAACGCTTAACCCTCAATCCTTAACCCTCAACCCTCTATCCAACACCCTAAACCATCAACCCTAATCCCTCAAACTAATCCCTAATAGCTTAAAACCTTAAAACCTCAACCTATACCCTTTATCCTCTACCCAATACCCAAAAACCTTAACCCTAATCCATCAAACCTATTCCCTCAACCCTTAAACCCTTAAAATATCTACCCTAAATCCTCATCCCTCAACCTGTAATCCCTAAACCCTTAATTCCTCAACCCTAATCCCTAAACCCTCAAACCTTAAACCCTAAACCCTCAACCCTTAATCCCTCAACCCTAATCCCTCAACCCTCAACCCTTAAAACCTAAACCCTCAACACCTATACCCTCTACCCTATACATTGGACCCTCAAACCTAATCCATCAACCATATACCCTCAAACCTCTACCCTCAACCTTAAATGCTCAACCCTTAAACCCTCAATCCAATACCATCTACTCTCAACCCTAATCCCTAATCCCTCAACCCTATACCCTCAACCATTAAACCATTAAACCCTTAAACTCTCTACCATAATCCCTCAACCTTAATCCATCAATCCTTAAACTCTCAACCGTCTACCCTCTACCCTCTACCCTATACATAAACCCTCAACCCTCAATTCTCAACCCTCAACCCTTAATCCCTCAACCCTCAACCCTTAAAACTTAAACCCTCAACCCCTATACCCTCTACCCTCTCCATTAGACCCTCAACCCTAATCCCTTAACCTTGTACCCTCAACCATCTACCCTCAATCCTAAACCCTCAACCCTTAAACCCTAAACCCTTAAAACCTCTATGCTCTACCCTCAACCTAATACCCTCTACCCTCAACCCTAATCTCTCAACCCTCAACCCTCAACCCTATACCCTAAAACCTCAACCCTATAGGTCCTCAACCCTATACCCTCAATTCTCAACCTTACCCTATGTTGGAAGAATGTAGAAGAACATCCTATTTTTGCAGCTTTGTGTTGTCATTAATGTCACCATGTTGGCTAAGTTCAAGTTTGATTTGGTATTATGAACCAGTAACTGAATCAGTATGCAATTATCATCCTTTAGTATTTTGGTCTACAATCCTCCATGGTTGATTTTTGTTGCTTGCGGTTTTGGGAAATGGTTTATGGATGTTGGAAGTGTGTATGTTCAGAATCTCATGTACACAAGTGCTCGTATGACAAGTTGGCATTATGATGTTGTTGCTTTTTTCTATTAGCTCTATCTCTAGTTGACCTAATTGATAATTGGTGTATGGTGAATTATTTTTTGTGTTTTGGATGTATGTGTGACCTATATTTGGTCCATGCTAACATATTATAGCATGCTACATGCTTGGATTATTTATGGAGAAGTTTTTTACTAACTTGGAGTTAACAGTTAGTCTTTTTGGTAAATAAAGATTGCATCTAATCAGGCTGACCTACTTGATGCTTGTAGATGAATTAGATATATATATTGTACAATGTTGAGATTGAGATGTGTGTGGATAGGATGAAGTGAAAGCAGTACTGTGCATGAGATGTGAAGATGATGTGTGTCAAGTCTATTTACTAAGCATTACCAAAACTAAATTTTCACTTGTTAGGTGTACTCTTATCAGTTCATTCTAGCTGTGAAGCCACTTCTGTTTTGTAATCTTTTCATAGGAAGTGAGCCTACTTGCTTGGACAGTGAGTCCTCTTTGTAAGGAGTGAGCTTTTGTATCTAGTAGTGATCCTTTTATATTCAGTTTTGGAACTACAATATATTGTGAGTTAATCCTCACCGTGGTTTTTCCCATATTGGGTTTTCCACGTAAATTTGGTGTTTCTTATGTTGATATTGCTCTCTATTATATGTATTTCATGTTCATACATAATAAAAAAATTAAAGTAGTTGTGAAGTTGATAAGTGTTTGAGATTTGAGTTTTTGTTTGGTGACAAATGATTCACCCCCCTCTTAGTTGTCTTGTGCCTTTCAACAATTGGTATTAGAGCTTGGTTCCTCCAGAGAAGCCTAAAAGCTTGAGGAAGATCTTGAAGATTGAACAACTTGATGATAAAGATGAGCTTTAGGCTACACATGAAGATCTTGACATAGCTGAAAGTGAAAATAGAGATTTGAAAGAAAATCTTGGTGAGGCAAATCAATGTGTCTAGAAATTGAAAGAGAAATTCAAGAAATTCAAGGAAAGACATAGGGAAGTGAGTGAGCAATTGAAACAAGAAAATGAAGATATTACCATATTGAAGGTGCAAGTGGAGGAAAAGAAAAGAATTGAAGAATGTCTGAATAAAATGGTGCAAAGCAAGACTAATGAATGCACAAGACTTGAACAAGAAGTGTTGAACCTAAAAGTAGAACTGAAGAAAGAAAAATTTTGTGAAGAAAATTTCAAGACAAGCTCCACCAAGCTTGATGAATTGATTGCAAGGAAGAGACCTTCTAAAGAAAAAGGTGGTTTGGGAAATGAAACGGGTGAAAGCTCTAAGGATGTGCATAATCTAGTGGAAAATCAAAAGACTCAAGATAAAGGGAAGTAGAAAATAAATCCAAGGAACTTTGCTAGAAGACTGCCTATTAGACAACCAAATTCTCAAAGGTACCCGTCTTTCAATAGTATTTTCTTTTCATGCAATAAATTTGGTCACGGGGCAACAAAGTGCAAAAATAAAATAAACCAATATGGTAGTTCCTTCTCCGAACAATATTTTTCGTGCAAGAAAATTGGACATAGAGCTAGTGAATGTAGATCTCAGGTGGGGATGATTAGTTAGGTGATGATGAATAGGTTTAATGGAGGTAGAATGTATCAATATTTTGTTGGATACTGTTATACATGTAACAAGTTAGGACACAAAGCTAATCAATGTAGATCAAGAGTTAATGGAGGTCAAACAAATCAGAGAAATGTTGTCTACTACAATTGCAACAAACCTGGACATATTTCAAGAGCTTGCAGAGGTAAAAAGGGAAAGCAGTTTGCTCTAGTAAAGAAGAATGAACCATTGAAGAAAATTGAAAAGAATGAGGTTAAGCAAGAAATGAAAAAGATATGGAGGAAGAAAGAAGAGCCAAAGATGACATATGTGTTTGTGCCCTCATCCGACACAGACAATTCCTCCGAGAATTAGACCTAGCATGGTCTTAGTGGGAGAATTAATAGAAAATTGTTTGAACCCCCTGGATATATGGTGTGTCAAATGTTGGCATGAGGATATGATATAAGGAATGAGTAGGAAGAGGTTATGAAAAAGAAACCGGAAGAAAATGTGCAGGCATGTTCAATTGCAGAGTAGATTAGGGTTTCTCAGTGCAGTGAAGAAGGGATTTTATCAGCTTTTTGAAACCTACCACATTTAATGTGAATTAGGGCAGTACAATGGTGTATAAATCAAAATTCATAAGATATTTTTTAATCACTTGTGCAATTGAATAGTTTGAAGAAATTTTTGGAGAAATATTGAAGCAATCCTAAAGCGATTTGGAGTGATTATGAGGTAATCTGGAGAAATCATTATGAGTAATTAAGAATAAAAGTTGAAAGTTTTCAAAATCAAAAAGGGGAAAAAGAAGAAGTTTCATTGAGCAAGAAATATTTTGAAGAAGATAAGCGTGATGATGGAATCTATTGATAGAGGATCAAGTGGCGATATTCTACTAAGGCTAAAGGGAGTTGAGTTGGAAGAGTTTGATCATCAAAAAATGAAGGAAATGGAACTAGGGTTGAATTCAAATGAATTGCAAAACGTAAAAAATTTAGTTATGGAATTATGGGGAGAATTTCCTTGGTTTGTAGAAAAAGAATCTATCTTGTTCTTGTTAAGACAATTCAAGGATGGAAGCATTAGTTTGGACAAACCATATCCGATCACGAAGGAGGAAATTGAAGCTATTATTGGTTTATGCAGTGTTGGTGACCTCCCTGGGAAGAAAACATTGAAATATAGAGACATGGAGGAACTTACTGGCATTGAAAAAGACCCCTGAGCTCTATTGATAAATACTATTGTCGATCTTGCAGTAAGGTATGTCACCTACGACATCACTTATAAATTCTATTTTAGAAATCGTGAAGGTTATACTTCAGTTATTGCTGTGTATCTTGCACATAAAATGGTGAAGGAAAACAAGCAATTTGATTTGTGTAGCCTAATTATGGAAAACCTAATTGAGAATGTCAGAAAGTCTTTGGTCAAGGGTTATCCTTTCTAGTTTGGGTCTTTTCTCATATGCTTGGTATTTTACTTTCTGATTTTGCTATTAGCAAGAGAGAATGTTAAGTGGGAATCAGACATCCCTATTGGAAAGCAAGTCTACAAGTATTTGGAATGCATGGAGGATAAAGCAAGTGCATGAAAAATATATTTCTCATCCCTGCAGATGAATCTATGCTCTGGTTTGTTAGTGTCTAGTTAGTTTGAAGAGGGTTCCTCTTCTGATAAGAAAGATTTGGAAGTTGTTATTGGTGGTTCCCCTATGGAATCTAAAAGGATAAATATTATCACAAAAGATTTCATCACTATCTCGGAAGAAGAGAAGAATGAAGAAGAACTTGAATTTGATCCAGAGGACATTTGGACGATGTTAGATAAAGGTGATATGAAGAAGGTTGGTGAAATGTGGCTTGTGCGCTCTCCGATCAAAAGACTTAAAATTGATGATGTGTTGATTGATTATTTTCTCAAAAATGGTATTACAGTTTCATATGTGTCTGACTCATTATTGGATGATCTAGTAGAAGTTATGGGTGATCCCACAAAGCTGGTTTACAATTTCTAGGAGATTCTATTTTTTGCTGAAATCGCAAATTTTTAGAAAATATAATGATTTAAGCCTTAAAAAGTTCCATTTAAAGCATTCCAATTGAAGAGGGTTTGATCAAACTACCTTAGATCAAACCCCCTTGGATAGAACCCTGCTAGTTTTAAAGCATACCTATAACAGAGACTCCTTTACACCTATCAAAATGTTGATAAAAAAACACTTTTGATTTACCTTTTGGGGGATCAAATGAATTCATTTAAAATTTATTTTTTGTAAGTATGTAGTCCTTATTATAAGATTTTATTATATTTATTTTTTATTTCTTGTGAATGTAGGTTTTCCACCGAAAATCAAGCTCTTTGTTTTGCACATGTAGAAAAAATGCATATTATAAAAAAAAAATGAAAAATATGAGTGCACCAGATATTGAAGTCCTTTATCCAACAAAAAAAATGAATTTTGATACATACATAAAAATTTACGCGTTATATGGTCACGCTATGTATGAATTGTAATTGGTTTGACTTCAAAACTTGATTAAAGAAAAAATATTCAATAAAAAACTATCTAACCAAGTGGAAGCACTAGATTTGGAGTTACAAATATAAATTCAAAAGAATTAGAATTTTATCCTTCATGGAAAAAAAATTATGCATTATGTGGTGAGCGTCACTTTTTAAAAATTTTGTTTTCTAAAAAAACTAGTTTTTGAGGGAGATGGAAAAAGAAGTGCAATCTGATTCCAAAACTTTTGAAAAAAATATATTTACAATCTACAAAAAAAATGTCACAAAACTCTAGTTTGCATCATCTTCAAATTCCTCATGGTTTAGCCGCTATAGGTCCTCAAAAGTGAAGATTTAGTTAAAAAAAATTATTTCAGTGTCTAGTTTGGTCAAAAATTGTAAACCACTATTGTGGGATCACCATTATTGAAGAAAGAATATTGTTGGAAGGACTTGAAGGACATAAGTTTGAAGCTATTATTGAGAGAAGATGTGCTAAAGCCAAACAACAGCTATTCAAACACATTGATGAGACAAGAGAATGTGTTAAGGAAATGTTTGACATCTACAGGTATTGTCTCTGGTGGCCTGCAGTTGTTGATGATTTTAGAAGCAGAATTGAAGCCATTGAATATGAGATAAATAATATTGGAAAGCGTTTTGATTTCTTCAAAGAAAAAAATGGAAAACAGAGAATAAGAGTTGGTGAATTGCAAGTAGAGTTGTTTATTTCTCAGAGACAAAGGGAAGGCTTGGTTAAAACACTCTACTCAGTTAAAGAAATTGTTGAGGTCTAGTTGGATCATCTCTTTGGAATACTTTCTGATGCAGAAGATTGTGAAAAACATTTTCTGTCTTTGGACCAGACATCCTCATTTACGATGTTGTCTTTATTGGATAGTATGAGTGCTAGAATGGGTTCAACAATGTTTGCTTGGAAGAGGATTCTTTTGATCTTAAGAAAAAAATAGAAGAAATTTTTCATGTAAAAAGCTTTATTTTCACTTGAATTTTTGAAATGGGGAGTGAGAATTCCTTTATATATACATTGTCTCCATGTACATACATTTAAATCCTATTTTTGGTCACCCTTTTTCCTTGATGTCAAAGGGGGAGAGATTGTCATGTAGAAAGGGGAGTATGAAGTGAAAAGAATGAAGAGCTATGTGAAGCTGTGTGGAGGATTATACATTATTTTGGCACATGTTGCCATCAATGAAAAAGGGGGAGATTGTTGGAAGAATGAAGAAGAACATCTGATTTTTGTAGCTTTGTGTTGTCAATGATGTCACCATGTTAGTTAAGTTCGAGTTTGATCCCGTATACTGAATTGGTAACTAAATCAGTATGCAATTATAATCCTTTGGTATTTTGGTCTACAATCTTCTGTAGTTGATTTTTGCTTCTTGCAGTTTTGGGAAATGGTTTATCAATGTTGGAAGCATGCATGTTCAAAATCTCATGTACAAAAGTGCTCGTACGACAAGTTGGCATTATGATGTTGCTTTTTGCTATTAGGTCTATCTCTGGCCGACCTAATGGATAATTACTGTTATGGTGAATTAATTTTTGTGTTGCGGATGTATGTGTGGCCTATCTTTGATCCATGCTGACATATTATAGTGTGCTACATGCTTGGATTATTTTTGGAGAAGTTTTGTACTAATTTAGAGCCAACAGTTAGTCTTTTTGGAAAATAAAGATTGCATCTAATTAGGCCGACCTACTTGTTGCTTGCAGATGAATCAGATATATATATATATATATATATATATATATATATATATATATATATATATATATATATATATATATATATATATATATATATTGGATAATGTTGAGATTGAGATGTATGTGGATAGGATGAAGTGAAAGTAGTATTGTGCAGAAGATGCGAAGATGAAGTGTGCCAAGTCTGTTTACTGAGCATTATCGGACCTAAATTTGCACTTGTTAGGTGTACTCTTATCAGTTCATTTTGGTTGTGAAGCCACTTCCATTTTGTAATATTTCTGTAGGAAGTGAGCCTCCTTGCTTGGACAGTGAGTCCTCTTTGTAAGAAATGAG
This sequence comes from Sequoia sempervirens, assembly GCA_007258455.2. NCBI lineage: Eukaryota > Viridiplantae > Streptophyta > Pinopsida > Cupressales > Cupressaceae > Sequoia > Sequoia sempervirens. The sequence continues at coordinate 347,639,440 of VDFB02000015.1, read as the reverse complement.
CTTTTATATCTAGTAGTGAGCCTTTTGTATTCGGTTTTGGAACTACAATATATTGTAAGTTAATCCTCACTGTGGTTTTTCCCTTATTGTTTTTTCCACGTAAGTCTAGTGTTTCTTGTGTTGATATTGCTCTTTGTTATCTACATTTCATGTTCATACATAATAATAGAATTAAAGTAGTTGTGAAGTTGATAAGTGTTTGAGATTTGAGTTTGTGTTTGGTGACAACTGATTCACCCCCCTCTCAGTTGTCTTGCACCTTTCAACACCCTATACATTGGATCCTCAACCCTCATCTATCTCTATCCTTCTCTCCTCTTCTCCCATTCTCTCTATCTCACTTCTCCCTCCATCTCTCCATCCCTCCATCCCTCCCTCTCTACCCTCAAACCTTAATCCCTCAACCCTAAATCCCTAAACTATCAACTATCATCCATTAATCCCTCAACCCTAATCCCTCACCTCTCAACCCATAAACCCTAATCCCTCAACCATCAACCCTTAAACCCTTATCCCTCAACCCTTAAACCATTAAACCCTCTACCCTCTACCCTCTACACTATACATTAAACTGTGAACCCATAATTATCAACCATCTACCCTATACATTGGATCCTCAACCATAATCCCTCAACCATATATCCTAAAACCTGTATACTCAAACCTATACCCTCAACCCTCAACCCTAATCCCTAAACCCTAAACCCTTAAACCCTAAACCTCATCCCTCAACTCTTTAACCCTTAAACCCTCAACCATCTACCCTATATATTAAACCCTCTACCATATACATTAGAACCTCAACCCTAATCCTCAACCCTATACCCTCAACCCTTTCCCTCTCTATCTATCTATCTATCTATCTATCTATCTATCTCACCTCTCTCTCCCTTCCTAAACCTTTAAACTATCTACCATAATCCCTCAACCTTATACCCTTAACTCTTAAACCCTTAAGCCCTCAATCCTTAACCCTCAACCCTCTACCAATACCCTAAACCCTCAACCCTAATCCCTCAAACCTAAGCCCTCAACCCTTAAACCTTTAAACCCTCAACCCTCTACCCTCTACCCTCTACCCTAATCCATCAAACCTAATCCCTCAACCCTTAAACCCTTAAACCCTCTACCCTCAACCCTCAACCCTCAATCTATAATCCCTAAATCCATAACCCCTCAACCCTAATCCCTAAACCCTCAATCCTTAAACCCTAAACCCTCAACTCTTAATCCCTCAACCCTTAAAACCTAAACCCTCAACCCTTATACCCTCTAACCTATAAATTGGACCCTCAGCCCATTCCCTCAACCATATACCATCAAACATCTACCCTCAACCTTGAACCCTCAACCCTCAACCCTTAAACCCTAAAACCTTAAACCCTCTACCCTCTACCCTCTACCCTCAACACTAATCCATCAACCCTATACCCTCAACCCTTAAACCCTTAAACCCTTAAACTACCTACCCTAATCCCTCAACCCTCAACCCTAATCCCTCACCCTTTAAACCCTCAACCATCTACTCTCAAACCTATACATTAAACCTTCAACGCTCAATTCTCAACCCTCAACCCTTAATCCCTCAACCCTCAACCCTTAAACCCTAAACCCTCAATCCCTATACCCTCTACCCTATACATTAGACCCTCAACCCTAATCCCTCAACCCTATACTTTCAAACCTATACCCACAACCCTCTACCCTCAACCCTAAACCCTCAACCCTTGACCCTTAAACCCTAAACCCTGTAAACCCTCTACCCTCTACCCTCTACCCTCAACCTGATACCCTCTACCCTCAACCCTAATCCCTCAACCATATTCCCTCAACCCAATACCCTAAACCCTAAACCCTATACCCTCAATTCTCAACCCTCTACCCTATACATTGGATTCTCAACCCTCATCTCTATCTATCCTTCCCTCCTCTTCTCTCCTTCTATCTATCTCACTTCTCCATCCACCTCTCCCTCCCTCCCTCCCTCCATCCCTACCTCTCTACCCTAATCCCTCAACCCTTAAAACTTTAAACACTCAACCCTAAACCCTCAACCTTCAACCCTTAAACTATAAACCCTTAAACCCTCTACCCTCTACCCTCAACCCAATACCCTAAGCCCTCAACCCTATACCATCAACACTTAAACTCTCTACCCTAAAACCTAAACTCTCAACCCTTAATCCCTAAACCCTAATCCCTTAACCCTTAAACCATAAACCCTCAACCATTAATCCCTCAACACTCAATCCCTAAACCCTCAATTGTCAATCCTTAATTTCTCAACATCCTTTAACACTCAACACTTAACCCCTAATACATTAACCCTCAACCCTTAAACCCTAATCCCTAAACCTTTAAACCCTCAACCCTCTACCCTCTACAAGATACATTAAACCATGAATCCTAAATTCTCAACTGTCTACCCTATACATTAGATCCTCAACCATAATCCCTCAACCATATACCCTAAAACCTATATACTCAACCCTATACCCTCAATCCTCAACCCTAATCCCTCAAACCTAAATCTCATCCTTCAACTCTTAAAACCTTAAACCCTCAACCCTTAACCCCATTAATTCTTATATGCTTAAACCCTCAAACATCTACCCTATACATTAAAACCTCTACCCTATACATTGGTGCTAGAAAAACAAGGACAAACAACTAAGAGGGGGTGAATCAGTTGTCACAGAAATTTAAACTTTTTCTAACTTAACTTATCCTTAATCTTAGATCTGATGAATGAACAATTAACCATAAGCAAATAACACATCAGAGAGACAAAGAACACCAATATTTTTTAGGTGGAAACCCTATTAGGGGAAAAACTATGGTGGATGTTAGTCCACAAGATTATACCCTGCTAAAATTATAATGAAAAACAATAAGGGGAATGCACATGCATTTAGGCACACTACCTAGAGCTCACTGCTCAATTACAAAAGATGACTCACTATCCAACAATAGGGTTTGGATTAAAACCATCAAAGATTTGAACTAAGAAAATAGCTTCTACTCAAGCCTGATTATAGTTCCAATCAAGCTCAACACTTCTTCACACTTCACAAAATCTTCTTCACACTCTACTTAGTAATGATATTCACACATACACACATAGAAGTACATGAAGCATACTTTCCACCAAGCACACAATCACTCTTATATATCTGCTACAGGAGATTTCACCACAACTTAGTCGCCCAAGAAAAGTAAAATATATTTGCAATGTTGGCCAAGATTTACAAATAAATTTTAATGTGTATCCACCAAGGTCAGCCACAACATAGTGGAGACCCAAATTAACATCTCCAACACAAAAATACTTTAATTAATTTCACCTGAAAGATCCACAACACGCTACTACCAACATGTTGGCCAAGAACAAGAAAAACCAAACATACGAAGAAAAATCTTTGACCATGAGCACACCGATCAATTCGGACATACCAAAAAGATAGAGAATGAACTAGAGACATCTAAGAACACAAAAGAACAACAAAGAAGCATCCACAACAACTGAGATAACCAAAATCAGACAATCTTCATTCAGGAACACTGAAAAGACCAACAAAACACTATCAGACCATAACTCACACGGACCTCTAAAACTTCCAATAGATGATCTAGAAATACTCGACAATAAACCATTTGATCCACATCAGCTAATCTTTTACTTACAGAAAAAAATTCCTTGATGACCTGCACAGTTCCACTAGGAACCTGGAACACTTTTTCTTATAATTTTTTGAATATCCTCGACCTATACAACAATAGATACACTAAATGCTAATAGTGTTGAAATCAATGGAAACCACATATTAGCAACAAATCCACAACATCCAACAATATTCCAACAATCTGCCCCTTTGGCATTGATGGCAACATATGATGTGAAAAATACCATCAACCCAACTCACTGACTTCTTCTGCACTTCATTTCTAAAAATATTTGACATGTTGCTCTTCTCCCCCTAAAATATTTTTCAGATTACTCTTCTCCACCTTTGACATCAATGGAAAAGGTAACCATGACCTTTCCATACACATGCTCTAAACCACATTTCTACACATCTGACTACTCCCCCTGAGTACCAGCCATAGAAACATCAATCTGGATCATAATATAGCAATGAGGCTCATGGATTGATGCAAGTAAATGCATCATTTAGTTCTTATTAGGATGGGTAATTACCCCTAGCATTCCTATGAGATACTCAAAAGTATCTTGTGGCAATGGCTTAGTAAATATATCTGCAATCTATTCTTTGGTAGGCACATACTCCAATCTGACTTCTTTCTCATTCACTTTCTCCCTCAAGAAATGAAACTTGATTGATATATGTTTAGTCTTAGAGTGTAGCACTGGATTCCTTTAAATATTTATTGCACTTGAGTTGTCACAGTATATGGCAATAGGCTCTTCATATATTACTCTAATATCTCTCAACATTTGTTTCATCCACATCACTTGAGTACAATTATTGGCAACAACAATATATTCTGCTTCAACAATTGATAGGGAAATTGAGTTTTTCTTTTTACTTAACCAGGATACCAGCTTCTTCCCTAAGAAGAAAGCACCACCACTAGTACTTTTTTTATCATCCACATCACTAGCCCACTCAGCATCAGTGTATGCACACAAAGTGAGATCATCATCCTTTGGATACCAAATTCCAAAGTCAACTGTTCTTGTCAAATATCTAAAGATTATTTTAACAATAGTCACATGTGATTCTTTTGGATCTACTTGAAATCTAGCGACCATACATACAACATTCATAATAGTCGGTCTAGTTTGAGTCAAGTAGAGCAATCCACCGGTCATTGACCTATATCTGGTTTGATTTTCCTTAGGAGAGTCATCATTCTGAGTCAACTTACATCCAGTTACCATGGGAGTACCAACAGGTTTGGAGTCTTCCATTCCAAACTTCTTCAACAGTTCTCTCACATATTTGAACTGAGCTATGAAAATCCCCTGGTCCAACTATGTAATTTGCAATCCCAGAAAGAACTTCATTTCACCAATCATGCTCATCTCAAATTCACTCTTCATCTCATCAGCAAACTTCATGCATAGATTATCATCTCCACCAAAAATGATGTCATCAACAAAGACTTCTATGATTAACTCCTTATCATGATCTAATTTGAAGTATAAGTTACTATCAACATTACCTTTAGTGAATCCAAGCTTCAGTAGATATTTTTCCAATCTAGTGTACCAAGATCTAGGGGCTTGTTTGAGTCCATATAGAGCTTTCTTCAATCTGCAAACCATATCTTCCTTATCTGTTAGTTGAAATCCATCTGGCTGTTCAATGTACACTTCTTCTTCTAGTTCCCCATTCAGAAATGCAAACTTTACATCCATTTAATAGACTTTATAGTTCTTATAAGTAGCATAAGCAAGAAATAATCTTACTGCCTTAATTCTAGCAACAGGGGCAAAGGTTTCTTCGAAATCAATACCTTCCATTTGAGAGTACCCTTTACATACCAATCTTTCCTTATTCCGGACTACTTTACCTTCCTCATTCAGCTTGTTTCTGAATACCCAATTGGTACCAAACACATTCTTGTCTTTGGGCCTAGGAACCAGTGTCCATGTGCCATTATTTTCAATCTGTGTCAGTTCTTCTTTCATGGCTTCCAGCCAGTGTTCATCTTGATAGGCTTCAGTGACACTCTTAGGTTCAATCTTGGAAATTAGACAATATTCTACTGCAATCTTTCTTCTAGTTTTCAATCCTTTACTCTTATCTCCTATGATTTGACTTTCAGAGTGATTCAACTTTACATACCTTGGAGTCTTGGAACTTTCTTGGACTTCCGTGTCTTCTGAACTTTCTTCTACACTTGCACTTGTTTGTGCTTCCTAACTAACTTGATTTTTTGGGACAATTTGTGGTTGCTTCACTGGTACATATGGAATAATCTGAAGTAGATTCGGTGTTTGAGTGTTCTTCCCTTGATTTTTGTTGTCTTCATCTGAATCGTAGCTGCATCGTCTAGATGATTTGACAGAGTCCTTATCAACTCTAACATTTGCACTCTCAACAATCTTTCTCAGTCTTTTGTTATAACATTGGTATGCCTTGCTCTTTGTCGAGTAACCTAGGAAGATCCCTTCATCCTTCTAGCATCAAAATTTCCTATATCATCATCTCTCCTTATATAACATTTGCTTCCAAAGATCTTGAAATACTGAATAGTAGGCTTGTAACCAAACCATAATTCATAAAGGGTCTTACCATAATTACCATTCACACTTACCCGATTCAAAGTATATACAACAGTGCTTATCGTTTTACTCCAATACATATGAGACACATTTACTTCCATCATCATTGTTCTAGTAGCATCCACAATTGTTATGTTCTTTCTTTCTACAACTCCATTTTGTTGAGGGGTTTGAGGAGAAGATAATTGTCTTTTAATTCCATGTTCTTCACAATAAGAATTGAACTCTTTTGAAACAAATTCACCACCTCTGTCAAATCTCGGGAATTTTATTTTCAAACCTTTTTCATTTTCTACCATGGCCTTGAAACTTTTGAACTTGTCCAATGCTTCACACTTTTCTCTTAAAAGGGAAACCCAAATCATTCTAGAGTAATCATCAATGGCCAGCATAAAATACCTTTCTCCATGAATACTTCTAACTCTAGAGGGACCACAAAGATCAGTATGTAGTAGTTCCAACACATTATTTGAATGAAGTTGTTTGCTCCAAAAGGAGACTCTAGTTTGTTTACCCATCTGACATTCTTGGAAGATTACATTAGTAGGTTTCACTAACCTAGGAAGATCTCTTATTGCTTGAGTAGAACTTATCTTGATAATGTTGTCAAAGTTTACATGACACAATCTCCTATGCCACATCCAACTTTCATCTACTTGAGCAATTAAAAAACTTTCGCTAGTAGTATTCAAGTGAAAAATATTACCTTTAGTTTGCACACCAGTAGCAATCATGTTTCTGGAACTCCCACGAATCTTGCATTTTCCATTCTTGAACTGTAGATAATATCCCTTGTGTACCATCTATCCAACACTTAACAAGTTTTGCTTTAGGCCTTCAACATAGAGAACATCATCGGTGTTTTCCTTACCATGAAGGCTAATAGAACCTTTTCCATGAATCACACAAGCATTGTTATCTCCAAATCTTACAACCCCACTGTCATACTTCTCTAGACTCACAAACTTTCTTTTATCACCGGTCATATGATGTGAGCATCCACTATCAATGACCCACTCATTTTTCTTCTCAACTCGGGCTGCAAGAGCTTTCTTATCTTCAGTAGATTCAATAAGCACATTTTTATTTTCAATGGTAGCAATGAAAGCCCAATCATCTTGATTTCCATCATCTTTATCAGATTCATCATTAGTTACTGCTTCTTCAGTGAAGTAGCATTTCTTTTGGAATCTAGGTTTTCTAGGCTTAGATCTAGGAATTCTTTCAGGACATCTTGATGCAAAATGACCTATCTTACTACATGAAAAAAATTTAATAGGAAATGCATCTTCATACTTACCTTTTCCTCTTCCTTCTTGCTTTGCAATCAGTGCTTCCAGTTCTTGTACTTCTCTTTCTTTGTCTTCAAGTTGTTTCAATTCTTCATCATATTTAGATATCTTTCTGGAGCTCTCTCCTGGACTATATCTTTTCCTGTAACTTCCAAATACAATAGCTTTGAATGTAGACTCATTTTTTGGTGTAGATTCACCAAATTCACTTATTTAAAAAGCAACAAGCTTCCCTATCAGTGTATCTCTTGTCATCTTGTTTACAGACATAAATTCCTCAATAGCATGAACCTTCATTTTGTAAGGAGGCAAGGATCTGAGTATCTTAGCCACAATTTCATCCTCACTTACTGAACCACCTGCACATTTAATACCTAGCACTATTTCATTTACTCTTTGCATAAAGTAGTAATATTTTCATCTTCACCCATCTTCATATTCTCATACTTTCCTTTTAAGCTCTATAGCTTAGCCATCTTCACCTGTGTATCTCCTTCATACAAAATTTCCAGCTTCGTCTAGATCTCATGAGCTGTCTGCAAACCTATCACATTAGCCATCTCTAAATTTGTTAGAGTGCTCACTAATGCTTCCATAGCTTTGGTATTACTTTTAGCATCTTTGATCTCATCAACAAAGGAGGGACCATTTCGAGGAATAATATATTGAACTCTTGTAATCTTCCAATAAGCATCACCAATGCACTGTAGATGAAATTGCATCCTGACTTTCCATAGTGAGTAGTTGGTTCCATCAAATCTAGGATTGTCCTTCTTGAATGTTTTCATCCCGAATCACCTCAAGATGTTAGACTTCTTTATAGGAACTAGCTCTGATACCAATTGTTGGCAAAACAAGGATAGCCACCTGAGAGGAGGGTGAATCAGTTGTCACCGAAATTTAAATTTTTTCTAACTTAACTTATCCTTAATCTCAGATTTGATGAATGAACAATTAACCATAGGAAATTAACACATTAGAGAGACAAAGAACACCAAGATTTTTTATGTGGAAACCCTATTAGGGGAAAAACCACGGTGGATGTTAGTCCACAAGATTATACCCTGCTAAAAGTATAATGAAAAACAATAAGGGGAATGCACATGCATTCAGGCACACTGCGTAGAGCTCACTGCTCAATTACAAAAAAGGACTCACTGTTCAACAATAGGGTTTGGATTAAAACCATCCAAGATTTGAACCGAGAAAATAGCTTCTGCTCAAGCCTGATTACAATTCCAATTAAGCTCAACACTTCTTCACACTTTGTACAATATTCTTCACACTCTACTTAGTAATGATATTTGTACGCACATAGGAGAACATGAAGCATGCTTTCCACCAATCACACAATTTCACAACTTAGTCAGTCAAGAAAAATAAAATATATTTGCAATGTCGGCCCAAATTTATAAATAAATTTCAATTTGTATCCACCAAGGTTGGCCACAACATAGTGGAGACCCAAATTAACATCTCCAACACAAAAATACTTTAATTAATTTCACCTCGAAGATCCACAACACGCTACCACCAACATGTTGACCAAGAACAAGAAAAATCGAACATACAAAGAAAAATCTTTGACCATGAGCACACTGATCAATGTGGATGTACCACAAAAATAGAGAATGAACTAGAGACATCTGAGAACACCAAGAAACAACAAAGAAGCATCCACAACAATTGAGATAACTGGAATCACACAATCTTCATTCAGGAACACTAATAGAGACCAACAAAACACTGTCAGATCATAACTCACACAAAACTTCACGCGGACCTTTGAAACTTCTGGTAGATGATCTAGACATACTCAATGATAAACCATTTGATCCACATCATCTAATATTTTACATACAGAACAAAACACCTTCATGACCTGCATAGTTCCACTAGGAACTTGGAATACTTTTTCTTATAATTTTCTCAATATCCTCGACATATACAACAATAGATATACCAAATGCTAATAGTGTTGAAATCAATGAAAAGCACATATCAAAAACACATCCACAACATCCAATAATCTTCCAACAATTGGAACCTCGACCCTAATCCCTCAATCCTATACCCTCAACCCATATCCCTCTCTCCATCTATCATCTCACCTCTCTCTCCCTCCCTCTCTCCTACCTCTCTAATTATCTCTATCTACCCTCTCCCTCTTTCTATGTACATCTCACTCAATCAATACCTACCACCCTCTCTCTCTCTCACTCCCCCTCTCTCTCTATCTACCTCCTACTCCCTCTCCATCACACTCTCTCTCTCTCCCTATCGCTCACGTCTCTCCCTCCCACCACCCTCTCTCTCTCAAGTCTCTCCCTTTGAAATTCTACCTAGGTAACTCTCTCTTTCTCTCCCCCCTCTCTCTCTATCCCTCCCACCCTACCTAGATAAGTCTCTCTCACTCCAACCCCCTCTCACACTCCATCTCTCTCTCTCTCCCTCTCTCTTAGGTCACTCCCTCCCACACCCTCTCCCTCTCTCATGTCTCTCTCTCTCACTCCCTCTCTCTCAAACTCCCTCTCTCTCTCTCCCTATCTCTCAAGTCTATCCCTCTCACCCCTCTCACACTCTCAAGTTTCTCCCTCTAGCACCCTACCTACGTAACTCTCTCTTTATCTCCCTCTCTCTCCCACCCTCTCTCTCTCTCCATCTCTCTCAGGTATCTCTCTCCCACTCCCTCTCTCTATCTCTCTCTTTCCCTCTATCCCTCTCACTCCATCCCCTTCTCTCCCACTCCCTCTCTCTTAAGTATCTCCCTTCCACCCCTTCTCCCTCTCTCAAGTCTCTCTCTCTCTCAGGTCTCTCCCTCTCTCACTCCCTTCCACCCTACCTAGAAAACTCTCTCTCTCTCTTAAAATTCTCCCTCCCTATAAATATATACATACATATAAGCAGACATACATAAATACAGACATACATACTTACTTACATACATACAAGCATACATACATATGTACATACAGTCTTACATACATACACTAATACATACATACATACATGTCATACAAGCATACATACATAAAAACATATAAATATATATACATACATTTAATAGACTATCATTTAACACAAAGCAAGACATAGTGTGAGCACATTATAACATGCTCACATTTTGTCTTTCTAGGAAAGTCTTGGGCACAAACACATAAAACATGTCAAAACTATGAAAAAATGCGAGCACATTATAACACGCTCACATTATTTCTTTCTTTGGGAATCCCCAAGCCTTAGGCTTGGTATTTGCTTTGGAATACCAACCCAAAGGATTGGAGTTCCTTCTGAACATCCAAAGACATGTTTTTGAAAATTCTATAATATTTTAGATAATCGCATTCATGCTAAGCATCAGGTTTAAATATGTTTCAAGTTCAAACAAATTGAACACCTAGGTAATTTTAGGCTCTCTCTTAGCTATCTAACAATGTAATTTTTTTCACATTTTGACAATGTTAAGCCTTTGATCTATAATTTCTTTTGTTTGTGTGTCTATTTTTGGCGAAAACTAGTGTTTGGTGTTTTTTTGTTATAAATTAACCATTCCTCAAAATTTCAAATAAATTAATTTTTTGGAAACTAGACTCCATTCTACACATATAAAAAAATGATTTTCAATTAGTTTTCAAAATTTATAGGGTTAGCATGGCCAAAATTCTATTTTTTAGGAAGTTTCCAATTTGAAAATTAGTAAAAAGCTCAAATATTCATTAAAAAATTATTAGAAAAATCAGGCATAAACTACATATTGTTAGTTAATTTCCCACTGAAGAGATTTTAAAAAATACTAAAAAAAAGTCAACCTTTTGAGGGAGCCACAAAAGTTTCTATGTTATATTTTTTAACAAAAACAACACCAATTTTTGTGGCCCCCTTTTTTGGACCCCTTAATCTCTACCATTAAAAAAATAGTAGTTTAGAAAGTATACTCGGAGCAATATGATCCTTATTTTTGTTGCATCTCAAATTTTTGGGTGTAACTATCCTCAATTTCATGTCCAATGTTAGTATTTCCTGATTTCAAAAAAAGTGGCCACTTAAGACCCCTTTTTGGCCACCCATTTTTTTCACTTACCCCCAAAGAGGCAGCCATGGTTGATTTATCTACTTCATTATGGACTCTCTTGAGGAACTCATTCATGTCCACATGTCCTAGGTTTATATCTCCAATGTCTAGAAGTATGGGGAGAATATATTGGAGGGAGGATGGTATCCCTTGAACTGATATTTCATCTTGGCACCTTATCATTGCATACTTCTTGAACATTCAAAATATCATCCATTAGAAGATAGGGGAGATCAATTATATATTAGAAATTGAAAGAACATCTCAATTGGGTCCTGAAAAGTAGCTATTTCATGTCTTATACTTAACCAAAATTTTACCTTTTTGAGGATCGAGCCTTGGAGATGTTAATTTATTTCTAAATATCTTAACCATTCTAACTGAACTTATCCCAAACATTGATATTTGAGAGATATATTAAAATTATCTTGAGTTATCGAGTGTAGGGGTTTGGTAATATCATCTACCTCTCACTCTTTTAAACAATAATAGTTAAGGTGAACACTCAATGAATTATACGCAAAAGTTGATAAAAGAGAAAAAAGGGGTATTATCAAGATTTGGAAGTTGGGAGACTCCTATATCATTTTCATTAAGTATTAGTAAGGCTTAAAAATGTATTTCAAACCTCCAAAATCCAAAGAACATCATTTTTTAGAATTTTGAGAACTCTTTTCTTTCTTAGAGGAAAGTTTCAGTTATTGGGGATCAGAGATGTCTATCCCTCAGGATAAATAGTCAAAACTTGGCAATGGGTATTCATGATAAGTAAAATTTGTAAGGATTCGGTATTCTATCTTTTTACTTTAGTAAATTTTGGGAATCAAATATGTTTCTTCTCCTTTAAAGATCATTTCAATAATTGGTAAAGTGTATGTTTGACATTTGATTCCTAAAATGTATGAGTGATATTCATGGAACCCCTTTTTGGAGGTTAGAGATTAGGTAGGTATACTATTCCTTGAGTGCATTGTCAACAATAGATAAGGCTTACTCTCATGGTTCGATGACCAAAAAAGGTTTTAATAAAAATGTGAAGTCATAAGGTTTTGGGGGTCAATAATGAGGCTTGAACTTTTCTAAATATTCTAAATAAATGCTAAGGGACATTCCTAATACCCGATGTCTAAAAAACAACCAAATTTGAACCATAAGTGAAGTACAGGATGTCGGGATTTGGGAGTTAGGGAGGAGGCTTGATTCCTACAAATCATTTAGGCAATCATTAAATGGGATACCCAACCTCTAATTATTGTAAAACTTAGTCATAATTTTGAAACATTTTTATGATGCATTTCGTGTCAAGTGTTAGAGAGGAGGTTAAATATCTTCTCAAAATAGGGAAAAAAGGGCATATTGGAACTCAATGAGGTGTGATGGTGCCACCACAAATAAACTCAATCAGTGTGCCAAGGCGAAATAAGATTTAGTGAGGAAAAGTTAAAAAAAATGAGAATAATTATGAAAAATAAGAAGACAAGAAAAAAATGAAAGCATGAAAAAAGGAAAAACCAAAACCCAATGAAATCCTAACAAAGGAGAAAAACAAAGCAATAATCAATTAAGAAACATTAACAATTCCATAATTTGAATGGTATCTCAAGGCTTACCTGAGAATTACGTGAAAGGGAGATGAAAACATAGATACAAACCATCAAGGAAGAAGCATGCCAACACTCCCACAACAAACTAGACATGAATGAAAGATGAATGAACACACTCAAACTAGATAGTACATCAACAACCACATGAAGTGAGTATTCTATTAGGAAATCTTTGAATGGATTTACAGAGTGCACAAAGATCTCCAACTTTGCAATGTTCAAATGATAGCTAAAACTATGAAACTCGGTCATAAAAATCAAGTTAATTAGTGAATTAAAGCACATTTAATGAGCAAGGAAATTAAATGTTCTATTAGGTGGGAAAAATAAGACAACAAAATGTTTCTACTACCAGGAATTAGGAGCCAGGGATTTCACAAAGAACATGCTAATGAAGCGAACCTTGATGACAAAAAATTCGATCCAAGAAAGAAGGGAGTGAATGGGAATTGGAGATTTAGCTTGAAAATGGTGGCATACCATCACAAGAAACCTTGAAACCATGACAAGAAGACAAGAAAGAAGGAAAGGAAAAATGGAGGAAGGGAAAAAACAACAAAGAAAATAAAGGAAAAAGAGGAAAAGACAAGGAAAAAAAGAAAAAGAAAAAAGGGGGGTCCTGATTTTATTAAAGAAAAATAAGATGGGGTGTGAGTACAAGGCACAACATTGACCTTACTTCTACCTACATGAAATACACTATCATGTACATGAATATCTATAGTACATTGCAACTCTAGAATTACTATACCAACTCCTTCAATAATGATAAATATGTATCCATAATAATTTATTCCCTACCCCTCATACACCAAGTGGGATTGAATAATAGTTTAGAATTAATGTTAGGCCAATTCTACTATTAGTGACTATAAATTGTTTTCATAAATTTTCAAACTCCTTGATTTCCTAAATAATTTTCCATAATATTAAGCTACCTTCGACAATGAATAAAAAATATTGAAATAAAGAATTGTTTCAATAATAAGGCCTCATTACATGCTTGTTTAACTTTCAACTTGGACACTCTCCCTTAATCATTACATTGATCACAATAATAGAATATCCCCCAACTCTTAAATTCCTTATTTTTTGTGATTTAGAATCTCTTAGATCAATGATCAAATCTTCCCATATGATCCCTATATTTATGCATGGTCCAAAAATAAAGAACCAAAAAATGTCATTGATATTTTCAAATCATGAAGCAAAAAACTATGCCTCTTAGAATTAGATTACCTTGAGACACACCATCAAAATTAAAGTTCATGTGTATCTCTATAGGAGGATACCATGAATTAGATTGTTATCATTGTACAAATTTCTCATTTTATTAAAATTGAATTTAATACTTCTTATATCTTGAAGATAAACACTCTTAAATTTCCCAAGATATTAGCACCTTCTTCTCATAATGTAAGAGAAATCTCCCATTGAGATTCCAATTTTCTTGTGTAATTTCCTAAGTTTCCATCTTAATCAGGTACTCCAACACCTCTAAGAGACTAACTATTTTACCTTGAAATATTTGTGTTATGTTATAACCACAATCCCCATAGGTAGAAAGAATGAATTTATATTTTATCTTTTGAAGTCATGAAGCACAAATCCTTTACCTCTTTTATTTGGATTATGCATAGTCCAAAAAATAAAGGATCCCCAAATGCAATCTCTTTTCAAGTCATGAAGCACAAAACCTTTTCCTCCTAGAATTGGATTACCCTAAGAAACCCAATCAAAATTCAACGTCATACATATGTATTTAGGAGAAGACCATGGATTAGATTATTCCCATTATGTAAATTATTGATTTTATTACAACTAAATTTGAGACTTTTATCTCTTGAACATGCACACTCTCTTAGATTTACCAAGCTATTAACATTGTCTTCTCATAGCCTAAGAGAAAGCTCCCATTGAGATGCCAATTTCCTTGTGTATTTTCATAAGTTACCATCTTGAATACTCCAACACATCTAAAGGACTAACTAGTCTATCTTAAATTTTTTTTGTTGTGATCTAACCATAATCTACATAGGGTATGAAGAAAGTATGTATTTCATAATTCTTACAAATTTTGTATTCCTTTAGGTCAACACCTCAATTTTTTTTCTAATAGAGCCTTGCAATACCTATGGAAGGCCATATTTTAGTGATATCAATAGAATATTTTAAATAAATAAGAATAGTGTAGAAGCATATGGTTGATTTATTCCTCTATCAACTCGTAAAAAATCTCAAGAAGCTAAGGAAACCTCTTTTCCTTAGATTATTGAATACATTATGAATTTATAAGTACCTAAAAGCTAGATAAAAAGGGAATTGGACTTGTGAGGGGTTGTTAAACACCATATAAGCATGCTAGGAAAATTGACCATGCCTAGAATATTAATTTTCTTAATTATTTGATAAATTAAAGAAATATTATTAATACCTAACTTAAATTTACTATCTAAATTATCATTTCTAGATGACCAAGGAAATAAATAATGATAATATGGAGAATGGAGCTGATGTGAGAATTTTTAAATCCTCCTAAATTGGAAGCACTTAAAAATATTTCCACACATAGGATTTTCTTGCCACTTTCATTTAGTATCCAATAATCTTAAGGTAGATGTGTGCATAATGTTTTCATTGATGTGAAAAGGTGTCATTGATGTTAAAGGGGAGTTCAGTGGAAGACTGAGTGTCATTGTGCTCAGTGAATCAATGTCTAGAAGGATTGGTGAAGAATGATGGAGAGAAAAGAATGTTTAAGAAAATTGCAGTGTTTCTCAAAAAGTTACAAAGTTATCATGAAATGTTGTAATGTTGTTATAGAGGGTACTTCTAGAAGTCATAGGAGAAAACATACTGCACTTTCAATATGAGTTTTTTGAGGGATTTTTAGAGGTGTAAATTGTAGATCTAGAGGATATGTGGTGTGCTCATAATTTATTTATTTGTGTCTTCTGGTAAAATTAGGGTTTTACCAAAACCCTAAGGTGTTGCAGTCATGATGATGAATAATTTTCATATTTTTTATTTTGACTGTGTATAGGCGGTTATAGTTGGTTGTAGGCTATTTAAGTCATATATTAAGCCATTGGTGTCATCAAGATTATCGGCCCATTTACCTTGTGCTACTGATTGGTTTGGTAGAGTGTCCATCGCAACACTCCTTCACATTGTTGTTTGAGTTCACAATGACCATGTCTAATTTGTGAAGTGTGATGAAGAAGTTCAATGGTAAAGGATGAAGGATGTGAGATCTAATGACCATCACTTAAGTGCTTCAAATCATTGTTGTGAATCGAATGGGAGTTATGAAATTTTTTATGTGTTATACTTGAGGATTAATGGTCTACACTGAGGTCCTTGAAGATCATCGACTGACATTACATCATAAGATTTCAATTCATCATGTTTTTTTGCTTAACCACTCAACTCATATCTGCAATACACGATGGGAAGAAGGATAGTGGAAGATGATATAAGAAAGAATAAATGAAGAAATTAGATTGCATCATGAGTAGTGTTCACATCACATTTATACCCCTTCAAGACATGAAGCTTTCAATGATACACTAAAGGGTAGCGATCAAGACTTTGGTGGATCCCCTCTTCAAAAGGGTGATGGAGTGATAAGGTAGACACGCGCTCTGCTAGATAGATCATAGTTTTGTACTATATCATGAAGTCTCTTCATATCTTGATTTGCATTCTTTGCGTGAAAATGAAGTTCCACTAGGAAAAGAGAATGTGATGGCTATCCAATGATGAAGATAAAGGGATGGCAATCAAACAGTGATCACTCCTCAGCTTCACATTGTAGAAATTGAGTTTGATGCCCTAAGTGAAAATGTGAAAGGTTAACTGTGCGATGGTTATGTATACAGATAGATAGAGATCAATGGTGGAAGTTGAAAGAAAATCAATCATTTGGTTGTGTTTTAAAGTTAGAACAAATGAAGGAAATCTTTCAAAAAGGTGGTGCGAAGAGTCTAATCAATGACCTAAATTTAAATATGAAGATCTCAAATGGCTATGATAGTATGAACAAGGGTTTCGATTGGTATCCAACATAGTGAGTGAATTTGGTTTACCAACTACTCCAACGACATATTTGATTGGTGATAGGATGTGTAGAGTGATGACACAGAATGCAAAGGTGATCAAGACCAGAATCAAATTGATCATACAAGGGAATGCATTAATTACATATCTAGAGTAGGGTTTTGTAGGTTTCTTTATTTATCAAATTCAATGAATTAGAATTTTATGATGATGGTTTATGGCCCGAGGAATTAATTCCTTTCTGACTAAGTCATGAGGATATTGATAATCAGAAAATTGACTATGTGTGTATTGATGTAGCAAAGTGAATGTGAGAGCTAAGTAGTAGACAAAGAATGCACAAGTTGTGAATGAGTATAACCTAAAAAAAGGAGAAGACCATCAAGGGTTTGAATTCAAGGTATAGAGAAGAAAGAGAGGTGAAAAGTAGAGAATTGAGTTTCAGAGATAGCAACAAAGAATTGAGCAGTTGCAAATAGAGTTGCAACATTGTAAATCTAATTGGTGGGTGCCATCAGATAACTGGGTAGGTGCTCAATATAGGTAATTGGTGCTTCCTTGGAGTGGGTTCTAAAACTAGGGGATTGGTGTCTCCTTAGGGTTGGTACCCTTAAACATTGTAATTAGAGGATTTAATTGTGAGGTTGGATTAGGATAGTAGATCCTAGCAACTATTCTCATCATAGTTTTTCTCTTCTTTGGTTTTCCATGTATATATTGTGTTATGTTCAATTTTGTGTGAATTTTTTTATTTCTTTGCTTGTTTAAATTATTTGCATAAAGTGTTAAGGGGTAAATTTTAATTGATCTATTGATTCACCCCCCTCTCTGTAGATTGTTGTTTTGCAACAATTGGTATTGTGACATAGAAAAATGAACCCTTTGCTTGACATGGGATTAAATGGACTTAATGAGGCCCTAATCTAGTGTTGTGAAGAATTTTATGTGTCCACACTAGGTCTTGGACCCTTGCAAATCAAACAACATGCTTTTAATGATGTCTTGTAAAGGTGTTGTACAGCCTTGTAAAGGACTTTCACACATTTCTAGACTTAATTAACCTATTTATTCCTAATTCAACATTATAAAATATATTCAAATGCATTATTACATCAATCTAGAAGGTTCTTAATGTAAACTTAATGATAAGCTAGTTTTGTAATGTGTCTTTCACATTCACATTGGTTTTTGTGCCCTTCTAGGCTATGTGGACCTAATTTTAGTGTTGTAAAGTGTATTTAATCACACTTTCACATTTATTTATGTGTCCCAATCCCTATACAACATTTATATCATCACTAATAGGTCTTAATTAACCCATATTGTGCATCTCGAGGCTTTAATTAATCAAATACCCGACAAGATGGCAATTTAAACCTTATTTCCTGATTCCTCAACTTCTTAGGTATCATAATGGCCCCTATGGGACCCATTCTCCATGCATGGAAAATGAGTCCCACCCAGATGGGACCCATTCACCATGTGTGGCGAATGAGTCATATATGGCCCCTATTTTGACCCTTGAGTGGGAAAAAGTGAAATTTAAAGTATATTTTCACTACATGTCGGCTTGTGATGAGGTATTATCGAGTAATAAGGAAAAATTATCTATAAATAATTATTTTTATCCTCATTTTACAGATCCTATCTCATTATTACATCCCCCATCTTTTATTTTCTATCTCAAGTCAAGCAACTTAGGGTTTCTCCATTAGAAGTCTTCAAGTTAGCATTCTAAAGCATTCAAGGGCTAAATATTCATGTATTGTTGCATACTTACAAGATGAATCATCATTGCAAGGTAATCTATTTCATTGTTTCATGTTTCATTCCTTTATTTCATCAATTTGGTTTAATTACCTAAATGGGGTTTGACCAAGGCAAACCCCCATGCCTTAACAATCAACAATTTCTCTTTCTTGTCTTGTTTGTATGAAAATTTAGGTACTTTGGAAGCTTGAGAATCATTGGAGATCAAGTTTAAAATTAATTCAAGTCTTCTCCTATTCATTCAAGTCAAGACATCAACAAAAAATCATTTTCAGACCTGTTTCTGACAGAATCTAAAGCGGACACCTATAAAAGGTGAAATTGTAGATCTGAAGCATCATCCTCTGACTTTTCAAACCCCTAAAGGGGAATTATTTTCCAAGAATGGTGAATTAGTCCCATATGTGGGCCTGACAAAGTGTCTTTCTCAAAAATTAGTTCTTAGTCATCAGAATCCTGTTTCTGGAAGAATTCATCAGAATAGGGACTGATTTGCCATAGATGGAGAATGAGTCCTATTTGGCTTGAGCAACATCATCAATCAACATTCCAAAAATTCTAGATTCATCACATTTTTCCTAGGTGCACTCTGATTTTATCCATCTCTTTATGTTTTGCATATTTCATCCATTTAGTTCATTTTAGCAATACACATTGTGTTTTCAAACAAATCATACCTCATTAGTTTTGCATGTTTATTCAATCAATTAGTTCATATAAATTCATTTAGATCATCTCATTTAGTTCAAATAACATCATACACAATCTAACTTGAATGAACTAGTAAGAATTTTTGGATCTAATCTCTCTCCTTTTGGGTGAAAAACCCTATAAGAGTTAGAGAGTCCATTGGGTCCAAAAATCTATGGTTCAGGTATCAGAGCCCTTTCCCCTTGGAGAAGCTTAATTAGCTTGGGTAGATCTTGGACATGTGAACACAATGGCCAGTCAAGAGGGTTCATCTATAAAAAAATAACCTTTGCTTGATGGATCAAACTATGCCTTTTGGAGCATCGATATGGAAACATATTTTCCTTCATTAGGGTTTGATGTATGGATGTTTTTTGAAAAATGGATATAAACCTCTGACTACTGCTCTTGTTGATGCTACAAGAAAGACAAACTATGAGAACAATGCAAAGGCAAAGCATGTTGTTCTTTGTGGATTGTCTAGCTCATTGCTTTTCCAAGTTATGCATTGCTAAACTACAAATTATGTTTGGAGTAAACTAAAAAGCATCTATGAGTGAAGAAGAAAAGATATGAATTCTCAAAGCTATGTTTGAAGTTCTGAATATGAGTGAAGAAGAAAATATAGAAAATTATCTTCTCATAGTTGATGAAATAGTGAACTTAGTCAGAGGGTTTGGAGAAGAAGTAAATGATTCAGTTATTGTTCAAAAAATTTAACGTCTATGCTGGATCCAAGTATGACTCCAAGATATCTGCAATAGAGGAAGTAAGAGAAATAGATAAGATCACTCTTGATGAATTGCATTGCATATTCACCACATATGAGATGAGGATGGGAAATGGAGTGTCATCCAAAAAAGAAGCTACATTAAAGGCAACCAAGAAGGAGAAGTTTGAAGTATCCAAGGAAAATGAAGAAGCTTCCACATCTGAAAATAAAGAGTCTAATGAGGAAGAAGAAAACTTCATTTGAAGATTAAAGAGAGGCTCCAACAAGTATAGAGGTAAGTTACCCTTCAAATGTTTTAATTGTGGTAAAGTAGGACATTTTGCTGCTAAATTCCCTTACAATAAGAAGGATAATGTTGAACAAGAAGTAGATAGTAAAAAGAATAAACCCTACTTTTATAAGAACAAAAGTCTTATAAAGAAAAATAAGGGTTTGTATGTTCAAGAGGAGAGTTATTCATTTGATGCTAGTGATAGCTTAGATGATGAAAAATATTGTGCCTTTGTCATGGAAGAAAATGAATTTCTTTTCATGGAAAAATAATATGTAGAACAAAAAGATGGAAAGATTGAGGATCTTGGTGAAGAAGGTGAGGAAGAAGGATAAGTTGACCTTGAAGGAGAACTAATATGTGCTTTATAAGAAATTGATAACCTGAGAGAGGAGGTTGATAGCCTGAATAAGGAGAATAAGCATATGAAGAAGTTTTCAGAAAAAGAGACTAATAATATAACCAAAAATATTGAAGAATCTGATCAGATGGTGGTGAGCTTGAAGATACAAGTGGAGGAAGCCAAGAGAATTGGAGATGTAGTTAATTGTAAACTATAGTCCAAAGTTGACAAATGTATGAAGTTAGAAGCAAAAATAGTTTCCTTAAGAAAATACCTAGAAAAGGATAGAGAACATATATAAAAAGGCTTGAAGGTGAAAAGAGGCTCAAAGATTCTTGATGGATTACTAAACACACAAAATCTTTCTAATAAAGAGAATTCTGGTTTGGGTTTAGAGAAAGGGAACAATACTTTTTCGAGTGCTTCTAAAAAATGATATGAGAGATTTAGAGCAAGAGAAAAGTCTGGTATAGATGGTGAGAGAGCATGCATTGAGAATACATTTGGAGATGAGAAGAAACCAACTGAGATGAAGAATATTGAGGAAGAAAAGAATCATGTTATAGATAAAAAGAACAACCAATCAATTCCTTATCATCAGAAGAAGAGGCGGGACATAAGAAGAACTGATGTTGATGGATTCACAAGAGTGGAAATTTTAAAAAGCCAAAACAAAGAAAACCCCCTCAACCCACTCAATGAAATTCTATGACTAAGTATTTCTCATACTTCTATGGTACTATTATACATGTAATAAATTTGGTCATAGGGATAGGGAGTGTAGAGTTGTTCCTAAAAGGAGTACAAATTTTGTAAAAAATAATCCATTTTCTCCTTTAGCTAATATGAATGTAATATGTTACAATTGTAATAATTTTGGTCATATAGATAATAATTGTAGAACAAAATTCACAAGACCAAGGGTACAAAGTGAGAAAAATAAAAGCACACCTCTTAAGGTACAAAGTGAGAAAAATAAAAACACACATCTTAAGGTACAAAGTGAGAAAAAGAAAAAGAAACATCTTAAAGTAAAAAAAGATTCTAAAGTCTCTTAAACTAAGGAAGAGAAGGTAGAGAAGAAACCTAAGAAGGTGTGGAAAGTAAAAGAGAAGATGCCTACTCAATCAATGATTGTATAAATAACACTTCATGTCAAAAGAAAAATATATGGGCAATAGATAGTGGCTACTCTAAGCATATGACTGGTGACAAGATCAAATTCATCCAACTAAAGAAATGTAAGGAAGGATCAGTCAATTTGGGTGACAACACAAGAATTAAAATATGTGGAAAAAGAACATTGAGCATAGATGCTAAATTACCTACGAAAGATGTTCTTTATGTTGAAGTTTTGAAGAGAAACCTATTGAGTGTGATTTAAATGTGTGAAAATGGTTATAAAGTTAGATTTAATTCAGAAGGATGTACTTGATAAAGAAAAATGGAAAAACAATTACACATGGAGTAAGAACTGATAGCAACCTCTATAATCTAAGTGAAGTAAAAGGTTAGAATTTTATGATAGGACAAGTTGATGAGACTTGGTTGTGGCACATGAGAATGGGGCATGTAAATTTTGATAACTTGGTGAAAGTGAGCTCAAAAGGGTTGGTAAGACACATGCCTAGGATAACTAAGCCTACTCACACTATCTACAAAGAATGTCAAAAAGGAAAGCAACAAGGGTTATGTTCTAGATAAAATAATATTCAACTACAAAATCCTCACAACTAGTTCATACAATTTTGTGTGGTCCTATAAAGACAAGAGGATTGAAAGGTGAAAGATACTTCATGTTGTTGATCGATGGCTATTCAAGAATGACATGGGTGGAATTTCTAAAAGACAAGTCACAATCATTTGAAAGATTCAATATTTTTAGAGCCATGGTTGGAAAGGATATTGGCAGAAGAATCAAGTGCTTAAGAAAAAATAGAGGTGGAGAATTCACATCAAATGGATTCATTGAATATTGTAAGAAGTGTGGAATAAAAATATAATATTCTACATCAAGAACTTTACAATAGAATGGAGTAGTTGAGAGAAAGAATAGGATAGTCAAGGAGATGGCTAGAATAGTGCTGAATGAGGCCAAGTTACCATACATACATTGGAGAGAATTAGTTCATATTGTAGTGTATATTTTGAATAGATTTCAAATAAGGGTAAATAGTGATAAGACTCCCTATGAACTATGGCATGACAAGCTAGCATCTGTCAATTATTTCAAAGTGTTTGGTAGCAAGTGCTACATAAAAAGAGAAGAAGATAATTTTTGAAGATTTGATTCTAGATGTGATGAAGGAATATTTCTTGGATATTCAACCCAAAGAAAAGCTTACAAGTGTTATAACAAAAGGCTACACAAGATAGTAGAAAGAATCAATGTCAAGATTGATGAAGAATTGAAACATTCTAAATCTAACATATATAATTTTGAAGAGGAATCTAAATGTGAAGAAGAGATTGTTGATGAAGAGATAGAAGAAGAGAATGAATAAGCTCCTAAAAAATATACACAAAAGGATTATCTTGTGGCTTAGATAATTGGAAACAAAAATGAAGGTTTCCAAAAAAGGAAAGGACTTGCAAAGAACGAGGAACAAGTAATTTTTTCTCTCTTGTCTTAGATAGAACCTAAAAGCTATGCTAAGTCCAGCAAGGATGAGAGATGTTTAAAGGCCATGGAAGAAGAGATAAATCAAATTGAGAAGAAAAAAGCATTGGAATTAGTTCCTAGATGTCCAAGAAAAATGTGAATAGCACTAAATGGGTGTTTAGAAACAAGATAAATGAAGATGGAGCTATAATAAGGAATAAAGAAAAGAAAGTGTGGAAATGATATACACAAGTTGAAGGCATAGAATTTGAAGGAAAATTTGCACCTGTTGCAAGATTAGAAGCCATAAGAATGTTTCTTTCATTTTCAATTTATAAAGGATTCAAGGTCTATCAAATGGATGTAAAATCTATTTTTCTCAATGGAAACCTTGAAGAAGTGGTCTACATAGAACAACCATAAGGTTTTCAACTGTTAGAAGAAGAAGGCTCGGTATGGACTAAAACAAGCACTGAGGGAATGGTATTTAATACTGGATCAATACCTACAACAAGGATTCAGGAAAGGATGTGCAGACAACAACTTTTATTTCAAATATGAAGGTGAGCATATGATTATTATTGTTGTATATGTGGATGACATCATATTTGGTGGTAGCAATCATAAGATGTGTAACAAATTTACTATCTAAATACAAGATGAATTTGATATGTCAATGCTAGGAGATCTATCATTTTTCCTTGGTTTATAGATTGCACAAACTAGTGATGGGATATTTATATCTCAAACCAAATATGATAAGGAAATTCTTAAAAAATTTGGAATGGAGGATATCAAAACAGTTAGTAACCCCATGATAATTGGATGTAAATTGAGTAAGTCAAATGAGTCCCTAGATGAAAATCAAACAATATAGGTCATGTAGAGGAGGGGGACCAACTGCTCAGGACCCCAGGTCATAGGATGGTCTAGAACAATCAACTGCTCTAATCTACCTAATGCTAAAGCATTTTCTAAGATAAGTTTGATGTTTAATAATTAGGGTGAAAAAGGAAGGACAACTGATTTGTCATTGTCCTTTTGTCAACCCGAGAGTTTAGGAAATGAAGCGAAAAAATTCTTGAGACTAGACTATAACCTAGGTAGCTCTCTGCCAAAGGACTCCAATGTCGAACACAGATGACAACATAAAACGTTGGCATCCCGCTCAGGCACTAAAATTCGTGAAGATAGAGAGTACAAAGTACAGTCGAAACTAACAAAGAATTTACTAACTACCTAATAAATGCATTTTTATGTACGATGATGGAAAGCATAATACAACTAAAAGAATAAAACTTCAAGAAGAATACTTTAACTTAAAGGATAAAATTTGACAAGAGAAAAGGTGGTGAAAATTAAACTTACAGTCAGTCCAGCCTCCCGCAAGCTCCACACGAACAAACACCTACACACAATAGAATGAGGAAAAATGTTAGGGTTGTTTTGGTGCTTGCCACAGTCAAACCCCCATTTTGGTGTTCCCACCTCCATGGACAGCTAGAATAGCCACAATAGAGAAAATGTGATAAAGAAAGTATTAAAATGAAAGAAAGACCAAGCAATGCTAACAACAATATGCTACTAAATCAAACAATTATGCTAAGTAAAATGGATATCACCTCCCCAACAAGATGCACTCAATGCATGTGAAGGGAGATGTGAGCTTGCAAGCTTGAGGATGCCAACATTGCTGCAACAACGAGAGGAGTGAAAACAACACCAGCGTGTCAACTTGGAGCTTCAAACTTGGTGGAAGTGATATGAAATGAAGTGTGTAGAAGTGAAAGATGATCAAGTGAGATTGTAGAAGCTCGAACGAGTGTGTAGAAGATGAATAGAATGTGACAGATAGTGTTTTGAATATGAATAGGAGTCCAAAAGAGTCAATCGAGGTTGGTCAAGGGCACAGGGGTGTTACACTTCATCACTAATGGAGAAGTGTAACACCTCTATAGATTCCAAAGGTGGGAATCCTATTAGGATGGCAACACAGTGTGTAGATGTTCACGCATCGCACTAGCATCCCCAACAAAAATTCCCCTATTGACACTATAGACAGCTGCTAGGTGGATAGAAAGTGGATGGATGAGGTGGAATAGCCTCTTTGGGTTTGATTTTTCTAAGGGGTTTTAATGGGGAATTTACAAGGGGTGCAAATTCACTCCATTACATTTTTCCCCCACTTTAGCGAGCATATGTACTACCAAATGTAAGGTAAAGTAGATTGAAATAATTTAAAGAAAGCATACCTAAACCATTGAGGATGAAGACTACAATCTAACACACTCAAAAACATAGGAAGAGGAGATGGTTCCACAAGTATTTGGTCCCAAGGAGAGTTGGAAAAAATGCACTACAGGTCTATAGACTTATGGAAGGGTGAAAAAAGGCTTTCCAAGTGCTCGGTCCTATGAAGTTGAACAAAGAGATATCGTAGGATGAAAGCACTTTACAGGTCCTTTGACATGCAAAGGAGGCACCCCCAAGTGCATGATCTTGAGGGAAACGAGATGTGAGAGGCTCTGCAAATTTTAAATGGGCCTTATAGGTACTCTTTCTTGCAAGGTTGACTGAAAAGTAGCTTCACAGGTGCCCCTAAAAAGCAACATGTTAATTTGTAGACAAAACATGTTAGATAAAAAAGATCCACATAAGAAAATAGGCATACAGTCACACAGATAATCAATAATTGAAGGAGAAGATTTCAAAGGGGTCCCTCAGGAACCCTTCAAAAGAAAAGGGGTCCACTTGAGGGACGCTCAGTTTGAAAAGTGATAACATTTTTGAAAAGAGATATAATTTTTCACCCATGATTCTAGCATCAAGGAATCCTTCTAAAATATTCCTTTCATCAAGGAATTCAAAATAAATAATGCTCCCTTGCAAGGGAAAGTTTTAAGACTTCTTCATCAAAAGATGTACTCCCTTCTCGAAGGAAAGTTTTTAGATTCTATCTTATGAATCCGTGATGAAAGAAATATCCGGCTAGGGATCCATGTTGAAGAGTGAAATTTTAGAAAAATAAGGACTTTCAGTGAGGGATTCGTTGGCCACCGAATACACCTTCTAAAAATTGAAACAGTATAATATCCCCCTTAGAATGGTGTGTGCTAAACTCAAAGGCATATGACATCCTAAGGAGAGAAAATAAATAATGAAAGCAATGTTGTGGCTCATGGAACATGATGACATGTACCCATGGTAATATTGTCATGCACATGAGGGGCAACACATAAGCACCAAATCATCACGAAATAAGCAAAGAAGAGAGAAAGATAAAAGAAACATGCAAAGACAAAGACAATCAAAGACAGGGGGATATTATATTTTGGGGTTAGAGCTGCTCATAGATTAGATAAATATAATATAAAAATATATATGAACTATCATCAATCCCATACTATATAAGAACATGTGAGGAAACACATGTGAAAACAAAATAAATAAAATAAAATTGGGTCAACATGGAAGGGAGGCATAAATGTCCCTAACACTTTGCATCATCCCCAATTGTCGAAAATCAAGGCACAACAAAGAGAAGAATGATGTGACAAATAGAAGTTTACAAAATGAAAACACTCCTATATCCAAGCACCTATGAGGGTGACATGGGTCCTCCAAAAACATATAAAAACAAGAACGGGGGAAACACAACATACACACAAATCTAATCTATAGATGAAGAATAGGTTCCCTCCTAGTCCTCATCAACCAATATTTCATCATTATCCTAGTCTAGATCATTATAAGGGGAAGGTGGACAAGCCTAAAAGGGTAGGATAGTAATGGGAGCACCCTTTGACTCTCTAGTGACAAGAGCCAAGGAAGAGGGACCCTCTAGGTCTTCTTCACTCAACTCCTGTGAGGTAAACATCAACACTATTGCAAAAATCATTGACAAAGCCAAGGCATCATCTACCAAGTTGAACATGCACTTGATAGGAGTGCCATGTGTCAACTGAACAAGTGATGAAGGAGGTACCCAAGATCCACTACCAACCTCATTGAAAGACTCAGGGAGTAGTGACAAACTTTGGGGATGCCTAGGATACCTCCATCACAAGGGCGGTGCAATCCAATGTAGAACTAGCTTTCAAAGAAGGTGATCCCTTATTCTGACCCCTATTAGAAACAGGGTTGTCCTACAACTTACACTTCATCGGTGAACATGAGATCCCCACAGATGAAGCAGAAGGTGAGGAGGAAGAGGAGAAAACCGTATCAAACACCACTAAGGTATTCAACATATCCATGAGTTTTGGAAAAGGTGGGATGTCTGAAAGGGACATCAAAAGAGGAGGCTCAACGGAATGAGAAATGAACACTCTCACCCTTTTAGGGTGAGGATCATTCACACTCGTAGGGGGAGCTGGAAGCAAGATTGAGGTGGAGGGAACTGAAGTAGAAGGGGAGGAAGAGGAGGACAAAAAATGAAGAAACTGAAACAGGATTTGTTGGCTCCCATTCCTCCTTCTGCAAGGTATCCTAATCAGTAGCCAGAGCCTTCCTCCGATGCTTACACTCATGTGCAAGGTGGTTTCTTTGGATCTAAGAGCTAGAGGTTGCAGCTTGAGGAGTAATAGAAGGCTCATGTTTAGTCATCAAAGTATCCATCATAGCAATTTTTAGTGGAGGAAGTGATTCCTAGATAGGAATAGGTGGAAGAGATGTAGGAGTAGAGACAAGAAAATATGGAGAAGTAGACTCAAGCATCTTAATGGGAGGCCTCTTTCCATTTTCTTCCTTAGGGGTAGGAGTAGTAGAATGCCACAGAAGCTGAGACATAGAGGAGACTCCACAAGGACCCTTCAACTTACCATACAAGACAGGCTAAGGCACCATGGGAAAGATAGGAAGGGTGAACACTTGATGCTTGGCCTTCCACCAAGCAGGCACCATCAAACTCCCTAAGAGAAAAATATGGGTGAAATTCAATGGTGTTGCAGTAGGGCAAGAGACAAAGGTAGGTGGAACTATAGAGGAAGAAGAAGAATCCTAAGCAAACTGCTTCTCCTTTTTTCAAGTGGTAGAGGCACCCTTATCCTACACTATCATGGAAGCTGTAATTGAAATGGCATAGGGAGAAGGAGGGTGGGTCACTTTTGGTGCTATTCCCCCATTCTTGTATTTCACATAAGTTCGATATAATAGGTCCATTCTGGGATGGAGCGGACCAATAGGGGAAGGCCATAAGTGATCGAGTGAGTAGCCTCCACTCACCACCATCAATTTGTAACTAGTGTCATGGACTAGATTCACAAAACCCTCATGAGAGAAATTTAAGAATTTGTCAATCATCGAGGTGATTGTGTTCATGGAAACTAGCCAAGGAATGCCTAGTTTCACTCTGAACAAATCAAACTCTAGGATAGTATCAAAGAGGGAATTCATAGTCCTGGGCCCAACCAAGACTGACAAGGTGATAGAACTAATGGGAGGACTAGAAAGATGATCATGTGTACATATAGATCTTTTAGACTCATCATACCCATCTTTATGTAAATTTTTTATTAACATGATCTCCTCTGTGATAACATTAACCTGACATGTAGGATCAACGAGAATGCTAGTTATAGTGTTCCCTATATGTGCAAGAATGTACAAAGGAGAGGGTTTTCTATTAGCGTTCATCAACAAATCCTGCAAGGTAAATGTTATACTAGGAGACCCACTCACAGACTGCATAGATGGGATGGGAAGATGTATGAAGGAAGCCATCTCTACGTAAACAAGAAAGGACTTTCATAGAATCCCCCAAGGGTTTCATAATTAGACAGTGACCTATCCTAGGCTTCATTTTGCAATGCTTATGGATTCTTCTAGCTATGTCACTAGGGTTCATAGGTTGAGTTGCAAGGCTAGGTGTCTTGCAATACACACATACACAACACACCTAGAACACAAGAGAAGAGTCTTTCAGCACTACTAAATAGAACCAGAATAGTTTATGTTGGGTTCACCAAAATGTAGAGGGGGACTGACTACTCAGGACCCCAAGTCATGCAAGGCTCTAGAAAAATCACCTTCCCTAATCTACCTCATGCTAAAGGATTGTCTAATATAAGTTTGATGTTTTAAGAGGGTGAAAAAGGACAATCAACTAATCTTGCATATCCTTTTGTCAGCTCGAGAGTTTAGGAAATTAGGTGATAATTTTTTTGAGTTTGGACAAAACCTAGGTAGCTCTCTACCAAAGTAATCCAACACAAAAGATAGACGAAAAAGCGACATGTTGGCATCCTGATCAGGTGTTGGCATTCATATAGATAGATAGTACATAGTACAGTCAAAACTAATAGAGAATTTTGTAACTACTTGATAAATATAGTTTTATACTATAATGAAAAGCATAATACAACTAAAAGACTAAAACAAGAAGAATAATTTAACTTAAAGGATAGAATTTGACAAGAGCGAAGGTGGTGAAAGTCAAACTTATGGTTGGTCCAGTTTCCCGCAAGCTCCACATGAACAAACACCTACACATAGTAGAACAAGGAAAAATATTAGGTATGTTTTGGGGCTTGCCACAGTCAAACCCCCAGTTCAGTGTTCCCACCTCCACGAACAACCAGAATAGCCATAATACAGAAAATATGATAAAGAAAGTATTGAAATGGAAGAAATACCAAGCAATGCTAACAACAATATGCTACTAAATCAAACAACGATGCTAATTAAAATGGATATCACCTCCCCAACAAGATGCACTTAAGTCATGTGAAGGGAGATATGAGCTCACAAGCTTGAGGATGCCAACATGGCTGCAACAAAGAGAGGAGTGAAACCAATAGAGTGTCAACTTGGAGCTTCAAAAATGGTAGAAGTGCTATGAAATGAAGTGTGTAGAAGTGAAAGATGATCAAGTGAGATTGAAGAAGCTTGAATGAGTGTGTAGAAGATTAATCGAATGTGAGAGATAGTGTTTTGAATATGAATAAGATCCCAAAAGGGTCATTCAAGGTTAGTCAACGGCGTAGGGGCATTACACTTCATTACCAATGGAGAAGTGTAACACCTCTGCAAATTCTAGAGGCAGGAATCTTGTTAGGATGATAGTGTTTCATGTAGACATCTGTGTGCCATGCTAACATCCCCAACAAAAATTCCCCCATCGACACTACAAACAGCTACCAAGTGAATGGATGAGGTGGAATAGCATCTTTGGGTTTGATTTTTCTAACGTAAGGGGTGTAAATGGGGAATTTACAAGGGGTGAAAATTCATTCCATTACAGGTCAATGATTGGAAGCTTGTTGTACTTAACTACATCAAGACCATATATTATGCAAGTTGTGTGTATAGTTGTAAGCTTTCAAGCTGCTCCTAAGGAGTCTTGTGTCAATGCTTTAAAAAGAATCTTTAGATACATCAAAAGTATTGTTGATTATGGATTGTGGTATCCCAAGAGTAAATATTTCACTATAAATGTATATACAAATGTCAATTGGGCAAGAAGTGCAGATGATAGGAGAAGCACTATTGGTGGTGCGTTTTTCTTGAGAGACAAACTTGTTTCATGGATGATTAAAAAGAAAGAATCTTTCACTCTTTCTATAGTAGAAGCATAATATGTAGCAGTTGTAGCATGTTGTACTCAGGTACTATGGATGAAGCAGACACTCAAAGAAATCAAGGTTAAGTACAAAGAACCTATCTCTATTCTTTGTGATAATTCAGTGTTAGAAACATTTCAAAGAATCCAGTGATGCATTCTAGGAAAACGTACATATCAATCAAGTATCACTTCATAAGAGAGAAGGTAGTAGATCAAGAAGTCACTATGGAGTATGTGCCAACTAAAGATTAGATTGTAGACATATTCACTAAGCCTCTACCTAAGGAACAATTTGAACATTTGAGGCAAAAACTGGGAGTAATTGCTCCCACATCATATCACTAACTTCTAGTGATAGGGTACAAGTCTAGGGGGATCTTCATAGATATTTCATTCATCCTTGGAACAAGAGAAGGAGATACCAAGTTAGGTAAAATTGGTTTTACAAATTTCTAATGACTTGATGGTTGTAGATTTATGGTCACATTCTTTCTTTTTGAGTTTCTTGTCAAAGGGGGAGAATATCCAAGGGGGAGAAACATCAGGTGTAGCATAGATGTTCAAGAGTGTCCCTTTTTGATCGATGTCAAAGGGGGAGATTTTTTTCAAATTCTCATGCAATTGAGAAAGGGGAAGAAAATCAAGAAAATGCTCATTGTCTAAGGGGGAGTTGTTATGCATATGCAATTGTAAGGCTTTGATTAATTGGCATGTAGTAGTTCAGTTGAGTGGTACAATGTTGTTTTAGTTGGTACTGAGCATAAATCAAAACATCTAGAATTAGTATAGAGATTTTTTAGAATTTGGTTTTTTCATTAATGACAAAGGGGGATATTGTTGGCATAATGTTGTCATTGATGTCAAAAGGTGTCATTTATGTTAAAGGGGGGTTCATTGGAAGAATGAGTGTCATTGTGCTTAGTGAATTAATGTATAGAAGTAATGGTGAAGAATGATGGAAAGAAGAGCATGTTTTGTAAAATAGTAATGTTGCTCAAAAAAATTGTAAAGTTGCCATGAAATGTTGTCATGTTAATGCATAGGTTACTTCTAGAAGTCACAGGAGAAAATAGGTTGCATATTAAATATGGGTTTTTTGAGAAATTCTTAGAGGTGTGAATTAAGGATCTAGAGGATGTGTGGTGTGCTAAAAATTGATTTATTTGTCTTTTGGTCAAACAAGGGTTTTACAAAAAACCATAAGGTGTTGCAATCATGGCGATGAATAGTTTTCATATTTTGATGTTGATTATGTACAAGCGATTGTGGGTTGTCTAAGTCGTATCTTAAGCCATTGGTGTCATCAAAATTATCGAACCCTTTACCTTGTGCTACCAGTTGGTCCAATGGAGTGTTCATCACAACACTCCTTCACATCATTGTTTGAGTTCACCACGACCATGTCTAATTTATGATGTGCGATGAATAATTTCAACAATAAAGGATGAAGGATGTGAGATATAATAACCATCTCTTAAGTGCTTCACATCATTATTGTGAATCAAATGAGAGTTATGCAACTTGTAATGTGTGATACTGAAAGATCAATGGTTTGCACTGAGGTCTTTGAAGATCAACAAATGAAATTACATCATAGGACTTCAGTTCATCACATTTTTGTGTTTAACCACTCAACTCATATTTGTGATACATGATGGGGTGAAGGATAGTGGAGGATGACATAAGCAAGGACAAATATTGAAATGAAATTGCATAGCGAGGAGTGTTCACATCATATTTATACCCCTTCGAGACATGAAGCTTTCAATGATACACTAAAGGGTAGTGATGAAGACTTTGGTGGGTTCCCTCTTCAAAAGAGCGATGGAGCGATAAGGTGGACATGTGCTGTGCTATATAGGTGGTAGCTTTCTACTGCATCAAGAGGTCTTTTCATATCATGATTGAAATGAGGGGAAATAGGATGGTATAGGGTTTTCCCAAAATGGAAGAGTGAATCCAAAGAGGGAAAAGGGGTCCTACTCTCAATTCATTAGGAAATGAGATCCACACCATGAAATGACAATCAAGGTGTGAATCTTCTAATTTCCCTTTTTGCTAGGATGGGGCTCTAGATCAAATAGAACTTTAGGGAGAAAGATTTGAACTAGCAAAACAACTCCAAATTTAGGTCTACAAAGTGCATTCAAGAAATTTAACATAAAACAGAAGGAAACAGTAAACTTTTTGGAAAAAAATGAGGATAATAAATGTTGTGTACCTATCAAAACTTATTGTTTCTATAACCCTAATAGGGACTCATTCGTCCCATGGAGAATGGGTCCTAGTATACTTTTCTAGGGAACTTTGAATCTAACACTACAACCTAGAAATTGTGAAAACTTGTTGTACTAGTAACCTTAACAGGGACTCATTCGCTCTAGGGAAAACGGGTCCTGGGAAGCTTTTCTAGAAAAATCTGAATTTGAATTTGAAGCTCTAGACCTACACTTCCTTCTTGTAACTTGAAATCCCCACTCTCAGATCCAAATCTGTCAAAAATATGAAAAAAAAAATGGTCTTTTATTTCTGGATAGGGGTTTGCCCCAGTCAAACCCCAAGTTTGGTAATTAAACCTTGATGATGAATAGAAATATGAAACATGAAATGTGTGTGAAATCACAATCTTAAGTGTTTCTAAGATTAATATTTTTAATAATGCAAAGAAACCCTATTCAAGTGTGTTAAAGTAGGATCCTAAAATGAAACAAGAACAATGAATAAGACCTACTTTAGAAGACCTCAAATCCCCTTAATAAGTCACAAATCTGAATATACCTCTCTTTAGGCTGAAAATAGAATGATCATAGAAGATGGAATCACTTAGGAAACACGTCATTAGGCTTGGTTGAATCTCATGGTGCTTCTCCCAAAACCTAGAATCCATTGCAATTCTCCATAGACATCTATCATCAATTCTTCAACAATGCTTGATCTTTGATGAAAAAATAAGCTTGAAGACCTACAAAAACAATAAAATTCTACTCCAAGACTTCACTTTTTCTTTCTCCTTTCTTTTGAATACAAATACTTAATCTAATGTGAAATTCTCTCTTTTCTTGTGTAAAATGAATGTGAAACTTAGATTTATAGGCTTCCTTCTCTAATTTCCAATTATAAGATCCAAAAATATGACATTTGAGATTTGAATTTCAAACCTTAAAATACCACATAAAACATATTCTAAAGGGGGGGTCCTTGGTTTAAGTGAGTACCTATTTTCCATAGGGCGAATGGGTCCTAGGCCACTTGCCTAGGACACACATTAATCAAGGTTAAATATTATGCAAAAATAGGGTCCTAAGACTAAGTGAGGACCCATTTTCCCTATGGCGAATGGGTCCTAAGTCACTTAACTAGGATGGACACCTTTCAAATTTGAGTGTTGTGTAATTTCATTTATGAATGTCAGGTTTTATCTGTCGTAATTTCTAAATAATTAGGCTTAAGTTTGAATTAAAGGGGACAAATAAGGAAAATTGACCGCACCTAATTAATAAAACCCTAGATTAATGTGAAAGTGTAAAGGTACACCTTACAACATTAAAAAGAAGGCATAATTGAGTCCATTTAGTTTCAAAGGGCCCTAAACTTAATGTGAATATGAAAAACATATTACAACACTAAATTAAGGCATAATTAGGTTCAATTTATTATTAATTATTCTAAATTAAGTGTGAAAAAGGGGTAATTTTCCTACACTACATTTAGCCCCCACTTTAGCAGTCATATGATACTACATGTATATGCAAGCTAAATGAATTCTAATAAAATTTATAAAAAATATTCTCATATGGATTGATTAGGGAGAATGAAGCTCCCACTGCAGTTACCTGCAAAACCACAATGTTAAGGACCGCATCCTACAACACAAATTCGTTAGTCATTCAAAAATACTCTTATCAAACTTCTAGGGAGAATTTAATTCGAGGGTAGATGTATGCTCCCATGATTCCACTTGCTTTATGGAGGTGGAATTAGGGTGAATATGAAACCACATTGAATTAAAAAAAGTAGCTAGGAATGATTTGACATGTTGGGTTGAGAAATAGGATTGTTCCTAACATAAACCCACCCACATAGACATGTTGGAACTATTGGTTTGGTTGCATGATGAACATAACAATAATTACACAACCTTGCAACTTTCTCTTCAATGCATTTGGTAGTTTTTGCAACGTGCAAAAAATTATCACCATGGAAAAATAGATTGGAGATATGGAAGGAACCCTACATGACCTTGTACCTTCAGAAAAAATGGTTGTAAGTGCCACTTTTTTTGAGAAAGAGCTCATCAAAGTTTGCTACTTTTTTGCACTTAGGTCTTTAAACAAAAATCATTGGTATAGTGTATCCTAGGACAATCTGACATACTGGGGTACAAAATAGGACCTTTCCTAGTACAAACTCACCCAATCAGATGTGTTGGAACTATCAATTCGGTCGCACAATAAACAAAACAAAAATTACGCCACCTTGCAACTTACTCTTCAATGCATTTGATGCTTTTTCCAACGTGCAAAAACTTATCACCACGGGAAAATGGATTGGAGATATGAAAAACTAAGAGAGGTTATTGTAGAGGGACCTTAGGTGACCTTGTAACTTTAGAAAAAATGGTTTTAAGTGCCATGGTTTCCAATAATGATCTCAAAGTTTGCCACTTTTTGGCACTTAGGCCTCTTAAGAGAAATCACTAGTACAATGTAGCTTGGAATGACCTAACATGATGGGGTGTGAAACATGACCTTTCCTAGCATAAACCCACCCACTTAGATATGTTAGAATTTTTGGTTTGGTCACATGATGAATAGAACAAAAATTACACCACCTTGCAACTTTACATTGCAGTCATCTAACACTTTTTATAATGTGTGAAAACTTGTCACCACAGTCAAATGGATTGGAGATATGAAAAACTGAGAAATATTATTGTAGAGGGACCCTATGTGACCCTGTAACTTCAAAAAAAATGGTTGTAAGTTCCATGGTTTTTGAAATATAGCTGGTCAAAGTTTTCCACTTTTTTGCACTTAGGTCTCTTCAGAGAAATCATCAGTACAATGTAGCTTAGAATGATCCAACATGCTAGGGTGTGAAATAGGAGCTTGTATAGCATAAATCCACCCACTGGGATGTGTTGGAATTTTTGGTTTGGTTATATGATGAACAAAACAAAAAATACACCACCTTGCAACTTTACACTGTAGGCATTTGATGCTTTTTCCAACATGCAAAATCTTGTCACCATCCAAATGGATTAGATATATGACAAACTAAAAGAGGTTATTGTAGAGATCCACCCTACATGACCATGTACATTTAGATAGAATAGTTGTAACTCCCACAGTTTTTGAGAAATAACTCATCAAAATTTTCCACATTTTTGCACTTAGGACTCTTCAGAGATCATCGGTACAAGTTTTTACTAAACATGTAAGTATGTAAAAAAAAAGGATGGTCCTAAAATAGTAGTTTATATCATCATAGATCTCGTCATCCCATTCATTTTTACCTAAACCCTCAAAAAATTACAAATGAAAAGAAAAACCCTCATTAACTAGCAAAATGGTGTTGAAAAGGTGATGGAGTAAGAAAAATATGGTGGTACAAGAAGTCAAAAAAATGAAAAAGCATTTCCTTGTTAGAAAAAGTGCAATAGCCAAAAAAAATTAGGGAATTTTGGGCTTGTATCACAAGTCTAATTCTTTTTTTACCATTTTTAGCAAAGGAAATTTGGTGCTTGCCAAATGAGCTTTATAGAGATTTCAAAAGTGTCCATCCCTCAACCCTATACAAAGACCTACAGAGGGGAGAGATAAGAGTGGGAGACACCTAGATGAGTAACAAGGGATGGGGGAGAGTTTTAATGAGATATAATGATAATTAAGAAGAAATTTTAGCCCATTCAATCAACTTCACACACATCCAAGTCACAAAAACAACACACATGGCATCCTAAATGATTGGAACAAGGTAAAATGGTGCTAGTGACAAATGTCAACAAGACTGTTAAGGAAGTGGTACAATATGTTGCCTCACATATGTTAGGATATTTTTCACTTACACTATTTTTTTTACTTGTGGCATTCAAGGTCTTTTGTAAGTACTTGAAGTTGAACCCAAATTATGGCCATATTAACATTGGTAGCATCAAGTAATGATATTGAATTTGCTTGATTTGTGTCACAACCTTGGCATCATGCTTCTTTAGGACACTGTGCTAGTCCATCACCTACATATAAACTTTGTGAAAATTCGTTTGAATGGTGTTAAAGTTGATGATGTCCTTGGAGTGTGAGACCCACCCTTTGATGAACTAGAATTTTATGCTATTTAACTTATCATCTTGTACAGTTTATGTTATTGTTTACTTTTATGGTGTTGGATATTTTTTTTTGTATTTGACTATAGTTTGGTAATATTTACATGCATAGAATAACTTTGATCTTGTTTATGATGATATTTATATGATTTGATGATTAATTAGGTTATTTCATTTCTTATGTGATTGACATGAATGCTTAATTAATGAATTGAACTCCTAAGATGAATTAGGTTACATTGCATTTATTGATTATTAAATATTAAATTGATTTTTTTTTGTAAATACATGTCCTAAGAATTTTTTTTATATTGAATTGAAATATTATCAAATGTGAATATGATGTTTTATTGAATTATGTGATGGGTGTGATTATGGATTGAATGTATGAACTTGAATGTAGTTTGATTCATGATGCTATTATAGAGATGGATAAGGAGGGATGCAGAGGTAGAAGAGGAGTGACTAAGAGACCTATAGAGGTGAAAAATAGAGAGGTGAGGGGAAGAGCAAAGAAAATGAGAGAGAAGTTCATAAAGAGGTAAAGATGGGTAGGGAGGGAGGGAGAGAGGTCGAGAGGGTGGGAAAAAACTAGAGAGGGGAGAGATATAGAGGTGTGAGACCTACAACCTAGGGAGAGAGGGGTGAGAGACATAGGGGAGAGATAGGGTGAAGAGAGAAGAGAGGGAGAGATAAATGGAAGTATTGACCTAGAGGAGTAACAAGGGATGGAGGGAGTGAGTGACATAGCCTGGAAGGAGGAGATAGAGAAGTGATGGCATAGAGAGTGGAGGGATAGAAAAGAGAAGAGAGAGAGAGAGAGAGAGAGAGAGAGAGAGAAGAACAAAGAGAAAGAGATATAGAGGTGTGAGACCCACAACCTAGGGAGAGAATGGTGAGAGACATAGGGGAGAGATAGGGTGAGAGAGAGAAGAGAGGGGGATAGAAATTGAAGTATTGACCTAGAGGAGTGACAAGGGATGGAGGGAGAGGTACACATGGAGGGAGTGAGAGACATAGGGAAGGAGGAGATAGAGAGGTGATGATGTAGAGAGGGAAGGGAGAGAGAATAGGAGAGAGAAGAAATAAGAGAAATAAATGGCTAAGGAGGGATGGAGAGGAAGATAAGAAGTGATTGAGAGACCTAGAGAGGGGGTTGGTAGAGAGGTGAGCAGGAGAGAGAGGTGGGAGAGAGGAGATGTAGAGAAAGGGAAGTAATGGTAGAGGAGTAACAAGGGATGGAAGGAGAGGTAGACATGGAGGGAGTGAGATTCATAGGGAAGGAGGAGATAGAGAGGTGATGATGTGGAGAGGGGAGGGAGAGAGAAGGGGATAGAGAGAAGAAAAAAGAGATAGAGATGGCTAAGGAGGGATGGAGAGGTAGAAAAGGAGTGACTAAGAAACCTACAAAGGGAGAATATCAAAAAGAGGGAAACAGGGGTAAGGAGAGAGGGAGAGAGGTGGAGAGGGAGGGAAATAACTAGAGAGACTCAAGATATATAGAGGTGAGAGACCTATAGCCTATGGAGAGCGGGGTGAGAGACATAGGGGAGAGATAGGGGTGAGAGAGATATAGGGGGAGAAAGTTGGGTATTGAGATAAGGAGGGAGAGGTGGAGAGGTGAAGAGGGAATGAGGGAGATACCTAGAGATGAGGAGAGGGAGAGAGTGTGAGAGGGAGAGATAGTGATCAAGATAATGGAGAAAGATGGGAAAGAAATAATAATAGAGGACGAGAGAAGAAGAGATAAGTAGGGAGGAAAGGATATAGATGGGGGTAAGGATGAAAGGAAAGGTAGAGAGGGAGATAGGGAGAGAGAGTGGGAGAGACCTAGAGAGGAGAGAGAGAGAAGAGATGGAAAGAGAAATGGAGGTATAAGTAGAGGAGTAACAACGGATGGAGGGAGGGGTAGACATGGAGGGAGTGAGAGACATAGGGAAGGAGATATAGAGGTAATGATATAGAGAGGGGATGGACAAAAAAGAGGAGAGAGAGAAGAATGGATAGAAAGAGATGGCTAAGGAGGGATAGAGAGGTTGACAAGGAGTGACTTGGATACTTAGAGAGGGGAGAGATATAGAGGTGAGGGGAAGGGAGAAGAAAATGAGAAAAAAATTCACAAAGAGAGAAATGGAGAGGTGGAGAGGGAGGGAAATAACTAGAGATCCCAAAGAGATATAGAAGTGAGAGGCCTACAACCTAGGGATAGAGGGGTGAGAGATATAGGGGGAGATATAGGGGTAAGAGAGATGGAGGAAGGAGAGAGGTGGGTAATGATACAAGGAGGGAGAGGTAGAGATGTAAAGAGGGAAGGAGGGAGAGACCTAGAGATGGGGGAGAGAGAGGGTGGGAGGGAGAGGTAGTGATCGAAAGAATGGAGAGAGATGGGAAATAAAAAATAATAGATGGAGAGAGAAGAAGAGAGAGGTAGGGAGGAAAGCATATAGATGGGGTAAGGAGGGAAGGCACGGTAGAGAGGAAGATATGCAAAGAGAGTGGGATAGACCTAGGGAGAGGAGAGAGAGAAGAGAGGGAGAGAGAAATGGAAGTATCGCTAGAGGAGTAAGTGAAATGAAGAAAAATAGGTTGGGTATCAAATGGAAATGAAGGGTAGATGTACCTATCTTCCTCTATTTCATTAGGAAATGATACCCACACAATCAAATGATTATCAACTTTAGGTGAATCAAGTCAAAGTATGAATCTATATATTTCATTTTTGTGTCAAGATAGGGAACCTAGTCAAACAACACTGGGGAGAGAAACTAAAAAATAGTAAATCAACACCAAAATGAAATCTAACAATTGGAATAGCAAGATTAAACTCAATACTGGAAAAACTTGTAATCAAATTACAAATAAAAGAAGGGAAGATCTTAGTGTACCTTGAACACCAAAAGTCAAATTTTGAAGCTAATCTAAGACTCATTTGCCCAGGGGTGAATGGATCCTGAGTAAGGGTTTTTCTACAACTTTTGGGAGCCTCTGGTCCTATCTCTACACTTCCAAATACTCTAGGTTTCAAGTTCATAAAATATGGAAATAAATTTTGTAGATGATTTTCTGTTAGATGAAAACTTTGACAACTTTTTGCAACTTTGGCAACTTCTTCCAATTTTCTCTTCAAATGATCTTCAAGATTCTCCCACCTAAATCTACAATCACAAATCAAGAGGGAAAAATGTTTCATTTTTGGTGAATGGGGTTTTTCCTTGGTCAAACCTCATTTTGGTAATCAAACCTTGAAATGAAATGAAATATGAAAGAGGGAATGAAGAATGAACAAAGCTATCTT
This sequence comes from Sequoia sempervirens, assembly GCA_007258455.2. Lineage (NCBI taxonomy): Eukaryota > Viridiplantae > Streptophyta > Pinopsida > Cupressales > Cupressaceae > Sequoia > Sequoia sempervirens. Next base: position 347,598,570 of record VDFB02000015.1, on the reverse strand, counting down.
ACCACTCAACAAACCCTTACATAAACCTAGAATTTGAATCTGCAACTTGCATTAAATGGCCTCAATGGATGTGGATCTTGAACCTTGAGTCTTGCTTTGAAATAGTGCTTTGAATGCTTGAATGGAACATGAAACCTACATCAACATATAAGCTCCAATAACATGCATGATGTAAGAATACTTTGACATGACAATTGGATCTTGCATGTTGTAATAAAACTTTGATAATTCTTCTCTAGAATTCCTTTGAAGTTTTCCAAAATTCTCTTGAATTTCTCTTGAAATCTCATATAAACTTGCTAGGTTCTTCTCAAAATATTCTAGGTAAAAACATAGTGAAATAGCCTTATATTTATAAATATGTATTTTTAATTTCTTGAAATTCAAATATCACAAGCCAACATCTGAATATAGATTTGAAAGCATTAAAATACCACCAAAAACATAATTTAAATTTAGGTCCTAGGTCTAAGGTAGGACCCATTCGCCCTTGGGCGAATTGGTCCTAGGTCCCTAAACCTAAGACACACATTGCTCAATTAGAAATGTTATGTTAAAGCATTCATTAATGTTAGGTTTCCTCTTTGGAAAATGTAATTAGATAGGCTTGGTAAATGAATTAAAGGGCCAATTAGGGAATAATTAATCTCAATTAATTAAAGGATCCCTCAATAAGTGTGAAAGTGTAAATAAATACATTTTACAACATTAAATTAAGGCACAATTTTAAGTCCATTTTAACTAGGAGGGCCCACACATGTGTGAAAATGTAAAAGGGATACATTTTTATACACTACATTTAGTCCCCACTTTAGTGAGAGGATGAGCACAAACACAAACTCACACTAAAGTAGACATTCAACACATATGTATGAAACAACAAGATTACTCAGTCGTACAATATCAAATACTTATGAAAAGGTAAAAACAAAATGGTGGATCAAGCCTCAACTATCCAACGTGATGTGGAACACGCCTCGGCTATTTGTCCAAAAATCTTCACAAGTGGAACTCAATTTCCACTATGCAAACAACATGCACACTCACTTCGGGCTAATGGAACCTCAAGATGTCCACTAGGTGAGCCACTAAGGGTGGAAAATGAGAGAATCTTATTAGGCTTCCATACCATATCAAAGCTATCCCTTTGACAACTTCAATAAGGAACCACAAAATAGAACAAAAATTTTGAGCTTTATAAGGCCTAACAAGTTGCGTTATGCTAAGCACATGGGTGATCCCACAACATTGGTTTACAATTTTTGGCCAAATTGGACACTGAGCTGATCTTTTCTAACTAAATCTTCACATTCGGGCACCTATAGTGGCTAAATCGTGAGGAATTTGAAGATGATGCAAACTAGTGATTTGTGATATTTTTTTTGTAGATTCTAAATATATTTTTTTCAAAAATTTTGGAATCAGATTGCACTTATTTTTCAATCTCCTTCAAAAACTAGTTTTTTTTAGTAAACACCATTTTTAGGGAGTGACACTCATCGTATAACACAACTTTTTTTCCATGAACGATAAAATTCTTTTTTTTTTCAAATTTAGATTTGTAACTACAATATCTAGTGCTTCCAATTGGTTTCATAGTGTATTATTGAATTTTTTTCCTTAATCAAGTTTCAAAGTCAAACTAATGACAATTCAGACATAGGCGGACTGTATAACATAATTTTTTTGTATGTATCGAAATTCAATTTATTTATTTTGTTGGATCGAGGACTTCCATATTTGGTGCACTCATATTTTTCAAATTTTTTTTTATAATCTTATATATTTCCACATGTGCGGAATAGAGAGCTTGATTTTCGATGAAACACCTACATTCACAAGAAATAAGAAATAAAAAATAAATATAATAATTTAATTTAATTTAATTAAAACTATACTTTTTGGGAAGCTTATAATAAGGACTACATACAAAAATTAAATTTTAAATGAATTTATTTGATCCCCGAAAAGGTAAATCAAAAGTGATTTTTTATCAGCATTTTGATAGGTGTAAAGGAGACTGTTATAGGTATGGTTTAAAACTAGCAGGGTTCTATCCAAGGGGGTTTGATCTAAGGTAGTTTGATCAAACCATCTTCAATTGGAATGATTTAAATGGAACTTTTTAAGTCTTAAATCATTATATTTTCTAAAAATATGTGATTTTAGCAAAAATCAAAATCTCCCAGAAATTGTAAAGTAGCTTTGTGGGATCACCCACATATGAACAAACAAGGAAAGGCTCCACTAGAAAGAAAGTTGTGTTATGCTTGGTGGCCTTGATAAGGGTTCGAGATTAACAAGGTTAGCAAGTTGTGTTATGCTAAAAAATTATGAACAAAAAAGCAAATAAACATGTTCAAAGGGATTTTGCTTAGTTCATGTAAGTCTCCTCTTAGGGAACATCGTGCCTAATGTCTCTGAGAGGGGATAAGTCAAGGATAAAAGTTTCAAAACTTAGGGAATGCAACGTGTAGAATTGTAGAAATAATGAATGCACAGCCCCTAAAGCTCCGAAATCTTCAATGAAGGACTTTAGCCATGAAAGATAATCAACCACAAAGATAAGTGTTGCAACAATGGAATGCTGATTAAAGATTCTATTGATATGATGAAAAAGATATATTACAAATGAACAAGATGCCTGATTATATAGGCAAGAAGTAAAACCTAATATGCATGAGATGTTGCCAAGTGTTATAATCTAACAACATGTGACAACATGTGAACCCTATCTAGATAATTATGAGATAAGTTCAAGAAGGAAACTTATCCTACAAACTAGGAAGGGAATATTATCCCATTTATTAAATGATTTATCTAATAATGCAACCTAGGACTTAATTAATTAAATGCAAGACCTAAGTTAACTTATGCTAGTGTAATAATTAATTAATTAATTACACTAACAAGAATCACCACTAAGAGGAGATGAATATGCAGAGAAATATCATGCTCTCATAGGACATCAAACCCAATGACACCACTGAGAAAAAGATGCATCGCAAGAAGAAAGAAAATCGCACAATGAAACATAAGAAATCTCAAAAATTTCAAAAATAATAATGCCAATGTATGCCCCCATTTTAAAGTAATTGCTAACACCATTGTTGTGAGAAATTTCTTTAAATTAGCAAATATTCAATGCTAATAATAAAGAGGACATGAGAGCTTATTTTGAAAGCCCTATGCCAAGTCATATGTTTCTAAATGAAGCTATGTCATGAAGAGGGGTTGCCCCCAAAAATGAAACCCCAAACACATAAGGGATCTATGGATTTGGGGTCAGTATGTCTTTGCTACAATGTGATTATAGAGCTCAAAAACATCATCATTCCCTAAATACTCATAGAATAGGAAGAATGACAAATGGAGAGTGAAAACAAAGAAAAATCCTTTTGATCAACATGGAAGAGACCTAAATGTCTCGACGCCTTGCATCATCCCCAAAAGGAAAATACAAGACAAAGAAAAGATACAGTTTTATGACATATAGAAGAATGTAGGTACAAATAGAGTAATGCACATGAAGAGAGACATCAAACAAAACAATATAGGGGATCACATTACGCACATGCAATCACATAAAGAACATGAAAAATAAAACAAAGCAAAATAATAATAAGGCACATGTGAGTCAACCTATAGAATTCAATTTGCATCCCAATCTTGTTCATTATATGTAGAAGGTGGATAACTCTAGAGCCAAAGGGACAACATCAAGTGCCAATCTAGGAAAATTCTATCTAACCCCTTTCCCCCATTAAGTATAGGACAAGGATGAGCCGAGATAAGTGATGAGAATGAGCTCCTCACAAAAATGATTTGAAATGAATGTAAAGCATGTAGTAGTGAGTATTCTATGATCCTACAACTATTAGATGGTAAGGAGAAAATTTCATGCTTTTTAGTCAAGTTTGATTCTTAAGAGGTTCAAAATTCTTCAATAATTCCCATAAACCATAACAATTATTAGTGTGATGTCAGAAAAAATCTATGATAGGCACAATATGGTTCATTTTGATCACTTTGCTTTTCTATTAATCTTTCAGGTTTACATGGTAATTTGATTAATCCCCAATGTAAAAGAGTGTAAAAGTCATTCTCAATCTTGGATATCTTTAATAGTTCATGAAAGGATTCAAGAGGATAATACTTTATTTTTTTCTAAAACTTGTAATGCTCGTGTACTTTCACTTTCTTCTTCTTTGGTTTGATCATTGTTTGGTCATCAATTTCATCTTCTATCCTCAAGGAATTTCCTTTTTCAAGAAGGGATGTATTAGGGATTGTGTGTTCTTTTATTGAATCTGTTTCATGCATAAGAAAGATATTGTAAGCTGGTTGGGGAGAGGAAAAATTGCTTTTAATGATATGGACCAGGCTACACATAAAATCTATTCCACGTTCATGCTTAAGTAGCTTTCTCATGTTACCTATGATAAGACTAGCATTACTACCTGCTCAATATGTTTGCTTCTCACAAAGTCTTGCAAACATTTCAATTCTTCAATTATATTCCTTATGTTCTCTTGAGAGGCATTAGAAACCATTGTTTCAACATCGTGAACATTATTTGTGGGTAGGGAAGTCATTAGAAATGAAGTGTTAGGGGTATGGTCCATAGACAGTTGATTACTATCAACACTATGAGTGAAAGAGTTATAAAACCCAAGATCCACAGTGAATGGTGTATCAGGTATGACATGAGTCTCAAACTACATCTCACAATAGTATTGCTAATAGGACACCAAGTTGTGAAGCTCATACAAGTTTCACAAACTCAATGTGCACCCAAAATGGATAGAAGGTGAAATTCAATGAAATAACCTAGGATGTAAAGTGTAATGTAAATATGTAAATGCAATTTTCAAATTTCAAACAAAATAATTTTTTGATTATGCTATTAAAAACTTGAAAACTGATGTCTTAGAAATAAAATTTTGAATTCACATAATGCACTAATTTTATCAAATGAAGCTTAATATGGTCAATTCCAAGTAACAAAAATTCTACAAATAGAAACAAAAAACAACAAAACAACAAAACAAAACACAAAAATAGAGATTTTAATACCCAAAAATTCATGAAACAGCCCTAATCAGGGACTCATTCACCCCTGGGCAAATGGGTCCTAGCTAAGGGTTTTGAAAAATGAATTTATAGATTTTTGAGTTGAATCCTATGGTTTTCATATTCTAGTTTCAAACAGTGAGTTATAGTTTCATATTTTTGTGAAATTAATCTTGAATGAAAATGCAAAAATATGAGTAAATGAAAATGTACAAGAGCTGATTTGATGTACAATTTTGATTGAATCTTCAAATGTAAGTGAATTATGATGCAATGATATGTAAATGCTTTGCAAAATGATTGATTTTTTTGTATTTTTTAGATTTAAAGAATGCAAAAATGTAATCCTAAAACCCCAAATGAGATGCAAAGTAATGCAAGTTAAGAAAACCTAAATGAGATTCAATTCAATGCAATGTAATGAAAATGAATGCAAATCCTAGATCTAGGGTGAAAACAGACTCCAAAATCAGAAAGAAACAATGCTCAAATGTCGGGTTCACCAAAATCAAATGAAGAAAAATAGGTTAGGTATCAAAATAGAAATGAAAGGGAGATGGACCTATCTTCATCTATTTCATTAAGAAATGAGATCCACAAAATAAAATGATTATCAACCCTTAGGTGAATCAAGTCAAAGTGTGAATCTACAAATTTCCTTTCTGTGTCAGGACGAGGGTCCTAGTCAAACAAAACTTTGGGGAGAACTAAAAATAGTATATCAACACCAAAATGCAATCTAACACTTGAAATAGCAAGATTGAACTTAATATTTATGGAACCTATAATTATATTACAAATCAAAGAAGGAAAAATCTAAATGTACCTTTCACCAAAAGTTAGTTTCCAAAGCTGATTTGGGACTAATTCGCCTAGGGGTGAATATGTCATGAGTTAGGGTTTTTCTGTAGCTTTCAAAATCCCTTGGTCCTATCTCCGCACTTCCAAATTCTCCAAGTTTTAGGTTTGGAAAGTCATAAATAAGTTTTGTAGATGTATTTCCGTGAGAAGATGACAACTTTAACAACTTTTGGCAACTTTGAAAACTTCTTCAATTTTTCTCTTCAAAAGATCTTCAAGATTCTCCCACCTAAATCTGCAATCACAAATCAAGATGGGAAAATGTTTTGTTTTTGGTGAATGGGGGTTTTCCTTGGTCAAACCCTATTTTGGTAATCAAACTTTGAAATGAAATGAAACATAAAAGAGGGAATGAAGAATGAACAAAGCTATGTTACCACTCAACAAACCCTTGCATAAACCTTGGAATGTAAATCTACAACTTGCATGAAATGGCCTCAATGGATGTGGATCTTGAACCTTGAATCTTGCTTTGAAATAGTGCTTTGAATACTTGAATGGATCATGAAACCTACACCATCATATTAGCTCCAATAGCATGCATGATGCAAGAAGACTTTGACAAGAAAATTGGATCTTGAATGCTACAATAAAACTCTGATAATTCTTCTCTTGAATTCCTTTGAAGTTATCTGAAATTCTCTTGAAAACATAATGAAATAACCTTATATTTATAGATATATAACCTTAATTTCCCGAAATTCAAATATCACAAGCCAACATCTGAATATAGATTTGAAAACATTAAAATACCACAAAAAACATAATTTAAATTTAGGTCCTAGGTTTAAGGTAGGACCCATTCACCCTTGGGAAAATGGGTCCTAGGTCCCTAAACCTAGGACACACATTGCTAAATGAGAAATGTTTTGATTTGAGGTAAAAAATAGGTTTTGAAGGGGCCCAAAACCCTTTACATCAAAAAATAGCTAATAAAAAAAGATAACAACATAAAGCAACAGTCAACCCAACGACAACCAAACATCAGCCAAAAAGAAGGAAACCAGCCAGCAACACTACAGATTGTTTAGAGTCTCCATAGCTTCCATTTCACAAGCAACCAACCTCTACACATTATCCACCATATCAGACACCTCAATACCTGAGGCCCCAACCAGAGCTTTCATTCTATGTCTAGTTTTGGATCCTCGCCCACCCGTTTTCACCTCAACACTCAAAATGCTAGCTTTCACAACACCTTTCTCAGTAGCACACTCCACATCCATCAGCTTACCCCCAGCAACATTAACATCAGCAGACACATTCTCCTTTCTCTTATTAGCGACAGTCACAAGGGAGGTCACCTTAGCAGAGTTCGAGATAACCAAGACCTTAGAGGCATGATCTCCACCCTTCAACACAACATTCCACAACTTATCAACTTTATCCTCAAGGGATAACATTCTACCTTCCAAATTTTATTTCAAATTAATGGTTTCCTCCACCATAGTATTAAGAGAATCCATGATATTATCAATTTGGATTTGGACAGAAGGGTCCTTAGCCTTACTAGCAACACCTCTAATTCTAACATTGATCTTATTAGTCTCACGAAAAAACCATTTAAAATTTTTAAAAAGCATATTGGCACTATCACGGGCCAAGCCCAACACATCAGACAATTCCTCCCTGTCAAGGTTCTCAACATGTTTCCCCACAACATCTTCATCAGAAGAGCTAGCATGAACCTTTTCAGCAAAAATTTCCTTACCTTTACCAGCTAGAACATGAGTCTTCATCTTACGAATGGAGCAGGAAATTTCCTCTACAATAGCCTTCCTTTTCAAAATCCTATCAGCATCCTCTTTACTAGATCCCACAACATGACCACCATACATAGCTATTTCCTTAACCTGCTTCTGTAACCCTGGCAATTTAGTACCCGACGAAGCCACACCATAGATATCGCCAGCAAAGGAGAGAGGGAGACTATTCTCTAGGAGAAGGCTAACAGACATCACCTTACCTTTCTGACTCCCCTCCATAGGCAGACTGCATATATATAGTCATTGGAAGAGGAGAGGAAGCTTCCCCATAAAGTTCATTTTTTTCCTTACCCCCCTTAGAAAGAACATTTTCCACCCCCTCATCACTTCAAGGCTAAATGAGAAATGTTATGTTAAGGTATTAATGAATATCAGGTTTCCTCTTTGGAAAATGTAATTAAATAGGCTTGGTAAATGAATTAAAAGGCCAATTAAGGCATAAATAAGTTCAATTAATTAAAGGAGCCCTAAATAAGTGTGAATTTGTAAATAAATAAAGTTTACAACACTAAATTAAGGCACAATTAAGTCCATTTTAACTAGGAGGGTCCAAACTAGTGTGAAAATGTAAAAAGGATATATTTTTATACACTGCAGTAAGAAGGGATGGAGGGAGAGGTGCACATGGAGTGAGTTAGATACATAGGGAGGAGAAGATGGAGAGGTGGTAACCTAGAGAGGGTATGTGCAGGATCATGATGGGCCAAAAAGTGGCGATATGATGGGTATTTGTAGGGTATGTGGCTGACGACCTTTTTTTACCCAAAATTAATGAAATGAAAAGGGTTTTTAAAGGAGATTCTCAGCTTTCCACCAATATAAATTATGCTTTAATTTTAATTCAATAAATAATTATTATTCATTTTCTATTTGAATTACAACTAAAGACCTGATTGATAGGCTGATTGAAAAACATCTATAGCTTTCAAACGATATCACATTTTTTGAATCTGAAACATGCGTCACATTCTATGCTTTGTATACTATAGGATTAAAAGAAAAATTTAATTTCATGAAGTTTTGACCAAGTTAATGTGGTTAGACATACGAGTTTTATATTTTTAAAAGTTGTAATAAAAATCATAATTAATTATTTACTTGGAAAAAAATTACAAAAAAATATGCATCACATCTAGACATGAGTCTACTTATATTTAAAATATTATAAAAAATATTATCATTTTATTATGGTTAGGGTGGTCATGACACCTACTTCTTATTTTTCCCTGAAATTTAAGTACTCTGCATTGAAATTTCAAATTTTCACCAAATAGATTTTTTTTAAGAAAATAAACCTATTAGTTTAGAAACTACATTCAATTTTCTACAAATTCTATTCTTCAATATTTTTGAAATAATATAGATAACTTATTCAAAATTTTACGTCAAGTTGCCTAACTCTGATTTTTCTAAATTTTTTGCCACTTAAGGGCCTATTTTTTCATGATGATCCTACACATACCCAGAGGGGAGGGAGAGAGAAGAGGAGAGAGAAAAAAGAATGAGGTGAGAGAGATAGAGGGGGGAGAGAGGTGGGTAATGAGACAAGGAGGGAGAGACTTGGAGACAAGCAGATTGAGAGGGTGGGAGGGAGAGGTAGTGCTCAAGAGAAAGGAGAGAGATGGGTGAGAAACGGTAACAAAGGGAGAGAGAACAAGAGAGAGGTAGGGATGCAAGGATAGATTTTGGGTTAGGGAGGGAAGGCAAGGTAGAGAGGGGGAGAGAGACCTAGAGAGGGTTGAGAGAGAAGAGGGGAAGTATTGTTTGAGAGGGATTATCTCAACTATTAATCATCAATCATAAACCAAAAACTTTAAGCCTTATTAAAGTGGAGGAGAGAGAGACAGAGAAAGAGAAGTTGGATTTAGCATTTATATTTAGTGCTCACCAAATTTGGTGCTTTTCAAATGTATTGTATTGGGAAATACCAACCCAAAGGGTTGGATCTTGCCTTAGGAATCCAACCCAAAGGGTTGGATGACCATTTCATGCAAAGGATGTGATGTTTTGAAAGGGTAACAAAATTTTACATATTTTTGGTTGTGCTCCATTAGGTTTACATATGTTTCAATGCAAATTTATATAAATACCATGATGACATTAGGCTCTCTCTTAGCTATCTAACCATATTTTTTTTATGTTTCGATTATGTTAAGGTTTTCATCTTTAACTTCTTTTGTTAGTGCCTCCATTTTTTGTCAAAAAGCAACATGTGCTAGTTTGTGTATAGATTTTTACTCGTTCATCAAATTTTGAAACAAATTACACTTTTAGAAACAATACTCCATTCTATATGTATTGAAAAAAGAAAACAATGATTTTTTTATTAGTTTTCAAAAAAATTATGGGGGAGCATGCTCAAATTTCCTCTTTTTAGGATGTGTCCAATTTAAAAATTAGTAAAATATTATAGATTCATTAAAAATTTAGTTGAAAAAACTAGCATAAACTACATGGTGTTAGCTAATTTCTTAACAAAGCAATTTTTTAAATTCTAAAAAATTAAAATTTTAGGGGGAGGACAATAGATGCTATGCTATTTTTCTTGATAAAAAAAGGACCACTTTATGTGCTCCCCATTTTTCAAACCCTTAATCTTCAATATTTAAAAAAATAGTAGTTTAGAAAGTAGATTTAGAGCACAACTCTTGTTCTTATTGCATCTTAAATTTTGAGCATAACTATCTTCATTTTCTCACATGAACATCAAACTTTGTTGGTTTCAAAAATAAAGTGGCATCTCAAGAGCCATTTTTGTGTCACAATTTAGTGCACATACTCACATATATTTATATTTATATTGTATATTTATTTTTATATACATTATATATAGAGGTATATATATTTATATAATTATATATCCATTTTAGCAAAAATCTCAAACAACTTTCAATATATACTTATATATTTATATAGGAATTCTCCCATATATATTTAGTTAACACTTTTATAAACGAAATAATTATGATAATCTTCTTGTGATGAGATCCTATCATAGTATGTATTGACAAGAAAATATGCAAGACAAGAATTCAATATCAAATACCAAGGAAAAATGACCAAATAAGATAGAGAACAACTAAAATCAAAATAATTTTATGACACAAGGTACCATCTCACCTATGACTCAAGTTTAATATCAAAATAATATATGCAACAAGACACTATTTCATGTATGTGAATTCTCAAAGTCATGGTGCACATTTCACTCTCATGGATCTACTTCCCTCTCTAATGATTCTCTCCCCCCTCTTTTAGGAGGGGGAACTAGTTTTCTTGCATCCACCTCATTCACCCAACAAGGTATTTATTCCATTAACCAATAGTATAAATACATTATACAAAGAATTCAATAACAATCATCATAAAGATAATAAATTCACATGTATAGCTTTTAATCAATATCTAATTGATGCTTTCATTCAACTCATCATAAATAAAATAAAAAATCTCAGTATGAATATCCAAAAACCATGGTTTGGATAACATGATTGAAAATCCATGACAAGGTTTTTAGTTACTTATAACTTTCAAGTGTCCTCTAAAGTAGTGTATATGTAGCCATAAAAATACTATTCTTACATTGCTCTAATATGTTTTTGAGACCCAAATTTATTTTCTTAAGTCCTCTAAAAACATTAAAATTTCCTCTAAATTGAGAGGGTGAAGATGTTGAAATATTCCTTCCATTTTCATTGCTTGCACATTTTTCCCACCACTTGATTTATATTTGGCCCACCATCGTCAATGCAAATTACTCAAGGAGGAAAAGATTACGAAACCAAAGGTGGCCTTTTGCATCAAGGGGAGATAACATTTACCTAGCAATAATTTAATTCATTTTGAGATTCACCTTCAATGATTGATTATCCTAAATTATTTCTCAAAAAATAAAAATTTGACAAACCCAGAGTGTAATTGGATCCCTACAAGCAAATATGCACCAAAGAAATTATTCATATATGCTACCTTATGATAACACAACTATATCTTGGTGTGTCATTATCACATCTTCTATGATCTACAAGGCACTTATCCATCTAGATATTGCAAAGTACATCGGTACCTTGTAAGCACTATCTACCAAAGTTATAAATTAAACACACCCTTTCTATTATTTTTATCCATAATACAATTATGCTAACTTTCTCTAGACAATGATATAACCATTCCAAGAAATAAATCATATTATAACACCTTGAGTGCCACTTAATATGACATATAATTATCACATGTTCTATATGTTACCTCCTTCCTTCAAATTATACAAAGAGGATTTAATAAATGAATTAATATGACTTTGAGAATTTTGTAAGGCTTAGCTAATATGTTTTTGGGTGCTTATAGGATATTTCACTATATCATGCTTTCTCAAATTGCTTCTACTTGTATGAAATACACTTTATTCTAGATGAATTTCTATACTACATTGCAACTCTAGGACTACCTTATTGCCTCCTTCAATAATGACAAATATGTTTCCACAATAATCTATCTTCCTACCCCTCATGTGCCTAAGGGGTATTGAAAATTATTTTAGAATTCAAGTTAAACCAAGTCTACTATTAGTGACAATAAATGGTTTTCCTCAAAACTTGTTGTACTCCTTGATTCACTAAATAATCTACCAAAGATTTTATTTCTTTGAAAATGAATACAATTTATTGAAGAAAATAATTGTTTCATTAATAAGGCATCCTAAATATACCTATTTAACATCCATCTTGTATGCTATCCCTTAATACTTTAACAAAAGCAAATAATTTCCCTATACTCTTAAATGCCTTATGTTTTGAGATTTATTATCTCTTAGATATATGGTAAAAGCTTCCCATTTGACCTCATTGTTTATGTGCAATCCAAAAAATAAAGAATCATCATATATCATTTCATGAAATATGAAAGATTTGCATGTTATAATTTGATTTCCCTAAGACACCTCATTAAAATTCAATTTCATGAATCCATATAGAGAAGGAGACCATGAATTAGATTGTTGCCCCTCTGCAACCTACTAGTTTTATTACAACTATATTTGAGAATTCTTATCTCTTGGAAAGGAACACTCTCTTAAATTTACCAAGCTATTGACACATTCTTCTTATAACATAAGAGAAGGCTCCCATTTAGATGCCAATTTGCTTGTGTATTTTCCTTGGTTGTCATCTTATTCTTACTCCAACACCTCTAAGAGACCAAATATATTTGTTTAAAATTTATGTATTATGTTCTAACCACAATCCTCATATGGTACAATGAATGGATTTATTCCATAATTCTTAGAAAATTGTTATTCCTATAGACAAAAAACACTTCTTTTTTATATAACTTTGTAATACCCATGTTAGAAGGACTATATTTTGGAGCAATTAACACTATATATTTCAAGTTAAAAAGAATAGTGTAGAATCATATGGTTGAGTGTTTCCTCTACCTAGGAGGAGGAGGAGGAGGAGGATCCACTCGATTGTAGACCCAATTTGCGAGGAAATCATCCATTCAATTTGTCTCCCTATAACTATGGAAAATGTTGAATTTGTCCATGCTAGATTGACTCTACAATGTTATGTAGCTTCTAGTTCACAGCTTTCTAACTATAAATGGCATTTATGTAGATTTTTGAATCACCTTCTATATCTACATTGGAGATGTCTTTCTCTTTATAGATTTGCAGGTCCCTACCAGCAATGCAAGAAATTTTTCTTTGTTGTTTGTACCATTTTGCAATTTCTTTGATCTAACCCATACCAATTCTCCTTTTTCATTTCGACTAATACTTCTAGCACCTGAGATGCTCAAGTTCCCTTGGCATAGTTTTAATCTTCTTGGCAAGGGGGGGACAACACATGACTTTGGCCCTTTTAATTTTTTTGGAAGCATGCTAATGTTATAGCACTATAGGATCTTAAGGTCCTCCCATCTTCACATGACAAACCCATCCCACCACGTTAAGGGTTTAGGGATAGATGAGTGGATTTTAGCCATAACAAATTCTATATATATATATTGGTTTCAATTTCCCTTAAGGGCTACTATATTGAGTTCTTTGTTAAATTGAAGATTTTGTTGTTACGTTCCTTCCAATTATTTTAGATTATCATTGAAGGATTGACAAACCATAATCCTTCCCATACAAAATTTTTAATTCTTGACTAGCTTCTAAATAATTTGAGAATATCATTAGAGAGGACACCACTCCATTGAAATTTGACTCATTACCATTCCCAATTAAAAATACGTTTTATTTAATAACTATTTTATTTATTACGTACATACTATCTTTCGTAATTTAAATAAATATATTTAAAATATCTATAATAATCAACTAACCTCTTTTAGTTTCATTTTCTCCCCCACCGACTCTAAATAACATATACTTCATTTATCTTCTCACCTCAGATAAAACTCATATACCAGAAGCAATTCCTTGACAAAATTCGAAACTTCGACGTGAATTCATCCAAAATCATCAACACCGATAAGAAGGAAGCACAAAAATCACTTTACAGTTTACATAAAGTCAGTGCGTCTGGAATAAAACTTTGGGCCTTCATGTCGGCATAAAAGAGCAAAAGAATTCAAAGAAGCTCTGAATGGAAGGAAAGAATTTCTTTACGTGCCCAACAAGTCTGTAATCCACTCTACGCATAAGTACATAAACAATGGCGTAAAAAAATTACAGGTTATACAAATACAATCATACTCACAGACATTCATGTCAATCTGATACCATTGTTTCTTGAAGTTTTTCTCTGTCATCGGAAATGTTTTCTGCCGGTCCTTCAACGCAACAGCCCAATGGCGACAAACAGACCATTGAAAAAGAAATCAGCGATGCCATTTTCAGTATCACTCGCCGCCTTCACCAACTGAAATCCTTTCAGAACTCTGAAGAAGAAGATAACAGTTCTAATGGCGCAGGACTGATTACAATAAGCGGACACAATAGTGGAGCTACCATGAACTTACGCTCTAATGAAGTAAAGGAGAAATCTGCTAGTTTGGGCCAGACAACTGTTAATATATATATTAACAACAACGTACAGGGCGTCAACAATTCCATCCTGTACAACAGCTCCTGCACGCTGAGAGACCCAGGAGTACATATGGATTTCTCCCACACCCAGGACTCCACTGCAGTATCTTCCGAGGAAGGTAAAGGCGAAGGCTTGGGTCTCACTGTTGATCCAGATCTTGACAGTAAGGCTAAGAAGGGCAGACCATATGGTGGGAGAAAGAGGTCGTTAAGTGAGGTTCTTTCAGATCATGAGGTGCCACTGTGTGAGAAGGAAACACAGCCTGCTGAAGCCTGCTCCAGTGTTAATGCCCAGATTCATGATGGCTCCAGTGAAAGCATTGTGCCACGTTCGAGTACAGTTGAAGCCACCTCCATGGAGATTGTGAATGTAGAGAATGCCCATGACAGAGCAGAAAATAAGCCCAGTAAGCGGATGGCTTTCATAAGGAAGTTCCTCTGCAGTACAAGTGTTATTGAATGATCCGAAGCTTCTATATTTTAGAACCTCCATTGGGATTTTTTGACTGTAAATACTGTATTCAATTACTCTCTGTGAGCCAAAGTTTGTAAATTTTTAAACTCCATTCATTTTTAATATTGAATTCTCTGTATTCAATTATTCTTACTTTATGAACTTGGAAATAATTTGTCTCTTATTTTTTAGTCATACCAAGAATTGTAGTATTTTTTTTCTTGTTGCCACTTACATCTTACCAAGAGTTCAAATCATGTGAATGTAAAAGTGGAAAATGGTGGTTCTTTTTTGGGGGTATTTTCTTAAAGTTTAGTTTATTTTTAACGAATAAGTTTTATTATGTATTTATGTATATTAGATTAAACAATAGCTGGTAGTTTTCAATAAATGGTAGATCATCATCATTAGGATTAACTTATCTAATTAGCAAGTCTCGGCTATGAGGGGGTTACAACCCTTGTAAGAAATATTCTCATTAGTTTTGTCCTAGAGGGCACTATTAGCATCACTCTAACCATGGAGTTCTGAAGTAGGAAAGGGCTAACAAGAGTGTTGGGACCATCCCCAAGATCTTAGTTGTAACTGAAGAGAACTATGTGAGCCACTAGTAGGCTAAGAATTATAGTTATGTCAATGCCCTCAACAAGGGAATTGGCCCTTGTGAGAGGGACTTGGTCAACAAGTCCTAGGCAACATTGCAAGGAGAATTGCCCTAGTGATCCAACAATGCCTAAAAATGAGTAACCTCCAATACAACCTTATTGTCTTACCTTGTATCTAGAAAATAAATTTAGAAAAAATCATTAACTTCTTGTACATGTACAACTAAATATTAATAAAAAAAATTGAAAAGTAGTTGAATTTCTTTTATTCTAAATGTGGAATAAAATTTCAACTCTAAAAACATGTAATATTTAAATGGATTAAGTGGGAAGATTGGACCAATACCTCAAAAGAATGATATACAAATAAAAGTTTATGGTTTGAAAGGCTTAAAGAAGATGTGAATGCAACTCTAGGTAGAATATGCTCTCCTGCAAAATAATAAAAAAATTCTTGAGAGTTTCATAGTGTCTACAAAAAGGATAGTGAGAATTGATAGCTCTAAGGTGGATAAAGTTAGATCCAATAGAAAGACCCTAGTATAGAATACAACAATAAAAGTGAGAAAGATTTAGTTTAAGAATGGTGTCCAAATAGTTTCATGTCCTAGCTAAGGACTATACAACCCATCTATCATTTAATTTTTCGCACATATAGATGTGGGGAGAGCCATGAATATCCTTTGTAAAGTTTATAGCTACAATATGAAGTATCAGGATACCATTTCTAGTCTTTACACTAGAGTTTATTACAATTAATCCTAAAATTTTCAAGCATTTCTATTGTAATGAAACCAACAATTATTTGAAAATATTCAAAATCCTAATTGGAGAGTCTATGTTTCATTTTAGCCTTAGGCTAAGAAAATAAACTTTTGGTGATCTTTGAAAAGGATTTGGGAGAGTCTTAATGAGCCTCCTATAAAAACTATAGAGCATGAACCCACATTACATTAGTAAGAAGTCTATCCTAGAAATTGATGATATGAGACCACCTCAAAAAAAGTTGATTCATAATACTGTAAATGGGGGAAAATACTTGCTAGAAAACGGGCAGCAAACAAAAGAGTGCAAACAACTATAAACACCCTACACCTCAAGATTGGGAAAATGCTCAACTTAACAAAACAAAATGGAACCTTTTACCTTGTTGAGTTGTCCTTGGGTTGGCCCTTCGATCTTCAATGTTGTATGCTCCTTTGATGGAAAAATATGCAAGTGTGGATTGTGAGATGGATGGAAAAATGGGTGAAAGTGGATGCAAATGCAAGTATTTGGCTAAGTATGGCTCAAGAGAAAAATTTGCAAGAGTTTGGCTAGCACAATGATCTCCTAAAATGAGAGAAAAGAGGGGGTATTTATAGAGAATTTGGAATTCTCTAAGGAAATGGATGGTTGAGATTAAACCAACAAGGCCAAGATGTAGGGCTATGGTGAGTTGAGAACTCACAAGCCCTCACATCTTGACATGTGGCATGTGAAGTGGCTTGAAAAGGATGATATGGACATGAGTTGGAAGGAGAGTACATGACATAGAGGTAGTACATAGTACCTTGGGATTGGGACAAGATCTCCTCATAAAGGAGGTCCTTGTCCCCATGTGGGTGAGAGGACATGTGAGGAATTAAAAATTTCTCAAATATCCACATGGGGATGAGAGAGAGAATTTAAAATTCTTTGGAATGCATTGGAGATTAAATGTGAATTAAAAATTCACATGGGGAATGGAGTGCCTTCTCCAAAAGGAGAAAGTCTTTAATAAGGTTGACTTAGGACACATTCCATAAATGACATGGGGATTAGGTTGACCTAATTAAGTGATTAAGGTTGTGCAAGTACCTGATTAGACAAATTAATGACATATTAGAGGCAAGTGGGAAATTATGGAGGATGTGACCTTAATGATGATTAGAGGTGTGCACATCTTAACCATAAATTAATTATGATTAGAAGAAGGTTAGATGGTTAAGAGGGGTTAGAGACCAACTTGCAAAAGTTGGAGGATGTGACAATTAGAGAGAAAGTGAAGAATTAAAAATAAATTTAAAATTTCGAGGTAATATGACTAAATTAAATAAAGTGATATATTTATTTAATTTAGAGAGGAAAGAGGGGAAAAGTATTTATTAAATTAAATACTTTGGAAACATTATGTAGGACACGAAATATTAATTAAATGAATGATTTAATTAATACCGACAAAGAGGATGAAGTAGATGAGAAAAAGGATGATTAAGGAGACATCTTTGACCATATGGAAGTGGTCAAATTTAGATATCTACATTTTGCCCCTCTTCGAAACACTATTAGGATAATAGGGTTTAGAAGAAAAATAAAATACAGATGACTATAGAGGAAGCGACCAAAAAAGAGATTCCCCAGCATGGGAGAGTTTGTATGAGTTTCCCGAACGAAGGGGAATTGAAGGGGATGCCCCAATCTCACAAGAGAAGGTTTATGGCGGAAGATTGGTAGGGTATGCCCCCTCGAGAAGGCAGACGAGGAAGGAAAAGGGGCCCCAGGCAACTTCTCAAAAGTATGGAGTGGTACATGTCATTGGAAAGAGCACGAAAAAACAAAAAGATTGGTGTTTGAACAGAGGCAAACGGGTATACAATGTGCAAATGGCGGCCCCGAGAAGATAGAGGGTGAATGGATTAGTTAGGGGAAAATAAAAGCTAAATAAAGGGAAAAAATTCTCTTTATTTAAAAAAAGGGAAAAAATGAGGGAAAAGAGTTATAAAAGGTAATTCTAAGAATTACCTCTCCTCATTTGGACAGTTGTCAAGTGAGGAGGAGAGGGAAAAAAGGAGAGGGCAAGAGTGAAAGTGCATGATGTCGGAGTACGATAGCGACATCATCCACTGGGGGGACGAGAGACAGCGATTCTTCAGTGAGTGTGTCATGCCATGCCAGGTTAGCTCCAAACCCAACTTTGTGATTTTTGTCATTTCATTTAAGTTTTTCAAAAAAATTGAAAATATGGGTTTTGTTGGGTTGGGAGGGAGGAAAAAAAAGTGGGTGGAAGGAAAAAAACTAGAGCGGCGGGGGGGAGAGGAGGCGGGGTGGGGGGGTTCGCTCGAGGACCGTGGGAGAGCGGAGCCGTCCGCGCCGAGGTAGGTCCGCCTATGCCCAGGCGGGTCCGCCCGCGGACATGGGCAGGTCCACCCATGCCCGAGCGGGTCCGCCCACGAACTTGGGCAGGTTAGCCCATAGCTGGGTGGATCTACCCATGACCAGGCGGGAGCCCGCCTGCAACCGCGCGAGTCCGCCTTAGCCAGGGTGGGTCTGCCCAGTGACCAAGGTGGAGTCATCTGAGGTCCCGAGTGAAGCGAGGGGCCTGGTTAGGGATTCGAGAGGACTGACAAGAGGGGCAAAGATGAAAAAAATGAGAGGAAAAACATAAGACATAAGAAAAATGACATAGTGGCCATGTTATGGATGTAGAATGTTGAGAATTTGCGGACACGGGAGAGGCGATCTGAGGTACTGAGTAGATGCATGGCAGCGATGACAGGCACAGATCACCAGAGGTTAGCAGAGGTGGGACTATTCCACATGCTATCTTATCTAATGATTAAGGCCCACAGGGCCATGCTGACAGCCTTGATAGAGCGTTTGGACTCGGCAAGATTGACATTTCATCAACCGACTAGGGAGATGATGGTGACCCTAAAGGATGTTTGGCGGATTCTGAGACTCCCCATAGCAGGGCTCGCGGTTAGCGAGTGTTGGGTAGCGGGAGGCACTAGATGAGTCCGTGCAGGTTGTATTTGGCAATGACGAGTTACCGATTCAGCGGCAGCAGCTGGACGTGGACAGATGCTTGTCTTGTAGGGTACTAGCATTATCGTTGTATCTAGCGGGGCTGATAAGTGGGATATTGGTGCCAGATCAGAGTGGTTGATTCTTGCATCTCAGGTTTGTCGAGGTGATCTGGCACATCATCGAGGGCTGAGAGGGTCAGTTTGCGTGGGGGACCTGTATGCTAGCGCAGCTGTACTGGGATATGCACATGATATGTTATTGATAGGTGTTGAGTGAGACACACGTCACACTACTACAGGTGTGGGCTTGGGAGCACATTAGGGTGACCAGGTCAGTCGTATTGAGAGTAGGAGAGCAGGAAGATAAAGCAACCATAGCTTGGGGATGGGGGACAGAGGCGAGAGCGGTACTGCAATACTGAGATGTCAGAGATCTGGATGTGTGGAGATGACTTGATGATGTGCAGGCGGAGATAATAGTATGGCGTCTATATATGTTGCAGCACTTTAAGGGCTAGAGGGACGATGAGGAGGTACACAAGGATTACATCTTTACCTGATGCTATATTATTGGGAGAGGTCCACATGTAGTGGAGCCGCTTAGACCCGATCGGGTGACACGGCAGTTTGGAGTGAGGCAGGATATTCCTGCAGGGCGGGTGATGTTCTGATGATTAACATGAGAGCAGACATAGGGGGATGAGTTGGATGCAGATGTAGTGTGGGAGGAGCTAGAGGCACTACATTTTATGCCATACCCAGGCAAGCGGGAGGGGCTAAGAGATGCAGGGACGACGGATCGATATGGTCAGTGCTTCAGGTGACATCCACCTCCATGGATTACACCAGCAGTGCCGATTGAGGGGGCACTAGGTTTTGGGTCAAAGGATTAGAGACGGTTCAGGGCGGAGGGATAGGTTCCACCAGGATGACGTAGAGGAGGGCAGGAGAGAGGAGGACAACAGTCAGTCGGAGCAGTCGAGGAGCCGGTGCGGGTAGGTAGGAGGAGGAGACGACAACGTAGAGTCTGAGGAGGAGATGGAGCAGAGGAGGGAGAGGATGTAGCCAGGGTTGTGGCGCAATAGGATAGGGGGCCAAAGGTCCAGAGAGAGGAAGCAGGAGGTGCATGCATCCCTAGGAGGTTAGCAGCAGGATAGACAGGAGGAGGTCGGGATTGTGGCGTAGTAGGATAGGGGGCTGGATGTCTAGAGAGATAGGAGGTAGGAGGTGTGTGCATCCCCAGGAAGTCAGTAGCAGGATAGACAGGGGGAGGGTGAGGCCAGCAGGGAGCAAGAGGGACAGGAGGCAGATGTGGCCATAGGAGGGCAGCAACGGGAGGGGCAGGAGGAGGATGATGCCAGTGGAGGGCAGGTACAGGGAGCCCACGTGGTGATGTATGTGGATGAGATTGAGGCATCGCCAGAGAGTGAGGGGTATGAGCCGTGATAGATGGACATTGATTCTGATGTGTATGACATCCCACCACTATCGACAGCACCACCTAGAGGAGAGGATCCAGCGGTGATATTGAGAGGGACCCTGGAGAGACTGTGACTCAGTGAGCAGCGATCACGACAGACAGAGGTAGAGCGGGTCAGATTAGAGGAAGAGATGAGTGAGCTACTAGCACGATTCGTCTAGAGTGAGGGATTACTCAGACTTGGCCACGCTGGTGACAAATGTGGAGAGGGGATGGTTGAGAGAGAGGGATGAGGCATGAGATGAGGCGGTTGACCTGCAGGCAGAGGTAGAGAGGTTACAAGCGGAGGTGGCTAGGGAGCATGAGGAGGGGGATGCAGTGAGACGGGAGAGAGACCATTTGGTGGCGGAGGGGGCGATACGACAAGCTGTTGGAGGAGGGACAGGATAGGAGGCGTCAGAGATTGGGGCAGGGACTATAGGAGATATAGAGGGTTTGTCGGGACAGCTAGAGCGGTTATGGAGAGAGAGAGCATATCTACACCGGGAGCAGGCTGAGCTCAGAGACAGAGTGCACTGTTTAGAGCAGACAGTTGGGGATATGGGATTGATGTAGCAGAGAGAGGAGGAGCTGAGGGTGGAAATACACATGTTGCAGACAAAGAGAGATGTGGCATAGGCACAGGTATAGGTCATAGAGGTAGAGAGGGATGTGGTACAGGAACGTGCTCAGGTGTTATAGAGTGAGAGGCAGGTGGCAGAGGCAGAGGTTCAGTCTCTTAAGAGAGAGAGGGATGTAGCGATGTCATAGGTGTCAGGTCTTCGGCGAGAGTGAGATGCTGCCGAGTTGATACTTTAGGCACTTCAGAGGGACAGGGATGCAGTGGAGGCTCGGGCATAGGCCACACATAGGGAGAGAGATGTCGAAGAGGTATGGATGCAGACATTGCAGAGTGAGCGGGACATAGCACAAGCTCAGCTGCAGGCAGCGCATGGTGAGGGGGGTGAGCCAGGGGTAGAGGTACAAAGGTTACATCCACAGTTACAAGTTACACAGGCTAAGAGGGACAGGGCCATGAAGCAGGTACAATAGTTGATATTGGCATAGGAGGCCTAGGGACAGGAGCAGAGAGCTATTAGCAGAGATCGGGACAAGTATAGGCATGAGCAGAATGTCGCCAAACATCAAGCTAGGAAGAGAGATGACTATATGCAGGAGGCAAGTTACTGGAAGTGTGCATATGAGCATGTCATTCCAGATCCACCGTAGCGTACAGCGCACTACATCAGACAGGTACCTCAGATTCCAATACCGTCTCAGTCATTAGGGACACGTACCATAGGGTATAGTGACTATCAGCGGACTCCATCTCCTTACGGTGGTTACCAAGGGACTCCTACGCACAGAGGGCCAGTGCCTGACTCTCCACAGAGATCCAACGTGGGTAGCTCACAGTAGAGCAATCAAAGAGAAGATGACAGGATACTAGTTTTTTGACAGACACAGGATGGAGGTTTAGTACTTATTGACAGAGGTCAGAGGTGCTCTACATCTATGGATTTTGTACCTTATTTGATGATACATAATGGATATGTGGTAGATTATGCTTGAGACTTTATGACAAGATGTACATTGTATTATTTTGATTATGATATGCGACAGCCCTTATTGACACTATGTATTATGTTTTTGGTGATGGATGATTTAGTTTATGTATGCACATATATATGATATTTCATGCTTATGTGCATGGATGATTTGGTTTATGTATACACATGCTTATGATATTTCATGCTTATGTGGATGGATGATTTGGTCTATGTATGCACATGTATATGATATTTCATGCTTATGTGGATGGATGATTTGGTTTATGTATGCACATGTATATGATATTTCATGCCTATGTGGATGGATGATTATGCATGTATTAATGTTGATAATGTCGGATGATATGAATATTTGGTATGAAATGTAATTAGGATGTATCCAACAATATGTTTTTGCAGGTGGTAATGCATGTATTATGTGAATGTTAATATGGACATGTATGGGTTAAAGGAAACTATGGTGCTTAATCTAATCAGTGTATGAACTGTGAAATATGTTGAATCTATAATGTAACATGAAATATGAATGAAAGATGAGTTCCTATAATGCAAACCTAAGTGTCAGTAAGGACTTGCATGGGAATGCAGATAGGTGATAGGTGTACTGTGGGTGTGATACTACACCTGTCAAAAAACCATTAGTACCCTAAGAGGAAAATCAAGAGAGAAAAGAGGTAAAGTTTTGCACAACCTAAATCACAAGGCATGGGTCATGAATAAGGTTGAATGAAGAGTGTATGTAGTGAAATGAAATGCAGTCAAGAATGCAATTTTCCATCTTCGGAGCATTGATTTTTGCTATAGCATAAGATACCGAATACCCTGATATGTAAGACCAAGGCGAGTTGGCATCCAATGCATGAAACAAACATAGCAAACAAAAAGGCTATCCCGACACCCCAAGGTCGCAATGACCTTGGTCGGGCCAGGTATTGGGATAACCACAAACACACAAGGATGCCCCAACATAACACAAGACCTCGGGGATCTTGGTGGGTACTACGTGGGACAACCGAGAAGACAACAACAAAGAAAAGATCAAGATATGCCCCTATGAACTGACAAGGCAAAGCACACCATGATATGATGGATCAATGTGACCATGACAAGTGCTAATAGGGAGCTCAAATGATAAACAAAGTCCAAAAGCATCAAAAGATCGCAATCAATTTCAAACCTCCTTTGCCATAGAATCAAGGGGATGGATGGGATTGATGTGGTCTACTAGGAAGGATGCATCCTATTGAGACCGATGATGGATAATAAACTAGAATGACCTAGTTGACGCAAAATGTTTTTCATTAACCAGATGTCTTGACACTAAAGGATTTTGTTTGTGAAGAATGAGTTAGACAAGGACATAGATTGAAACACCCTACAGACCTAGGGGCTCAGGAGTTGATCAAAGATTAGCCTTGCCTACGTGAAAGCGGAGACCCCTTGTAGTTCAAGAAAAGACCATGGATAAAGCGGAAAGAGGACGATGAAGGCAGATGATGGACGACCAACACGGGATGGTCAGAATACCCCGGGGGCAGATCAAATGATCAACCTTGCCTATGTGACAGCGCAGGGGCAACGTAGTTTGACTAAAGACGCGACAGGATGAGATCCAAATGGAGACTGACACGATGGGGGGGCTATATGAAGACACAAACCGAGTGACGATCAGACGAATAACATAAGCTCAGAGTGGGATACTGAAAAGCTCAGGTTGAGGGATAGCCAAGATGGATCATCCAATGCTTAATCAAGAGATATACCAAGCGACCGAGGATGGGACGGGTGAGGATGATAGGGTGGATTAAAGCATAAGATAACTAGAACGCCTAGGTAGATAATGATTAAGCCCTCTACAGATGAAACCTGTTACCAAGTTTTCACCACCCGTACTTATCCAAGGCACTACCAAAACGTGGTTTTCACCATAGGACGAATTTATTTCTCTTTACTATTTTTGGATTTTTTTTTATTTTTTGGATTTTTTTTATTTTTTGATAGGTGGGGTTACCAAGCGGACTTAGGTGTAGAACCTCTTTAGATGTATGATATTGATAGGTTCTTCAAGGGGCTATCCTTGAAGGGTAGAAATTTTGTATGCCCTAGAGCCATATTTAGCGGTTATGATGTAAGGACCCAACTAGTTAGCCTCAAATTTTTTCTTTTTATCACAATCCTGCTGGGTGTGCTGGTTCTCTTTAAGGACAAGATCACCAACCTAGAACTATCGAAGACGAACCTTCTTATTGTAGTTACACTTGAGGCGGTTTTGGTATGCTTGCAGATGATCATAAGCTTTAATTCTTCTTTCATCAAGTAATTCCAGTTGTGCAAGTCGTGCAACACGAGCATCCTCCTCACTGATAAGGTTCTTCAGAGAAATCCTCAATGATGGGAGCTCAACTTTGATTGGAAAGATGGCTTTGGTGCTGTACACTAAAGAATAGGGGGTGGCGCCTATAGGGGTGCGGATGGAGGTGCGATATGCCCAGAGGGCAGGATGAATATGGAGGTGTCAATCTCGACCAGTGTTATTGACCACCTTTTTGAGGATGCAGATAAGGGTCTTGTTGGTTGCTTTTGCTTGACCATTTCCATGGGGTTAATAAGGTGTTGACCAATGATGCTGGATATGAAAGGTGTCACAGAGATGTTTCATGGCCTAGTTTTTAGAAGGTCTTCCATTATCAGAAAGGATGGTGGATGGAATACCATATCTGCAGAGAATATGGTAAAGGATGAATTTTCAAATTTGAGTACCAGTGATCTATGAGAGTGGCATTGCTTCCACCCACTTGGTGAAGTACTCAATGTTAGTAATTATGAATGTATGGCCGTTGGAAGATGGTGGGTAAATCTTTCCAATCAAGTTGAAACCCCATTGAGAGAAGGGCCACAGTGCTAGGAGGGGTTGAAGGTCATGTCCTAGAGCATGAATCAAATCTATGTGTTATTGGAAGGGAAGACATTTCTTTATGAATTCACAAGCGTCATGCTCTAATGTAGGCCAATAATATCCAGCTCGGAGAATCCTTTTGGCCAAAGCCATACCATTTGAATAAGCCCCACAAACACCACTATGTACCTCTATTAGCGTAGTATGGGCTTCAGTCTCATTAAAAAATCTAAAGAGGATTCCATCATACCCACGATGATAAAGCGTATCACCGACGATAATGTACCGGGAAGAGCGGTGAACAAAGGATTTTCGTTGATTACGTGTAAAATATGGTGGTAGAATATTATCATGCAGATAGGTATATATGCCTTGGTACCATGGGGAAGTGGGACCCACAATGTCGCACACCATGTCAGTCTCAGGGATATCATATGCTAGGATTAAAAGTTGTTCCACAAGGAACTCGCACTTGGTTTGATCTTTAGGCATGTCAATCAGGGAGCCAATAGTAGCCATTGCATTAGCTGCTTTGTTCTATGCTCTAGGAATTTGGTCAAGTTGTATGAAGGTGAAATATTTCTTGAAATCATCCATGTGCTTGTAGGGTAATAGCTTATCATCTTTTGATAGGAATTCATCATTAACCTGCTTAATGACTAACAATGAATCACTAAAGACCCTCAAGTGAGTTATGTGCCATTGCTTTGCAATTCGGAGGCCCGTGAGGAGAGCTTCATACTCAGCTATGTTGTTGGTACATGGGAATACTATCTTGAATGATTTTGGAATGTAATCACCTTGAGGGGTAACTAATAGAGTTCCCGCGGCTGACCCATTATGAGTATATGAGCCGTCAAAATACAATATATAGACAGGTGCTTCTGTAACTGTGAAAACTTCTTCATCTAGAAATTTAGTGAGTAGAGGGTAAGCATCCACTAATGGTGCCTCGGCCAAATGATCAACTATGACTTTTCCCTTTATGGCTTTATAATCCACGTAATCTATGTCAAATTCACTTAGGAGCATGACCCACTTAGCCATGCGACCAATTAGAGTGGTTCTGGATAACAAATACTTTAGTGGATCAATTTTTGCTATTAATTTGATTGGATGGCTGAGCATGTAATGTCAGAGTTTATGTGTGTTAAAGGCTATTGCAAGGAAGGCTTTCTCCATGGGAGAGTAGTTTAATTCATAGCCGACCATTGTTCGACTGATGTAGTAGATTGCTATTTCTTTTGACGATTCATCATGTCGTGCCAACAATGCCCCCAGTGCGACTGAAGTGGTGGAGATGTAAAGTAGGAGGGGTTTCCCTAGAATAGTTGGCATCAAGATTGGTGGATGAGCTAAGTATTCCTTGATTTTATTGAAACCTGTTTGACACTGTTGGTTCCATCGGAAGGTGGAGTCCTTTTTCAAAAGATGGGTGAATGACTGACACTTATCCACAAGCTGGGCTATGAACCAACGGATGGATTGCATCTTCCCTTTGAGACTTCTTAATTGTTTCATATTACATGTGGGTGGCATGTCCATAATAGCTTTCACCTTGGTAGGATCAACCTCAATACCCCTTCAAGAGACTATGAAACCAATAGTTTTCCTAATGTAACACCAAAGACACACTTTTTTGGATTTAGTCGTAGCTTGTAATGTTCTAACTGCTCGAAGATCTATTTCAGGATGACAGGATGTTCTGCGCGGGTTCTAGATTTTCCTAGCAAGTCGTCGACATAATATTCCATGATAATATAGATGAGGTCATGGAATATGACAATCATTTCCATCTGATATGTCACCCCCGCATTCTTGAGACAAAATGGCATAACATTGTAACAAAAAGTACCCCAAGGTGTCGTAAAAGTAGTCTTGTGTTGATCTTCAGGTGCAATTTAGATTTGATTGTAACCAAAGAAACCATCCATAAGGGTTAACATCTCATCTCCTACAGTTAGGTCGACCAGCATGTCAATATTGGGCAGCAGGAAGTTGTCTTTTGGACAGGCTTTGTTAAGGTCTCGGAAGTCTGTACAAATTTGAATGTCTCTGTTTGGTTTGGCAATAGGCACTATGTTGGAGATCCACTCAAAGTAGTCAATCGGTCTAATAAAACCGACATCCAGTAGTTTCTCCAATTCCTTATTGACTAATAATGCTACCTGTGGATGCATTTTTCGGAGCTTCTATTTGTCAGGCTTGGCATCTGGGCGGACATCTAGATGATGAACTACTAGAGCAGGATCTAAGCCTAGCATGTCTGAGTATGACCAAGCAAAGTTAATGATACCATCTTGGAGTAGCTAAACAATGACTGAATATTCTTGCTCTGATAAAGATTTGGCCACATAGGTGATCTTAGGGTTTTCTGTAGTTCCCAAATTAACTTCTTGAGTTTCTTCAATTAGGATGGATGACCTTGTGGATAGTTGAGTTCCCACAAGGGGAAGATGAATGTCTCCATCCTCCAGCACCTCTTTGAGGTTTTCGCTATCTGATGCGTCATTTATTTTTACTTTTTCTAGGTCAGGAAGTGCCTCATGGAGGTTTTCACTAGATGACCGTTTTTTATTTTTCTTGTTTTTATTTTTGCGGCTGGAGCGTTCATCCTCCCCCAATCCCATGAGGTTGACATATGTATCCAAGGAGACATTGACAGGTGTGTTGTCACATAGGTCCCAATCAATAAGTTCAAGATGGCGAAGGGATAGGCTGATGGTAAAGATGGATAAGCAATCAAACATGGATGATAGATCTATGTGATCAACATCATCGTACGCACGTATGATAGATTCCTCCTCGGGTATGTCTTCCAAGGGACCATTGTCCATAGTAACACTATTGGAAGTATTAGATGATGTTGTAGGGCCTTTCTGCTTTTTGTCATATCTGAAGCCTATATTCCTTGGCGGCTTTGATACATCAATAGGTTGCAACCGCCCCTACTCTTCCTTACCTAGGCCCCTGCCTTAGTAGTTATATTTTTTTGTGAACTTAGGTGACCAAGGGTATACTTATTGAAAATATTCCTTTAGAGGTGGATCCGATTGGGGTTCTTCACGGTATACCCACTGACTGATATCTTCTTCTGGTGCATCTATCTTTATACTAGGAGATCGAAAAGTGGTGGTGGGGGTTTTTTAACACTCAAGGTGACGGTCTTGTCTTCTTTTGGAGTAGCCTGCGAAGGTTGGTTGTATATGTGTGGTGACGGTGGCATGGTTGCCACATTTAGGGTTGTATGCATTTCATATTCACCCCACCCCTTTTCAATGATCTGGACTTTGGTGACTGAAGGATTGGTGGCGGGAGATGGAGTGGTTGTCATGGTGGATGGTGGATTGGAGGATGATGACTAGGATGCCCCCATTTCAACCCCAGGACAATAATGTAAATGGGGAACTGATGCTTCTAGAGCGCAACAATATTCAAATGGTTGGGGGTTGGTATAAATCGTGATCTCTTGTCCATTAACTAGGAATTTCAAGAATTGATGGTACGTGGAGGGGATGGCTTGCATGGAATGGAGCCACGAGCGGCCGAGGAGGAGATTATATGGTAAGTCCAGATCAAGGACATGACAAGTAGTATACTGAACTACAGTTCCAACCTGAATAGGAAGATTGATAATCCCTTCAAAATTTCTTTTTGCATTATCATAAGCCTTGATTGTGATGATTTGGTTACTCAAATCCGCTTGAGTATACCCCACCTATTTTATCAATTTCATAGTGCATAGATTGAGGGAAGAGCCATTATCTACCAGGACCCTTTTTATTTTATGATGGGCAACCAGGACTTCAATGTGCAATGGACAGTTGTGATTGGCATCAATATTTGGCATATCATTTTGGCTGAAGTGTAGCTAGTAAGACAAAGCCAGGTTTCCCACTAAGGCTTGGAATCGTGTGGGATCGATGCCATTAGGTACATGGTTTTCCTGTAAGGATCTATTGAGAATTTCTTGATGTACGGGAGAAGACTTAAGCAAATCCAAGATTGAGATCTGAGCAGGGGTCTTTCCTAAGTGATCAAGAATGTTGTACTAAGAGTTTACAGGATTTGATGGAGTGGATGTGGAGGCTGTCGGGACAGTAATGCGGGATCGTCATGTAGTAATAGCACATTGAGGATCTTTAGCTTTAACATGTATCATAGACACACGGGGTTCTACCTGGTCAATGTAATGGACAATGCCATCATAATTGAGGGGTACATTTTTATAGCTTATATTATTTGTGTTGTTGTCTTGGGGATTGCTACTGGAGGTGCTTGCGCCTTGATTATGGTTAGGGAAGGCATGTTGGTATATCTACAATTAAGCATTAGACGACGAAGCTTGACTAGCGTCTACTTTGATATCTCCTCGATTGATAAGATCTTGGACATACTTTTTGAGACCTTAACACTTATTCAGAGTCTGTCCTTTCATTTTATGGAATTCACAATATTCATTCTCTCTAAACTAGGCAGGTTTAGGCTTGGATTCATCAAGTGGTTTGGTGACAGGGTAGGTGATCAGATAGTTGACCTGTAACAACTTATTGAAGACGACACTCAAGGGTTCTCCTAATTGATCATACTGGCGTTTGTCATTCCCTTGACTATTCTGGTTTGATTGTTGAGGAGGATGAGATGCCCCCTGTGGCATGGATATGGCATTAGGTATAGATGGTTATTATCTCTGGGATGTATTGGCCACCTAAACATGTTTAGTGTCAATGACACCATCATTCACTACATTTTTGTTCTTGTTCCAAAAGCGAGACTTATCACCGGATGGCCTTTCTCTATCATAGTGGTGTATCTTGATGTGCCCTTTAGCAATAAGGGTGCATTCGAGGATGGGTCCCTTTTCCACTATCTCAGTGAATGTGGTGACACAGTGTAACCTAAAATTATGAGCCATGTCAGGATGAGAGTTTTCCACAAAGAGGGTGACCATATCTTTCTCTTTGAGAGGGGTTTTCATTCAGCTCACTAGTGCATGCCACCTCTGCAAGTAGCTAACAAAGGTTTCACCTTCTCGTTGTTTCTCTTTGAGGAGATCCAATGTATCAGTGTCCTCCAAATTGAAGGAAAAGTAAGAAATTTTTTTTTTGAAAGATCTGCAAAGGATTTTATAGACCCTCGTTCTAGTCCCATGAACCATTCTAGGGCATTGCCAATCAGGGTCCGTGGAAACAGATGTAAGAGATAGTTGTCGTTGTGCATTACTTCCTGACATTGGGAGTAAAACTCTTGCAAATGGGCCTTAGGATCTTTGTTTCCCTTGTATCTGTCGAATTTTGGTATTTTGAAATGTTTAGGGAAGGGGATCAATGAGATGGAGGGATCAAATGGATAGGGAGATATGTCTTCAAATTTGAATGATTGTTTTCCAGTCCCATCTTGAAGATCTTTTAGAGCAGGTTTGATTTCTAATAGATCTAAGTTGACTGGTGGCGCGAGAGCCAAAGATGGGTTAGATGGATATGGATGATAGGACGATGAAGGATCTTGCTGAGACATTGTCTAAAGGTTGAGGTATGGATTTTGATAGTGAGATGATTATATCCCTTGCTGGTATGCCGAGGGATTTTGTTAGTGTTGGTGTTGTTGTTGCGGGATATAGTACGGATTCGTTTGATAAAAATGTGTTGTGGGATGCTGAGGAGCTTGAACGTGATGTTGCAGATTGGCCTACTGGTACTGAAGGTATTGCTGCAACTGTTGGGAGGCCACATAAGGTGGTTGTTGGTTAGGATAATAATAATGTTGGGGAGGTTGTTGATGTGATGTGAGGTGTTGCGTGGGCTAAGATGGGATGTTGTATTGTGATTGGATTTGTAGACGTAGGATGGATGTGAGGAACGGGGATATGGTCTAGGCGGGAGGTCAGGATGGATTTCCTTGCGATTGGTGTGGGGGTTGTTGCGAAGAGATCAATGGGTTATGCGGAGGTTGTTGCTGATGAGGTGGCTGAGATAATGTAGAGGTGTTCTGCAATGGAGGTTGTTGGGTACCAAAGGGAACATTCGGTTGGGATGTACCTTGCGGAAGTAATGGAGGTGGTACATTAGATTGGGGAGGCTGTTGAGATGTGTACGAAGGCGATGGTAAGTTTGTGGCCCTAGGAGGTGGAGGAAATGCGGTAAAAGGGGTGCCCCAAGTGTTGATGGGAGGTTGATTTGAAAGGGGTGGTGCTATTAGCATTAATGGTGTTAGTTGCGGAATGTTTTGTGGCATGTCATAGGCAAAAGGATTGTTGGGATCAACTGCTTGAGGAGCTCCCATGACTGAGATTGCGGGGTGTGGGGGGTTGTTAATGGGATACATAACGATGTTGCCAAATTCAGGTTGATGCCAACCTTCCACTGGAGGAACATTGGGGACGTATGAACTACCTGTTGCATTTTGTGAGCCTTGGGGTATGTTAGATGTGGAGCTACCATACTTGGATAGGTCGACACCTGATGGAGGCTTGACACCTTTTCCAATTAGGTGGACCAAGATTTCTTCCCCATGTTTTTCGAGAAGGTGATATGTCATTTGCACATTGATAGGGTTACTAAAGTGTTCCTCAAATATAAGTTTGGGTTGGTTGACCATGTTCTCATCCCCGAGCGGTGATGTGTTTTGACCATCGATATTGGATTATGATGATGTACCATTATGAGGATCTCAAGGGATATTTGTACTGTTATTGGCATCTTGTGAGAGATTAGCTGCGTTGTTGGGATCTTGAGGGATGTTTGGTTGGGAATTTTGGGCTTGTTGCTAGGCCATTTTCCTTGTTTACGACTGGGTCTGAACAGGCATGCAAGATGATATGATGGACTAGGATGCTAGGATGACCTTGGTGATGAAAGGATTGATTTGATTCGATGATTGATTAGCCGACAAGGATGTGGCTCAATAGGATTGATTTGGATGATTGATTCAACCGAAGTGGATTCGTTTGATGAGATCAGATTGGGTTAATTGGTAGACAATTGGTCAACCTGGATTCGATGATATGAGGATTTGATTTTGGATTGATGAACGATTAATAGGATTGGACGGCAGGATGAATGATAATGACCAGAATCTAAAACCAAGTTCAAGAGTGATCCTTGGTAATGCTAGGTGTTGATTAATCGACTAAAGGGTGGATGTATGATAACGGCACCGAATCCAACTTGAGATAGAAGTGGATTGATTGGGCCAACAAGGATGACTAACTTAGGATGGATGACAATCATAAGATGATTGTGATAGATAACGATTAGAGATGAACACCTAGGTCAATTTAGACAACTACTTTAACGAAGTTTAATGAAATATTGGTGATCCGAAACGCAGAAACGATAACCAAAATGTGGGTTCAAAATGGCTAAATGAGGACTCTGAATGGGTACCCAGACTGAGGGGATGAACATTTAGGATGGTGAATGGACTCTTGAAATGAGTGTGTGAATGTTTAGAACTGGGAGATGAATGATCGAAATGGCAAAATGGGCGTGTGAATAGTGAAATAGGTGTCCCGAATGATGAAATGGATGATAAAATTGACTGGTGAAGGGTTAGGTCCGCCCCAGGGATGGTTCAGGTCTTCCTGTCGGGACGGCAGGTCTGCTTGTCGGACAAAAGTTGGTCAAATTTGACTAAAACAGGCTGAAAAAGGCTGGTTCAAAGGTCAAGTCCACCCCTGGATGGGTCAGGTCTGCCCCTAGATAGGTTTAAACTTGACTTTTAAAAAGATGACTAATGAAAAGGACCCAAAACATAGAAACCATCAATCAAAAGGATATGGTTGAACAGAAAATTATTGGTTTTGCACAAAGAAGACAATTCAGACAACACAATCCTAAGATTAGTAGAAAAGGGTATGACTGACAAAGTCTTCTATTCTATGATGAACATGGTTGCTAAGGAGTCCTCGATATACACCTAGTACGTGAGACCCAAACCGTGAACACCAACCCGTTACAAGCGTGAGTTGGGAACCTTAGCAAAATACTAGAGGCTCAGACCAACTCTTCACGTCATCCTGATGCTTCACTAATTAGAACATGGTTGGATTGAGAGACAGCTTTAGGTCTGCCTCCTTTATATACCCCGTCGATACGTGTGGTTGGAATCATCCCTTGGGGTGATGAAATCCCCAAGCAGGTCCCACTAAGAAAAGGAAAAAGAGGGTGACTCAAAAGGACTTGGTAAGCTACGATTTCTCATCACCCAAGATCACCAAATGGTGCAAGGGGATTGGATACACCAAATATCTTACCAACAAGCACGAAAAACAAGATTAATTGACACCCCTAGTTAAACTATGTGCCTAAGTCATGCAAAACAAAAAGTAGTGGCTGATAAATAACTAACCCTTCAAGAAAATTGTTAGTGAAACTTGTCCTTGTTCCTCGCCAAATTTCAATTAGATGCTTGCACAGACTTAAACAAGACATGTTAGGGGTTTAAAAACACTTAAAACAGCCAAAAGGAGTGCTAAAAACTAAAATTTCACCTTCTGGAAAAAGTTGTCCAGGTCAAGTCTGCCTGTCTGGAGGGCAAGTCCGCCTATCTAAAGGGTAGGTCCACCTATCAGGAGGGCAGGTCCGCCTATCTGGAGGGCAAGTCCACCCGTCTAGAGGTCAGGTCTTCCCCTCCATGAAAAATCTACAAAAATCAACTTTTGGAGTCTGTGGAGGGTAGGTCTACCACTAGGCAAGGTTGGGTCCACCCCTGGAGGTCAGGTCCACCTGTCTGTCAAGTCAGGTCTGCCCCTAGATGGTCGAGTCCGCCCCTAGATGGTCGGGTCCGCCCCTCTACAACCTGCTCCTCCAAAAAGTAAAAAAATAGCAAACGTGAAAGATACAGACCCATTTGTGGGCCCCATCGGGCATGCCAAAAATGTGAATGGGGGAAAATACTTGTTAGAAAATGAGCAACAAACAAAAGAGTGCAAACAACAACTATAAACACCTTACACCTCAAGATTGGGAAAATGCTTAACTTAACAAAACAAAATGGAACATTTTACCTTGTTGAGTTGTCCTTGGGTCGGCCCTTCGATCTTCAATGTTGTATGCTCCTTTAATGGAAAAAAATGCAAGTGTGGATTGTGATATGGATGGAAAAATGGGTGAAAGTGGATGCAAATGCAAGTATTTGGCTAAGTATGGCTCAAGAGAAAAATTTGCAAAAGTTTGGCTAGCACAATGATCTCCTAAAATGAGAGAAAAGAGGGGGTATTTATAGAGAATTTGGAATTCTGTATGGAAATGGATGGTTGAGATTAAACCAAAAAGGCCAAGATGTAGGGCTATGGTGAGTTGAGAACTCACAAGCCCTCACATCCTGACATGTGGCATGTGAAGTGGCTTGAAAAGGATGATGCGGACATGAGTTGGAAGGAGAGTACATGACATGGAGGTAGTACATAGTACCTTGGGATTGGAACAAGATATCCTCATAAAGGTCCTTGTCCCTATGTGGGTGAGAGGACATGTGAGGAATTAAAAATTTCTCAAATATCCACATGGGGATGAGAGAGAGAATTTAAAATTCTTTGGAATGCATTGGGGGATTAAATGTGAATTAAAAATTCACATGGGGAATGGAGTGGCTTCTCCAAAAGGAGAAATTCTTTAATAAGGTTGACTTAGGAGACATTTCATAAATGACATGGGTATTAGGTTGACCTAATTAAGTGATTAAGGTTGTGCAAGTACCTGATTAGACAAATTAATGACAAATTAGAGGCAAGTGGGAAATTATGGAGGATGTGACCCTAATGATGATTAGGGGGTGCACATCTTAACCATAAATTAATTATGATTAGAAGAAGGTTAGATGGTTAAGAGGGGTTAGAGACCAACTTGCAAAAGTTGGAGGATGTGACAATGAGAGAGAAAGTGAGGAATTAAAAATAAATTTAAAATTTCAAGAGGTAATATGACTAAATTAAATAAAGTGATATATTTATTTAATTTAGAGAGGAAAGAGGGGGAAAGTATTTATTAAATTAAATACTTTGGAAACCTTATGTAGGACACGAAATATTAATTAAATGAATGATTTTATTAATATCGACAAAGAGGATGAAGTAGATGAGAAAAAGGATGATTAAGGAGACGTCTTTGACCATATGGAAGTGGTCAAATTTAGATGTCTACAAATACCATTACAAAAAGTATTATTTTTTGATAGAAGCCGTGGCTTAAAAAATTCCCAAGAATTTCATATGATTTTATCATAAGTGTGACTTGGATCTAAATAGGTTCCTTCATAATGAAAATATATTAAAAACCTAGATTTCTCTAGCCTTCAGAAACATATAAAACACATTCCATTGGAAGTTTTAGAATTTGTAAGGAAACCCATCACACCCTAGAGCATTTTCATTGACCACGGTGAAGACTACAAGATGAAGGTCATCCTAGGAAAGAAATAATTTATGTTGTTTTATTTTAAAATAGGAAAAAAATAGAAATAGGTAAATGCTTAAGTGGAATGATTAAGGACATTATTTATTATATCTCCTTATTAAACCAATTTTTTTATTTGGTTTTATGTCTATTTTTACCATATTTTAAAAATGTATGCCTTAAATCTAATTACTTCAACTACATAGCACAATATACATGTGGCCAGTCGAAGGGGTTGAGCTTAGTTGGTTAAAACTTTGAGTTCTCAATGTAGAGACCCAAGTTCAAATTCCAAAGGGACATTTAATGTGGAGGTCTAAGTTCCAACTCTTGGTCTTTCATAGTTCACTTCTAGTGTGGAGGTAGTTTCTTGAAAGGTAGTTTACTCTTTCCTTCTATTCAAAATTTGTTTCTCGTTCTTCCCATTATCTTGATTGGAGATAAAATGTTCAAAGGATTTTGTACTAATACCAAAACATATCTTTGTACTTTTATGAAGAATCTCCATATGATGGCCAATGCTCATTCAAATGACTTAAAAGGTGGATCATTGCAATTTGTTACCATTTAATAATCTAGTGAACTTTCATTTAAATCTATAGGGGATAGTCATCCTTTGAAACTACTAAGAACTCATAAATTGATTTCAACTTAAATTACTATAATTTTCACAACAAAATAAAATATTCTTGTTCTAATTCCATAAGTGTTTTAGAGATAGATCTAATAAATGGTATTCTTTCTACCTTAAATACGAGGGTTGACCTAGAGTTTTAGGGAAAAAATAGTGCCTATAAAAAATTAAGAGACTACACCCAAAGTACTTAAATTAAAAGGTGTGAAATACACCCTAGGGTTTGTATCTACACCTCCATTAGTGATTGAGCATTCTATTCTATATAATTTTGAAATATCCTAGAGAGTTTGTTAACACTCTGACTTTTAGGGAAGAAGTGACTAAGAAGGAAGTCTTGTTTCAAAAAGTAGCTTTAATTTGTAAATTTTAATTTTTTGGCTAATCTTGGTAAATATTCTAGACACCTAAAATTGTCTTGATCGATATTGCACATCTAAATTTGATTACTAACACCGCTTCATTCTAAATCACCTCTTTTTTATTTTTTAATTAAATAACCTTCACTGTTTAATTCAATTTATCATTTTCTCCTATTAATTGAATAATCAATGTTATTTGGCTAATTCATCCCCTTTCATGCTAATTTTTATCCTATTTAATTGGATAATGTGAATTATTTAAATTAAACCGGGCCTTATGTCTTCTCATTTGATTAAATAATCCTAATTATTTAATTGAATGTCATTATCCCCCTTTTATTAAATAAGTAAATTATTTAATTAAAATCCCTAATTTCTTCCATCTTGCACAATTAAGTGATTTCTTACATTACTTAATTAGCTAATTTCTCTCACCCTCCCATTTGCAAGGGAATATTGCCCTAGAATATTCCTTCATTTGCACTCATTCAAGATGGGAATATCTTGTAGCAAGTTCCTAATTTTTTAGGAAGTGTGCTTCTTCAAATCAATGAGAGCCATTGATTAAAATCCTTGATCCTTGTCAACTTGGATTCTCATCCATTGATGGAAATCCTTGATCCATGTCATCTCCTCTCATTGCTTTTCATCCATTGATTGATCAAATCAATCTTCACCATTGATTCGACCATTTCTCCCACAAATACTCCTCATTTCTATGAGAAAAGGATCCAATTTCATTTACAGTAACATTACTATACTGAATTTTAGAGTATTCTCCATTAGAATTTTAGCATTTAGCATCTATTTTAGCTTAGTTTTGCATCCATTTTAGTTTATCTTGTATCCATTTTCATCAATCTTCATCAATGACATCCATTTGAAAGCTTGTTTCAATCTAGGGATTGAGAGAGGGCTGAAATTCCACATAAATGCAACACCAATCCCCCAATGGGATGAGGTTTGAGTCATTATATTAGTTTCCATTACGTATTTCTAGTTAGTTTCTTGTTTAAATACAAATCCCAACACACTTCTCCCATATTTGATCCAAAATTTATGGTAACAACAAGATCACAATACAAGAAAGACATGGAGAAAAACAAAAATTCATCCACCATGAGTGATCCCAACCCACAAGAATTTACTCAACCCCATCACAAGACCCACCGTAAATGCACAAGCCATGGGGTATGAAGTAGAAGATGTTACAAATAACCCACATGAGCTCACCATAGAGGAATTACTTGAGTACCAACAAGATCCCAAGACTCATCAAA
The DNA here is from genome assembly GCA_007258455.2 of Sequoia sempervirens. Classification (NCBI taxonomy): domain Eukaryota; kingdom Viridiplantae; phylum Streptophyta; class Pinopsida; order Cupressales; family Cupressaceae; genus Sequoia; species Sequoia sempervirens. The sequence continues at coordinate 347,560,412 of VDFB02000015.1, read as the reverse complement.
TTATTAACACATGATGAGGTTAAACCCAACACAATACATGCTTGCCTTAGAAAAGGAAGGGGCTAAAATCCCTTCTACATTCGATTTGGACACAATAAGGGAGAAACCTTTGGGAGATGTGGCATCTATTCCTCAAACATCCATCATGCAAACCTTGGTCCAATGTGTTGTTCAATCTATCAATCAACCATCTTCAATGCATTCACCAATTCAACCCTTAACTTCTAGTCTTGCAACTCAACTACACACCAATCAATCCCAATCTGGGAAGCCACACAACTTTTGGTACATAAGACACAGTATCCCCCAAAACACAAATTGGACACCAACTTTTCATGCCCAGCCCTATGCTTCCACTATAACAAGTTCCCAAAGTATTCCTATAGTTCAAAAAGTTCAAGTGTATAAAATACCCCAAGTGGAACAACAAGGACAAGTGAACACCATAGTGCAAGGTCAATCCTCCACCCAACAAGGTCCATCTTCACAAAACCATTCAATTGACCCACACAATCAAACAGTTCCACTAGTCCCTCAAATCAACCAAGGAAACGCATCAAACCCATTGGTCACAAATCCAATCAATCAAGGGAACTCGTTAGTCCCAAATCAAACACATCAAGAAAATGGCATCCAATCCATTGGTCCCTCAACATCAAATCAATCAAGGGAATTCTTCCAATCAATTGATCCAAATTCAAAGTATGCCACTAATATTGCAACACCAAGTGGTACCATCTCAATCTTTGGTCCCTCAAAATTAAATGGGACTTCAATCCTACATTCCTCAACCCCAATCTTAAATTTTACAAGGAATGATAGTACAAAATCAAGGGAAAAAATATCAAATATAAATATAATGTCCAGCCCTCAAAATTTGATCGCCCATCAACCACCCCAAAATCAACTCAACCCTCAGATCACTCACAACATCATCTCCCAAAATCGACCACTCGTTCCACAAAATTAAAACATCTCAAAACAATACATGCAAACAAGTCAATTTGTCCCAAGCCAAAACACCATCCCATTATTGCAAGGACAAAATGCATTGGCTTATCAACAACCAATTGTAAATCAACAACAACAAGATTACTTGCTTGTGCAACAACATAAAGACCAATTTCTAGCACAACAACAACAAGCTCAATGACAATCCCAACAACAACAAGCCCAACAATTACAAGCACAACAACAAGAAAAATTACAAGCCCAACAACTACAAGCACAATAATATGCTCAACAACAAGTGCTTGTGCAACAACAACAACAAAAACTAGGATTGTAATATAACCCACAACAATCATGCACAAGCACGCAACAAAACGTCTTAAATGAAAACAAACAAAGAGCATAAACACCTCCCCAATTATCACCATTACATACACAATATCAAAATATACCATATGCACCCTATAACACACCCCCTTATCAAAATCCCACCTACAACTCATCTACTATTCCTTAATACAACACATATGCTCCACCACCAACATTCCTCAAGATGATCTTTCCTCACAAATCAGAATGCTTACACAACAAATCCAAGACATCCAAGGAAGAAAGACAGAAATTGTATGCACAACGAGACTTGTTTCCATACCCCTTTGATAGGAACATTGCAATGATACCATTCCCACTTGGACTTGAAATCCCAAAGTTTGACAAATATAAAGGGTGGGGAAATATAGAGGATCATATCAAGGAATTCTATGTGGCTTTGGAAGTTGGGTAGAATGACTCTTATTTAATACACCTTTTCCCACATTGTTTGGGAGGCCCAACAATAGAATGGTTCTCACATTTACCTCTTGGAATTCGAACCTTCCAAGACATAATAAATTAGTTTGTAGATCACTTCTCCTACAATCTAGACATGGACATAATCTTGGAAGAACTATACACCCTAAAAAAAAAAAGGCTGAATCCTTTGCGAATTTCTTGCAATGATGGAGGCATAGAGCCAGCAAAAGCAAATGGCCAATTCCCAAAGAGCAACAAATAGGGATCATTATTTCCAACGTGGACACAGATTTATCCTTCCAACTAAAAATGCAATGTGTCACATCATATGAAGAGCTTATCCCTAGGGTTCTTAACATTGAAAGAGCCCTTATTGCACAAGGAAACATGCAAGCATACAAGGACAAATTCCCATCTACTAGTTCTAATGAGGGCTAAAAACAAGAATGTTATGAATGATGGTGTCATTGATGCAAAAGTGGTCCTAAGTGCTCCAAGAAAACAAAATCCCAACCAATGAACATGCAACAAAACACACAACAATTGAACATGCAACAGTAAAACAATCAACCAACAATCAATGATGCAAATACTAAAAGAGGAACACAAATATCAAACAATGCTCCTAGACAACAATTCACTCCCTTAGGGGAAATAATGGAAGACATGTTAAAGAAATTGATACAGTTGAATTTCATCACACTCCTTGATTTCAAGAACTACCAAGAGCCACAAGTCAAACCCTCCTAACTATAGAGAGGATCACTTTTATGAATTTTATCGATACAAAGGTCATAACACACAAAATTGTTTTAGACTCAAGCGTCTAATCCAAGATCTTATTGAAAAAGGAGACATTGATGTTGATCAAAAAATAGGAAATGAAAATATAAAAATTTACAAAACTCCTATGCCTAATCATGGAAAAGAAAAAAATCCAGAAAAGGCATCCACTTCAAACATAAACAATATCCATGATAACATAGTGGGACACATTTGTGTTTCTTATTCATCACAACATAAGGACTCAAACACGCATCAAGATACTATTTTAAAATAAATTCCAAACTAATCAATAATGTCTAGCAATATTTCATATTGTAATGGCATCAAGTATGTATTAGATTGTGATATTCCTCTCTCATATGAGTTCATGATTGGGCATATTGAAGGAGTTCCAAAGAAACAAGAAACACCCCTTATTTCACCCATACCTACTAAAGGTTGTGAAGATTCTTTCACTAATGTTATACCATCCTCCAAAGGATCATGTCGAGAGGAGGCTTCTAAGTATAATGAAAGTATCTCCAAATAGAGTCAAGATCAAGAACCCCTATCCCCAAAACATTTCCATAATTTACATAATATCTTCCAACCCATAAGTGATATTTGCTCTACCCTAATTCAAGAAGAAGAGCTCACTTCCCTAGATTTTTATCATGAGTTGATGAACATCTTCCAATTCATTGTAAACTTCAAAGATATCTCTGATATCACCCATGATATGTTTCCTTTTGATTGACATATAGACATTCTTCATCCAAAACAAGGATCTCCCACTCTTGACATACCCACACAAGAGCAAGAAATGGTCAAGATTCTTGATTCTTATAGTGATTGTGCATCATCAAAATCTTCTAAATCAACATCAACATCTTTTGAAGTGACGTCAACAAATAAAGATATCATATCTATTTTCATAGTCCTCTAATGTTAGATCTACACTTTTGTTTCCCATCTGCAAACTTGTCAGATCACTGTCGGATATTTCTATAATTGAGTTTATGTGAGTTGTCAAGGCCTAGGGTTTCAAATGTAATAATTAATAAATTATCTTCAATCTTCTTTTGGTCCTCGTCAACCTGAGATCTACACATTCATAAAGAGAGGAAATTTTGGGCCATTTTAGAGGCTTGCCTTAGTCAAACCCCATGTAAGTGTTTCCACTTCCACAATGACAATATCAATGATAAATGGATAAATGAAAGGAAGGGATGATGATATAACAAAGTGCTACAACTTACCACCCTTCAATAGCTTCCTTGAAAGAATGATTTCATGCACATCACTTCAAGGGTCTTGGATCTTTCTTGCTTGATTTGCTTGAATGCTTTGGAGACCTAAAACAAAGGTTAGCCTTCATAAAAAAATGATAACATGAACATGAACATGAACAAACACAGATAAACTTTGGTATGATGTTGGATCTTTAATGCTCAAGTGATAATTTCTAGATCACAAGTTCTCCTTAATGCTTCTTTTTTTTTCAAATCATGCAATAACTAGGTATTTATATGCTATTAAAATAATTTCTCAAAAATTAAATCCCAACAACCAACTTTAGACATTGGAATTTCAAATATTAAAATGACACAAGTAACATATTTGAATTTGGAGCCAAAATAGGGGAACATAGGCACCCTAAATGCCAATTTCCTAACCTTTTTTTTGGAAGTTTCAAGTTGTAGTGTCGAAAAATGTCATCAGTGACATTTTCACACAGGTTTAGATCCTCCTTGTTAAATTAAGCTTAAAATTTGCCTTGATTTAGTGTTGTAATGTGTTTAAAACATTCACACTAGGTCTTGGTCCCTTGTAAACTAAATAAAATGTATTTAATTGTTCCTTGTAAAGGTGTTGTAAAGTGTTGTAACACACTTTCACACTTTTCTAGGATTTTATTAAGTATTTGAGCATAATGAACCTATTTTTAACCAAAATGTGCTTAATTAATGCCTTTTCTTGGGTGTTGCAAGGTGTTGTAATATACTTTCACACTTCTCTAAGCTTTTTATTTAATAATTGGGCTTTATTATGCTTTAATTGGCCTTAAATTGCATCCACAAGCCTTAATTAATGTATAATTTTGAGGAAAATCCTAACATAAATCATCACCCAATCATAATTCAAGTGTTTTTGATTTTTATGGCCCAAATTTAGTGATCTAGGACTCATTCGCCACCTTGGGAAAATGAGTCCCACCTAGATTTTTGGGTCCCAAACCTAGTTTCACACGTTTCTAAGCATTTTTAAAAATGGTCCCAAAACTTAGGCCTAGTGGAACTCATTCGCCACCTTGGGCGAATGAGTCCTATGTAGCCCAAAATTAAAATTAATTCAAATTTTTGGTGGGATTTTATTCTCCTAGATCTGATGTCGGCTTGTAGTGTTGTAATTTTTGGAATTATTGCATAATTAAGTATAAATACAAGGTTCTTTCATTCATTTTCACCTAAGACTTTTTTGAGAGAGTTCCTAATAGCAAGTTTGAGTTCACAAGAGCATTCAAGTATTTACAAGATCATTCAAGAGTCTTCAAGAGTTGATTATCAAGCATTTTAGAGAAGCATTCAAGCATCAAGCATCATGTCAAAGTCTTCATGCATCATGTTTGTTATTGTGCTAACAATTGTGATGTAGGGTTTCATGATTCAAGCTAGCATTTCACTCAAGATCAACATCATCAAAGCAAGAGTCAAGATCTACATCCATTGCAACCATCTCAAGCATATTTATAGTACTTTATTGCAAGGGTTTGGTGAGTTGCAACATTTTCATTTGTTCATTAATCATTCTCTATTCTTATTTGATTTAATTTCAAGGATTGATTTCCAAAACGGGGTTCGACCAAGGAAAACCCCTTTCTACTAACCCCGCAACATTTTTCCCTCTCCTTTGAGTGTGATTTGAAGGTCTAGGTTGCATATTTCCTAAGGATCAATTTTGGAGAAAAGTTGTCAAAGTTGTCATCAAGTCTTGGAGATACTTGGAGATCACCTACATGTTGCAAATCAAGGTTTCAGATCTAGAAATCAATCAGGAAGGATAGAGAAAACTAAGAAGAACAAACTTAGATTTTGAATTCCCAAAAAAGTAAAAGTGGACTAATTTTCCACAAGTGGCGAATGAGTCCCACTGTAGGTGTTTGATAGAGATCTTTGTAGATTCAGATACCCTTTCACCTAAAACATGCTCCTATGCAAAAATCCAAAACTAGGATTGATTCGCCTAGAATGGAGAATGAGTCCCTTTAGGTCAAAAAGTTAGAATTTCTAGCATTAAATAGGAATCCTTCCAGTCATTTTCAGGTTTTCAAGTGCACACATTTCATCTTGCAACTTTATGTTTTGTTTTACTTGCATTTCTAGGTCATTTAAATCAAGTTTGCATCATATTAGGATTTTTCTTTTCATCTTACATTTCATTGTCTTTTCCAAGTCTAAACTTGGTGGTGAACCCCTCATTAGATCCTAATCAGTCCCTAGGATAGTCCCTTAGTAGATCTCTTGCCTCTATTCCATTCTTGGGGTGAAGATCTCTAGGGAATCCTTGAATGTTAGTTAGAGAAAATTAGTTTTCTATGTCCAAAACCATAAAGCATCCATTTTTCAACTAATCATTTTAGTGAACCTGCATTTAGAACATCATAATTTTGATTTGGAGTGCATCATCATCCTATATCATGCTTGAATTAACACAATTGCATTAGGGTTTGTATTAGTTAATTGGCATTCTAGGGTTTCAATTTTTTGCATTCATGAAATGCATATAGGTTGTATTTTTGCATATAAAATAATTAAAAAACACATAAAATTTGTATTTACATTTAAGTTATAGATCATACAAACTAAAAAGCATAGAAAACACTTAAAATTTCTTGAAAATTGTGGAAAAAACCCTAACTAGGACTCATTTTCCCCTCTAGGAAAATCAGTTCCAGTCTTTATTTTAAACTACCTTTTACAACATTAAAAACCTCATTTATGTGCTTCCTAAGCTTTTTGGTAACATATACTATAATTTTGAAAAGTTTCAGGAACATTTTTTTTATGCATCTAGGTCAAAACATCAATTTAGGGTAGTCATTTTTGAAATCATTTCAATTACAAGCATCATTAGATCTGAAAATGCTCACATTTTTGAAACTTTGCATAATATGGATAAAATTACTTTTCGCTTTTGCATACACAATGTTTACATTCATAAAACTTTGCATAAGTTTGATAAAAGTACATTGTTTGCACTCTTAAATTTTTGCATACATTGGATAAAAGTGTTTTGCATCTTGGGATATACATTGTTTACACTATTGAAGCATTGCATGAGATGGTTAGAAGTACTTTTCATTCTAGGTCAAACAATGCTAGTTTCTTACATATCTAGGTATGCAAAAGAAAAAGCTCATCCCCCCTCATATCTCTCCTATTTGTGGGAATGATGTGATAGAAGAGATTGCAAGTATAGACAATCATGGAGATCATATTTGTTCTTCTCCTAATACCTCTCCTTTTAGTAACGAGGGTATATTGTTGAAAGAAGATACAATTGTTGAAAATCATGAAGGTCTTGTTTTTCCTTCTCCTTATTCCCCTTGGGAAGATATTATATCACAAGAAAATGAGACCCTAGAAAAATTTCTAAACATAACCTTACCTATTCTCCATTCACCCCTTTCTTGTGAGAACATCATAGTGAAAGAGACTACAACCTTGGGTAATCATAACGATCACGTTCATTCTTCCCCTAATATCTCCCCTAGTTGTGAAGAAGATATTTTAGTGTTGGAAGAAGCAATCGATGAGAGTTTTGAGAACTCTAGTTGTTTCTCTCCCCTTACCTCTCCTATTGGGCAAGACATTGATGAAAAAGAAGAAACAACCATAGGTGATCATGATGATAACATAACACAACAAGAGACTGTTGAAACTTCAACTAGTCTACATTCATCTCCCAACATTTTCCCCTCTTGTGATAATGTTTCAGAGGATGAAAGTGTAAGTAAGGAAGATATGTTGGTGTTGGATCATCAAACCTTTAAGATCCATGACAACCCTCTTTATGTTTCCTCTCCTATTTTGGAAGATATTATAGGACAAAGGAATGAAATTATGGACAATCATGACAATTGCATTTGTTCTTCTCATAGTATCTCTACTAGTTGTGAAGATGATACTTTGATGTTAGAATATCTAATCGATGAAATTCATGGGAATATTTATTTCCTCTCTTCCCCTAGGGACAACATTATGGAACAAGGAAAAACCATCATTAACAAGAAAGAAACTACAACCATTGATCATTCCCCTACTTGTGATAAAGTTATTTTAGAAGAACCAACCTTTGAATGTCAAGAATATTTAGTTTGTAGTTCTCCAAAAACTCTCCTCCTAGGGAAAATATCATCGTGCAAGAAAATGACATCAATAGTAATGTGGCTTCCTTAGGTGATGGTAAAAAGGTGATTCTAGATTTCCCTTTATTAGAAATACATCAAACCAAGATCGTTGAGGTTATGAATGCACAAGTGTCTATTAGATCTCCCTTGATTAACGAAACTCCTACATACCTTGTGGGACATCCTAAGAATCCTTTAATTCTTTACCCACCTTCACACAAACCACAAACTCAAAACAAACCCAAACTTATCCTTTACCCACCTAAGACTAATGTTTCACAATGCAACTAAGTCATAATACCATTGCTCATACATATAACACTAGAAACAATCTACAACTAAGACAAATACCTTTAACATCCCTTCCATTGCCTAATCCTATCTTACCTAGTCCTCCTCGTTTAACTTTGCATAATGGGAAGGAGTATGATCTTTTTGAACACCTTAAGAGTACTCTGGAAAAGATATCCCTATGGGACCTAATTTAGAATTCACCTAATTATCACACTATGCTTCAAACATCCTTGCAAAAATTTGTGGTCCCCTCTAGTGCAAATTCGAATGACATAGCATAAATGATTCAAGGACTAAATGTTGACATTGTTTTCCACCAAAGTGAGCTCCCTCATTTGGAAGTGCAAAAACAAAATGATGCCTTCATGATAATAGTCGGCTACAACAGATTAGGAATAAAGAGAACCCTTGTTGACAATGGTTCCTCTCTTAATGTATGTAGTGTATCCCTTTTGGATAAGCTTGGTGTGGAAAAATAAAAAATTCAACCTGAATCTTTATCTATTAAAGAATTTGACAATGTAGGAACACAACCGCTTGGTGTGATCACTTTTCCTATTACAACTGGAAAGGCCACATTAGAGACACTAATACATGTTATGCCTCATGATATTTCATATAATCTTCTCTTAGGTAGACCATGGATTCATGGAATGAATGGGGTGCCTTATACTCTTCATTGTAAAATGAAGTATATTTACAAAAACAAAGTGTACACACTCGAAGCTGACCCTAACCCAAATAGTTGTTTGAACATTGAGAAAAACAAGGAAAAACCTTTAAAAATTTTGACACCAACTACACAAGTAGAACACATGCAATAGAAAGGCAAAGAAAAACATATTGAGAAAATCGCAAGGCTATTAGAAGATGATTGGGGTTCCTTAGACTTCAAACCAGCATTCAAGGTAGAATACAATATCATAAACAAAGAGTTAGAAAAGGGAAAAGAAAAAGCGATAATATCAACACAAAATTTGGAAGACCCTTTGAAAGCATCCACCTCAGCCACTTTAGAAGAAAAGACAACATACACAACAAACTTTGATGAAACTGACTATCAATAACCTTTGAATCCTAAATAAATGAAAAAGCTTTATTGAAGAGGTTATGAGCTTATGAAACAACTTGGATATAGTGGAAAAGGACATGTGGTGCTAGAGAAAAAGGTGTCAGTGTCCCTATAAAATATAACATGCAAGAAACAACTAATGGTCTTGGTTATTGTCCTTTGATAGAAATAAACAAGCCTTCACTTAATATCAACACTCTAACAAAAGATTCTTCTAAGCTGAATTTAACAATAGTGTAGATCCTGAGTTGATAGACACTAGTGGTCTTGATTGCTATCCTTTGCAAGAACTAAAACAAGCAAACAAATATTCGCTTAATTTCAATGTCATCACACAAAACACTAATGATTTGAATTCTTTAGATTTCAAACCCTCCTATAAAGGAGAGGGAAAAATCTTGCAATCTAAAGAATCTTGTGTAAGTATGACACCTTGTTCTAAGCAAGAGATATCTTTGTCTCAAAATAAAGGAACATCTTCTACCATTGATCAAGAGGGTATCTTGTCGAGACTCCTCCAAGATCGTTTGATATCCCTCCCTCCAAGAACACGAAAAAAAATTTGTTACAAGAGTTCTTTTTTGCATATCATAGAGTTCATTATCATTCTACTAACGAATGCAAGGATTTGAGTAGTAAAATCCAACATCTTAAGGAGTTTGGTGCTCTTCCTTATGTGGGGGAACCTAATTTCTCTAATTGATACTAATTTTCAATTTAGCATGCATCCTTGTCCCGCCCTAAGTGGGGCAAGGGGTTAGGTAGCCTTTTCCTTGTATGTCACTTTTTGTTGTATCTTTTGGCTAGTCAACCACCTTTCATGTACATATAAGAGAAAACTTGGGATATGGATGACATGCCTTAAGTCGACTCGCATGTGACATACTTATTCATGATGTAGTTTGATTCAGAAACATATGACTTGGCATAGGTATTTCTGAATAACCTCTCATATCTTCTTCTACTTTAAAGCAATTGCTCACAGCAATGGTGTTAGCAACCGCTTTAAAGTGGGGGCATACATCGACACTCATGTTTCACTATGTGGTTTTCTTTATTCTTACAATGTGTCCTTTCCTTGGTGGTTTCATTGGGTTTTATTTCCTCTGAGACCGTGATATTTCTTTGACTTGTCACATTAGGCACAATGTTCCCTAAGAAGAGACCTTGCATGAACTAAGCAAAATCCCTTTGAACATTCCTTACACTATTTTGCATTTACAACAAGTGTTATATGAACACCTTGAATAACACACTTTGCATGCCTATGGAGCCATATTGTTTGTTCATGATTCCCAAGAATACAAAGTTTTGCTTGCCTCATGAAGCTCAAAGTTCATTGTTTGTTCATGAGCTCCAAGCATACGAAGTTTTGCTTGTCTCATGAAGCTTGAAGATCATTATTGTGTGGCGCCTTATCAAAGTCATCAGGAGGTATAGCTTTGGTCTAGTTGTATGGTGTTGGGAAATGCATTATTAGTGTTCACATGGATTAGAATAATAATGTTTTTTTATTACAACTCACGTAATTATTATTGGTATTATTTGTTATAGTAAATGGTTTATTTGTTTATGAGTTGTTAGAACAACTCGACTATGTAAAGGGAGTTGTTAAAGGATGTATAACAACTCTCTCACAATATAGGATACAAGAAATCCTATATATATGTTTGTAATTTGTATTATGAGGAGGGGAGTGTGAGATATAGAAACAATATTATTTTGTGTAGAAAATTTCATATTTGACTTCTATGATTCCCCATTTTTCTAATATATGGGAGCCAAACAAAGGCATGACTTCCCTTAGCCACTCGGAAATGTGGGAACATACCGGCCATGTGTCTCACCCTTTTGAATACTCACCCCATGGATGACCTGAAGTTTTGTGGTCCAAAAGTAAGGTATTGTGGATACTCACCCCACGGATGACCTGAAGTTCTGTGGCCTCAAAGTGAGTGTATGCTTGTCAAAGTTGGATCCATTCATCTTATTATTTTCTTTATTAGTTATGTCTTTGGCATTGTATGTTTGTGTATCTTGTTTTTCTGCAAATCACGCACCTTGTGTGTGTCCCTTTGTGCTTATGTCGGTCTAATGTAGCATCATGTATCTTGGGGGCTTGGCTACCTCCTTCAATCTTTTTCATCATTTTCATCTGCATCGATATATTGGGGCCCCTCTTGAATGTCTACTTTAGTGTGAGTTTGAAGCAAGTTCATCCTCTCACTAAAGTGAGGGCTAAATGTAGTGTCAAAAATATCATCAGTGACATTTTCACACGGGTTTAGCTCCTCCTTGTTAAATTAAGCTTAAAAGTTGCCTTGATTTAGTGTTGTAAGGTGTTTGAAACATTCACACTAGGTCTTGGGCCCTTGTAAAATAAATAAAATATATTTAATTGTGCCTTGTAAAGGTTTTGTAACACACTTTCACACTTTTCTAGGATTTTATTAAGTATTTGAGCCTAATGAACCTATTTTTAACCAAAATGTGCTTAATTAATTCCTTTTCTTGGGTGTTGTAAAGTGTTGTAACACACTTTCACACTTCTCTAAGATTTTTATTTAATAATTTGGCATTATTATGCTTTAATTGGACTTAAATTACATCCAAAAGCCTTAATTAATGTATAATTTTGAGGACAATCTCGACATTAATCATCAATCAATCATAATTCAAGTGTTTTTGGCTTGTATGGCCCAGATTTAGTGATCTGGGACTCATTCACCACCTTGGGCGAATGAGTCCCACATAGATTTTTGGGTTCCGAACCTGGTTTCACACATTTCTAAGCATTTTTTTAAATGGTCCCCAAATTTAGGCCTTGTGGGACTCATTCGCCACCTTCAGCAAATGAGTCACGTGTGGCAAAAAAATAAAATTAATTTAAATTTTTGGTGGGATTTTATCCTCCTAGATCTAATGTCGGCTTGTAGTGTTGTAATTTCGGGAATTATTGCATAATTAAGTATAAATACAAGGTTATTTCATTCATTTTCACCTAAGACTTTTGTGAGAGCATTCCTAATAGCAAGTTTGAGTTCACAAGAGCATTCAAATATTTACAAGATCATTCAAGAGTCTTTAAGAGTTGATTATCAAGCATTTTAGAGCAGCATTCAAGCATCAAGCATCATGTCAAAGTCTTCATGCATCATGTTTGTTATTATGCTAACAATTGTGATGTAGGGTTTCATGATTCAAGCTAGCATTTCACTCAAAATCAACATCATCCAAGCAAGAGTCACTTGATCTACATCCATTGCAGCCATCTCAAGCATATTTACAGCACTTTATTGCAATGGTTTGGTGAGTTGCAACATTATCGTTTGTTCATTCATCATTCTCCATTCTTATTTGATTTCATTTCAAGGATTGATTTCCAAAATGGGGTTTGACCAAGGAAGACACTTTTTTACTAACCCCCCAACATTTTTCCCTCTCCTTTGAGTGTGATTTGGAAGTCTAGGTTGGAGATTTCCTAAGGAGCAAGATTGGAGAAAAGTTTTCAAAGAGATAAAAGTTGTCAAAGTTGTCATCAAGTCTTGGAGATACTTGGAGATCACCTACATGTTGCAAATCAGGGTTTTGGATCCAGAAATCAATCAGGAAGGACAGAGCAGAATGAGAAGAACATATTCAAATTTGAATTCCCAAAAAAATGGAAGTGGACTGATTCACCACAAGTGGCAAATGAGTCCCACTGTAGGTGTTTGACAGAGATCTTTGCAGATTCAGATACCCTTTTGCCTGAAACCTGCTTCTATGTAAAAATATAGAACTGGGATTAATTCGCCCAAAATGGCGAATGAGTCCCATTAGGTTAAAAATCTATAATTTCCATCATTTTAGGACTCCTTCCAGACATCTTCATGTTTTCATATGCACATATTTCATTTTGCAACTTTCTATTTTTTTTACTTGCATTTCTAGGTCATTAAAATCAAGTTTGCATCATATTAGGGTTTTTCTTTTCATCTTTCATTTCATTGTCTTTTCCAAGTCTAAACTTGGTGGTGAACCCCTCATTAGATCCTAATCAGTACCTAGGACAACCCCTTATTAGATCTCTCGCCTCTATTCCATTCTTAGGGTGAAGATCTCTAGGGCATCCTTGAATGTTAGTTGGAGAAAAGTGGTGTTCTATGTCCAAAACCATAAAGCATCCATTTTTTAACTAATCACAAGTGTCGAGGATAATTTATTAAATGATATCATTTGTTTTATGTTGTCAAATTATTGAAAATTATTAAAAATAAGTTGTGGAATGCATACTTTTGAAAATTAGGATCTTAACTAGGTCCAATAATTTAAGGGGGGACAAAATATAAAGTGAAATTGTCGTGAGTGGCAATTTATGATGATACAATATGTATGCATGTATGTATATATGTTTATATGTATACACATGTATACATATATGCATATATATACATACATATATATGCACACATATATATATGTATGTATGTGTATATATATATACATATGTAGGTATATATACATATGAAAAATATATTTCTTGATTGGTAATATGGTATTATTTAGGATAGCCTCAAACTATTTTAGGCCACAACATGGACTTCCTCCTATCTATTTCAACATAAATCTTAGGAGGCACCACTAGAATCCAAAGAGAGTCTAGCTTGAGTGGGTAACCAAATGCACACTAGGAGGTAACAACCATACTAGTGCAACTATCCATGACTTAAAGGTCACAATCATACTACAGTGTCCAACCTAACATTAAGAGGTGTTAACTGTAGATGCCAAATCTACAAATGGTTAGTATTTTAAAACCAAGCTAATAATCAAGCATCCATATGAAATAATAAATCATGTTTCTAAATGCAAAAAAAATTACAAGATAAACTAAAGCATATAAAACATGAAATAAATCCTATTTTATATTGGATTGGTGCTATTGTTGAAAATAGCCCTTTCCCAATCCTTGATAGATAAGCTAAATGATCCAATGCCTTGAGATGGAGTGGATGGGAAAAATCAATTCTCAATTTAAGAGAGTGACTTTGCAAGAGATTGTGGAGATGAAATGCTAAGATTGTGGAGGATTTGATGATGAATGAAGCCTCTATTTTATAGATTTTCAAATGCTAAGAGTGCTTATGAGAGAGCAATGTGGGACTAAAAATAAGCCAATGAAAAGAGGCCACTTGTCAACTTGTGAGTGTTTGAGGAGTGTGCAAGATCTGGGAAATGTGCCCAAGAGGGGGAAATTCAAATTTGAATTTGTGAGTAAATGTTGAGTTTGACTTGTGCAAGGGACATGTAAGAGCCATGTAAGAGCTTATAAATGACTTGTTGGATGTACATGTCCACTTGTTTTTGAATTCAAACTTGAGGGAATATTCCTCAAAGATGCCATGTTGATGGAAAATGTTGGATTTAATAAATCAATAAATTGATTTATTTGTGCAAGTGGGATTATCTAGAGGATGTGATGGGTGATTAGGTTAGGCTAATTATGATTAGGTTAGCTTAATGATGATTAGGATGATTTTGACTTTTATGACTTAAATATTTTATTTATTTAAATCAAAAAAGGATGGAAAATGCATTTGGATTTAATTAAATGAATGTTTGATTTATTTGATTAAAAGGAACAACCTTATGAATGAACTTAATGAGTTTAATTTTATCTAATGAATGGATGAAGGTGAACTTGATTAATTAAATGAGCGGATGCATGTGAAGCCTAGTTTACTTGATGAATGCATAATGCTAATTTTGCATGTCTACATTTTTCCCCTCTTTGAAGCAATGTACTTGTTGCATTGGTTCAAAAAATAAACTTGTTGTGCTCAAAATTCAAAAAATTTCTGATTTTTTTGGATGCCCCAGTAGAAAGAAGTATACTAGTACATTGCCCCCTTGAGAGATCGAGTGAAAAGATTCGATTTGAGGGTCGATCTCACGATAAAAAGATTCAAAATGGATGGTTATGGATGATAATGCAAATGAGATGATTTTAAGATGCTTAGAATAACAAATCTATATTATGTTAAACAACTTAAAGGATGATATGATGTATGAGATGGACGAAATGGATGATGTGATATGCCATGATTATGCAATGGATGATTTATGAGATGCTTAGACTAACAGATCTATATTATGATGATGATATATTGTGATTATGCAAATGTATGAGATGCAAATGTGATGATTTATGAGATTCTTAGACTAAAAAATCTATATTATGATGATGATTATGCATGTGAGATGATATGCAGAATACTGATGGTTTGTGGATGCAAGATGAATGCACTGGTGATGATGATTAACTATTCATGTTGTGATGTTAGTGTGGAAAAGAAGACATTAGATGATGACAAGAGGATCCAACAAGCCAACTTTATGAGAGATGATGATGAGAAATGGATGATTTGCTTATCAAGGATTGGGATTTTAAAAGGGCTACTTACCTTATGTTTGATAACACACGTAGGTATGATGCATCAAGGTATAAAGAACCAGGATGGCGTTGTACCTAGTGCAATGGACTTTGACTAGACAAGCAGATAGGAGTATTCTTGTTCACACTTGACATACAAAAACCTTGCTAGGACGTACCTATCAAAGCAAGTATTCGCCAAGTTATTTTACAAGAACGTCCAACAAGCACAACAAACAAAAGGATAATGATCGTTGCCCCATTCCTATCTCTCTAAATCCTTCATTTGGATATCATCGAGAGGTCCTTGGAATGAGCACAATAAGATAAATCAAAAGAAAAGACCAAGTATGCACACAAGTCAATGTTCTTCATATCTCTAGCCAAAAGGGATTTGTTTTGATAGGATAAGAATCCAAAGTGATCCAAAATGATGCCCATTGTCAGAACGATATATCCTAGAACATGCATTATATAGGATGATGATGGTTTGATAAATTGATTGATAGGCTATTGATATAAGGTCAATTGACATGTTTGCGAATGATCAAGAGTTTGATTTTGTTTTAATTGTTTGTTGTTTTGATTTTGACTTTACGATTGAAGATTGATTTTGCTGATTCTTGTGATTATTTCTGTTTGTTTTGCCAAAGGACGAAGGTGACGATCAGTTTATTATGGAGGATTGATTATTGCGAGTGATAGCGAGATGAGATGGATGGAGTTTTTCTTCAAATATTTAGATGCTTTTTATGTTTTTGGAATGTTTTGAGGCTGTTTTTTGGGTTTTTGGATTTTTCAAATGTTTTGATTTTTTGATTTTTCAAATATTTTGGGGTTTTCTTAGATTTTATGAATGTTTTTTTTGGATTTTGCATTTTTTGAATGTTTTTGGATTTTGATGTCTTGGGGGCTGATCAAAGATTAGCCTTGCCTACGTTTAAGCTCAGAGACGACATAGTTCGGATTTCAATGTTTTTTATGTTTTCTGACTTTTTGATTGTTTTTTTGGATTTTTGATGTGTTTTGAATGTTTTTGAATTTTCGCATGATTTTGACGATTTGGATAAGGATGTGTCTGATGCTATTAGTGCTCTATTTTGGTATTTTGTTAAAAACCAAGCTACGGTTGATTGATCAGATCGATGGATCGATGATGATAACATTGTTGAGGATGGACAACAATGCAAGGATAGTGTTAAGCAACACAAGGGTTGAAATGTTAATAGGATTGATGATGATAACATTGTCGATGATGCACAACAATGCAAGGATTGTGTTAGGAAACACAAGGATCGGGAAAGATAGCCCAAGATGATGATGGGTTGATTGGATTTGATGATGATAACACTGTTGAGGATACACAACAATGCAGGGATAGTGTTTAAGAAACACAAGGATATCCCAAGATGATGATTTTTTGATTGGATTTGATTGATCATGATTGATGAAGCTTGATTTTGGAACAAAAGTTGTTCGAATGATTTGATGTGACGTTTGAAGGGTGCGTTAGATGCGACTGATAGTGATTATTTGGATTGATGTTCGATGAAAGATAAAGCCTGATAAGGAATGTCTTCTCGTCAAAATATGCCATGGGCTAGTGATTTGGATTTTGGATCACAAATGCTTTGACCAATTTGATTTCACATTTGCCAATGTTTGGATCACCACATAAGTTGGAGGATATAGATCAAGATTTATTCCTGAAGAAAGATGTAAATATCTACCCCCAGTGTCTAGCAATGTACGAAATGTGATGGATAGATGCCTGGATAGGTGTATGGATGGATGGATATGGATTATCTTGCGATAAGATAAGGTGTTTGGATAAAGGATGTTCATTTGGATAATATTTCATGGCTCAAATAATGCTGCATAGGATAGGATCAATGAAAATGACCCATGTCAAGATGTTTACCATAAGCGGGCGTAAAGTGTGCACCAAACTTTTTCAAGATCAAGATAACTTGAACCACGGATGCAGATGGATAAATGGTACATGGATAAATGGATTTATTATGGATGGGATGAGATGCTTTCAACTAAACCAGCGCACGTAGATGCTAGATTCTACACATGACGCCTGTTTGCCAGGTTTTCATCATGGTCTTGCCCAAAGTGCCACCCATGCAGTTTTCATTAGAGGATGATTTTTTTTCTCTTTACTGTTTTCAATCCTTTTTCTAATTTTTTTGGATTTTCATATTTTTTTTATTTTTTTATTTTTTTGAAAGATTTTAAGCTCGTACTAAATCACAAGGTGTTGTTGATGTAGATGCTTCCATCATAATGTGCCATCAGTATCCTGCCTGAAGAAGTTTCTTTGCTAAGATACGTGCACTTGAATGCAACTTTTGGGATTCTTGATCTGCTTCGTTGATACCGGAGTTAACTTTGTCTCGGTGCGCACATCGCGATAGAGTTCCTTCTGAATCCTTATGATAAAGGGTCGTTGCCAATACATGGTCAATGTGAGAATTGGATATCATGCGTGGAGGCGTGGATGGAGTGTGTTTAGGGATAGGAGATGGCTTGGTTGACAATTTGGAACCTTTGACTCTCCAAACTTGGGAAGAGGAGCAATGATGGGTGGATACGAAAGTGTGTGTGGAATTAGGACCAACTGCTTGATACACTTTGTACGTTGCTTGAAAAGCCTGCTTTTTCTTTTGTGGACATCTTTGATGGATACTTTTCCCTTTTTTATTTTTCCCCATAGTTTCTTTGACTAATGGAGTTTGATAGGGATAATCTTTCTTTGTGTTCTTTGGTATCCATATGTATTTAATTTGTCCATTATGCTTCTCAACTTCTTTTTCTTTGATAACATTTTTTGTACTTTGATTCAAATCTTTCTTTCGAAGTTGGTCCCAATTCATGGATGGGGTGATGGGTGGATGAAGATTCATGATATGACTGGTTGTAGTATTGGCATCGGTTTCATCATAAGGATTCTTCATGCTCCCTATGTTGATGTTTGCTTGAGACGAAGTTTCCCCTAGTATTGTGGAAGTAGTACCTTTGTTCTTTGATTCTTCATGTTCTAAGATGTCTTGTTCAATAAGCGTTCTCTGATAGATAGCCACTGTAGATGGCGTTAGTTCAATTTATTGCTCTGCTAACTCTGAAATATCTTGTTCCGTCTGAACTGCTTCCTTGAGTGGATAATGTTGGATATCTTCATACATGATATCTTCAGTTTGGATTTTGGATATAACTAATCCTGATGTTGACAACTTTGTTTGACTGTAGGAATCAATAACCTGATCTTTTTGTGTAATAATATCAGGAGTAAAGGAATCTTGTTCTGAATGAAGATCATCTACATGTCCATCCATAGAAAGCATCTTGTGGGTAGATGGAGGAGTGTGTGCTAAATGGATATGATCATCTTGCATAGATAGGAGAGTGTCCATTAGATTATTGTAGTATCTTGAAGATACAAATTCTTGATCTTGAATGATTTCGGAGTTTCTTTCGACATGCTTTGGATCAAGTTCTTGACATGGATCAGTTTCAAAGGATGGATTGCCTATAAGGGGTCTTGGATGTCGTCATTAGACATGGTAAGTGGTTCAATATCCTAAAGTGTCGAGTTTAGGGTTCCTTCAATATTTGTAACCATGAGGTCAAAGGGGATCAACAAGTCTTGGAAGGGACCATTGCTAGACCTTGGTGAGAGACATTGATCATGCTTTTGAATAAATTCTTGAGATATGTCCTCTAACTCATAAGGTAATGTAGAGACATTTTTAATATGATCATTGGTTGATGGATCGTGCATTATGTCAATAGGATCAAATAATCCTAACACTTCTTGAAAGAGATCACTAAAAAGTGGCTCTTGATGTATGGTGAGTTGATCATTGGATGGGGTAGAAACATCCTCAATGTGCTCGTCGATGTAGATAACTTGATCATTGTTTTCAACACTTGTGGTGGAGGGATTTCCAATGTCTTCAACCATAGGGTCAAATAATGTTGATATTTCTTGAATTGGATCATTGTTGGTGGATTTTGATTGTGATTCAAAAGTGACTCTTGACATATGTTGATTTGATCATTGGATGAAGTATACATAGCTTCAAGGTGCTCAGTGATGGATTGATCTTGATCCTTGTTCTCAATAGTTGTCATTTTTTGTGTTTGTTGGGTTGCTTGAGAGGCTTGGGCAGCTTGAGAGGTTTGTTGCACTTGTTGAGCTTGTCTTGCTTGTTGTGTGGCTAGATATTGTTGTATGGCCTTTTGGTAAGCCTAGTGAGCTTTTAGCGCAATGTTATATTGTCTTGCTACATTTGGTTTTGGTGGTAGTAGTGGTGGATTTGGAATTGTGTTGGATGTAGTCCCAAGTTGTTGAGATACGCTTGGAGTGATCATGGTAGTGAGGGGTTGAGATATGATGGGTGTGATAGGGGTGGATGGAGTGATCAAGGTGATAGGAATGGTCAGAATGACCAAGGTGATAGGTCCTTGGGAGACCATGTTTTGATTTTTCAGGATTGATGTTGTCATTTGATTAGATACCATTTGTTGGTGCGATGTCGATGGTATATCCAAAGGATTTGATGTGATGACTTGATTGGTGTTAGGTGGATTGATTTGGATGGAGTGATTTGTGCTAGGTAAAGGGGGAAGCCCTAAACCAAGGAATAATGTTGATATGGGTAATGGTGGTGGAGATGTCTCTTGGCGCAATGACTCAACTATTTTGGTAAGTGTAGCAATTTGATCTCACCAAATTTGTTCTTGATTTCGATCTTGACTCCCTTGATATAGTTGATTTGGTTTTTGTTCAAGCAGATTTGGGATGCATACTTGTGGTTTTCGAATGGGATCATGGTCAAATCGATTTTCGACATTGTTTTGACTTGGGATGATGTTCATATTTGGCATGATAGATTGAAATTGAAAATTGTTCATGTTTGGAATATTCGTATGATTTGCAAGTGTATCCATCCCAAAGTTTGCCGGATTCCTGTTTCGAAAACTTGTGCTTGATACTTACTCATTTGGCTTGTAGGGATTTGGTGGGATGACGTTGTTCTTTTGAAGGCTCATGCTTTGAAAAACTTGTAGGTTTGGATTTAGATCTACCATCGGGAAATATGCTCCAATCTTTGATTTGGGGATACTCACCCTAGTTGTTCCATTGATATTTGTAGAAGGTAATGATTCCATGTACAGATTGTATAAGTGTGAGTGTTGATAATCAATCGGTATTGTAAGGCTTTGAAAGTTCAATTGATTTAGATTACTCATGATGTATGGATCAAGTTTGTATTCCATGTCCCTCTTGTGTTTTGACCTTGTTGAAAAAGTGACCTCTAGGGTCCTTAGGACCAATGACGAGATGAAGTATGAAAAAGGGAAATGATATGAGTGTTGAACGTTTAGGGACTTTGGATCAATGCTTAGACTTAGGGTTTGATTTTGATTGGTTTGATTGGATAATGAACTTGTAAACCCTAAGATGTTAGATGTGATCTTAGGATGAACTTGTTCAAAGGGGTGCTAATTTAACTAGAGGTATGAGAAAGGATGCATTCCCATACTCCTAACTAAACAAGGTGATTTTGATTTTGATGATTTACCCAAGTCTAGAATAATGTTTCCAAAGCTCTAAAGTTGTTTGTGGGATGGATTGATAAATGTTTTGGAATTTGGATGAAGTGTTTGATTTGATCCTAAATGAACCTAGGAAGGACTTGTCTCTGAGACCAAGATAGTGAAGAACATGCCTTTCTCTAAAAGTAATTCAAAATCAAAAGACCAATGTTTGCATGAAAACCATATGACCAAAAGATGCCAAGCACATGTGTGGGGTCCAATTGATTCAATCTTTGCTTAATGGATTATTTTTTACCACAAACACACTCTTGATTATATTTTGAATCTAGATGTCTAATGTCTCAACTTTCCCCTTATCCCACAAAGTGTATTATGCGGAAACCAAGGAAATTTGAGGCAAGAGTTACCTAAAGTTGACTTTAGTAGAAGCAAATTGAAATAAAATCCAAATGTTTAGATGCCTCTAAGGATAAGAATCCCAAGGGCAAGAAATAACATGTGAATTTGTTTCAAGGATATTTTCCTCTCCTAAAGGGTTTGCGATTTTGATGATTCATTGAATGTTGGTTTTCCAATGTTTTCGATTAAAGCACTATGTTTTCAAACTGACTCACATGCAATATAACATCCTAGCTCAATTGGTACATTTTTCTTGATGGGCTTGCCTCATGCCCTTCGTAGAAGAGATGATTTTACATGCAACCAAGGACAAAATATAAAGGTATGTTAAGAATGAAGTCTTAACCTCTATATTTCAACCAAGATTGGACATGGCAAGTAACTTCTTGGAATCTAAGTTCCAATGCACCACTTTGATAAACTCGCTCAATGGATCAATTGATCACTATAAAACAAGGGTTCTATTTCAGACTTTTCGTTCGTGGAGATTGACCCATACGGCAAGAGTCCCCTTTCGGATCCATCTTGTCGGAATCAACCGCGTGATACTAGCGTTTCTTCCAATACCCACATTTATATCCCGGCTGGAAATACTCTTGGGTTTAGAGTGTTACCGGTTGAGTCGTTCCCTTGGGTGAGTACTTTTTCCCCAAAGCAGGCCCTCTAAGATAGACAAAAGCGAATAAAATTATTCATAGTTCAATCAACCCTTGTTTAGAAACAAAGGGAGAACACATGCAATAAATTCATTCACACTCGCACAAGATTTTGTTCAATTTTAAACCCAAAAATGAAGTGTGGAGGTGATTGCTTTGTCTTATCCTAAAATCATGAAAAAGGCCTTTTGATTCTCAAGATCACTATAAAGCGCGAGAGAAGCACATACGTCCTTTTTCAATGAAGTTAGTTCAAGTAAGCTCTCACAAAACAATGTAGCACATGTTCATTTTAGATCCCACAAAGCAATAATGAATTCATTTTAAAGCACCAAAGGACAAATGAGAGTTGTCTTGTTCAATTGTTAACCAAAAAAACAAACTCTAGTAAGTTGTAGTCCTAATGTTCATTTTAAACCCTTTGCAACAAGAATTCAAAAGTTCTTTTTAAAGCCCAAATAAATTTATTAGATCCTAAGCATGAAAAGGATGACAACTTTTCCTTAAGAAGAATAATGAATCCTCAAAAAGTGTTAAACAAACACTATAGTGTTTAAAAACACTTGTTACAATGATGTGATAATGCTTTTTCTTTGACTTCCATGCTCCATGATCATTTAAAACCTACAATACAAGATCAAAATGTTATATGACATCAAGGAACAAAAAGATATGAAGGTTAGATAAATGATTAAGCATAAAAACCCTAAAATTTAGACCAAGTTTATTGTGATTTGACATTAAGTGAAAATTTGAAAATTTAAACTATACCAAAGTTAATAATAACCTAACCATTGGATAGCTTATGAAATTCTACCCCATTTCAAAAAAAAAGATTCGAAAAAGACCAAAAAATGACCAAGATATGGCCATTTTAAATTTGCATGAAAAAGAAAAAAATCCAAGCGGTTTAGTTTGTGATGGCGGCTCTGTTTGATTTTCTAGCGGTGCTATATGGTGACGCTGGAGACTCCAGCGGCCAGTTTGACTTTTGAGAGGTGCAGTTTGATTCCAGCGTGCAGTTTAATTCCGGAGCGGTTCTGTATAGCCCCGCTTGACTGTGAGCGGCGCTATATGGCCCGCTGGACTGTCAGCGGCGCTATATAGCCCCTGGACTTTAGCTGCGCTGTTTGAAGTTTTTAGCGTTGCAGTTTGTTTCCAGTGGTGCTATATAGGCCCGCTGGACTGTGAGCGGCGTTGTTTCCTGTAAACAAATAAAAACGTGTAATTTTGACAAAAAACGTGATTGGAATGTGAGATTTCCCTCCTTCTAGCGCCAAAATGTAGATGCCAAATCTGCAAATGGTTAGTATTTTAAAACCAAGCTAATAATCAAGCATCCATATGAAATAATAAATCATGTTTCTAAATGCAAAGAAATTACAAGATAAACTAAAGCATATAAAACATGAAATAAATCCTATTTCATATTGGATTGGTGCTATTGTTGAAAATAGCCCTTTCCCAATCCTTGATAGATAAGCTAAATGATCCAATGCCTTGAGATGGAGTGGATGGGAAAAATCAATTCTCAGTTTAAGAGAGTGACTTTGCAAGAGATTGTGGAGGATTTGATGATGAATGAAGCCTCTATTTTATAGATTTTCAAATGCTAAGAGTGCTTATGAGAGAGCAATGTGGGACTAAAAACAAGCCAATGAAAAGAGGCCACTTGTCAACTTGTGAGTGGTTGAGGAGTGTGCAAGATTTGGGAAATGTGCCCAAGAGGGGGAAATTCAAATTTGAATTTGTGAGTAAATGTTGAGTTTGACTTGTGCAAGGGACATGTAAGAGCCATGTAAGAGCTCATAAATGACTTGTTGGATGTACATGTCCACTTGTTTTTGAATTCAAACTTGAGGGAATATTCCTCAAAGATGCCATGTTGATGGAAAATGTTGGATTTAATAAATCAATAAATTGATTTATTTGTGCAAGTGGGATTATCTAGAGGATGTGATGGGTGATTAGGTTAGGCTAATTAGGATTAGGTTAGCTTAATGGTGATTAGGATGATTTTGACTTTTATGACTTCAATATTTTATTTATTTAAATCAGAAAATGATGGAAAATGCATTTGGATTTAATTAAATGAATGTTTGATTTATTTGATTAAAAGGAACAACCTTATGAATGAACTTAATGAGTTTAATTTATCTGATGAATAGATGAAGGTGAACTTGATTAATTAAATGAGCGGATGCATGTGAAGCCTGGTTTACTTGATGAATGCATAATGCTAATTTTGCATGTCTACATTAACCACATAGATGTGAACAACCACAACCTTAGAGGTTGTAGCCACACCACTCAATCTAGTTTAAATATTAACAATAGTGTAGACATGCAAATAATCCTAACAAACATAGTGCATCTAATTCTGATCAATTATCATCAAATTCTTATATTAATCAAATAAAAAAGTTTATTAGATTAATTCACTAATGTCCATCATGTTTAATTAAATAAATCAATTTATTTAATTAAATCCCCAAAGTCCTCTTATTTGATTGAATAAATCAAATGATTTAAATAAAATATCATAAATTCACTAACCCACTCAAAGTTAATTAAATTCTAAATTAATTAATTCTAATCACCTTCTAATCATCATTAATAAATTCTCTAGCTTTTAACTCCCCAAGAGTTAAATCAACCCCTGATTAACTAACCAACTTGAACATGAAAATAGTTTCTTTTAATTAACTAATTACCTCATTCTAGAGAATATTTCGTCATTGACTTTCTTACCCAAACAGTTTCCCTCCAAAACATCCCAACCACATGCATTCCACCACATGCATTTAGTGCCTCTTACATCTCAACCACATGCAAAATGTGCTCAATCCTCACCCATTAGTATTGAGACAAGTGTCTCAATCTCATTGGCTCTCTTTTAGTCCCACATTCCGCCCATCTCTCCATTCTTCAATCCTTCAACCTATAAATAGAAGTCACTTCTACTTGAAATCCATCCACAATCTTATGCATTTAAACTATAGGCACATTTCATCTTGCATTTTATCACACTTTGTTCATTATCATTGGAAGTTTATCAAGGGGGTGGAAAAGGGCATCCTTTTCACATCAAAGGAGCACCACTCCCACTATGGGATAGGTTTTGATCATGTTTTCATGTGCTTTTATTTAGTTGTTTTGGTTTTGTTATCTTGTTTGCATAGGTAGCATGATTGAATATTTTATAGGAATGTTGGATTTGCTTGTTTTAAATTGACTAACAATTTACTAATGTTGGTTATGGTTAGAAAAATATACAGATTTGGTGTTTACAAATAGATTACAAATTAAATATATAGATTACAAACCATAATGAAAGTCCAAAAGTCATCATGGAATTACACCTTTTAGTTGTCTATTTAGGGATTTGAAGTTAATTAAAACCTATTTTTTCTCATTGTAACTTATACCCCTTCAACCTAACATACATGCAAATGTGCATGGTATAAATGATTTAGATTAGTTCATAGAGAGTCATTTGATGGGTAGGCATTAGTATAGAGGAGTTTTCTCCATCACCTAATTTTTTCTTTGTCAAGATGATTGACATGTTCAAAAGGAAAGATGTTGACTTGGTATACTCCTAAGGAAGGAAATTTTTAGTTGAGGCCTAGTCATCCTTGACTAGCTAAGGTAGGGGATGCATATATTGGCGAGGAGAGGGATAACACTCTCAATTATGATGTTGAGGAGTCAAGGAGGATTTTGTTAGATGAAGACGTGGTGTTGCCATGTGGATGGATTATAAACCTGATTTTATGCTTGCGAATTGGATTACAAAGAATAGGTCCATGAGTCATTCTATCATCAAGGTTTCCAAGCATGAAGAACTTCCTAAAGTTTATCATCCATAATGAGGATTTTGAAGACACAGATTTGATACAAGACCTCCATAGACAAGATTTTTATGATAAATATGGCTAGAACTTAGCTTATTCCTTGGGATAATGATTAGATAGAATAATAATTGAAATTTCATCTTCCCTGCCTCCTCCTTAAATCTTATCCTATGTACTTAGAAACATATTATATCGTACCACTAAATATAAGATCTTGAGGGATTTGAATGGTGAAAGGTCACTTCACCTAAATAATAATTGCAAGATGTCAAACATGATACGGAATTTAGCATAAGATTATTTTATGGCTTGAATATCAAGTTCTATTATGTAGGAATGTATTAATTGCTATTAAAAATTGATTGATATATTGAAAATGATACGTGCAAAACTTGGTAGAACTCAAAATCTAAGCACGGGCGCCGTGGAAACATAAATCATATGGGAACAAATTTGAAAAGATATAAATAATCGATAAATTTGAAAAGATATAAATAATCGAATTGAATAGATAATATGGTTGGACATGGAATATAGCAAGAGGTAGTCGGCCTCTCTTTATCTTGGGAAACGGGAACTCACAAAACTCTTTGAGAATATAACGAAAATTACGTGCCTTGAAAATGCAAGCAAAACCAAGTATTATAATGGACAAGTTTCTACAATTGAAAAGTTATGTTCACCTTCAATTGTCGGTGACTCGCCATTTCTAACCTACAAAGTTTGGATAGTTATTTTAGAGTTTTCTATTGAAAATCACCAACCAACTTCTATGTTTTTAAGGGTTTGTTTTTAATAAATGTTGTTAGGTGGTTTAGGTTTTTAAAGGTTTTGAGTTATGTATTATTAAGGATTATATATTCAATCATTAAATAATTATTTTATAAATTTTGAAAATTATTGATTACATTTAATTGAAATTGTAAAACACATTCATATATTTATCACATTTATCTTAGGTTCAACTATTTATTACTTTGCCTAATCATTATTCAACTCTTTTTTTTGTTATCTATTTGTATTACTATTGACTCAATTTCTATGCTTGATTTCTCTTCTCCCTTAGTATGGTAGGTTCCAACAATGCTTCAGTGAGAAATTAACTAACACCATGTAGTTTATGATAGATTTTTCTGGTAATTTTTTAATGAATATATATATTTTGTTTTACTAATTTTCAAAGTGGACAAATCTTGAAAAATAGAAAACTGAGTGCAATCTCCAATAAAAAATTTGAAAACTGATCGATTTCTTTTTAGTATGTGTAAAATGAAGTCTAGTTTCTAAAAATGTAATTAATTTGAAATTTCAATGAACAGTTAAAATATGGTAAAAAATACCACACATTAGTTTTGACAAAAAATAAATACACTAACAAAATAAATTAAAGATGAAAACCTTAACATACTCAAAATGTGAAAAAAATTACATGGTTAGAAAGCTAAGAGAGAGCTTAATATTATCATGGTATTTTTTTACTTGACATTGAAACACGTGCAAACCTAATGGGGAGCACACTCAAGATTATGTCATTTTTATTACTATTTGCAAAAACATGTCTTTGGACATTGAAAACCTTTGGGTTGAAAGCCCAAGGAAAATCTAAGACAAAGGCTTCGAAATTTCCAAAAAGAAACAATAATGTGAGCATGTTATAACACACTTGTGTTATGTGAGTGCATTCGCATAATGCGAGCATGTTATAACATGCTCACATTATTGTGAAAGCAATTCATCTCTCCCTCACCTTCTCTCAACTCTCCCACTCTCTATAGATCCTTCTCCCTCTACATCCCTATCTTCTCTCTTTCTCTCTTCCCTCTCTAGGTATCTCCCTCTTTACCTCTCCCTCCCTCCTTACCCCTCTCTCTATGTTCTCTCCCCTTCTCTTCTCCATCTTTCTTTCTCTCCCCTCTCTCTCTTTGGTCTTCTCTCCCCCTCTCTTCTCTATCTCCCCTCTCTAGATTGTTACCTCTCTCTCTCTAGGTATAAATTATGCAGGTTTTAGGGTTCAGGGTAAAAGGATTAGGGTCGAGGGTATAGATTTTAGGGTTGAGATTTTAGCATATAGGATTTTAGGGTCCTATGATTGAGGGATAATGTTTAGGTTTGAGGGTATAGGGTTGAGTGTATAAGGTATAGGTTTTACAATGGAGGGCAGAAGGTATAGGGTTGAAAGTGTAGAGTTTGGGGTTGAGGGTACTGGGTTTACGATTAAGGGTCTAAGGTGTAGGGTTTAGGGTTGAGGATATAGGGTATAGGGTCGAGGGTATAGGGTTTGTAGTTGAGGGTATAAGGTATAGGGTCAAAGATATAGGGTATAGGGTTGAAAGTATGGAGTTTAGGGTTGAGGGTTTAGCATATAGGATTTAGGGCTTGGGGTTGAGGAATAGTGTTTTGGGTTGAGGGTATAGAGTCGAGTGTATAGGGTATAGGGTTTAGGGTATTAGGTTTAGGGTCAATGGTATAGGGTTTACATTATAAGTTTGAGGGTGTATATAGGGACATTTATGTGCATTACGTGATAGAGGATTTTATCTTACATATAGTAATAAAGGGCTTATCTATCATTTACATCTTTGGTGGATTTACTAACAAATAGGATTAATGTCATACAATTGAGGCTAATCTTTTGTCCAGTGTTCACAGGAGTCCAACCTAATTAGTTTGCAACTTTATTTGTTCTTTCTTCTTATGAAAAATGTTGAGATGAAAATATTTGAGGTAACTAGACCACCTTTGATGTTTATCATTCTGCAAAATTTCTTATATTTGAATAAATTTAAGAGGCTTATGATCTATGTGAATAATAATCTTTCCCAAAGATATAGTAATTCCATTATTTATAGGATTGAACAATGCATATAACTCCTTGTCATACATGGGGTGTCTATACATAACATTAGATAAAATATCACTAAATTTTAGGCAATTAGATGACCATATTGAGTAAAAAATACTCCAAGTGCATATTTGGAGGCATCAACCTCAATTTCAAAGGATTGTTTCAAATCAAGAAGAACTAGTGTAGGTCTTAAATAAAGTCTCTAATTCAATTGTGTGAATGGTTTTTATAGTCTCTCTATCCAAAGATTTTTTTTGTATCTCAATGGAAGTAACCCCTATATATAGGTCTAGATTCAATAAATCATATACGTGACAAAGTCAAAGATAGAAGGATGACCTATATAATTAACATATCAATCTTCTCATAAAGAGGGAAACAAGAAATCTTTTTTGTGATGAGAACATGGAACATCTCTAACTTTGTTAATTTAGGGTGGAACCTCATTAACACCCTCATAGATAGAAACCAACAACAATCATCTTGAAATTCTCTACTCATTTCAGATGGAACCCCTAACATCCCTTAATATACTCATCTTCTTTAGACTAGATGAAACACCAATGTACTAGCAACTAGGGAACTACTCCATAGGGTTCTCTTTAGTAGTTAATAACTCCACCTAAGGGACTATGCTATAGGGTACTTATTACTAGGGGCACAAACAATAGGGTTATTATCTATGAAGAGTTAGAAGGACAACATCCCAACAACTATAGAATGAATATCCCTATTTTACCCATGAATAAAACTAAACCTACCTTGACCCAACATATAGCCAAGTAGACATAGACCTATCGAGACATATAACCCACCACCCCAACAAAAAAATTACAAGCTACTGTACTACCCCTAGAAATTCCCAAATGAAATACAAATTATCCTTACCATTACCAATCAATTGAGTACATTATTTTAGAAAGTGTTTGTCCTTTTCAATCACCCCCATAATTTAGTTTGGTACCCTCAAGAGTTGAATAACTTCCCTGGTCCTCTTAAGATTAAATAAATGAATGGATAATTGAATGAAATGAATAAAAAGAACTTGTAGTAAGGTCTAGCCATCTATTGGTCCCTAATTTAGATGGAAATGTAATTTGTCTCTATTGTAATAGTTTTGAGGTTGTTTCCATCATCTTTCCATCTATCTATGAGCACAATGTTGACTATATCATATTACACTACGAAAATTCCCTTATAGGTATATACATGTATATATATTTGTCTATATATCTATTCATATATTATATGCATGCATACATGCTTATATTTATAAAAACACAAACACACATATATGCTCATAATGTGTGTGTGTATGCATGCATATATAGATATATACATGCTCACACATACATGTACAAAAGTATACATATGTGCATATAAAAATATACATTTAGATACATATGAAACATATATTTCTCGATTGGTAACATGGTATTGTTTAGGATAGACTCAAAATAGTTCAAGCAAAAAATTGAACTCATGTCTATTTCAACATGTAGATCTTAGGAGACACCACTAGAATTGAAAGAGAGTCTAGCTTGAGTGGGTAGCCAAATACACATAGGAGGTAACAACCATACTAGTGCAACTATCCACAACTTAGAGGTAACAATCACACCAAAGTGGCTAACCACAAATTAAGAGGTGTGAACCACATATAGGTGAACAACCACAACCTTAGAGGTGGTAGTCACGCCACTCAATCTAGTTTACATTTCAACAATATATTACAACTTAAATGTATAGATTAGAAACCATAATGGAAGTACAAGAGTCAACACATGTGAAATTACACCTTTTAGTTGTCTAATTCAAGATTTGAAGTTAATGAGAACCTATTCTTTTCTTAATGTGAGTTAAACCCTTCAACCATACATACACACAAATGTGCATGGTAAAAAGGATGGAGAGTTGTTTGATGGAGTGGGCGCTAGTATAGAGGGACTTTCCTCCATCACCTAAAGTTTTCTTTATCAAGATGATTGACATGTATAGAAGGAAAGATGTTGACTTGGTGAACTCCTAAGGAAGAAAAATTGTGGTTGAGGCCTAGTCATCCTTGACTAGCTAAGGTAGGGGATGCATATCTTGCCAAGGAGAGGGAGAACACTCTCAATTATGACGTTGAGGAGTCAAGAAGGGTTTTGTTAGATGAGGAAATGGTATTGTCACGTGGATGCATTGTAGGATTGATTTTATGCTTCCATATTGGATCACAAGAAATAGGTTCATGAGTCATTCTATCATCAAGGTTTCCAAGCATGAAGAACTTACTGAGGTTTATCATCCATTATGAGGATTTTGAGAGAGAAGATGTGATACAAGGCCTTCATAGACGAGATTTCTAAGAAAAGGGTGATTAGAACATATCTTGTTCCTCGAAACAATAACTAAATAAAATAATAGTTGAAATTACAGCTTCGTTGCCTCCTCTTTAAACTTATCATTTATGCCTAAAAACATATTATATTGTCCCACTAAATTTAATTCATCTATAAGATTCAAATCAAGTATAAGATCTAGAGGCATTTGAATGGTGAAAGGTCACTCAAGTTAAATATTATAAATTGCAAGATGTCAAACATGATACGGTATTGAACATAAGATTATTTTATGGCTGGAATATCAAGTTCTATTAGGTAGGAATGTATTAAAAATTGATTGATATATTGAAAATGATACGTGCAAAACTTGGTAGAACTCAAAATCTAAGCACGGGCGCCGTGGAAACATAAATCAGAAGGGAATAAATTTGAAAAGATATAAATAATCGTTTTGAATAGAAAATATGGTTGGAGACGATGGGGACATGGAATATACCAAAGTGGAATATATCTTGGGAAACGGGAAATCACAAAACTCTTTGACAATATAAGGAAAATTAGGTGCCTTGAAAACACAAGCAAAACCAAGTATTATAATGGACAAGTTTCTACAATGGAAAAGTTGTGTGTCGGCGACCCACCATTTCTAACACACAAAGTTTGGATAATTATTGTAGAGTTTACTATTGAAAATCACCATCCAACTTCTATCTCAAGAATAAAGTATTTGTAGGTATTTTCTAAGTATATGTTTTTAAGGGTTTGTTTTTAAAAAATGTTGTTAAGCGGTCATAAGTTTTAAAAGGGTTTGAGTTATGCATTATTAAGGATTATATGTTCAATTTGTTATTAACTTTGCACATTTTAAATATTTTACAAAATTTAAAAATTATTGATTACATCTAATTGAAATAGTAAAATGTATTCATGTATTTTGTCACATTTATCTCAGGTTCAATTTTTTATTACTTTGGTTACATCATTGTTCAACTCTTCTTTTTGTTATCTATCTCTATCACTATTACTCAATCTCTATGTTTGATTGCCCGTATCCCTTATTATAGTAGATTCCAACAATGGTTCTTAGCGTAACCTAATTTTTCCTTTCCTAGATATAAATCAAGTAGACATCTATAGGTATCGAAGATTAAAGGAATCATGTGAGAATAATATAATTACACCATCCAAGTCATAATTATGTGTAATCATGCCCCTCCATAAAATTTAGATGGTGACTAGTCCACATCTCATCATTGTATTTGAAATGTGTAGGGTAAGTGCATGGAAATGGGGGACTAAAAAGGGGTCTTAAGTGACCAATTCTTTTCTGAAATCAAGAAATATTGGCCTTGGATGAAAAATTGAAAATATTTCCACTCAAAAATTGAAGATGCAATGAAACAAGAATCATAGTGCTCCAAATCTACTTTCTAAACTACTTTTTTCTTTTAAATGGTAAAGATTAAGGGGTTCAAAAAGGGCGGCCACACAAAGTGGTCATGTTTCTTCAAAAAAACATAACATAACATCTAATGTGGCCCCCCTAAAATGTCAACATTTTTTTAAGTATTTCAAAAATCACTTCAGTGAGAAATTAGCTAACACCATATAGTTTATGCCTGATTTTTCTGCTAATTTTTTAATGAATATATGAACTTTTACTAATTTTCAAAATGGACAAATCTTGAAAATTAGAAAACTAAGTGTGCTCCCCAATAAAAAAATTGAAAACCAATTGATTTTTTTTAATACATGTAGAATGGAGTCTAGTTTCTAAAAATGTAATTTATTTGAATTTTGAATAAATAGTTAAAAAATAAAGTCAAAAATACCACACGTTGGGTTTTTGATTTGACATAATGAAAATGTGAAAAAAAACTACATGGCTAGAAAGCTTAGAGAGAGCTAAACATTATTATGGTATTTTTTGACTTGACATTGAAAAACATGTAAACCTAATCCTAGGGAGCACAATAAAGATTGTCAATTTTATTACTATCTACAAATGTACGTCTTTGAACATTGAAGTCACCCCAAACCTTTCGGTTGAAATTCCAAGGAAAATCCAAGCCAAAGGTTTAGAAATGTCCAAAGAAAACAATAATGCAAGCACGTTATAACACGCTTGTGTTATGTGATTGCATTCATATAATATAAGCATGTTATAA
This sequence comes from Sequoia sempervirens, assembly GCA_007258455.2. NCBI lineage: Eukaryota > Viridiplantae > Streptophyta > Pinopsida > Cupressales > Cupressaceae > Sequoia > Sequoia sempervirens. The sequence goes on along the minus strand of VDFB02000015.1, from coordinate 347,526,890 downwards.
TGTGCTCACATTATTGTGAAGGAAATTAATCTCTCCCTCACCTTCTCTCTCCCCCACTCTTTATATATCATTCCCCCTCTCCATCCCTCTCTTCTCTTTCTCTCTCCCCTCTCTAGGTCTCTCCCTCTCTACCTCTTCCTTCCTCCCTCCTTACCCCCCCTCTCTATCTAGGTCTCTACCCCTCCCTCCCTCCTTACCCCTCTCTATGTTCTTTTCTCCCCTCTCTTCTCTCTCCCCTCTCTCTAGGTTGTTACCTCTTGCTTCCACTCTTTCTCTCTCCCTCCCCTCTCTATTTAAGTTATTCAGGCTTTAGGGTTGAGGGTAAAAGGTTTAGGGTTGAGGGTATAGAGCTTAGGGTTGATGGTTTAGCATATAGGATTTAGGGCCTAGGGTTGAGGGATGGTGTTCAGGTTTGAGGGTATAAGGTTTAGTGTATAGGGTATATGGTTTGGGTTATAGGTTTTTACGATGAAGGTTATAAGGTATAGGGTTGAGAGTGTATGGTTTAGAGTTGAGGGTATTGTTTTTAAGGTTGAGGGTATAAGGTATAGGTTTAGGGTTGAGGGTATATGGTATAGGGTTATGGGTATTGGGTATATGGTCGAGGGTATAGGGTTTAGGGTTGAGGATATGAAGTTTAGGGTTGAGGGTTTAGCATATAGGATTTAGGGCCTAGGGTTGAGGAATAATGTTTAGGGTTGAAGGTATAGGGTATAGGGTTTAGAGTTGAGGGTATAGGGTATAGGTTTTACATGGAGGGTATAGGTTTTACATGGAGGGTATAAGGTTGAGGTTGTATATAGGGACATTTATGTGTATTATGTGATAGATGATTTTATCTTACACATAGTAATAAAGGGCTTATCTTGCATTTGAGTCTTTGGTGGATTTATCAACAAATAGGATTAATGTCATACAATTGAGGCTAATAGATTTTGTCTAGTGTTAAAAAGAGACCAACATAGTTATCAAGATTATAATTGGAGCCCAACCCAATTAGTTTGCAACTTTATTTACATTCTTCCTTCTTATGAAAAATGTTGAGATGAAAATATTTGAGGTCACTAGACCACCTTTGATGTTTATAATTCTACAAAATATCTTTTATTTGAATAAATTTAAGAGGCATATGATCTATGTGAATAAGAATCTCTTTCCCCAAGATATAGTAATTCCATTATATGATTGAACAATGCATATAACTCCTTGTCATATATGGGGTTTCTATACATAGTAATAGATAAAATATCACTAAATTTTAGGAAATTATATGACCATATTGAGTCAAAACTACTTGAAGCGCATATTTGGAGGCATCAACCTCAATTTCAAAGGACTATTTCAAATCAAGAACTAGTGTAGGTCTTAAATAAAGTATCTATTTTAATTGTGTGAATGGTTTTATAATCTCTATCCAAGGAAATGTTTATTTTACTCTTATTAGAAGTAACCCCTATATATAGGTCTAGGTTTAATAAATCATATAAGTGACAAATTCAAAGATAGAAGGATGACCTATATTTAGCATATCAATCTTCTCATAAAGAGGGAAACAAACGATCTTTTTTGTGATGGGGAGAATATGGAACTTCTCCAACTCTGTTAATATAGGGTGGAACCTCATTAACACCCTTAGATAGAAACCAACAACAATCATCTTAAAATTTTGTATGAGTATTCATATGGAACGCCTAACTTCCCTTGATATACTCATCATTTTTAGACTAGATGAAACACCAAAGTACTAGCAACTAATGCAATACTCCATAGGGTTTTCTTTAGTAGTCAATATCTACACCTAGGGGACTAGGCTATAGGGTACTTATTGTTATAGGGGCACAAATAGTAGGGTTATTATCTATGAATAGTTACAAGGACAATATCTCAACAACTATAGAATGGATATCCCTATTTTACCCATGAATAAAACTAAACCTACCTTGACCCAACATATAGCCTTAAACAAAGACCTATTGAGACATATAACCCACTACCCCAACCCAAAAAAAATATAGGCTACTACCACCTCTAGACCTTCGCAAATTAAGTACAAATTAACCTTACCACTACCAATTAGTTGAGTACATTATTTTAGAAAATATTTGTCCTTTTCAATCACTCAGGATATTTTAGTTTGGTACCCTCAAGAGTTGAATAAATTCCCTAGTCCTCTTAAGATTGAATAAATGAATAGAAAATTGAATGAAATGAATAAAAGAAATACATTATAGATATGCATACATGATTATATGTATAAACACACACACACACACACACACACACACACACACACACACACACACACACACACACACATATGTGTGTGTGTGTGTGTATGCATGCATATATAGATATATATACATGCACACATAAATATGGGTGGGTGCATGGAGATGGGTAGCTAATTTGTGGCAACTTTCAAAAAAAAAGTTTTGAAAACTCATAATGCAAGCGCGTTATAACGCGCTTGCATTATCACATGTTAAAAGCAAAAAAAAAAAAGTGAAACTCATTCATTCTTCATTTTGACTGTGTTTTTTGTTGTGCCCATGGCCAAAACCCCCCATTTTTCGCGCTCGCATTCTAGGAGGAAGCATTGTGCAAAAATCTTCACCAACAGTTGCTATTTCTTTGCATTTCTTCACAAGGATGGTGCTACAAGGAGGAGGAGGTGTGAGAGGTAAGGATTGTTTGCTTTTTGTTTTGAATTAGTTAGTTTTAGGTTGAATTTGTTAGTTTTAGGTTGTATTTGATTTTTTTTTTTGAATTTGTAAGAGATGCAAATCAACCTGCAAACCCTCAAAATCCTCAAAAAGAAGAGCAACCAAATCCTCAAGAACAAAATCAACCACAACAACAACCTCCTCCACCAATCACTAAACACCCTCCTGCCACTCGACAAAATTTAATGAGTGAAATTGAGAATGTAACAAAAAGAAAATTGAGGATTTAATCACTAGGTTGAGTGATCCAAATGGTTCAACTGTAGAAAAAATTACCCTAGCAAGTTCATTGAAAGATATGTTAAAAAATGCAGATTTGATTAGCAAACAAATAACTGGATGGCAAGATAGGAGGCAGGCGGCTAGGGCTTATTTTGTAGATATACTATCATATTATAAAGATGTAAAGGATTTAAAAATTACAAAAGGTGATTTGTGCTCATTATTCACTGATCCATGCACAAATCAAAATATAAGCCTCAATGCGAAGATGTTTCCTATTCTTTGGTGCCACCACCAATGGATTAGGAACTATTTTTATGATAGGTGGTACATGGTCTTTGATTACCCACCGTGCAACAATTGTGAAGTCTCGTAGTATTTCCTTAGGAAACTATACAATGAGTTCATATTGAACAAAATCCCAAATTATTTTGATATGAGGGACTTCTAGGGGAGAGGTGGGGGGTTGGCTTAGGATAGACCCGCTGCTCAGTCGGATCCTACGTGGCAAGGGAGAAAAGCTCTCACTAGGCCGCCTCGTGAGCACATTGTTATGCCTTCTGTCATGAAGGAGAGTGTCGACATAGAGACATTGCAGGTGATCAACACTTTGACCCAAAGTGTCATCCATCATACTAGCCCTATTCTACAGTGCCATACAGGGGAGTCTTCAAGTGGTGGCCTTCAAACCCATGTGTGTCAATATTGCGGGGCGACTTGTTCATATGACCCCACCGACACTCAGGAGGATGCTACATAGGATCTGTCTACAACTATGGAGATGGAGAGAGCAACTGACATTTTGCATGAGGCATATGACATTGATAGTCAAGTAAAATTTAGCATGTTCATTGAATTTAATTTATTAAATTTTGATTTTGAAATGCAAGATTAATTAATTTAGTTTTATGATTTTAATAAATTTGTAGGGTCACAGTGTTCAGATTGGATACACTGGCCCTCCACCTACTTATTTTTGCAGTACACCTATCAATGGGGTATGTAACTAGTAAACAATTATAAATTTATTACATGTTAATAGCATTGTTTTACGAATGGTATTTTAATATGTGATTTTGGATGTTGAATAGGTTAATATTGGAGGTTTCAAGGAAACACCTCCTAGTGCTAGTGGATTTACTCAAACCTACAAGCAGGTAATAGAATAAAGAGTTTAACTAATGAATTGTACTTAATAGATTTTTGTATTTTATATTCATATCATTGATTATGTTGCATTGCACATCATTCAAACTCAAAGCATTACTTCGCATTCCATAACTAATAACTAGATGTTGATAGATGACAAAATTTCAACTACAATATAGTTGTTTAGAGAGTCAACATAAGCAGTGATGCAATTACTTCACATAGCATAAGTAATAAGTCTAGGAGTAGCTTCCAATTGCATTTTCTTATCATGGCATTCCATGATACCACTTTTACTACTCAACATCTTTTCAAACAGTTCACTGCCTTGTCTATGCTATGGATGCTTCGAAGGAATGTATGAAAGAATAATAGTAAGCAATAACATAGACAAGGCAATGAGTTTTTTGAAAAAATGCCTCAAAGAAATGCGGTCTCATGGTGATGTCCATCACCATGTGAC